>CM076980.1:9281284-9356260 GCA_039105355.1 Benthosema pterotum | reverse complement strand
GTGTTTTTGGGGGAGGACTGGGTATTTAGGAGGGCATTGCCCCCATGCCCATGCCTAGATCTGCCCCTGTCTGCCACTTTAATGCTATGTGTCTTTATTTCTGCCATATAATGTCAGTATCCAGATATTTATTCATTATGACATAACATTATAACATTATGATTGAGTTAAACCCAGTAATACACTGCCTGGATGCCAGAATGGGATTACAAACAGCAGGAGTATTTCTGTAATCAAGACACCTGTTTGTAGAGGACATTCAGAGATGGGATAAAAAAAAAAACGGCTCAACTTAATTTCTATTGTTTTTTATTGATGTGATAATGGATGTCACCACGCAGCACGTTTTTGTTTACAGGAAGTAATCAAAAATCGATTTTTATGGAGTTTTAAATTAAACGTACACAAAAGTGACAATTTTCCTTTTTTTTGGCATGCATTGTTGGGTATGGCTATATAATGACCACAGATGTGGTCTAAAAGTGTGGAAAAACGTATTTTCCAATTCACCACAGTTTTAAATTGCCAAAGCAAATGTCACAAGTATAATGCAATAAAAACAGGTGAAATGGGTAAAGTATATACAGTCGGAAGGGTACAGAACTTTGTAAACAGAGTTATGTCACAGTACATTATTTATACATGTTATAACAAGGTATATAGACTTTATTTTCCCCCTATTTTTAAACAAAACAGCAGCAATTATTTGCTTTTTCAGGACAAATGGCCAATGCTAGATTCTAGTGCTCGACATATTTCATACCAAAGACCATATTTGAGTTAAAAATGTTTGAAATACTGTATTCCAAAGATTTGCACCACATTTTCACAATTTAAAAAAAATAGCAGACCTACAAGCTCATAGCGCGCCACTCGGTGGCGCGCTATGAGCTTGTAGATCTGCTATTTTTCAATAGCTAAAGTTGCTTAGAACACCTGAACGCGTACAGTACAGAAAGAATTGAATTGTAAGGTAGCTGCTCTGTTTACATGGGCAGTTCTAGATTGTACAGTCCATGGTAGTCCTTAGGGTGGTTGTATTCCCTTGGCCAATCTTCTTCTGTCACAACAGTTCACAAATCTTGCTGCTGTGTTTGCACATTGTTGTATTTCTTTCACTGCTATGAGAGATGTCCTGAAATACCCTCATTTCAGTGGTTCATTACTGAGGCTGGAGCATTTTTGCTTGCGGTCTAAAAAAAATGTTCCATATGTTTGATTTGTCCTTTTACAATGTCACACACAGTACCTGCCACCTCAGCATACAGCCCACAATGTACTATAATATACTCCATAAGGGATTCACAGGTACTAGCGTTATGAATCTCAAGGTAATGTGCAGTGTTGGGTAATACCCACTACATAACTTAATGTCTTGGGCAATATACCGGTATTACCGTTTATCGTGATATTGGAAATCAATACCGAGTAATATCGTTGGGTCTGTGAAAAATATCGAATACCGAATATCGTCAAATACCGACATTATACTGTATTCTATTAAAATATGAGCAATGAGACTTAATTGTAACTATACAAACAATTTTCATGTTACACACATGCCTAAACTAGCCCTTATTTGGGCTAGGCTTTTTGGAAACAATGCATTTCCAACTCCAGTTTTTCCCTACAGTATTTAGGCTGCTTTAACAGCAGAGCGCTCAGTTTCTGACCCCTCAAAGTCGCAAATTCTGAGAACTAGGTGACTGGTGGAGCGTTCCAACTCTGATTGCCGTCAATACCGGTAATATCGAATATCGAGCTAATTAAGACATTATCAATACCGATATTAAAAAATCAATACCGCCCAAGACTAATACCCACTACATAACTTAATATATTAAGTACCAAAATTCAGTAACATGTAATATAATGTATTACTTAATACAAAAATGAGTAATATAATGCCTTTGTTTCTCTATTTCTGCATTGCTTTTCTACAGTATTTACCTTGTGTAAATCTGTTTCAGTACACATGGCTCTGTTTTGTGACATTACTTGACAACTGCACAAGTTAAATAATTACTTATGTTCTATAATTTGTCATGAAATTAGTTATTGGCTTCCATTGGCATCCAGATAGTGTATTACTCGATTAAAGGTAGGGGAAGTGATTTGAAATTCATGGTGTAGTACCAGCCTGGTGCACTAGGGGCCCCCCAAAAGTAGCTACACTATGTGAACCTGCTGCTCTCTCCTGATTGGAGGAGAATTGTGGTGACCTGGGGAACTTTTATTAGCTCCTCTGCTAACGTGGGGGAGGGGGAAACTCCATATGTGGTTTCCACACCTTAAATTTTAACAGAAAAAAAAAATATTTTTGGGGTGATATCTGACAAAAGTGAAATCACTTCCCCTACCTTTAATCAATCATTATACGGTAGAAATAAGGCACATAGTAAAGTAGCAGAGACGAGTGACTATTGTAAACAAACTGTCCATGAGTCACGTGTAGTATAGCTCAGAGTCTCTCTCTTTGCCAACCAATTTATGGTTCATGAATTTCAGAACCAGCTTTCAGGTAAATTCAGGCTGAAACCTCAAAGTAAAATACCCTACATTGCAGCCTTTAAGGAGAATGTTAGAGAGAAAGTTGTTAAGAGGGAAAATCGTTAAAAAGAAAATTGTTAGAGAACTGTCTTAACTTTCTGGAGTGTACAAATTTGTACACTCTCAATGAGTTAAATGAACATTGATTGTATAATTCACATTGGGCCCTCAGAGACAGAAATGCCATTAAATAGGGGACCCATGGCCTAATTCAGGTCAGAAATCGGGATCCTTGACATGAAAAGGTGTTGTACCCACTGCTCTGGGTTTGCACAGAGCGAGGGTTTTCAACAGGTGGTCTGGGGACCACCAGTGATCCTTGAGAGGATTCCAGGTGGTCCCCAGGCTAAATGATGGAAAGTTGGTAACTCTTTGAGACCGTTTTTAATGTAAGATTTAAAATATTATAATATCAGCTCAAGTCTACACAACTAGAGAATGTAGAAGATTAATGGTCATTTTGATCTGGGTGTTTGACTGTTTTGTTTCCCAAATCCAGCCTGGTGTTGTAGACAAGAAGCAAAATAAATCTTTAATTTCAGGGTCTGTGTGGTTAAAATGTCATCAAGTGGCGGTCCGTGTCTCAAATTCTGAATAAATAGTGGGCCCTGGTGTGAAAATGGTTGAAAACCACTGTGTTGAACTCTAAGGAGACATGACCTGGGTGAGCATACAGCACCCCCTGATGAGAGAGCAGGTGAACTGCACCCTGCATAGACCTAGGTGGAGCAGCAGGCTTTTTCCCTTTCAGCTGCACACACACACACACACACCTTAAATTAACACTTCTAAAGCCCAAGAGGAGTTTATTCACACACCCTTTTACTTCAAATTACTTGGGGTCATGTGAGGCAGTGTTTTAGCCAATCACAGTGCAGCAGGCTCCAGCAGTTTCATAATGAGCCATTAGAGTGGAGGCAATTAAGGTGGAGTTAGATTTACAGACACAGATTTTGTATGCACTACTGTTGTCTGTATTGCGAGTAAGTCCCCTCAACTTCTTTTGCACGTCCAAAATAAATGCACGTCTCTCTCTTGAAATGACCAATTACCTTGCACAGTACCAACCTAGAGTTATTTTAAAGACCATGCTAAGTAGACTTTACTGTAGGTAGCATTTACCTATATAGGAGGTCAATAGTATTACCATGTTTTAGTGCATAAATTGAAAGATAAATTGAAAGTTTTGCTTAAATTGCAAATTGTTATCCGTAAATTCCACTAATCTGTATTGCAGTGTTTTTACTTATCGCTCTGGATTAAGAGCGTCTGCTAAATGCCTAAATTGTCACTGTTTTCTCTGTCTCAACCTAGCTTGTTTGTAAAATGGTAAATGGTGCATTTATATAGTGCCTTTATCCAAGGTGCTTTACATAGCTTGTGCATCACATTCACCCATTCACACACACATTCATACACTGATAGCAGTGGTAACTGGTAACCGTACCTACCAGCACATCAGGAGCAATTAGGGGTTCAGTGTCTTGCTCAAGACACTTCAGCACTAACTCTGCGGGAGCCCGGGATCGAACCGGCAACCTTGCGGCTACCATCCAGTGACTCCACCCCTGAACCGTTTGTAATCTATTGTATCCTCTTTATTTTGTGGTTCGTGTCTGTGTGCACGTGGGTGTGTATGCATGCGTGTGTACACAGGAGAGGAGCACTGCAGTCAGCTGGTGTCCTCGTGCACGCTGAAGTGTGCGTTCGGCCGACAGACGGACGAGGACGGATGTGAGACGTGTCGATGCCGACCGAGACACCGACGGTGCAAGACCCTGATCTGTGACCGAGACTGTCCCTATGGATACATGTAAGACACACACACACACACACACAAACATACACACACACACACACACACACACACACACACACACACACGCACGCACGCGCACGCACGCACGCACGCACACAAACATACACACATACAAACACACACAGTCTAGCCCAGGGGCGGATGTAACATTTCTCAATTGGGGGGCAGGAGAAAATGGTATGGGGCGGCTTCATCGCCCGTGTCGCTTCGCGCCACGGGCGATGAAGTCGCACCCATACCATTTTCGGTTACAGGACTTTTATTAGTCAAGTAAAGCATCAATAATAACATCAGTTGTTGAAGTTGCAACAGACACGCAGCATGCATAAAGCTAAAGGTCTGACTCAGAGAGTTTTCTGTTTTCAATGATGAAATGCTGTTGGTTTAGTGGTGACACAGCTGTAGTTAGTTAGTAGCAGTAGTAGGGTTTCAAGTCATTTTAAATATAAGCACTTTAATTTGAAATAACATGGGTTGTGCATGCCATCATGTTTGGTGGGGCAGTCAGGGCATTTAGGGGGGCATCGCCCTCCCCATGCCCATGCCGAGATCCACCCCTGACACACACACACACAGTCTAGCCTGTAACCCGCAGGTCTTGTGGTCTACCGTAGGGCGGTATCAACATCAACATCATCATCAGCGTGGCTGTCAGACCTGTGTGTCTGACTGACACTTTGTCCTTTCACCATAGACATCAAAGCAGGTTCAGGCTTTTACAACTCCCCAATCCCCACTAGCTAAAGGCTGCTGGGTTCAGGCTGATCTAAACTCGACCACATAAGTTCAGAACACTAAATTTGGGAATTATTTTCTCTAACTTAGTAATAGCAGTTGGTATTTGTATCTTATATCATATTAATCATCGGTTAGTCAACTTTACAACAAGGTGTGGCGTGTAGAGATTGGACATTCCTGGAATCAGTATTGCCATTTCCCCCACCAAATTCAAAGCAGGTTTGCTTTGAGGCAGATTAAACCCATTGTGGACCCATTGTGTCCTGTCTAGATTTCTGAATATCATAATATTCAAAGATTTGCACCACGTTTTCACGATTTTTCAAAAATAGCAGAGATACAAGCTCATAGCGCGCCACTCGGTGGCGCGCTATGAGCTTGTAGATCTGCTATTTTTCAATAGTTAAAACATAATGCTTAGAACACCAAAACGCGTTCAGTACACTAAAGGGGCTTACAGACGGCGAGGAATAAATCGCCCACTCTAATTCATTCTCAATGGGGCCGGCGTTTTTTTTTTAGCACAAAAGTTCAAAAATCGACCCGCGTTCAAGAAAGCGTTTATCGTCGGTCGTTTTCCGCCCGGCGTCACTGATTTTTGCCGCGCGCGCGTGCACGAAACGAGCACGCGCGCGAGAGTTCAATTCAAGTTCAATTCCAGTGAACTTTTTGTTAAACGCTTGGCGATTATAGCAAACAAACATTGAGGAGTGAGGACCCTCTACCAGTAGACCTGCACAGTGCCGTTTCTGTTACAGGAAGGAGTGGATTCCCTAATCATTTGGCGCAGCCGAGCCTATGAGCCGAGCCAGGGCCGGATATAGCCAGCCCTACTAGGGTGGGCTGGAAGAATGGCAGGTTGGGCAACTCTAAAGTTTTTCATAAGGAGCAGTGCTTTTGAACATTTTTGATACCAGGGCCCACTATTTATTCGGCCTTTGTGTCACGGAACACCATTTGAGGATATTTTAGCCCCACAGACCCCAAAGCTTAACCCCTGCCCACCCATGCCACCTCTAGATCCGGCCCTGTGCCGAGCCATGACGTGAGTTGTGGCAATTCTGCTCTAACGTTCTAATGTTTACAACGCATTTTTGCCCGACGTGTTGTGAGTTTGTCACGGCCACGCTATATGA
This sequence comes from Benthosema pterotum, assembly GCA_039105355.1. NCBI lineage: Eukaryota > Metazoa > Chordata > Actinopteri > Myctophiformes > Myctophidae > Benthosema > Benthosema pterotum. The sequence continues at coordinate 9,350,017 of CM076980.1, read as the reverse complement.
CAAAGTGAAGCATGTTGATGTTGGTTACATGCTTTTAGCCTGCAGAGTTTATTACACAACATATTTAAACCGTGCTGGATGCTGCCCATCTTATTTTAGCCTACACACCTTGGAATAATTATAGTCTACGTTCAAATATCAACCTCTAGCCATCATTATAGGTGAGTCATTAATTCATTGTAAATGCATTGTAAATTCAGCGTGATCATGATCAGGTAGCCTGCTTCACCAGAGCCAGCCCCCTCCCCTCCCCTCCCGACATAAAACACTCGGCGTTATATCGACGGCGCGATTTTCCTTATGTCGGCAAAAAAAAACTCGCCCGGCGATAACGCCGTCTGGAAGCCCCTTAAGGGTTAAACAAAGATGAGAAAGTGACAGGACCTATGCTTAGTGCTTACCGGTATGTGCCTGGCACACACCTGTGACCGAGTGGCACACATCTGTGACTGTCACAAACCTGCCAGCACTTGATATTCAAAACAAGAGTGAATGCCAACAGAACAGCATTTCATTTTGCCATATTTTTTGAGGATGCACCCACACATTTAGCAGTGGTACTCATTCCAGGAATTTCCGATCTCTACACGCCATACCTTGTTGTAAAGGTGACAAATCAATGATCAAAGCAATATAATATATGTATATAATATGCAATACTAATTGGTATTATGAATGTGGACAAACGAATTCCCAAAGTTAGGTCTCCGATTTCCCTTAGGTTTTCATGTGGGTCAGTTTGCAAGCTCTTTTCCTGTTCATAACAGATTCTGTTCTAAACCTTTTTTATTTGAGGTGTCTTGAGGTGTGTCTTTGAGGTGTCTGCTTAAGTCATTAACAAGTTTTTTTCTCGGGTCGTTTGTGGTCGTTTCCTTTGAGCATCCGTGTCTCCAGAGCTTAGTGTCCGAGTGTCCTTGAGCAAGACACTGAATCCGTTATTGTTCCTGATGTGCCGGTTGGCACCCTGCACGACCCTCGAAATTAAACTGGATGGAGAATATCTGCCGGAGCATTCAAAGTCTTCTTTTATGTGGTCGTCCCTGGCGTGTGTTTTCAAATGAGGGTCCGCTGGGGTCAATGAACCGTTCTCAATACCCGCCCTTTGGGGCAGGGTTTAGTCACTGTCCAATGTCACTCCAAATGGTTTAGCAACTGTTGCTATGCAGGAAAGCTTGACCAGGTCAAGCTTTCCTCTTCTAATGTGGCTATTGGTCAAGGGCCGATTGGGGAGGGACTTAGTGAAGGGCTAGTTTGTGTGTCCTCGATTTGAAAAGAAAAAAAATTCAAGAGAAATACTCTCTAGGCCGCACTAAACTAATCCTAACCCCAACCTGAAGGCAGTGTTGTTTGTCTGTGTTTTTATAATATTTAGTCAAACGGTTTGCATTTTTATTTAGTCATGTTTTAGTCGAAGACACGTTTGTTTGTCGCAATGTGAGAATGTGATTCAATGGACAGCACACTTTAACGTGTTTCTATGGAAACGGGAGATATAACCATGCCTGTATTACATGGACAATAGACATACCAGCCATCATAAATCTGCTTAGTCAGCACATTTGGGCCACTATGGCCATTTCAGCGCAATGAGCGTGTGCTTTTTGTATGCTTTTTTGCCTTTTTGTGACTAGTGCCCTGACGTTTTACCTGTTTTGAGGTTCAGGGGTTTCCCACAGGAGTTGAATTCCAACATTTTAGTACCTATTATTAGACACCATTAGAAAAAAAACATTAGTGAATAAATTCTTGGTAGTTTAGTTCCCTGACTGGTCAGACATCTGATAAAATGTCCTGACAGAGGCACCACTTAAAACGACCCTCGCAAGGTCAAAGTCACACCTTCTACTACACATGGGGACATCTAGACCTCTGAAGTATAGTAATATATCACACTCACGCGCGCAAACACGCACACACACACACACACACACACACACACACACACGCACACGCACGCACACACACACACACACACCACTATCTGTTTTTTTCTCCAAAACCCATGCAGACACAGACGCACACGCACACACACACACACACGCACACGCACGCGCACACACACGCGTGCAGGCCTGTCATAGATTCTAATTTTAGATGTATCGTAGTATCTTGTGAATACAGGCAGATACCCCGTAGTGGCTTTGGATCTGAATAATTCATGGTCACGGAGTGCAACCACGGCCTATTGATACACAGTATGCATTGGCCCGCGGGTTACAATAGGTCCAACTGTAGCGCTACAGCGGGCCGCGATAGGTCCAACCGTAGTGCTACAGTGGTATGGGGGCGGCTTCATCAATGAAGTCGCACCCATACCATTTTCGGTTACATGACTTATATTACCCAAGTAAAGCATCAATAATAACATCAGTTGTTGTTGAAGTTGCAACAGACACGCAGCATGCATAAAGCTAAAGGTCTGACTCAGAGAGTTTTTATGTTTTCAATGATGAAATGCTGTTGGTTTAGTGGTGACACAGCTGTAGTTTTGGTTTGGTTTGGTTTAACTTTATTGTCCCGAAGGAAATTTTTCTTGGGCATACAAGTACCACTGCGTAAAAAACAAACACACATACAATACAACATTGACAAACAATACAATCAACAGTAGACAGCATTGGAATACCAGTTCATAGAAAAACAAAAGACAAAAACAAGATTGCACTGTCAAGATTGCAGATAGTTAGTCAGTAGCAGTAGTAGTGTTTAGTGTGGGGCAGACTGGGCATTTAGGGGGGGCATTGCCCCCCCCCCCCCCCCCCCCCCCCCCCCATGCCCACGCCTAAATCCGCCCCTGCTTGAGGATATACTTTAGCTACATCAAGCTATTTTCGGCAAATAATATTATTTCCCTGTATGTATAAATGCTCTGTGCGTGTGTGAGTACAGTCTCAAATGCAGAATAAATAATGGGCCTTGATATGAAAAGGTAGATCACCCACTGCTCTATGATTACTATCTGAATACAGAGCCTTTAACCTTTTTAAGAAAGGAAAAAAAAATTAGTTTTAAGTAAACCAGGAGTCAGGAGGAGCAGCACCAGCTGTGAGGCCTGGAGGCTGTTAGTACTACACTGTATGGGAGGAGGAGAGGACACGGATCTGAGCAACCAGGATGATTGGCTGAATTCATAGATTTAATATAAGGCCATCTGGAGGAAGACACACGCACGCACGCACACGCACGCACGCACACACACACACACACACACACACACACACACACACACACACACACACACACACACACACACACACACACACACACACACACACACACACACACCTCTCCCACTGTGTCCTCTAACTTACGGTGAGACTCAACATATGGCCAAGTTTTGAAAGACAGTCTCTTGTGACTCTCACACACACGCACACACACACACATAACACGCACGCACGCACACACACACACACACGTGCGCGCGCGCAGAGGAAAGTGCCTGCAGTTGGTAGACGTGTTTTAATCAAGTAGAAAATAAATAACATCCGGAGCTGATAACCAAATGCATAATATTTATTTATAATGCTGTAGTGGAGAGATGGAAGGAAGGAATGCTGGCTCTGCTTTAAAGTCCCATGAATTGAAAAATAGGTTTTTCCACACTTTTAGACCACATCCGTGTGGTCATTATATGGCCATACCCGACAATGTATGGCAAAAAATTGGAACATTTTCGCTGGTGAGTATTTTTTTCTAATTAAAACATCTTTTTTTTTTTTTTAATTCCTTCGTAATTCCTTTGTAAATGTAATTCCTTTGTAAACGAAAACATGCTGCATGATTGACTTGCGTGATTACTGGGTTTAAACTTAATCAGGTTCTGGATGTTGACCCTCAGGGACCCCTACAGAGTTTGTCACGTTCTTGTAGGTTTGCATGTTTGGGGGACCCCCCCAGACGCAGTCGCACCACTTCACTTCACTTCGGGTGTGATTTTTTAAAAGTAACTTACCCAAATCTCCAGCAGGGGCGAAATATGCATATTAGTTGTCCAGTTTGAAACATCTGTTTTGGAGATATATGGTAAATATAGCTTAATATCTGGAAGAGAATCAGAAACGTGTCTTACATTACACTTATAGCTGCATGTTTACATAAGGATTGACATTGCTGACATTTCCTTCAGACATGCTCTAGTATGTGATGAGTCCGTTCTGTGCTATTAACCCATTACCGTTGACAGTCATAACTATCTGTATCAAAAAGAGCCACATACAGTATAACATTACAGTTCTTATATGAGGTGATTTGAGATCTCCCCGTGGAGATTATATACTACAAATAATGGGTATTAAAAATACCATACACAGGCCGGTCTAGCTCGGGTTTTCAACCAGTGTTCCGGGGACCACCAGTGGTCCTTGAGAGGGTTCCAGGTGGTCTTCAGCTAACTTGGTTAACCAGATGTAACTCTTGAGAACGTAAAAATGAAACCAAATGGACCCTTGCGGGTCCATTTGGTTTCATTTTTACACTCTCAAGAGTTAAAATATTCATCATCTGAATTAGCCTAAAGTCTACACAACTAGAAGATGGACAAAAGCGAAACAAATCTTTAGTTTTGGGGGTCTGTGGGGCTAAAATGTCCTCAAATGGTGGCCCGTGGCTAGAAAGGCTGAATAAATGGTGGGCCCTGCCAAACCCCTGGTCTAGCGATATTGATGTCAGACTCCACCAGCCCTCAGTGTGACCCAGACGCTGCTTTCTGAGCTCCTCGTCTGCTGCTGCTGCTGCTATATTTGAATTAGAACACCCTACAGAGACCATATGATGCACTTTACACTCAACTTACTGTACTCTATGTCTTCACAGAAACTGGAGCAATGAAAGCACAATAACACGAAAATGATTGTTTTTTTTTTTTTTTTGACAGAGATGAGAGTTACAGTACAAGTCAAGTACACACTGCTACAAAACTGATAAAAGCTTGGAGAATTTTACAGTAAATTCAAGTACAACTACATCAAATCTGACAGACCTGATTGGACACACTAGTTAAGCATACACTTGTTTACAATAGTGGCCAACTTGTTCATTTCATTTAGGCATTCAAATACATACAAAACAACTACTTCAGTGAAGTCGGAAGTAGCAAATCATGGAGGTAAAATCATAGTGGAGTTAAAAAGGGAAAAAAGAAAATGTACAAAGAAGGAGAGGGGCAACATGGAGAGCTTTTTCTCGTCACAGTATGCAGGCTATGGATTTTTGACTGCCCCTATAGCAGGGGCGGGTATAACATTTCCCAGTCGGGGGGGCAGGAGAAAAATGGTACAGGGGTGGCTTCATCGCCCGTGGCGCGAAGCGACACGGGCGATGAAGCCACCCTGAAGCCACCCCTGAAGCCGCACCCATACCATTTTTGGTTACAGGACTTATATTAGGCAATTAAGCATCAATAATAACATCAGTTGTTGTTGAAGTTGCAACAGACATGCAGCATGCATAAAGCTAAAGGTCTGACTCAGAGAGTTTTCCGTTCTCAATGATGAAATGCTGTTGGTTTAGTGGTGACACAGCTGTAGTTAGTTAGTAGCAGTAGTAGTGTTTCAAATCATATCATAAAAATATAAGCGCTTTAAATTTGAAATATCTTGGTTGTTTTGCATGCCATCATGTTTGGTGGGGCAGTCTGGGCGACATTGCCCCCCCATGCCCATGCCTAGATCCACCCCTGCCCTATAGCAGGGGCGGACAGGGGTTAGTATAGCTTTACAGACAGGGCGTAACAAATTGTGCCTTCTAGTTCATTTTCAACGGGACCGGCGTTGTGTGCACAGAAAATGCTGACTAATCGATGTGTTGGATGAAGCTCAAACTGAACTCTAACAAGGTATCTACAGTAGTTTGTCACTGTCCAAACCGTCCTAACTCAAACATTGCCCGTTTTTTCAACATCTTTTGGTCATTACTTCTGGAACTGAAAGTCAAATCTGTTCAGTTGAAAAGCTTGTTGAAGTGTGACTTACTTTCAGGCAGGGGCGGATTGGCGCATATCCGTGAATAAAACGTGAATACAATACACAATGCAAGTATATTCAACGTATTGTATTGTGCATGTATTAATGTGTTTGTTTTGGGTCAATCTTTTATCCCCCAGCCTCTCTCAGGAAATATTGTAATGTATAGTTATAGGAAAACTCCCGGTATTCCCGATGGCCAAACCGCCCCTGCTTTGAGGACATTCTGATTCCAAGGGCCGTCGTTCTCTCTCTCTCCTCTCTCTCCTGCCTCTCCTCATTTACCAGGGGCGGATTGGCCATCTGGAGCACAGGGAGTTTTCCCGGTGGCCTGTGCCACCTGGTGGCCTGGACAAGATCCAAAATGCACTAGTGGCACTTCCAAAATGCACTAGAATGTGCTAGATGCTCGCCTGGAACATACAGATCAAAATGACCATTAATCTTCTACATTCTCTAGTTGTGAAGACTAAGTTGGGCTAAATCACATGATGAATATTTTAACTCTTGAGGGTGTACAAATGAAACCAAATGGACCCGCAAGGGTCCATTTGGTTTCATTTTTACGCTCTTAAAGAGTTACATCTGGTTAACCAGCTGCCCCCCCCCACCAGTGTGGCCTGGCAAAGGCAAAATTGTCCCGGTGGGAAAATATGTGCCAATCCGCCCCTGCCATTTACTGTCTGTCTCCACTCATGCCATGACATGGCATAGGCATGAGGACATGAGACATGAGGATAAAATATTTGGTAGAGGCAGCTTTAGCGTGTACAAACACTGTTTTGCACAGATTTACAGATTTGTTTAAAAACAGAATCTAACTCTCCCTCGCCTCCGCTGTATTGGCTCATTATGAAACTGCTGGAGACTGCTGTGCTGTGATTGGCTAAAATGCTGCCTCACACCATGCCACTCCCCCCATTCACAAATTATCACGGCCTTTAATGATTCCGACAAATGTTTTGTTTTCATGATTTGTTGACAACAACAAAGTTCCGGAATGTCTGCAGGGAGAAGCAAGTGTGTGTTTGCAGGGAAACAGCTGCAGCATCAAAGTAGAAGCAACGCAGAGGGGAAAAAGGCAAAATAATACAGCTATATATCTATAGCTATATATAGCTATATATATATTTTGATTTTTGCCTAAAAAGTTGCCCTATTACCTTGAATGTGTTAATCGATACTGTGTGTGTGTGTGTGTGTGTGTGTGTGTGTGTGTGTGTGTGTGTGTGTGTGTGTGTGTGTGTGTGTGTGTGTGTGTGTGTGTGTGTGCGTGTGTGGTGCGCGTGTGTGCGTGTGTGCGCGGAGTGCGCGTGCGTGCGTGCGTGCGCGTGCGTGTGTGTGTTCATGCATGTGCAGTAAGAACAGACACGGCTGTGAGACGTGTCGGTGTAAGAGGTGTCCGGAGGTCCCGTGTGAAGAGTCCTGTCCTCTGGGCTTCAAGACAGACTCTCTGGGATGCCTGCAGTGTTCCTGCAGAGGTCAGTCTACACACTTTACTTTACCTTACTTTACTTTACTCTGGTGGATAGAACACCTGCTGGTTCACTCCTCCTCTCAGAAGGTTGAGTCATACACATTTTTAACAAGCTCCACTGGCCTCATTCTGACCCCTTGTTTCACCTGCTGGGAAACCGCTGCAGTTCAGACCCAGTTCTTTACTCAGTCTGGAGCCAGACCTCCTCCAACATTGGAACATTGATTTACACCTATATTAAATTGTTTATGGCAAGTGGTTTTCAACCTTTTTCATAGCAGGGCCCACTATTTATTCAGCATTCGAGCCACAGACGACCATTTGGTCCCAAAACTAATAAAAAATCTTTGCTTTTTTCCCACAATTCCAGGCTGGATTGGAAAGATCAAAATGACCATTAATAATCTTCTACATTCTCTAGTTGTGACTTGCACTAGTTCACATGATGAATATTTTAACTCTTGACTCTCAAAGAGTTACATCTGGTTAAGCAACTCTCCATTTAGCTGGGGACCACCTGGAATCCTCTCAGGGACCGCTGCGGGTCCCCGGACCACCTGTTGAAAAGCCCTGGTTTATAGGGTCAATATAAGTAAGTTAATATATGATAATCCTTCCACAGTAGTGTCGTTTTCATATTTTAATTGTTTCGCATATTTTCCAATATAATGCCTAATTTCCATATATATATATATATATATATTAAAAAAAATCAAGATTTATAACACAATACATCATTTTCTTTGTGTAAGTATTTAACTGGGGAAGTTTTATGGTGATAAGAATTTAACATACATATGCTTTTGCACACTAATTTGATTTTTTTCTCCCGTGGAAATCAATGCAGCCCGCGAAATAGTAGAACAATGTGTTCCTCCCTCTGGCTGACGAAACAGTTGTGTCCGTAAAATATGAAGAAAGTTACTTATTACTAGTAGGTGCTAGTGGGTATTAATACTGTAGGTGGTTACTACAATAGGGGTTAGTACTCACTGCTCATCATGTTACACTCTCGACAGTTAAATTATATTTAAACATCTGAATTACTTAATTTTCAAGAATTTACACATTAAGAAATTGTAGAATTGTTCTTTTGACCTACATTTTGCCAGTTATCTCTCCAAAACCTGAAAATCCTTGCTTTTGTGTCCGAGATAAAAGTCTGAGATAAAAATCAACATCAAAGGTGGTCCGTGGCTAAGTGCTGAATAAATAGTGGACCCTGCTATGAAAAGGGTGAAAAGGACTGGAGTAGAACAAGTACTGTATGTTTCTGATCATTAATTTCATTCAAATTGTGTAACTGTAACCCATCCCGTTTCTCTCTCTCTCTCCCCCTCCCTCCATTCAGACCAGCCTGTGACGCCCTCCTCCTCGGTGGCTCCGCCCCCCTCCTCCTCCTCTGACAGGAAGGGGGCGTGTCTGTCGGTGGATGGGCGTGGCCACGCCAGCGGGGAGAGCTGGAACGACGGCTGCAGGGACTGTTACTGCCACGGGGAGAGAGAGATGTGTTCACTCATCTCCTGCCCTGTGCCCCAGTGTGATGTCCCCTCTATGCTGCCTGGGCACTGCTGCCCCACCTGCCCAGGTACACACACACACACTGCTGCCCCACCTGCCCAGGTACACACACACACACACACACACTGCTGCCCCACCTGCCCAGGTACACACACATACACGCATGCACGCGCGCGCACGCACACGCACAACACACACGCACCTGTGTTGCCAACTTGGTGCATTTGTCGCTAGCTTTTTTCCAGACCCCCCCCCCCCCCCCCCCCCCCAGTGCCAAAGTTAGAATGAAAAACTCCTGGCGGAAAATCTAGTGCTTTTTCTTATTGGGTCCTTATTGATCTGTAACTCTTGAGATCATAAAATGAAGCTCTCAAGAGTTAAATTATATTTAAATATCAGAATTGCCTAATCATCATCAAATGGCGGCCCGTGGTGGCGAAAATGGTATGGGGGTGGCTTCATCGCCCGTGGCGAGAAGCGACATGGGCAAGGGAGACGCACCCATACCAGGACTTATATTAGGCAAGTAAGCACCAATAATCATCAGTTGTTGTTGAAGTTGCAACAGACATGCAGCATGCATAAAGCTAAAGGTCTGACTCAGAGAGTTTTCTGTTTTCAGTGATGAAATGCTGTTGGTTTAGTGGTGCCAAAATTATTAGCCTGTTATTTTTTCTGTCAATGTTCAGTTTTTATACATATATAAACACTGAACATTGTGTTCAATTGTGAACATCGTGAACAATCCGTTGACGCAGTGATGCGACTACTGATGCATGCTGTCCTATCAGGGTTCTTTCCCGCGGGACTCTAAGCCAATCAAAATTGAGCAACGGAAACGGTGCCTTTTCCATATATATTGATGTCGTTACGGTGGTGGTACGCAGTCGTCAGGCTATATAAAAAGACATATGGCATATTTCAAATGAAATGGTCTAATGCTGTCAGAGCTGACAGCTATATAAATAATGTATGTAATGTCGGGAGTGTGTGCGTTCGTGCATGTGTCTTTCCGTGACATAATGAGACAGGATACAACAGACGCATGTCATAAATGTACAGTACTAGATGCTCCTTCTCAACCCGCTGTTGTTTGAGGCAGCAAATGTAGATTTTTGGAGCCTTAGTCGTAGTCTCTATGATAGTTTTCATTTAGTTTTGAGTTGACCCGTTTTGACCTACAAAATCTAAATCTTAAGACTTTTCTTATTGGAAAAATGGCATGTTTCAGTGGCAGTAGTCTTCAATATTTCATGTCAAGGATGCCCAGAATTATCTGTGTTTGGCTGCCACTGTATATGTCTCTGTAGGCCTATGTATTTCTTCAAATTTCTCTTCTTGCATCTGGGTAGATCTCCTATTTTCAGCCAGACAACAAATAAAATAAAATGACTTGTCTTATTTATTACTTGATCTCTTCTGCACTAGTCCCTTCCTTACATCTTAGTTACATTCATTTATTATTTATTTAGTTTTCGTTTTGGATATGGTATCATTGTTTTGATGTAATCAGTGTTGGTCTATATTACTTAGGAAAGTAACTTCTTTACTTTACTCGTTACCCCTTAGACAAAGTAATATCATTACTTTACTTATTACTGGATTTGAAGAGTAATATATTACATATTACGTTATTACTTTCCCAAGTTCTCCACACCGCCTTTGAAAAAATAGAGAAGTACAACATAATCTGTTTATTACAAAATAAAGCAGCAAGTGATTTGTAGTGTACATAACTGCGCAGGATGCAGGGTGTGGACTGGATCTACAATCTACTGCACATCTCTGTTGTTACAGTACCTGTAAGCTGTACCGATAGCTTGTACATCTGTTCTATTTTTGCCTGCAACAACAAGCTCATTTTAAAAAAGTAACTTGGCGTTACTTGCAAAGTAATGCGTTACTTATTACCCATTTTTGCAGAGTAATCTCGTTACTTTACTTTTTGGGACAAAAGTAATAATATTACAGTAATATGTAATCTAAAATTAGTTACTGCCCAACACTGGATGTAATATCCATTTAGTTCTTGTCAGTGACAAAAGGTAGCCGGCCAACATTTTTCATCATAGTATTAGTTGTCAAAACCAACACTGCTCTCATCGCATCACATCGATCTGTCAGCACATCCGTCTCAGCGCGCTGCCAGTGTATTCCTCACCAGCGTATTCGATCCCAACGTTAACCATAGATGCTAATTCGCTCAGCACCTACTTTGATTAAAGTGGATTAATTGATGGATTAAAGGAAACCCGACTTTACAGCTCTGGCAAACATTGATTAAAGTCAATGGGCTCTTTAAGCTGTTAAGAGCGTCTGCTCAATGACGATGAATTGTAAATTGCATGTTGGAGGGGGATTGATGGATGGATGGATGGATGGATGGATGGATGGATGGATGGATGGATGGATGGATGGATGGATGGATGGATGGATGGATGGATGGATGGATGGATGGATGGTTCAGCATGGGGAGGAGAGGGGAGGTGGAGGGGAGGAGGGAGGTGAAATAGTACCATTTCAATCTGCGACAGACTAGATGATGTCTTGTCCGTTACGTCTGTCTGACGGACAGACAGACAGACAGGGCAAAGAAACGTGTGGAATGAGGTTGTGACAGTGTGAGTAATGGAAAACGCCACGGTGCTTGTGTCTGATGTACAGAGCATGGTGTGCTACGCCTGGGTGACGACTTCACTTCACTCGCAGGGCTCTGGTATAGCAGCACCCGGAGGGCAGGGGAAAAAATAAAATAAAAAAATAAAATAAAATGAAGTAGTGGTGGGGAAATGAGTTTGAATAATTTAACGCTTAGAGTGTACCGGAATGGAACCAAATGAACCCGCACCACCTCCACCACCACCACCTCCATCACAGATCCATTTGGTTCCGTTCGTATAGACACTCACAGTGCTGCTGTAAAGGATGGATGAACTTTATTTCATATGGTTGTGTGTACGCAACGGTGCACCCTACCGGGTCCTAGTGCTGGTAGAGTTCAACCCTGGACTTCCTTTTTATCCCACCTGCAAAAAAAACCTGACAAAAAATACATATTTTAGTTGTAAAATGAAATCGCCCTGGAGAGGCCTGGCGCTCTGATTGGTTCTGAAACTAAGAAACTAAGTTGAAACTTCAAAATAAAACGCCCAAGTTAACCCATTTCACTGCAACCTTGATAAGAAAAGAATGCCAACATCACACGCAGGGGCGGATGTAACATGTCCGATTAGGGGGGGGGGGCATGTTGGAGGGGCAAGAGAAAATGGTAGGGGGGCGGCTTCATCGCCGCGATGAAGCTAGACCCATACCATTTTCAGTTACAGGACTTTCATTAGGCAAGTAAAGCATCAATAACAACATCAGTTGTTGTTGAAGTTGCAACAGACACGCAGCATGCATAAAGCTAAAGGTCTGACTCAGAGAGTTTTCTGTTTTCAATGATGAAATGCTGTTGGTTTAGTGGTGACACAACTGTAGTTAGCTAGTAGCAGTAGTAGTGTTTCAATTTTAAATATAAGCATTTGATCTGAAATATTTTGAGTTGTTTTGCATTCCATCATGCTTGGGGGGGCAGTCTGGGTATTTAGGGGGGCATTGCCCCCCTTGCCCATGCCTAGATCCGCCCCTGATCACGCTCAACGTTGTCGACCAAAGTCGCTCCGTGCGACTGTCTGAAAGTGACCTCCAACGGGGGAAGGAGAGAGTCGTGTGCTCAAGCACACCCTGCGAGGCGTCCGTCCGTCTGTCCGTCTGTCCGTCCCAGTCGAGGTATGCGGGGCACGGAACTTGGCACGAAAATAGTAGTGGCGAGTGTTCCGATAAAAATAAAAGAAGTGTGCATGGGGACAAGGACAAAACCGCGCTGCTTGTTTGTATGTCCCCCAGGAGATAAGACTGGGGGTCAGGCTGTGTCATCACAAACCTACAGCCCTGCTCTCTGACAACACAACGCCTTTTATCCCCTTTAGACCTGCAGAGAACATAATTCCAGGCTGTATTTTGCCAACAAAACAGTGTAAACTTCTTAATTAAGTGGTGCTAATTCAGATGATGAATATTTTAACTCTTGAGAGTGTGAAAATGAAACCAAATGGACCCGCAAGGGTCCATTTGGTTTCATTTTTACATTCTCAAGAGTTACATCTGGTTAACCAACCTTCCATCAGACCTGAGCACACATTCTACGAAATGTCTTCTAAATCTGGGGTTTTCAATCTTTTTCATACCAGGGCCCACTATTTACTGCCATACAGACCCCAGAACTAATTCTGAGGTAAACTAATAACTAGTTGTGCCCAATTACTACATTAATAAATGCAGATAAAACAATTAAAACACAACTTTCCTAAGTCCTTGAATGGTCGCGACTGTTTTGTAGTGGTTGCGACCAGTGGTCGCAGTCACAAAATGACCCCCCTCCTCCACAAAAACCCTGTGAAAGGACATATATATTCACTATTTTATAGCACAGCTTACACAGTCAGGTTTTATGGTAGAGACAGAAGTAATCCATCTAAACCAATTAATTATCTCTGAAGAACTTTCAATCTGCCCTCTAAAGCTCAATGTAATTCTCTTCATAAATAATAAATTTAAATCAATCTATTCATTTACATTTGGTATAATATCTGTGAGCCCAGGGCGGATATAACATGTCCCATTTGGGGGGCAAGAGAACATGTTGGAGGGGCAAGAGAAAATGGTATGGGTGCGGCTTCAGCGCCCGTGGCTGATGAAGTCGCACCCATACCATTTTCAGTTACAGGACTTTTATTAGTCAAGTAAAGCATCAACAATAACATCAGTTGTTGTTGAAGTTGCAACAGACACGCAGCATGCATAAAGCTAAAGGTCTGACTCAGAGAGTTTTCTGTTTTCAATGATGAAATGCTGTTGGTTTAGTGGTGACACAGCTGTAGTTAGTGTAGTGGCAGTAGTAGTGTTTCACATAATTTTAAACATAAGCACTTTAATTTGAAATATCTTGGGTTGTTTTGCATGGCATCGTGTTTGGGGGGGCAAACTGGGTATTTAGGGGGGCATTGCCCCCCCCATGCCCATGCCTAGATCCGCCCCATGTGTGAGCCCCTTTTTTGTTAAGGCTTTTCTGGATGCCACTAGCAATACCCTCAGTAAATACGGATCTTGCTTGGCAAATTGTAGACCTTCCAAATCTGCAGGTACATGGTTGATCTGCTGTAGCCGCGCCTCAGAGCTATAATTTCCCCATTCATATTACTCATAGATTCATTTGTATGAATGATTTGTATAAAGATGACTTTGTCACGTTCAAAGCCACCTCAAGTTGTGATAAATCATGCCAACAAACACAATATTATCACACAATATCTAATTAGTATTATGAAAAATATGGCAGGATCACGTTTTGTTTCATTTTTTATTCTTACAAATTATTTGGCTGTCGCAAAACATTGTGTTTGTTGTCATGATTTGTAACAAGCCAAGTTGTCTTTGTCTGATCGTCCTTACATAAATCATTTTGGAAAAGTCTATGAGAAAAATGAATGGGGAAATCAGTTCTGGGCCACAGGCAATGTCATGAATAGGGCGGGACTGCTCAGCTGTATTTTTCAGTTGTATAACATAATGTTTTTTTTTTTTTTTTTTTTTTTTTTTAAGAACAAATACAAAAGGGTCTCCGCCCAGAACAGGTTATATAAATATATTTGAACAACACTCCAAGCTGAATTATCTTGCCCAGCACATGGATCTCTGTGTGTGTGTGTGTGTGTTGTGTGTGTGTGTGTGTGTGTGTGTGGTGTGTGTGTGTGTGTGTGTGTGTGTGTGTGTGCGTGTGCGTGTGTGCGTGTGTGCGTGCGCGTGTGCATGCACACATGCGTGTGTTTTCGCGCGCGTGCATGTGTGTCTGCATGGGCGGATATAACATTTCCCAATTGGGGAGCAGAGAAAATGTTATGGGAAGCCTCACCCATACCATTTTTGGTTTGGTTTATTAGGCAATTAAGCATCAATAATATCATCAATTGTTGTTGAAGTTGCAACAGACACGCAGCATGCATAAAGCTAAAGGTCTGACTCAGAGTTTTCTGTTTTCAATGATGAAATGCTGTTGGTTTAGTGGTGACACAGCTGTAGTTAGTTAGTAGCAGTAGTAGTGTTTCAAATAATTTTAAATATAAGCACTTTAATTTGGAATACAATATCTTGGGTTGTTTTGCATGGCATCGTGTTTGGGTGGGGCAGACTGGGCATTTAGGGGGGTTATTCCCCCCCCCACAACCCATGCCTAGATCCGCCCCTGGTGTGTGTCAGAGGATGAAAACGTTAGTATTCCTGGCGTTTCCTTTCTTTCTCAGTGTTGTCACACAGCAGGTCTTTATAGAGCTGTTGGAGAACAGCACAAAGCACTGATAAAACAGAACAAACGGCGGTGGAGATACCGACAAACACGGAGGAGCTCTGCGCTGTTTGTTCTTACCGACTCCTCTCTCTATATCCTGTCCTGTCTGACAAGCAGCGTTACGCTCACCGGACCGCGATAAAACAAAGGTTAACAAAAAGTATTATAGCTACGTTTTAATCTGTGTCTGTCTGCGGTGTTGTTGATTTAGACAAAATGTTTGTTGTCTGCTAGCTAGCTCCCCTTTTTGTTTTGTTTTTCACTGATGAAAATTAAACAAGAAGAAATGGTGACGGAGTCATATTTGTCAGGTGAAACCTGCATCGTTCCTGCTCTCCTGTTATGATGAATTGAACAAGGTGGACTCCCTTGTAAACAAGTGAAGTAATTGCAGTGGTTTTCAACCAGTGGTCCGGGGACCACCAGTGGTCCTTGAGATGGTTCCAGGTGGTCCCGAGCTAAGTTGGTTAACCAGATGAAAAGTTGTTTAACCAGATGTAACTCTTGAGAGCCAAATGGACCCGCAAGGGTCCATTTCTCTCAATAGCTAAAATATTCATGATCTGAATTAGCCCAAATCTACACAACTAGGTCATTTTGCTCTTTATGTTTGCTTGTTTTGTTTCCTGAATCCATCTTTAGTTTTGGGGTCTGTGGGGCTAAAATGTCCTCAAATGGTGGTCCATGGCTCAAATGCTGAATAAATAGTGGGCCCTGGAATAAAGAATGGTAAAAACCACTGCTTTATTGGGTCCCTCACACATAAGTGAACCCTGATCTTTTAAGTTCTCTAATCACGACCTAAAACTTGAACCTTGGTTGAAAAAAAAACTTGGCACGAAAAAAACATGGGACTTGGAGGGTGATGAGCGACATTGATCTCTATATTGATGACTATAGGTCGCTCCATTGATGACTTGGTCACTTCATGAGCTATCAGGTATCAGGTTTCATCTGACCAAGCTATAATGGTTAAAACTAAGACCAACATGTTAGTGAGGGACTGGCTGCAGTTGTAGATAGCCTGACCTCAGTCTGAATTGTCATTTCGTTTCAAGTCCCCTCTACCACAGCAGTTTCTGGAATGGGCGCTATCGAAGCAGCAGTCTTAACGGTGATTGGTTCATATTAACCCCTAAGAATATCGAGAAAGCAGACGACGTTGGGGTCGAAGTGAGTGACAGGGCTGTTAGCCAATCAGGTGCCGGGATTGGATTTCCAACCCGCACAAACGGCCCCAAAGGCAGGGAAGCCAGTCTTTGAATCAGAGGGAAAAATATGGTAGTATTTTTAAGGTGCTGATTCAGGGCTGAGCCAGGCTATTTGTAGAGCTAAAAGGCAAGTCCTTTCATGTTTGGTTGTATTCTAAAAGTAGCACAGCAGCTATTTTCGGTGTGCATCAAGGCCTGCTAATATACACTTACAGTATGTGGACAAGACAAACTCTAGATTTTAGATAACTGAAACATTAGGATATTTAGTCGACTAAAACAGTAAAGACGCTCACTATTTTTCCAAGGAATGGGGATGCTATATGCCAGTGGTTTTCAACCTTTTTGACACCAGGGACCACTATTTATTCAGCATTTGAGCCACAGACCACCATTTGAGGACATTTTAGCCCCACAGACTTCTGTGGGGCTAGAAACGTCTTTTCTTTTTGTCCACAATTCCAGGCTGAATTTGGGAAACAAACCAGTCAAACATACAGATCAAAATGACCGTTAATCTTCTACATTCTCTAGTTGTGTAGACTTGGGCTAATTCACATGATGAATATTTTAACTCTTGAGAGTGTAAACATGAAACCAAATGGACCCGCAAGGGTCCATTTGGTTTCATTTTTACACTCTGAAAGAGTTACATCTGGTTAACCAACTTTCCATTTAGGTGGGGACCACCTGGAATCCTCTCAGGGACCACTGGGGGTCCCCGGACCACCTGTCCTGAAAAGCCCTGTTCTATGGAGTCAACATAAGTAAATTAATATACAGTATGATAACCATTCCACAGTAGGGTCGTTTTCATTGGCTAACTAACTTTACATAATTTAGCCTGGGGACCACCTGGAACCCTCTCAAGGACCACCAGTGGTCCCCGGACCACTGGTTGAATGAAAACCACTGCTATATACAGTGCGTGCGTGCGTGCGTGCGTGCGTGCGTGCGTGCGTGCGTGCGTGCGTGCGTGCGTGCGTGCGTGTTCACCTGTGTGCCGCAGCCGGCCCCGAGTGGGATTTTCAATTAGGCCCTCAACCAGATAAAAGGTTGGAACGCCGCTGTGCTGTAGATTACACCTGTCTGTTGAGTGCAGTCCTGAAGTGTAAAACAACCAAACTCTCATCTCCTCTCCTCATCTGAACTCCTGCTCTGTGCCGTGTCGAGGTGTCCAGGGACGTGTGCACACATGGACATCAAAGGGGGCTTCGTGCAGCAGCCCCTGCCCCTTTCACACCCGTCTGTAAAGCAACTGCCATTTCCAGACCACAAATGTAGGGGTAATTATTACTATGGTGAAAGAAATGCCCCTCCTATCATTTCCATGCCTTGCACAAAGTCTCCATTCAGACTTTGTTATTGGATTTTTTCTAAAACAAAACAAAAAGTTTTGAATGTGAACACTATTTTTAATTAAACAGATTTCTTTCGAAATCCATGTCATTGCACCTGCATTTACCACGTAGCTAAACAGCGCTTGGATTGCACCACAATGTGCACCACAATGTTTAACGTTGATCATGCTGTACTGCATTTTAATAATTGTATTGTGAGGCTTTTTCTTGCACTTCACTACCGTGTAGACTAATGTGGATCCTTAATGAAGTAAAATAAACTACAATGTTCGCCATTTTTGTCAAAGTGGCCTCTTAGGGGATATTCAGCCCCTGCCTCTAGCTCTAACTCTCTGTGGAGCTCCAACTCTCTGTGGAGCTGTGAAGGGTTTATAGATTATTGTTGTGGTTGGAGTGGTAATCTATGCGTGTAGCAGCACTGATGTTTTCTGCTCCATAATGGCCTCATGCTTAACAGCTCAAATGTAAAACTCTCTCCACTCTAGTGTTCTGTCTCAGTGACATGCTGCCATTGAGCCTCTCATGCAGTGCAGATCCATGTACACTGATTGGTCTGGTCTGGTGGAAGAAATACACTCTGTGGAAGTAGATCATGGGGGTGACGCAGTGGGTTTGATTTGTTTCATACTGAATCTTGAAAAGTAACAGCTTTGCACATTTCCCTGGGGCGGGAACTAAAGGTCTCAACGGGCCTGAAAATTAAGGCCCGGCCCTAACAGTTCAGGCCCTAGGCCCGGCCCGACTAAATGGAATAGATTTTAGGCCCTAACCCGGCCCTAAACTGCCGGGTTTGGGCAAAATGGGCAGAATTCAAAATCAGATTCAAAATTAAATGGCAATCAGCACCATCTTCATAATAGCTAAATACAGAAAATAACAATAATAATAAAGAATAATAAAATTATTGTTACTATAATAAAATAATTAATATATATTGTCAATATATATTGTTTTTTCATGGGGCCAGGCCCTACCCGCCCTAAATGTCGGGTCGGGCCTGTTCGGGTTCGGTCCTGGTCGGGTTCGGGCAGAGGCCATAAAATCTATGCTAATTAGCCGGGCCGGGCCGGGCCTCAGGCCTGATCAGTTAGGGCCCAGTTTTCAGGCCTGTTGAGAACTCTACTACAAGCTCAGGTCTACAAGTCTTTACAACTCACCATTGCGCTGCATGAGAACTTTTTGTCTGTGTTTTAACTATGCTTGTGAGCATCTCTGCTTTGGATTCATGGTGAGTGCGCACAGGATCTGCAAGCTCACAACGTGCTGCCTCTCTTGTCTCTCTTCTTGGCTGTGTTTGTGTGGTTAACAAACAGGCTAGCCCATTAGCCACATGTTGACAACAACCTCTGGTTTGTTTGTTATGAACCAAACCCCTCCTCCTTGAAATATCACAGACGGCAGACAATTTCAGATTCAAGCTTCAGGAAGCTGAACTCGAGTCTGACTCGACAGCCCACTAATTTCTGTCTCTCTGTCTGTCAGTAGGGGCAAAATTAAATTGTGAACACGGCAGGCGTCACGGCAGACATCGTGGCAGGTATAAATCAGTTGTGGAAGGTATTAAATGGGTCACGACAGGCGTATTCCTGCCGTGACAGATTTATTTATCACAACAGTTTTACTGCCGCTGCCCTAACCTCGGTTAAGGTCAGGTTTAGCCATGGGTTTTAACTGAGGTTACACTATGTTTAGGGTTCGGGCATAGGGTTAGGTTTAGTAGTAAAACTGCTGTGACAGATTTATACCTGCCGCGACAGATTTATACTTTCCGCGACGCCTGCCGCTGTCGCAAATTGATTTCGCTGTCTCCTGTCTCTCTCGTACAGACACACGTACACACAGAGCTTACAGATCGTCTGTGTGTGTGTGTGTGTGTGTGTGTGTGTGTGTGTGTGTGTGTGTGTGTGTGTGTGTGTGTGTGTGTGTGTGTGTGTGTGTGTGTGTGTGTGTGTGTGTGTGTGTGTGTGTGTGAGAGAGGAGACTCTGCCAGCACGAATCCTGGGTTTTTCGAGGCTAAACAGTAAACAAGCAGCGACCCAGCCATCGCCGGGTCGCACTGCATGATGCATCACCATGTACATAATGTATAAAGA
Source organism: Benthosema pterotum (assembly GCA_039105355.1). NCBI lineage: Eukaryota > Metazoa > Chordata > Actinopteri > Myctophiformes > Myctophidae > Benthosema > Benthosema pterotum. The sequence continues at coordinate 9,330,006 of CM076980.1, read as the reverse complement.
CCATGGCCATGCCAGTGTCTGCTCTGCAGCCCAAACTCAAATAAACTCCTTCCTCCTTCTCCAAAAAGGCTCTACTGTAAATCCACCACCTGTTCCTTATCCTCCTCTCTGCGTTTGTTTGTGAGTTAAATCTGTTAATTTAGCGAGAGCAATCCACCCGTATTCATCTACATCTGTACATGGGGGAGCTTAGTCACGCAGACACTTTGAAACAGAAACCCCAATAATTTAGTTTCCCCAAGCCCTGGGATATGTTACAGTACGTGACATTAATGGGACAGGGAAAGAGCAAGGGAAAGTAAAGTAAAATAAAGTAATGGCCAGTAGGTCCTCCTCTATATCAAAGTGGGGGGACTGCGCCCCCCGCGTACCCGTACAACGTGTACATTTGTACACCCTCAGAAAAAAAGGTCTAAAAGAAAAATCATTAACAAGCACAACACAAACACAACTTGATGATGTCATCATCAAGTAAAATACAGTACAGTAAAATGTTGAAACTGGGTGGAATTCTGGGTAATGACCATGACAAGTTCAATCAACTACGGTAGGAACATTTTAAAGCAAATTTAAACAATATAAATAACAAAAAGTGCAATCATACACGTCCATGCAGCCTTCTAACATCAGCCAGTCTTTCTGACATAAATAAATTAATGAATAGACCTACAGAAATATAAAAAAAATCGCTTTTGAACCTGACAATTCGATATTGATATCATGGCATTAAGAATTGCGATATATTGGCATATCGATTATTTTGCCCACCCCTAGTAGAGATGCTGACCGCAATGCAAGGGTGTCATATCCACCATGCTACAGAGAAACTATGCGCAAACACAATTTTAGTTCTTTATTTGAATCCACAACTTAATTTACAGGGAAACAAATACGATGTATAACGGAGCTGACAGTTCATGTTCACTCAAGGATACACCAGGCACCTCCTCCTCCACACACAAACAAACTACAAGTTTGCAAGTTGTTTAGCTTTGCTCTTTGTCTTGACAGCTATTCTTGTGCCAGTTTATGCACATGGCCCAGGCTTCCAAATATCAATATGGCAAGTCTACATCGATTCCCTAGACCCGTCATAAAGTATACTTAGAGATTTTATCCTGGAATGCCTGGTTCATGTATAAATCAGATACAGTCCACCTCCAAAATTAAAACCTCCTTCAAGGTTTAAGGTTCTTTATTTGTCACTCCAGTGTACGTCAGGACATATACAGGGATGAAATAACGTTTCCATTGTTCCCCAGTGCAATAAGACAATAGACAGTGCAATAAGAAAAAGACAAATACAAATACAAACAATACAAGAAACAGTAAGTGACGTAGTGCAACAAACTAGAGCAGTAAAGTGCAACCCCATAAAGTGGGGTGAAGGTATCAACAAGAACAACATCAGGTGTGTATGGGATGTTAGCAAAGCCATGACATTCGCAACTAAACCAAAGTGGTAGCACTCTTATATGTTCATGCATTGCTGCACTAGATGGTACATACCGGTATTTTCACACTGCATCAGACACAAGGTCAACAATATGGTCATGGCCAGTAATTTGGCCTGGCAGCGTGTCACATGTTCGAGTCCCATTCATGGCGACCTTTGGTGCGTGTCTCTCCCTTCCCTCTGTCCCTTTGTCCTTTACTTGAATCCATCAATAAAGGCAAGAAGCCAATAAACAAATATTTACAAAAAAGAAAAACATATGGATGTCTGCTTACAGTACATGGTAGACATTATTTTGACCATGTCTGTAGTGGTAACACAAAAGAAATAAGGTATAACACCTTCATAGATTCTTTCTTTTGTGTTGCTTATTTCCCAAAGGCATGAAATGCAGACTTTAAACAGAAAAAAAGAAATCCAAGGCATGCCGTCTTCAGTGAAGAAAAACATAGCTTTTTATTTATGAGCAAGGCAACTGAAATTGACCAACACGCTTCAACTCTCTCTCTCTCTCTCTCTCCCCAGACTCGCCCGCCCCGCTGCCCACCCCGCCCTGGGTGCTGACCCCGGGGACCGCTCAGTGTGCGTGTCCCCGGGCGGGGAGGTGTTTTCTGGAGGAGAGGTGTGGAACATGGACCCCTGCAGCCAGTGTACATGCCGACGGGGCCAGACGCTGTGTGAGAGCGAGGTGTGTCCCCCGCTGCTCTGCCAGAGACCCCTGAGGAGCCACGACTCCTGCTGCCCGCACTGCCCTGGTAAGACCACCTTACTGCCCTGGTAAGACCACCTTACTGCCCTGGTAAGACCACCTTACTGCCCCGGTAAGACCACCTTACTGCCCCCTCACTGCCCCGGTAAGACCACCTTACTGCCCCGGTAAGACCACCTTACTGCCCCCTCACTGCCCCGGTAAGACCACCTTACTGCCCCGGTAAGACCACCTCACTGCCCCGGTAAGACCACCTTACTGCCCCCTCACTGCCCTGGTAAGACCACCTTACTGCCCTGGTAAGACCACCTTATTGCCCCCTAACTGCCCTGGTAAGACCACCTTACTGCCTCCTTTTTCTATTGTAATGAAGTAATAATACTATATATTACTTGTAAACCAAGCCTCTTCTTACAAACAACCACAACAGATTTACAGATTTACATGCTATCAACAGAAATGTGTTGATAGCTTATAGATCTGTTTTTCGCATGCAGGACAACTTGCAGTGTAGGTCATGTCATGTGTGCAGAATGCTGTGGTGGATTAGTATAGTCTACAAACTACTGCACATCTCGTTACTCGCGCTATAAGCTTTTGACCATTAGATGGCACCCTGTCCCCTACAACCATTGGTATGAGGAAAGGCGCGACCATCTCAGACCAATAGAGTTGTTCAAAGTTTGGTCAAGTTAACCAAACAACAGACAAGACAAGCTATGATTCCTTTCTTTATTCAACTCCAACCAACACGGCAGCTCTGTATAGTCCTTTTTGAGGCCGCCTCCTCACCACTACTCCTATCACCTTGCACTCTGTGTGTACTCAGGTCACCACAGATGAATGCCTTTTATATAACTCTGCTCAGGGGCGGATCTAGGCATGGGCATGGGGGGGGCAATGACCCCTAATTGCCCATTCTGCCCCAACACACACGATGGCATACAAAACAAACAACCCAAGATATTTCAAATTAAAGTGCTTATATTTAAAATTATTTAAAACACTACTACTGCTACTAACTAACTACAGCTGTGTCACCACTAAACCAACAGCATTTCATCATTGAAAACAGAAAACTCTCTTAGTCAGACCTTTAGCTTTATGCATGCTGCGTTCCTGTTGCAATTGATGCTTTGCTTGCCTAATAAAAGTCCTATAACTGAAAATGGTATGGGGGCGGCTTCATCGCCTGTGGCGCGAAGCGACACAGGCGATGAAGCCGCCCCATACCATTTTCTCCTGCCCCCCCTAATTTGGAAATGTTAAATCCGCCCCTGACTCTGCTCCCTCCAACTGATGTTCACAGTGCCCTTTATTTAGCCAACCTTGGAAAAAACAGTCAATGGAATGACACTAACAAAACACCTTTTAACAGGATGATTTATAAACACCATGGATTAATATGGTCTAAATCTCCATATTAATGAAATCCACATGTTGCACCATTCAAGTAAATACACAACGTAATGCAATATAGCTGCAAACACAATACGAAGTAACACAATGGCATGGCGGTAACCACGACAACGAATGCATGGAGGGCAAGTGCATTCCAAAGGTTTTTTTTTTTTTTTATAACCCCAGTGAGGGAACTTGATTCAGCTGGAGTCCCAAGAGTGCTTCAGATCAAGGGAGTGGTTTCAAAAAGGGATATAACAGTTTTTTTTTTTTTTTTTTTTTTTTTTTCATAACAAGTCCAACGCTTTTTAATGTCCCCTAACAACAACATTGTTCCATAATGTTAGTTCCTACATCCTGGAACTAACATTATGAACTAACATTATGAAAACGTAACAGCACAAATGATGGAACTGTTTTGTTGTGTATTCTATTGTATTTATGGGGACGTTTGTGTACACACACACGCGCAAGCATGCACGCATGCACGCACGCACACACAGACACACAGACACACAGGTACACACACACACACACACACATACACACACACACACCACACACACACACACACACACACACACACACACACACACACACACACACACACACACACACACACACACACACAGGGTAATAGGTGTTGGCAGGAGCAGATGGGTGTGTGGCAGCCAACAGCCATGTGTCTTGTGCAGTGTAGCCTGGTCTAGCCCTCAATGATTTTGGCCTTGGGGGGCGGGGGTGTCGTGGGATCCACACGGCGGAAGTGCTGCGCTCTGATTTGATCTCACTAACGTGTCGTCATCTCGGCCCCTCCCCCTCCCGTCCACTGCTGTTCTACGTCACATCATTTAGAGCGACGCCCACCCCGGAAGGTTGACACGCCCCTCAAGGCCACTTTCCAACGCGCGTTAGTCCAGGCTTTCCGTTTTCGCGCAAGGCGGACGAAAATGAAAGCCTGGGTGTCGAGGCTATGTGCAGTGCAATAGAGGACGGGGCAGCCGACACTCACACACACACAGAAAGAGAGAGAGAGAGAGAAATTGTATAGTATATTTTACTAAACATTTTAGTAAAAAAAAAAAAAAAAAAAAAAACACCCAGTGATGCAATGCAACACGTTGTGATCTTGTAGATTGGTTATTTCCACTAATGTTGTGTGACACTTCTGCATGACAAAGATAGACAGAAATAACATCTGTGGTGCTGCGCTGCTGGCAGCAAGACCCAGCAGCTTGGCCTTGACTCGGCGCAATGACAAATTTAGCTAAACTTATTTAATCTTTTATTCAGACATTTTGGCTTGGACATGGCCCGTTGCCCCCCCCCACACACACACACACACACACCCTCTCGGGGGCACTTTAATAGTAGATGATACAATTAACCCAATTTAAGAGGCACAGTGGCACAGTGGTTAGTAATGTTGCCTCACATCTAGAACATCCTGGGTTCAATTCCCGCCAGGGACGCCGCTGTGGGTGCTGGCAGCGTGTCTCCTCCTCTGGGCTTCTTTCATCAGTGCCCATACCCGAGGTGAGGTTGGTGAAAGGGCCTTTCTGTGAGGAGCTTGCATGTTCTCCCTGTGTCCCCTAGCGTAGATACCCTCACAACAACATGCAGTAATCCTGGGCTCTAGTCTCCCCCCCCCTGGACAGCCGGGGCACCTGATGGAGGGGACAGGAACTGGTTGGAATAACATGTGAGGGTTTCAACCTCTTCTGTATGGCAGAGAAGGGAATCCCCTGTTTTCCCATCACATAAAAATTCACTCTTCATGCTTAACTAAAGGTTTCTTCTACTTGTGCAAAGTTATTAGAAGTGGAATGGACAGGAAATGGTGTTTTTATTTATTTTTTATTATGGATCCCAGCCGATTTATCTGGCACAGTGGGTTTCTGAACCAATCAGAGAATGCATCCCTTCAGGCGATGGGATGGCATAGCGCGAGGGACGGCTTACGCTGAGATATACTACCTGTGATGCATGGACATTTTGGCATGGATTGTCAGGCATGGCATTATAATGACCACAGATGTGGTCTAAAAATCATTTTTCCAATTCACTAGACCTTTAAAAAAAAATCGTTTTCAACCTTTTTCATACCAGGGCCCACTTTGAGCCACGGACCAACATTTTAGCCTCACAGACCCAAAACAAAATAATTCTTTTGCTTTTGTCTTCAGAATAAATACAAAACAGGCAAACATACAGATCAAAATGACCATACATCTTCTACATTGTCTAGTTGTGTAGACGTGGACTACAATTCAGATAGTTCATTGAATATTTTAACTCTTGAGAATGTTAATATGTTCTCAAGAGTTACATCTGGTTAACCAACTTTCCATCATTTAGCCTGGGGACCACCTGGAATCCTCTCCTTTTTTTTTTTTTTTTTTTTTTTTTTTACAAATCATTTGTCCCTTTTTTTGTTTGTTTTTGTATAATTTGCACCCCCCCCCCCCCCTCCCTTCCCGGGTCAGTCCATCCATCTGAAATACAGAATTACAGAAACAAACTCAGAATAAATACAAAACAAAATAAAACAGCAAAAACTACTGTGGGCATAGATGAGCATGTCTGCTGTTTTCTACTGCAGTCCAACATGCACACAAGTTGACTCAACCACACACACATGCACACATACACACACACACTCTAATGAGGTGTGATTAGTAACACACTAAACATGTTTAACACGTTAATTAACACGTTTACTTGTTGAAAACCTGTGAATGTGGCACTAATGACACCTCATGCACATACCCGTGCATGCACATGCACATACACACACACACACACACCCACGCGGTATACGTGTTTCACAATCTGTGCTCTTTATGCCCTTATAGTGGTGTTCTGTGAAACCATGGCTGCAGGAGTAAAGACTCAATTAAACTGCATTTGACAAACACGATTCCATGCAAAACAACCCAAGATACAGTATTTCAAATTAAAGTGCATATATTTTAAACACTACTACAGCTGTGGCACCAGTAAACCAACAGCATTTCATCATTGAAAACAGAAAACTCTCTGAGTCAGACCTTTAGCTTTATGCATGCTGCGTGTCTGTTGCAACTTCAACAACAACTGATGTTATTATTGATGCTTTACTTGACTAATGAAAGTCCTGTAACCGAAAATGGTATGGGTGCGACTTCATCACCCCCCCCCCCCCCCCACAAATGGGACATGTTACATCCGCCCCTGAGCAGAAAGCGCCTGACCTTTAGCGTAGTGATCCACGTGCATGCGTGTGTGGGCAGTCAGTGTGGCTGTAATGACTAGGACTAGTGTATAACTTCTGAAAACCATGACCACGCCAGGGTTATAATAGGTAAATAAAACTAACAAAAACAGGTTTAAAAAAAAAAAAAACATTTCAGTTACTGAAACTAATAAAATACAATACATACAATTAACACTTTCACTGCTTTCGGCACTTGCTTAAAGTGGGGGTGCCGTGATTTTTGTATTTTTTCCAATTTTGTACATGTTTAAGAGGTGACAGTATGTAAATAGACCCCTTTGTGTGTTTTTTATGTGCAATGATGTCTTCCCTTTGTATTTAGGGTTTCTTCCAGGGGGCTGAACCTTTCCAGTCAAACGTGCCAATGAAAAAAAACTTCAGTATAGTGACATCATGTGCTCAGCTCCTCCCATAACTCCTCCCCCTTTATCATGCAACTAAAGCTGTGGGTGTGGCTTCAGTTCAGCTGGCCATCACCACCCACCAGGCAAACCAGGCATACTTAATGAACTGGTGGAGTGGAATCATAAAAATGACAGTTTAACAAACACTGTACACTTTTGGGGAAAAAATCTTACTTTTCATATAACATTAATACCCGATGATCATGTTTTAGGGTAGAAAAAAATCACGGCACTCCATCTTTAAAAAAGTTTTTTTTTTTTTGTTTTGTTTTTTACCAACATCTATATGCTTTTCGGGTATTTATAATATAAACCTTTTAAAGTGTAGGTAACCTGCAAAAAACTCTCAAAAGTGTTGACACATGTCCCTCAAAAATAGCCTAAGTATCCCAATGATATATTTAAAATGCCTGATGCGGCCATACACATCTCACATTTGAGGTTTATAAAAATAAAATTACTACATCTGCCACTTTGGGAAATGTAGTTCTGAATCTGTTGATGTCGCGGGTGGGTGATGACAATAGGAGATCTTGTTGCAATGCTAACTCCGATGGACACGCCCTTCTCCTCGTCAGCACGGTAGCGCCCCAGCAACGCAGATGTGCTTATTGAGTATAGACAGAATCAGCGTGGAGTCTAGACTATTTATAGCGCTCAGTTCTTGGAACAACTTTTCGGTCGTCTACAACTTTTTCGGTGGGTGCAGCAATATAGGTGGGAAGGGAATTCCGATACACGTTTGGCCAGTGGAAATCTGGCATGGCCTCAAAGCCACATTTGAAAAGGGATGCTGCACATTTGAAAAGGGACCTGTCCGACCTGGCATACTGAGCGTGGATGTTTTTACGCAGTGTACTCCTAGTACGCAGGCAGCAGTGTGCGTAAAACTCGGAAACAATGCTACTGCCCGGACATGAGATTGTGAAAGAGATTGTAAAAGCGAAGCTGCTGCTGATCCCCGAGAGGATCAGTATCAGTGGGTAGACGCAGCGGTGGTCTGCTGGCTCGTTCGGTTATTTACGTACGAGCATGTTTACCAAGATTACTCTCTCCTTCACAAATACTCCTCCTGTTTTTAATGTTATCGTCATGGTTCTATCCCAGCATAAAGCACAGTTGCTGCTAACGTAATGTCCATAATCCATCCACCGAGTCCCCTCGCATTCCAGCGGCAGAAAACAACTAAACGTTGGCTTGGTGCTGGTGGAGAACTCCAGTTTGTCTCCATTCAGGCAGCTCGAGCGCTCAGTTTCCGACTCCGCAATGTCGCAAGTCTTGTACTAGATGGCTCTGAGCCACTAGTCAGCTGGAGTGAAGGCACGCCCCTCGCGACTGCAGTGTGTAGAACTATTAGCCACATACGCTAGCTCTGTTTCAACATGGATATTGCAAAAACGGTCTGAGAGACTGTCTGAGTAAAAACAACGTGTGGTGGCCGTGTGGTCCCCGGTCACGATCATTAACAGAGTGATGTATGTACTCCGTTACGAGAGTGTTTAATATGGTAATTCCCATGGCCACTCTTCTATGCAAGTCTATGCAAGTCAATGGGAACCGATGAGATGTTCTCCTAATGACGCCCATATGAACTCGTAACTTTCCGGCGTGATTGGCCAGTGCTTCGGGGGTTGGACCACCTTTCTTCTGATAGCCCCCAGAGCAAATACACACCAAGTATTGTTGTATTGGCAAATGTGTTTGTAATTATGACACAATTTGATTGGGAAAAGTAGTGCAAAACAGGTTACTTACACTTTAAATTCCAAATGTGGCTAGGTTGGTGACCAGCATGATGAGGAGGATGGATCTTCTTTGAGTTTGTATTATTATTATTACAAGGCGGTGCGTCGCCCTGACACAACACATGCCTTTGTGTGTGGGCTAAAAACCATGCCCCAGATTTGGAGTGCTGTGTAGATCATAGGTTATATGTCAAACTCGAGGCCCGGAGGACAAATCATGCCGTGAAAGAATAATCTTCAACCGCCAGGATGATATTTAACTGGTTCTCTTGTATATCGCACACACCATGATAAGAAATGACTGCGACTCATTGTTTTACTTTCCCAACTCGATTGATTTACTTCATCATTGTACCATGAAAGCAGTGCTTGGTGAGGATCATAGAACAGGAAACTGACCATATTCAGTTTTTAATACATGCAGTTTCATCTTTGCATTTATCTATACGCTGGCCGAACAGAGCTGTCCGTCCTTATAAAGAGTCCTGCAATGCATCAAGAACAGAGGAAAAACTTTGAGCGTTATAAATAACTCCTGATCTCGATCAAAGGCTATGAAATTCTAATCAAAGTGGTCGTTTTTGACGGCCCATGGCGGCACTATCGTTAGTCGCTGTAGGAAGTATATTATTATTACTACCGTTTTTTGGCCCGCTGTGTGTCTGTGTTTGACATCCCTGCTATAAATAAATGATGACTGATCTCTCTGATCTGAAGAGATCCATTCTGGAGCCCCTCCGTCCCCGTGTGAACCCCGACACCCAGGGGCGGATTGGCACATATTTTCCCACCGGGACAATTTTGCCTTTACCAGGCCACTGGGGGGGGGGGCAGCTGGTTAACCAGATGTAACTCTTTGAGAGCGTAAAAAACGAAACCATTTGGTTTCATTTTTACACCCTCAAGAGTTAAAATATTCATCATGTCAATTAGCCCAACTTAGTCTACTCAACTAGAGAATGTAGAAGATTAATGGTCATTTTGATCTGTAAGTTCCAGGCGAGCATCTAGCACATTCTAGTGCATTTTGGAAGTGCCACTAGTGCATTTTGGATCTTGTCCAGGCCACTAGGTGGCGCAGGCCACCGGGAAAACTCCCTGTACTCCAGATGGCCAATCCGCCCCTGCCGACACCCACATGACCTCCACGGCCCGTTATCGTTGCATCCTATAAAGCAGTACCCCGTGGGCCCTCTACGGCCGTGCCCGTTGGGCACTGGCCTACTTGGAATGATTGATTGCATCTGTGCATGTCTCTCTCTATATGCTGTGTCAGGGGTTTTCAACCAGTGGTCCGGGGACCACCAGTGGTCCTTGAGAATGTGCCAGGTGGTCCCCAGCTAAGTTGCTTAACCAAAAGTAACTCTTGAGAGTGTAAAAATGAAACCAAATGGACCCTTGCGGGTCCATTTGGTTTCATTTTTACACTCTCAAGAGTTAAAATATTCATCATGTGAATTAGTCCTAATCTACACAACTAGAAGATGAGATAGTGATCAGGGAGAGAAGCAAAGGAAATCTTTAGTTTTGGGGGTCTGTGGAGCTAAAATGTCCTCAAATGGTGGTCCGTGGCTCAAATCCTGAATAAATAGTGGTCCCTGGCATCAAAAAGGTTGAAAACCCCTGTGCTGTGTGTCTGTGTGTCGGTCATGCCGACATAAGCAGTGTTGGGATGTCAGAACACAGGCAGCTTAACCCAAAGTGTCGTATTCTGTCTCTATGCCACGGCTCTGGCCACGGCTTTCGTTCAAAACCCTTATTTTGAAGCGCTAGATGTCGTGAAACCGGATGTATGATGACGCCATCGTGTTTTTGGTGTCTTGACCATTCTGCCCTCTAACCCTCGGTGCATAAACATCCAGGTGACGAGACCCGGAAGTGACGTTCATTCAGTGTGTGAGGGTGCAGTTTTTTTTTTCAAAACTCTGTCCAGCATGAAATGTAACAACACAACAATCGTCAAATGATATCAGGGGCTGATCTAACATACCCCATTTGGGGGGGGGGCAAGAGAACATGTTGGAGGGGCAAGAGAAAATGATGATGAAGCCGTCCCCATACCATTTTCGGTTACAGGACTTTTGTTAGTCAAGTAAAGCATCAATAATAACATCAGTTGTTGTTGAAGTTGCAACAGACACGCAGCATGCATGAAGCTAAAGGTCTGACTCAGAGAGTTTTCTGTTTTCAATGATGAAATGCTGTTGGTTTAGTGGTGCCAAAATTGTAGTTAGTAGCGGTAGTAGTGTTTCAAATCATTTTAAATATAAGCACTTTAATTTGAAATATCTTGGGTTATTTTGCATGGCATCGTGTTTGGGGGGGGCAGACTGGGTATTTAGGGGGGGATTGCCCCCCCATGCCCATGCCTAGATCCGCCCCTGAATGATATCATCTTTATAGAAATCATATTCATTGTAAAAGTGAGGGATTCTCGCATTACTTGGATTACGGTTGTACAGATAGAGACTTGGTGGATTCAAAGTTAGTGTGTTTTTGTTGTTTTTCATGGGGTTCTCTTATCCCCCATGTGTCGGTTATTTAAATTTGTTTTCTTTTTTAATTTATTTGGTTTATTGTAGGCTACTGTACCTTGTTCATCAATGTATTTTTTTGGTGAAGTTCTCTGTAACTTTGCTTAACAGTGGTTTTAATATCCGTATCATTTTGATGTATTTTAGTTGTTTTATACAGTATATTTATTTCCTCCATTCATCCAGATGGTTAAGTACCACAGAGACACACTTTAACTCAAATTGAACTTTCCATAAACGAGCCACTTGCTGCTGCTCTGTGCAATTAACAGTAATGATGTTCACCGCTTCCTCTTTTTTTTGATTTGTTCGCTCATAATGTCATCAGTGATGATGAAAAGGCCTAATTATCACCAACCAGGGAGTAGATTTATCTCAATATGATCTCCTCATGGTGTATTGAGAGGAGCGCCGCAGGGGTCTATCCTACGCTACCCCCCCAATCTCTGTGGAAAATAGCTGCTCTACAAGCTGGAAAGAGATGCAAACTGTTATATTCCAGTAGGAGTATATCAGTTTTCAGCCAAAAAGAAGAATCTGAGGTATTTATTTTCTAAAAAGTATGTCCCCAGGTTTGGATCAATAAATACACTCAATAAAAATATGAACGCAACGCTTTTGTTTTTGCTTCCATTTTTCAGGGGATGGACTTAAAGACCTAAAATTCATTCCAGATATACTACTATATAACTATTTCTTTCAAACACTGTTCACAAATCTGCCTAAATGTGTGATATTGAGCACTTCTGCTTTGTTAAGATAATCATCCCACCTCACAGGTGTGCCACATCACAAACACTGTACACTTTCTGGGAAAAAATCTTACTTTTCATATAACATTAATAGCTGATGATCATGTTTTAGGGTAGAAAAAAATTCATGCCACTCCATCTTTTAGTAAACCGCACATGTTCCTCTGGTACATGTCTCTCTCCTCAGAGGACACAACGTCGTCCGTCGCTCCGCCCGTCTTCAACACCACCTCATCCAGTGGAGGAGGAGGAGCAGGAGGAGGCTCTGTGTGCCGAGTGGAGGATGGAGGTGGGGTCTCTGGAGGAGGAGGAGGAGGAGGAGGAGGAGGAGGAGGAGGGGGAGGAGGAGGAGGAGGAGCAGGAGGAGGAGGAGGAGCGGACATGTTCCTTCCGGGGGAGTCGTGGAAGCCGGACGCGTGCACCAGCTGTGTGTGTGACGCCGGCACGGTGCGCTGCTTCACCCAGACCTGCCCCCCCACCGCCTGCCCCCACCCGCTGCTGAGGAAGGGACAGTGCTGCCCCTACTGTCTGGGTGAGGAACTGCACTTCTTTAACCCTATAGATCAGGGCTGCCCAAAAGGTAGATCATGATCTACCAGTAGATCGCACAGGCCAGGCAGTCAGATCACATGACGGTCCCCTAAAATATAGATCTGTAACTCCAGAGAGCGTTAAAATGAAACCAAATGGACCCTTATGGGTCCATTTGGTTTCATTTTAACGCTCTCAAGAGTTAAATTATATTTAAACATCTGAATTACGTAATTTTCAAGAGTCCACACAATTAGAATATGGAGAATAATTGTTATTTTGACCAACTTTTGCCAGTTATCTTTCCCAATTGTGGACAAAAACGTGAAAGTTCTTAGTCACAAAGTTCTTAGTCAACTCAAACCTCAAATACTATTTGCAAACGTTAGTAGTAGCATACACAACAAAACCTTCCATTTCTCCCCTCAATTCTTCATTATAAGTGCATTATTCATAAACACTATAACAGTAAGTAACACCATCACCACTATTTCAAAACTCAAACTTTTGTTGTGTCCTTCTTTACGTGTAGATCTTGTTGAGCCGTTCATTTTGGAAATAGCTCTCAAGTCAAAAAAGTGTGGGCACCCCTGCTATAGATTCTAATAGTGTTGTAGTCGAGACCACCTAAACCGAGACCAAGACAAGACCAAGACACCCACGGACTTGATCGAGACGAGACCGAGACGAGACTAGCACCTAGAGGGTCGAGACCAAGACGAGACCAAGACACCCACAGACTTGATCGACTTGTACAGAAGACAATCTAACTTTGTAGGCTAGGCCACGATGTTTTTAACTGAATTAGCAACTAATTACACGTCAATGGTAAAACTAGACAAAACAAAAATGAATGAGTAGGCATAATAAACCATCACCTTACAGACAAGAACAATGAACCTACTCTCCCTTATAATGACCCACTATTATTCTATTGTAATGTGCTACTTTAATGACTGAAACAATTGCTTATGATAATTCAATTGCACATAACCTTCTCCCACACAACTTTAGTGTTAATGCACATTTAACATCATCTTGCTACTATAATGCGAGAGCGGCCCGCCCGTTTATCCGTTCGCCTTTGTGGGGCTTCTCCTAAAAAACTACAATGTTTGCATGGATCTAACCATGCACAACACCTCCAGCACTGTTGTCTTCACAGCATAGGCTATATTTCATCCATGCAACTGCCATATTTACTGTACACTGTCCATTTATATGAAAATAATTTTGGTGCAGTGTCACCCACCCGGACTACCGAATTGCCTCCATAGCTCCCTTGCTAAGCTACTGTGACGTCAAAATCAGTGTTGCCAACTGACAAAATCCAAAATGCACTACAATGCGCTAGACTAGAGCATTGGGTTTTGAACCATTTTCATACACGGACGACCACCCCTTCATGACATTAGTCTCTCAGCCACGGAGGACCACCCCTTCATGACATTAGTCTCTCAGCCACGGAGGACCACCCCTTCATGACATTAGTTTCTCAGCCTAATTTAGGAGAAATAACTGACAAAATGTTCGTCAAAATAGCAATTCTTCTACATTTTCTAAATGTGTAGATTCTGGAAAATTAGGTCATTCAGATGATTAGTTTCTCAGCCTAATTTAGGAGAAATAACTGACAAAATGTTCGTCAAAATAGCAATTCTTCTACATTTTCTAAATGTGTAGATTCTGGAAAATTAGGTCATTCAGATGGTTAAATATGATTTAACTCTTGAGAGCGTAAAATGAAACCAAACGGACCCCAAAGGGTCCATTTGGTGGTCCTTTCTAGGAACGAAGGAGGACTCTATCATAGCAGTAAAATGGTGAAAAACAAGGGTTTTATCTCAATTTTGACCTAACTCACAAGCAAAAAAGCACCAGATTTTCCGCCAGGAGTTTACACTAATTTTGGCGCTGGGAGGGGGGGATCGACAAATGCACCAAGTTGGCAACACTGCACTCTGTGCCTCTCAATTTTGACCTAACTCACAAGCAAAAAAGCACCAGATTTTCCGCCAGGAGTTTACACTAATTTTGGCGCTGGGAGGGGGGGATCGACAAATGCACCAAGTTGGCAACACTGCACACTGTGCCTCTGCGCGCTGACCCAACCCCCTTCTGCCTTTGCTATAGCCAGCCCAGTCCATATAACTCTTACGTAGTGCTGCTCGATGCGATGAAGCTCCTCGCATTTCTCTCCACAACACGCCCTGCAGAAGACGGACGTTACTTACTCTTTCCAAGCGAATGCATCTTACGGCCGCTGCTCTTATTGTTGGATATATACGACTAACGCAACGCTATGGACACGGCTGCCTGCCCTACAACCAGCAACACTTCACGAATCATAACACCACACACACACAAAACCCCACAGCGTCTCTCTCAGCGTGTTAGCGTCTCAGTCGCTACAGACACAGAATCCAACACGCCGTTGGAAATTGCTTGCCAAAACACAAAAACCTCACAAGTCACGATTCTTTCCATATTGCTTTACATGCAACATGTTGCACATGCATGCACGTACGCGTTGTCCGCGTATATTAACATTTAGACTGTCGATCTGCACAACGAAAATGTTTATTTTTAATTGCATGCATATTATTATCCACGCGCACGGTGTGTGCCTGGGTGTGCTGTGTGTGTGCGTCTTCATGTACACGAACTAACTACACATTCCATCTTCCAAGCACACGTACATATCTTTGCATAGCAGTATTAATCATAACAATATATAAGTTTAGTTGGATAGTAGCTACATTTCACGACAACATACAAACTTTTACATTCTAAGACCCCCCAATGGACCCAATAAGAGAGCATTTTAAAGCTCTCCCAGTCTTCATTTTAATCGCAAGGTTTTAATCAGCAACACCCCAGGCATCACAGGCTACACAGCCCACAATGGACCCTATAAGAGAACATTTTAAAGCTCTTGCAGTGTTAATTTTTATTGCAAGGACCCCCAGTTGACATGCATTTGGCTACACACACCCCATTTAAAGGAGAATTCCAGCCCAAACGTTTTTTTTTTTAATCTTTATTTGCAGTTATTTTTTTTAAAGTGGTCCAGGTGTTATTTTGTGAAAATACTCCTTTATGGCTGTTTCCCCTACCCTAAAATAAGCTTATAATGGGGCCAATGGGCGTTGTGCAAGTTCACCGATATACATCGCTCCAAAATGCATTTTTTTTTTTGCTAAATATTGTGTCTCCACCATGTCACACTTTCACTTTTGTTTCAGCAGTGGTTCAGCCATAAACCATGTGCCACGCCCCCAGGTTTTGAGACAGCTGGATCACTGCAATATATGTGGACACACAATATATAGCAAAAAAATAATAAAAATGGAGCGATGTATATAGGTGAACTTGCACAACGCCCATTGGCCCCATTATAAGCTTATTTTGGGGTAGGGGAAACAGCCATAAAGGAGTATTTTCACAAAATAACACCTGGACCACTTAAAAAAAAAAAAAAAAAAAAATGCAAATGAACATTAAAAAAAAAAATGTTTGGGCCGGAATTCGCATTTAATGCCAATTCTCTTTCTGTGACCCTCAATTTATATTGTGCAACCACTGTTAATGTAACTCTGATTGTGTACAACACCTCTAGCGGGTCCATTTGGTTCCATTTATACACTGAGTTACCAACCCAAGGGCCCATTTGGTTCCCATCACTATCTCAACTTTAGGTATCCCTCAACTACAGGCCCCATACTATAGGATGCCACCATCAATGTGTGTGACTGTGTATGTCATATGGTGCACGTGCAACTATCCTCACATTGTAAAGGCACAAGCACACTGCCTTATACCTGTATATTGGCGTTTCCAATTTTCACTGGAGTCCACTGCTATCCAAACAGTTCCAACTATGTCTTATTCTTTGTTAGGGTTTATGTTGCACAGACCTTTGCCTATACATAATACCACTGTCCCCCTCCATATTCCATGTATCCTCATTACTGCTGCATTATATACCTCCCTGTTCATGATCATAATCTTTTGTAAGAATTTCATGTTACTCACATCTATTACAATTCCTCTTAGTATGTCCAAAATTACATTGCCTATGACGAAAGATGCAGTGTTGCAAAGTGTCCAAAACATGAACATTTTCAAACTTGGGGTGAATGCAAGTCGCCTGTCGCTACAATGGCGCAGACTCTAGGCGCGAGCCTCATGTCTAGTTATTACAATATCAGTAGTACTGTAGGTATAGGCTACAGTAGCCTATAATTAGTAGGCTTAACCATTATAATACATTTACAAAATGAACCAACTATATGTTAGCAGTGTGGTTCCAAATCCTCCTGGATCCCACTTTGAGATGAAATGGACTCTTATATAGGCCCATGTAGGTCTGCAAATCCTAGTGTACAAATGGAATCAAATGGACCAGGCAATTAGTAGCCTACACTTTGATTTAAATTAATATTTTGGGGTCTCACAGATAGAGGAATGCCATGGTCACAGGGGTCCTCGAAATTAAACTAGTTGAGGATTTACCATTTATTTGCCACACACGATTAACCTAGCCTACCATAGATTACATAGTTGCAGTAGGCTGTTATTTCAGTCAGTGGATTGTTATTTGGTTACAGTTCTGTCTGTCAACTATGTTTTAATGCAAAATTAAAATGTATGATAAACATACATAAGCATAAGATCTTTTTGATTTAATATTGAGTATATGAGGGCTTATAGCTCCAGTGGCTTAATTGATGATAGGCATCACGTAGCCTAATTAGTTCAGAACAGAACAGCTGTGTATGAAATCACCTGACAGACAGCGCAGCCCGACAGGCTTCGAGTGTGGACATTTAGCCCTTCTATTGTGTGAGTGATAAACACATATTATAAACGCATGACTTATATGGCAAATGAAAATATCCTTGGATATACTTGGACCACAGTTGGAATTATTGCAATCGGGTGAGCATGGCCTGAGAGTTTTTAGATTCAAATCTCAACAAAGAATCATATCACCGGAGGTAAGAGCAACGCTGCCTAATAAAAGGCTACTGCGCTCTTTTTTTCTCCGATCAAACTAAAGTGGCATTAGCTCATCTCCCTTCACCAACGCAATACTGTTGAACGCAGCAGCATGACAAAAGTGGCTCAAATAGTGAATAGCCTAAATAGTGGTCCCTGGTATCAGAAAGGTTGAAAACCCCTGGAACAGACGTCTGCCTCATTGTCTCATCCATGCCTATATTCTCTGTGTTCTGTGTTCTGCCAGTGAGCAGCAGCAACACGTAGGCTTCTCTAGAGCCACCTAGAAGAGTTGCGACATCAGTGGGACAGAAAACAGAGCACTTTGTTGCAAATAGATTGTTTTCAACGAGGGCAGCCGCCATTAGACCTCTCCATGGGGGTGAACGGAGATGTCGTAACTCTGTCTATACTCTAAGGCTCTGAGCTCTGCGCAGCAGCTGTCTTTATGAATGCGTCCTCGCTCCACACAATTAACTTTTCCTTCGCATTGTCTCGTCTCGGGAGGTCTCGTTGGCGAAGGAGACCCGAGACATAGACTCCGAGGTCGGGACAAGATCGAGACAAAATTATTCGAGACCAAGACGAGACCACGAGACAAATGAAGTGGAGAGCCGCGAGGTCGAGGCAAGATCAAGACAATTGATTGGCGAGAACGAGACAAGACGAAAATGACGAAAAACGTTCTCGAGATCGACCTCGAGACGAGACAATGCCTCGAGAACTACAACACTAGATTCTAACAAAAGGTTCGCTCTAAAACAACATGCAATATTCAGAGATTTACGCCGCGTTTTTTCGAGTTCACTCAAGGGTGTGGTCACACCTGTGTGAGAGAGTGGTGCTGTATATTTAGACAAGACAAGGAGACATTACGTCCCGAAACATGTGAGCCAAACCTCTCACCTGGCAACTCATGAAACAGAGATTGGTCTGGGGAACCCAAGAGATCTTATGTGTCTGTAATGAGTCCATGTGTAGACTCCCAGAGTTAAATTAACACTCAGTGCCAGCACTTTTCCATATATTTTTTTAGGTAGCTAGTGCCAGCGATTTTCATCTAAAAGTCATATTTCATATTTCGGTCCATGTTTCCCGTCGGACAAGTTAGTTGGCGACATACTTCCGATTCCGGGTTGGTCCGTCCGCCCTGTTCTGATGGGAAGATGCGATCGCTGCTCGCTGTCGTTATCATTGGGATCGTATCAAACCGGCGACGGTGAGCAACGTAGCGTGACGTAGATCAACCTAAATGGCATCGATCAAAGGGCACGAAACCTGTAAACATTGATTTTTACAATATAAATTGTGATTCCCAGAGATAAATATGGCACTAAATAGGAGGTCCGCAGAGTAATGCATGCCAAACTGGGCAGACCTTATAGTTTAACAGGTTGAGAATCTCTGCTATAGAGCCATAAATCCGTATATCTTCTCTCTTTGCGCTCCTTTGCATATCTCTTCCAAAAGAGATTCCATGAGCTATACTTAGTGTCAATTTGGGGGTCCTTGACATGAAAGTGTTTGGGTAAGAGGGTCCTCTATCAGAGCGAATGCTTCACGCTGTGAGAGAAGATTTGAGGAGAATTTCCATCAAGCACTAGAGAACAGATGGAACTTAACTCTGAGAGCAGCATTACGGTGAAGCACAGGGCCGTGTAGAGAGTGTTAGAGGGGCAGGGGCTCAAGTCCTGTAATGGGGCACTTTTGGACGAAAATGGCGAAAACAGCAGATCTACAAAACATTATTTGTGGATAAACATATTATATATATTATTATATTTCCTACTCCAGAGGAGAGGCTGGTCGGAGTTCCATCCCATAGATCAGGGGTGTCAAACACAGATACAGAGTGGGCCAAAATTTAAAACCGAACAAAGCTGCATGCCAAGTTTGAATGAACTAACCTTTTAAAGGGGAATTCCACCCATTTTCAAAATTTTCCTGAGAGGGTACAAATGTGAACCAAATGTTCCATTCGTACCCTCAAATGTGAACCAAATGTGCTGTACCCTCAAATGTGAACCAAATGGACCCTAGCGGGTCCATTTGGTTCATTTGGTCCATGTCCGTGTTTGGGAGGGGCAGACTGGGTATTTAGGGGGGCATTGCCTCGCCCATGCCTAGATCCGCCCCTGCTGTGCAGCATTTATTCTCCACACGCACACACACACATGCACACACGCATGCACACATGCATGCACACGTACCCACAAATCAAATGAAAATGTTAATTGTTGATCACATTTCATACGCAGTGGGAATCGACTGTTCTGCACAGCAGACACAATATGAGACGATCGCAGGAAGCAGGAAGCTAATTTAATTAAATACTACTGTCTAAATAGGCATGCTGTAATTACATAAACACTGCCTTTTAGTTAATTTAACCACATTCCACAGGCTTTCATTTTTTTGTATGAAGATTATGGAAATTGAAAGTTCTTTTCTTTTGAAAAAAAAAAAAAAAAAAAAAAACTCTCAATATCAATATTGTTTTCCTGGAAACCTCATAGGTTTTAGGAGGTTTTAAAGACAACGCTTTAAGATGCTGTCAATATTGGGTGGAAACTGCTCTAATGCTTTTCAACAAATATTTTTTGATGGTTTTGGAGAGCAGCGAGAGCAATCCTCAATCACGACGCCCGCCATAGGTGTTTTATTTTCGAATTTCCCAAGCTCAAAAACATTTACATGTTTTGTGTTTGTGAGGCTAAATGTCGTCAAATGTTAGTCCATATCATATCATATCTAAAACATATAACTCCATGTTCCAAGCCCCTGTCCCCGCTCTGTGAAAAACAGCTAAAATCCATAAAACTATATGGCAGTGAAAAAAATAATAATAACACAATCTTTTACTTCCTATAATACAAACCTAAAACATGAACCTTGGTTGAACAAAACAAAACAAAAACAAAGTCGTCCTTTAAACATGCCTTTCCTCCGTTCTCCTCTTCCTCCAGACCCCCCCTTGGTGCCCCCCGCCCCCCCGGCTATGGCGCCCGCGCCCCCCGGTGGTGGGGCTGTGTGCCACTTCAACGGGCGCGCCTACAGCGACGAGGAGCGCTGGGACATCGACGCCTGCACCCACTGCTACTGCCTGGCAGGGCAGACGCTCTGCTCCACCGTGTCCTGTCCTCCCACACCGCCCAGCACCAAGCCCTGCCCCAAGGAACACAGCAGCACCAAGGAGGGCAGCTGCTGCCCCGTGTGCTCTGGTAAAACACTCACATGCACACGCACACATGCACGCATGCACACAATGGGCACGCACAAGGCACGGGCAAACACATATACACACTCACAATTTGGGCACGCACATGGAGGGAACGGACACACACACCATGTGCGTCATCACCATTCATTTTGCGGGTGCCTCAGCACCCGCAATTTTTTGCGAGATTTGAAATCGTGCGGGATTTCACCCCGCACCCCCGCACGCACGGGTGTGCATAATTAGGCGACAGGAGGTGTATTTATATCCATATCTGAGGCTATTGTGGCAATAGCCACAATAGTGTTCACATGAGATTGAGTAGACCATAAAATGACCTTTTTCTTCAGTGGAATACCCCTTTAATGCCTTACTTGGTGAGGATGCACTTTGCATGCAAGCAGTCAAAAGCTCTGTTATGCAGGACTGAGTCAGTGGCTAGGTGAGGTCATGCTCACTTCAGCCCAGACTGGACAGCCTATTTCAACCAACTGCTTGGTCAGAAGAACTACCTACAGTATAACATAAATAGTTCATTCCACTTTTGTCTTTTTCTCTCCTTTTCTGGGAGACTCCTCTGAGTAGCCCAAGGCCATGTCTTAGCATAGTAAGTTAAGTGTTAAAGTAGCCTGTCTGCAATCTCACTGGAGCTTGTGCTGATTAATTTATGGAAAGACGAAACATACAAAAAAACAAAACGTAGAAGGGTGAAATATGGAGCTCTCTGCCTAACAATGACGATACGCACATCCACACACGCACGTCACAAGCACACGCACGTCACAAGCACACGCACGCACGCACACGTGCGCAGCGTACACGCACTCAGGAGGTGTCGGCATTAGGAGATGCTGAGCGAAGCATCCGGCGGGTTGACGTTCTGTGTCCGCCCATGCCCAAGTGTCCTTGAGCAAGACACCGAGTCCCTGTCACGCTCCAGTGGGCTCTGTCAGGGTGACCATGTGCTCACACACCTCTGAATAAAATACTGTCTGTCAATGTGACCAGAGAGAGAGAGAGAGAGGTGGGGTGGGGGGTAGTATGTCTCCTTAACTCTGCCTGTGCACGCATGAAAGACTGCGCAGCCTGTCAGCTGGAGCACAAGTATAAAAGAACATCTCTCGCTACTTACGATACAAAGACAAAGCTATGGAATGCACTTCCCATTGCAATCAGAACCGCAGACTCACTCCCTATCTTCCGCCGCAGTCTGAGAAACATACTGTACCTCTTCAGACTCCATCTCAGCCTTGCAGTACATTTCAGCCCATAGCACTTTCAGTATCGACCTAGGTATTTTAGATAAGCATACTGAGTAGACCTATAGCAGTTACTTATATAGGACGTCAATAGTATTACCACTTTTCAGTGCTTAAACTGTAAATTGTAAAGTAAATTGTAATATGTAAATTCAACTAATTTGGAAGTACTGTATATGATGCATTGCAATGTTTCTACTTCATCGCTCTGCATTAAGTGTCTGTGTCTGCAGTGTCTGCTAGATGTCTAAATTGTAAATTTTGAAGACGGTTTTGTGGCATTGAGTTTCCCAACATAGATAAAAAATATAGGTTACACCACTGTGCCCTCTACAGATCACTTGGCACTATGGTGAATATACCAGTCTAACCAGTGATCAGACACAGGGGTAAGGGGTTGACACTATGGTGAATATACCAGTCTAACCAGTGATCAGACACAGGGGTAAGGGGTTGACACTATGGTGAATATACCAGTCTAACCAGTGATCAGACACAGGGGTAAGGGGTTGACACTATGGTGAATATGCCAGTCTAACCAGTGATCAGACACAGGGGTAAGGGCTTGACACTATGGTGAATATACCAGTCTAAGCAGTGATCAGACACAGGGGTAAGGGGTTGACACTATGGTGAATATACCAGAGTCTAACCAGTGATCAGACACAGGGGTATAAGGGGTTGACACTATGGTGAATATGCCAGTCTAAGCAGTGATCAGACACAGGGGTAAGGGGTTGACACTATGGTGAATATACCAGTCTAACCAGTGATCAGACACAGGGGTAAGGGGTTGACACTATGGTGAATATTCCAGTCTAACCAGTGATCAGACACAGGGGTAAGGGGTTGACACTATGGTGAATATGCCAGTCTAACCAGTGATCAGACACAGGGGTAAGGGGTTGACACTATGGTGAATATTCCAGTCTAACCAGTGATCAGACACAGGGGTAAGGGGTTGACACTATGGTGAATATGCCAGTCTAACCAGTGATCAGACACAGGGGTAAGGGGTTGACACTATGGTGAATATGCCAGTCTAACCAGTGATCAGACACAGGGGTAAGGGGTTGACACTGTGGCAAAAGGGGTTGGCACTATGACAAAATATTAAATCCAAAATTCAATTCTGTTGGCAGCATTGAATTTTGGATGAAAAAAAATATTTTTGTTTTGTCTTCGTGAGGCTAAATGTCGTCAAATGTTGGTCCGTGGCTCAAATGCTAAATGAACAATGTTCCCTGACCTGATAAGTGTTTAAAACCACCTGAAGTAGAGAGTTAATTGAAATGTTTTCACTTAATGTAAATCCCTCTAGATCTGCTAAATTGTAAAGATGTGGAGTTGAAACTCTACTTTCCCTGCCAACGCACTCTGGCTAGAAGATGTTTTTTTTTTTTTTTTCTCAACAGAATTTAAAAATGTTTGTACAAGTTTGTAAAAAAGTTCCTACAGATCGCATCAATAGACAGTATTCACATCCATGACTGAGTAACAACTTCCCATCGACAGCCACGTGATGCCTGCTGTAGTGCTTTAAAAACAAACATTACAGATCCCATCGATTTGTAAAATGTCTCATATACATTAAGACGTGATTAGAACTACACACTACTGCATCCGTTCCTTAGCCAAAGGAATCACATCACACAACTCGCCTACGTTCATATTCGCATCATATTCTCTGGAGATACTGAGGCAAGGAATAAAAAAACACCTCATCTCCTGTTCTGTGTGTGTGTATGTATGTTCCGTTGCCAAGTTAACCCTTTGTGTAACGCGTTTTGGTGTTTTAGCTATTGAAAAATAGCAGATCTACAAGCTCATATCGCGCCACCGAGTGGCGCGATATGAGCTTGTAGTTCTGCTATTTTTGAAAAAATGTGAAAATGTGGTGAAAATCTTTGAATACATTATTTCGGAAGCAAACTTTTTCAACTCAAATCTTTGCTTCTGGGGGACCCCTAGAACAACATGTTTTTAAATGAGGTTTTGCAGCCAAATAATAGATATTTCTAGGGGTCTTTCCTATGAAATATGTTAAGCATCACTGACGCAAAAAGAGATTTTTCCAGAAAAAAAATAGAACCTCACGCCAGGGGCTGGAATTTAGTCTCACAAACTAGAATTTAGTGTCATGGACTAGAATCTAGTGCCGGGAACTAGAATCTAGTGTCAGAAACTGGAATCTAACTTCAGAAACTACAATCTACTGAGAGGAACTAGAGGAATCTAGTATCTAACATCAGAAACTAGAATCTGATAAGGACACAATGGGTTAATGCAAGTAATATTCCGCGGCCTCAGGGCATGTATTTTCACACCTCACCCCGTTGAAGACCTTCACGGTGATCCAGGCTGGCGGCCGGGGAGAATATGAATGTCATTTTATTATTATTACAAACGTACATAATGCTCCTAGCGCTTCCCACAAATTAAAGTCCCAGTGAGCTGAAAAATATGTTTTTCTTTTCTCCACACTTTTATACCACATGTGTGGTCACTATATTATTCATTATATGGCCATAGACCCAGCAGTGCATGCAAAAAAATGCATGCAATGAAAATATGGGAACATTATCATATGTCAACTAAGGCCCACATCCATAAAAGCCCTTAGAAATGAAGCTGACCTGCTTTTATCCCATTTCTGCATCGTCCTCCAGAAATAGTCTTTTTTTTAAACCCACCCGGCACTCTATTTAAACTTAATCAACATGTTGTATATACATGTGGAACATTACATGGTAGAAAGAAGCCACATACTGTAGCAGTAAAGTGGCAGAGCTGAACGGCTATGGTAAACAAACAGTCCATGTGTTGTGTGCGTCTCTATCTTTGCGCCCCATAGCCTGAAGGGATGTGAGCTCTGATTGGTTCTGAAACAGCATTTCAGGGAAATTCAGGTTGAAACTTCAAAGTAAAATGCCCTCCATTTCCATTTCAGTACACCTTTAAAGTCATGTCTCTCAGGGGCCACGCCTCTGCTGTGTCTCTGTCTGTCTGTCTGTCTGTCTGTCTGTCTGTCTGTCTGTCTGTCTGTCTGTCTGTCTGTCTGTCTGTCTGTCTGCCTGCCTGCCTGCCTGCCTGCCTGCCTGCCTGCCTGCCTGCCTGCCTGCCTGCCTGCCTGCCTGCCTGCCTGCCTGCCTGCCTGCCTGCCTGTCTGTCTGTCTGTCTGTCTGTCTACACTGTTTTTCAGTCCCTATATACACACCACTGGTTTTGGGCACACAGGTCGGATTGCTTTCAAAGGACACCATATTATTGTTTTTCTTTGATTTTATATTAAACCTTTGGTTGTGTGTGTGTGTGTGTGTGTGTGTGTGTGTGTGTGTGTGTGTGTGTGTGTGTGTGTGTGTGTGTGTGTGTGTGTGTGTGTGTGTGTGTGTGTGTGTGTGTGTGTGTGTGCACACGCGTGTCCTCACAGAAACCTACTCTCCCACCAACGTTCCCATCGAGAAGACCGACCAGACGCTGGACAAGAAACAAGCCCCACCCGCCTGGGACCGCCCCTCACACAGCCCCAACGAGCTGCCACACTTCAGAGGTACACACACACACGCATGCACGCACGCACGCACGCACGCACACACACACACACACACACGCACACACGCTCCATCCACTTCTCACTTCAGTGTTCAAGTCACAACAGACCAGGGGCGGATGTAACATTTCCCAATTGGAGGGGGACAGGAGAAAATGGTATGGGGGCCCCCCCATACCATTTTCAGTTACAGGACTTTTATTATTTAAGTACAGCATCAATAATAACATCGGTTGCTGTTGAAGTTGCAACAGACACGCAGCATGCATAAAGCTAAAGGTCTGACTCAGAGAGTTTTCTGTTTTCAATGATGAAATGGTTTAGTGGTGACACAACTGTAGTTAGTAGCTGTAGTAGTGTTTCACATCATTTCAAAAATAAGCACTTTAATGTCTTAATATCTTGGGTTTTTCCGCATGCCATTATGTTTGGTGGGCAGTCTGGGCATTTAGGGGGGCATTGCCCCCCCCACCCCCCCCCCCCCCCCCCATGCCCATGGCTAGATCCGCCCCTGCAACAGACACTCAACCCAGTTAGATGATCTCATCAGATCCCATCAGACAGGTTAATTATTCATGATTACAGTGAAGTGTTTGGCCTGCATGTCTCTGTCTGTGTCTGTGTCTGTGTCTGTGTCTGTGTGTCTGTGTCTCTGTCTGTGTCTGTGTCTGTGTCTGTGTCTGTGTCTCTGTCTCTCTCTGTGTCTGTGTCTGTGTCTGTGTCTCTGTCTCTGTCTCTGTCTCTGTCTCTGTCTCTGTCTCTGTCTCTGTGTCTGTGTCTGTGTCTGTGTCTGTGTCTGTGTCTGTGTCTCTGTCTCTGTCTCTGTCTGTGTCTGTGTCTGTGTCTGTGCTGAACCAGAGGGAGGACAGATGGAGGGACAGCCAGGGATGTAAGGAGTGGAGGTGGACAAGTGAAGGGAATTACACAAAATGAGTTAATAGCAAGGCAGACTCACATACTAGAGCATGACTGGAATAACTGTCAGAGCTGAAATCAACATGTACAGTAACTGCGAAACGAATGCTTAGTTGTGTAACTATAGTGAACCTTTGAAGCCTTTTTTCTAGAGACATTACTCTGTATATACGCAGGCAAGACTGAGCCTCTCTTCTTCCCAGCTAAATCCTGCCCTATGTGGGAGATAAGTATTTCCTTGCCTTGATAACGCCTGTCCCAACAGCCAGGAACCTTGGTCTTGTCCTGGTGGACAGGTTTACACTCTATATAACATATGACAAATTAGTCCTTATCCAGATAACGGTTATATATAAAAATTGGACTACTGTAACTCTCTCCTTACTGGTCTACCAGCATGTGCACTTAAGCCCTCCAGGGTGCTCAGATTAGCCGACACAGGGAAACTTATAGCTTATATAGTATAGGAGGCATTGCTATGCTTTTTCTTTTCATGCTAAATCGCGACGGATTAAGAATGTCTGCTAAATGTCTAAATTGTAAATTGTACGTCAATACTCCAAAATGAATGGATGGATGGATGGATGGATGAATGAATGAATGAATGAATGAATGAATGAATGGATGGATGGATGGATGAATGAATGAATGAATGAACGAACTACAACAAATCTGAAAAACTGTGATTGGACAGAGTAGTTAAGAATACATTTGTTTGCCGTAGTGGTCACCTTGTTTTTCATCCAGGGGCGGATCTAGGCATGGGCGGGGGGGGGGGGGGGGGGGGGGGGGGGGGGGGGGACAATGCCCCCCAATGCTTTATGCATGCTGCGTGTCTGTTGCAACTTCAACAAACAACTGATGTTATTATTGATGCTTTACTTGACTAATAAAAGTCCTGTAACTGAAAATGGTATGGGGGCCTGTGACGCTTCGTGCCACGGGCGATGAAGCCATACCATCCCCCCCCTCCCTAATTGGGAAATGTTACATCCGCTCCTGTTTTCATCAAGACATTTAGAGGCCTACAAAATCATTAGTACTTCTGCAAAGCCAGCAGCAGCAAATCATAATGGAGGTAAGAGGGAATGTCAACATGTCTTAATGACTGTTGCCAGGGCGTGTCCACATTTTGGTTAAGTCCCTCGTTTGTGCCAAATCTGGAACCTATAAGTCCTTGACATGAGATGTGTGTGCGTTCAGGTGACGTCAGTGGTCTCCAGATGCCCTACCTGTCTGGTTCTACGGGGGTCCAGGGGGGTCCGTCTGGAGCTCAGGGCCTGACGGCTGCCACCGTCATGTGGGCGGTGCTGCCCCTGCTGCTGCTGCTCCTCCTGCTGGTGTCTGCCCTGCTCTACACCTCCCACAGGAGGAGGTGGCTGCCCCTGCCATGCAAGGTACACACACACACACACACACACACACACACACACACACACACACACACACACACACACACACACACACACACACACACACAGGAGGAGGTGGCTGCCCCTGCCATGCAAGGTACACGCGCACACGCACGCACGCACGCACGCACACACACACACACACACACACAGAGGAGGATGTGGCTGCCCTGTACAGCCTGATTCCCAAGCAGTTCCACACCGAGTCCCATGCCAAACGTATACTCATCCCCTCTGTTTTAGTTGATTTTAAGTTTCTTTCAACTTTTAAACTTTCATCGTGTGGGTCCTTCTATAGGTCCTTCCCATCCATAGGCGCCTGTCTCTTGTGTGGTTAGTGCTGTCGCCTCACAGCTAGAAGGTCCTGGGTTCGATTCCCGGTAGTCTCCCATCCTCCCATCCTCTGCGTCATCAGTGCCCATACCCGAGGTGGGGTTGGTGAAAGGGCCTTTCTGTGTGGAGTTTGCATGTTCTCCTTGTGTCCCCTAGGGTAGATACCCTCACATGTTCTCCCTGTGTCCCCTAGTGTAGATACCCTCACAAAAACATACTGTAATCCTGGACTCTAAACTGCCTCCCCCTGGCCAGCCTGATGGAGGGGACTGGAACTGGTTGGAATAGTGTGTTCCTTCCACGCGCTACGTCCAACCAGGGAAACTCCCCCCTGTCAGGTGAAAAGAAGGCAGGTTTGACTCCTCATGCTTTGAAGGAAGCATGAGGCCAGTCCGCTGCCTCGCCAGGTTGGTGGAGGGTGTGTAGAGCCCAGGATCACATTAGGAATTGGCACTGGGTGAAAAAAATGGGTCGCAAAATTGTGGGATAAAAATATATTTAAAAAAGCAATAAATCCACATATAGATTGCATTAATTTATTTCTGAATTATAAACTATAATAATCCATCCTAATCCGCGCATGGTCTTGTGGCCTTGTGGTTAGAGTGTCCGCCCTGGAACTGGGAGGCCGGGGTTCGATTCCCGGTCGGGTCATACCAAAGAAAAAATGGGACCCAATGCCTCCCTGCTTGGCACTCAGCATCAAAGGGATGGATTGGGGGTCAAAATCAGCTAATGATTCCCGAGCGTGGCAAGCCGCAGCTCACCACTCCTTGGAGCTCATCGCTCCAAGTGATGGATCAAAAGCGGAGAACCAATCTCGCTGCGGTAACGTAGTGACTTTGACTTTTGACTTTTTTTAATTTGGAAACTGACATTTGATGAACAAAATGGTTTACAAAAATGGCATGAAACGAAAAAACAACAATGTACTGTATATGTGTGTTGTGTGTCTTCCAGAGCCAGTGTCTCAACAACCAGCTGTTTCCAGGCCTGGGTACCAAGCTGTCCTCCCTGGCCTCGTCCCCAGACGACCCGGCGGGGCCCCTGTCCCCCCTGCAGGGCGGCGGGGGGCCCCTGGGGGCCGGGGGGCAGGGGGGACACCCCAGGGTGCTGCGCATCGCCGAGCCGGAGCCGCGCTACAGCGGATACTACAGCATGAAGAACACCAACGCCCTGAGCAACAACCTGAACCAGGACGCATTCTACAGCACGCCCTGAGGACTACACACACACACACACACACACACACACACACACACACACACACACACACACACACACACACACACACACACACACGTTTGTATTACTGCGCTTGCCAAATGTGAGGATGTCAACGTTTACGATGAACCCCAAAACAGTTTCCAAACGACCAAATTGCCATTTATTTGGTCGCAGAAACCCATTTGAAAAAAATGATGAGAGAGGATCCAGAAGTGATTCTGAAACACAACCCAGTCAGTACGGTCAGTATACCGGAACGAATTAGTGACATCTTGATTGTAGTCAAAGACTAGCCAGACTAGTCAAATCTGGCCCCAGAATAATCACCTGATTTCAACCAGCACAAATCCTGTCCACTTGAAGACGGACGTCCCTGGATGAATCAGAGAGAGTCAGATTGAGGCCAGACTAACTTAAAACAATCCTAAGTAGTCAGATCTGTATCATCCCAGAATCATGCCCATATGCGCTGTGATCTGGCCTAGTATTGAACGTCACCAGAGTCCTCCAGTGATGCGACGACAACCAGGGCGTCTTCACGAAATAATATAATACAGCTATAGATGAATCATTGTGGGCCAGATCTGACTAGTTATGACTGATAGTTATGACAGTTAGTCTGGCTTCAGTCTGACTCTCGCATTCATCCAGGGTCATTCATATTCTGGGCCAGATTGATTAGCTATGTATGGATAGTCCGTGGTTGAAGTGGAGTAGTCAATTGATTAAACAAAGTATGTCTTCACGGCTATGGCTATCACTGATTATTGAGTTGATTATTGACTTGTCTTTATGGCACTTATATTGTTAATTTAAACTCTGAGGGCTTACACATGTACAGTACGTGTATTGGGGACATCTGGTCCTTACAAGTCTAGTAATACAAACAAGTACACATGCACATCCCCACACACACGCACATATACAGTCGCACAAACAATAGAATTGCATCCGTGTGGAATCGACACTGCACAACCGTTTCAGAGATAACAACAACAACAAAAAGGAGGAAAAAAATCCACAAAAAATGTATTGCATCATAGAATAAAAATCACTACGTTTTCTTGTAACGTGGATTACTGTATGTCGTCACGTGCCTAACACACACAGATGCACACACACACAGACGCACACACACACACACACACGTAACCATAACAGAGCGACCGATGGCATTGGAGCTCCATGTTTGACGACCCGCAGCCAATCAGAGTGGGACCCCCCTTCCCGAACCCCTGATCTGGCCAATCAGAGGAAGAGTTGGGAGGCAAGTGATCAGCTTCACTGATAGATATAATAAGCTACCTAACCGCGCCGTCGAGAGGAAAGCCGAAACCAACGGACGAATGAGAGAAATATGTACTTTTGTTTGTACTATTGTTGTTGTTGTTGGGAGGAGGATGGAGATGTCTTCTTCCAGAGTATAGGATATGGTGTGGAACATTCAGGAACGTTCAGCCAGGCTGTGTTTTTGTGGGGGATGATTGATGAGGGATTCTATTTCCTAAGGATGAAGAGGAGGACGAGGGAGGGACTGTGGAAGAACGACGCCGGAAACTGGAACGAACCATGATGATGATGATGATGATGATGATGTGAGAGAGAGAGAGAGAGGTAGAGGAAGCGACTAGAGAAAATGCCTGTCAAATATGTCATATTTGTCTGAGAGCGTATTTACAAATGGAGCCTTAAGGGTCCATTTGGTTCCATTTGTATATTATACGCTCTCAGAGCTACCGGACTGTGTAAGCCCCTCAAGGACCCCCCCTGCGGTTTGAGAAACAAGAGGCAGGAAGAGAGAGACTCCCAAGAATCGTGGACTCCCGAAACATTTGTGTTTTTTTCCCCCTCTCTTTGTGCTTTTAAAGGTTGAGGTTTCTCCTTAAGACACTGACGGTGGAACAAGGAGGTCGTACAGGGAAAGAGTTTCTCCTTCCCAAAGACGCTGGTGGTGGATGGATGGATGGATGGATGGACGTTTGGACGCTGTGGACACTTCGACCTTCCTCTGGTCACCCCTCTCCGTTCTGATAGGTTCCTCCTCCTCACGTTCACATGTTGTTTTTGCCTCGTATGGATCTAGGGAGGGGGACACACACGACGCATACACACACAAACACACATACACACACAGACAGACAACAAAAAACACATACTACCGCAAAAGCACGATCAAGTGGGCCGCTCCGATCGGGAAAAAAAACAGACTTTATTAATCACGCGATACTTAATCATCCAATCACCTTTTACGCGTTTGTTAGCTTCCTGATTTTGTTTTTGTTTTTGTTTTGTTTTTTGTCATTGCATTCTACCTGGGATGTTTCTATTGGTAGCCAGAAGAGTGGAGCCAACCAAACATTGCGCGAACCGTCATGTTAAATTGGCTATTTCTTTCTGAATAATGTAAAAAAAAAAAAAAAAAAAAACAATGAATAAATAGATCATTTGTGCAATGGTGTGAAGTAATGTAAAGTATACATGGTTTGAACATGTTCGAATGTTCGAATTTTTTTTTTTTTTTTCTTTTTTTTTCCTACAACCAATATTCATGTTTTAGGGTGTTATTAGATCTGGCCTAGTCCTGAACGTCACTGGAGGACAGGGCCGGATCTAGCCAGCCCTTTTTGACACCAGGGCCCACTGTTTATCCGGATTTGAGCCACGGACCACCATTTGAGGACATTTCACCCCCCACAGACCCCCACAATTCTAGACTGGATTTGAGGACATCATTGCGACGTCCTCAAGTGACGCTCAAGACTAGCCCAGATCACAGACCATACAGCAGGGGTGGGCAGTTATTTTTCCCAAGGGGCCGAATAAGATACATAAAATATTGTGGAGGGAAGAAGACTGAAGGCTGAACTAAAGTCTGCGTAATAATAATTTAATTTTAAAATAAAAGTAATATTAAGACCAACTATTTTGACACGAGGGGCCTCTATTTATTCAGTATTTGAGCCACAGAGCACCACCATTTGATGACATTTTAGCCCCACAGACCCAGAACTAAAGATTTCTTTTGCTTTTGTCCACAATTCCAGGCTGGATTTCACAAACAAAACAGGCAAACATAGATAAAAAATGACCATTCTTTTACATTACTCTGGCTAATTCAGATGAATATTTTAACTCTTGAGAGTGTAAACATGAAACCGGGTCCTTTTGGTTTCATTTTTACGCTCTCAAAGAGTTACATCTGGTTAACCAACTTTCCATACTTTGTAAACCACAGTACCCTTTCACAGGCCGGTCAGAGTCAGCCAAAGGGCCACATTTGGCCCCTGGGCCGCATAATGCCCAGGTCTGACATATGGGGATGATCCTTACGTCTTTTCCAGGACGTTTTCACCAGTTTAAATAATGAAGCTTATCCTGGGCCAGACCTGACTAGTCAGTCTGGCCTCAATCTGACTCTGTCTCTGATTCATCATTCAGGGACGTCCGTCTTTAAAGGTAGGGGAAGTGATTTCACTTTTGTCAGATATCACCCAAAAAAAAAAAAAAAAAAAATCTGTTAAAATGCTCTATTATAAGGTGTGGAAACCACATATGGAGTTTCCCCCTCCCCCACGTTAGCAGAGGAGCTAATAAAAGTTCCCCAGGTCACCACCAATTCTCCTCCAATCAGGAGCGAGCAGCAGGTTCACATAGTGTAGCTACTGTTGGGGGCCCCTAGTGCACCAGGCTGGTACTACACCATGAATTTCAAATCACTTCCCCTACCTTTAAGTGGACAGGATTTGTGTTGGTTGAAATCAGGTGATTATTCTGGACCAGATTTGACTCGCCTTGGATTTCCTTGATCTGGCCACAGTCAAGACGCCACTAATTCGTCCCAGTCCTGACCGTGCTGACTGGGTAAGTTTGGGGGGTAAAATAAAAACCCTATGAAATTGCCCAATACTTATTGCCGGTCAGCAAAGTGGGTTCATGCATGTACTAATGCCCAATAGACAACAATAGTTTAGGCCAGTGGTTTTGGGCCCACAAGGCCCACTATTTATTCAGAATTTGAGCCACGGACCACAATTTGATGACATTTTAGCCCCACAGACCCCAAAACTAAAGATTTATTTTTGCTTTTGTCCACAATTCCAGGCTGGATTTTGGAAACAAAACAAGCAAACATACTGTAACATACAAAATTACCATTAATCTTCTACATGCTCTAGTTGTGTAGACTTGGGCTAATCCACATGATGAATGTTTTGTAAAAACAAAAGAAACAAATAGACCTGCAAGGGTCCATTTGGTTTCATTTTTACACTATCAAAGAGTTACACCTGGTTAACCAACTTTCCATCATTTAGCTGCAGGACCACCTGGAACCGTCTCAAGGACCACTCGTTTTTAGGCCAATAAGAAAAGACTACCAAATTACTCACTTTCAACAAATAAGTTGAAGGGTAAATGTATGCCTAATAATGTTGTTGTGTTAAAACATGTATTCTTTACATTGGCTCCAGATTCTTTTTATTTTTATTTTCTCCGTTCCTATGATGAAAGAAGTAGCTGATGTTTGACCATGGGCATGTCCTATAATGTTGAGGTGGTCCCTGGCCCTGTATCCTTATGTCAGGAGTGCCTCTTGAGAGCGTTAAAACGAAACCAAATGGACCCTTACGGGTCCATTTGGTTTCATTTTACACTCTCAAGAGTACGCAATTAGACAATGGAGAATAATTGTTATTTTGACCAATTTTTTGCCAGTTCTCTTCCCCAGTTGTGGACAAACGTGTGAAAGTTTTGGGTGCAAGAGACTAAACTCAACATTACAAACTGTCAACTCAAACGCCAAATTCTGTTCTCAAACGTTAGTAGTAGCATATACAAGAAAACCTTCCAATTCTCTCCTTCAATACAGTACAGTAAGTAACACAATCACCACTATTTCAAAGCTCAAACATTTTAGGGGGCCTTGAAATGGATTTTCAGTAATGGAATAATCACATTTTTTGTTGTGTAGATCTTGTTGAGCCGGTCATTTTGAAAGTAGCTCTCAAGTCAAGTTATGTTATGTACATAGCACTGGCCTGACACTTTGGATGGACGGACGGATGGAGGGCAGGGTCCGCGCTGAACCTGCATGTACCGTACCGCAAACGCTAGTGTATGTGACTAGAGCTGTACGACTGGGAGAGTTGAGACATCATGGAGATCTGGGGAAAAAAAATATATGAAACAATACATTCCGTTAGGAATTATTAACTCCGTTTAAAACAGCATGTTCTTATTTTTGTTGTGGCGGAGGGAAGAAAACATGTAGAATGTGTACAGTAGTGTGGTGTTTTTTTTTTTTTTTTTTTTTCCTGTGAGTGACAAAAGCTAAAAGAGTTGAGTGTAAAGTTTAGGTTAAAAGTTTAGGTAACAAAACACATTTATGTGGAATGTTTATTGTGAAGAATAGATCACTTAAAACCATGTATGGTTGAATGGAGTCCCTCAGGGCTCTGTACTGGTGGATTATCTATGTTCACTGGATGTTCACTGGAAGTCTCCTCGTATGCTGGGCTTTTATAAGAAGTGGTTAATCATGGCCTGATCTCTGTAATGCCCCTTAATACTTTAAGAAAGTTGTGAAAACCATTTTCAAAGACATTTCTTCACCAATGTGTTTGTAGTGGTTTGTACTAGTAAAAGATTGATATTCAACTCCTGTGGGAAACCTCATAATAAAACAGGACTAACCGGTATATAGAAGGCGAAACATACAAAATGTCATTATGCTTTTACGTAACATGTGATACTGGTGTGTATAACTAGGGGGTTTTCATGATGCTGAATACATTCCTAGCATTAGTAAAAAAACAGATATACCTGTCATTATAAATGTTAGCCACTACCCACTTTCGGGATATTGTCCGTTCAGGATGTTCATTCGGAAGAATTCTTTTTGAAAATCGTCTGAACTTTCATCAGGATAATGTCCCTTCGGAAGGTTGTGTAGAAAATGCCAATACTTCGGACGATGTTCCGAAATTTTCGGACGATTTTCCGACGGGTCATTGTCCCGACGGACCCCCCCAACAGCATACCCAAAAGTACCCAAAAGCATACCCAAAACTATCCAAAACATACCCAAAACTACCCGAAAGCATACTCAGTGGCTGTTTTTGCAAAACAAATTCATGAAATCATGAAAACCCCATATTTAGACATATCACATGCTACATAAAGCATGGTGACCTTTTGCATGTGTATACTTCTATAGGTAGTACCCTGACTTTGAGCTGTTGTAATGAGGTTTCCCACAGGAGTTGAATTTCAACATTTCAGTACATGTTTTAATTCCCAGATTGGTCAAATCTGTCTCCAACTCTGTCATACGTACAGCTCAGGATGCTATGTGTCAGGCTACACGCACGCGCACACACGCACACGCACACGCACACACACACACACACACACACACACACACACACACACACACACACACACACACACACACACACACACACACGCCAGGAGATCTGTTGGTGTGCTGAGCCGGGCTCAATTCACTCTGTTCAACTTCAACGTTCACTCCATTCACAATTAACTCTGCTCAACTTGTAAATAAACAACATTCACTTCCACTGGCCAAACACTGCACATCTCTCTTTTTTATGAGAAACACCAAACAAACAGCAGTGGTTTTCAACCTTTTTCATACCAGGGCCCACTATTTATTCAGAATTTCAGCCCCACGGACCCCAAAACTAAAGATTTCTTTTGCTTTTGTCCACAATTCTAGGCTGTATTTCGGGGAAAACAAAACAGTCAAACATACACATCAAAGTGGCCATTAATCTTCTACATTCTCTAGTTGTGTAGACTTGGGATAATTCACATGATTAATATTTTAACTCTTGAGAGCGTAAACATGTTTGCGCTCTCAAAGCGTTACCCCTGGTTATATATCCAACTTTCCATCATTTATCCTGGGGACCACCTGGAATCCTCTCAGGGACCACTGGAGGTCCCCGGACCACCTGTTGAGAACCCCTGTCTTAAAGAGAGAAATCACGGAATTGGAACAATAAGTGAGTTGAGCCCCGGCCTGCCTGTTTTTAACATGTAAAGAATATAAGTAAGAAAAAGATAAAATGTTTTCTGGGTTGAGTATTTTCATTATTCTGATTCTGAGTATTTTGTTTTCTCTTTATTTCCTCTCTCTTAAGTTAATTGTATTTATGAAAAGAAACGTTTTTTTAATGCGAAGCGATGAAAAACGAGAAGCACTTGTTTGTTGGTATACAGTATCGTCACTGTTATGGCGGAAACCTTTTTTTTTCTCCTCTTTTTTTCAGGAGCAGTTGGATTCATGAATACACACAAAATTGCACAAATTGCTACAGCTACTAAGTTTGTATGTTGTCTGTATGTCTTTGCTACCTTTGTAGTAATAACGAAGTTTTAAAGATGGAGTGCCATGAATTTTTTCTACCCTAAAACGTGATCATCAGGTATTAATGTTATATGAAAAGTAAGATTTTTTCCCCCCCAAAAAAGTGTACAGTATTTGTTAAACTGTCATTTTTATGATTCCACCCAGTCAGTTCATTAAGTATGCCTGGTTTGCCTGTTTTTTTCATTGGCATGTTTGACTGGAAAGGTTCAGCCCCAGGAAGAAACCCTAAATACAAAGTGAAGACATCATTGCACATAAAAACGCACCAAGGGGTTTATTTACATGCTGTCACCTCTTAAACATATACAAAATTTAAAAAAATCACGGCATCCCCTCTTTAAGAAAAAACTAAACTCACAGCTAAGAAGAGGTTTTTGCTCGACAGCAACGGTATATAAGACCCAGACAGAGCCATATAAGGACGTGGTCTGCCTGGGTATAATGTGTGTCACAGCACAGGGGTGTGTTTGGTTGAGAGCTACGGTGACCAGATCAAAGCTGTTCATTTGAGGTACAGAAGTATTGCATGTGTGGGAAGAGAAGTGAGAAGATTAATTATCGTACTAATGTCATGTCATTCCAAAAAAATAATACAGAATTTCATCTCAGATATGCAAAAATAGCTGATCTACAAGCTTGAAATGCATCACGCTGTGAGGCGTTTCGAGCTTGTAGATCAGCTATTTCTGATAGGACTGTACATGCAATGTGGTCCCTGGAGTGAGGGTGGAAATGTAGTGGCACCAGGGGAATACTGGCCTTATTTTAACAGACTTAAAAACACTTCCATAGCAGGAAGAGACAACAGAAAGCCAAATTTTAGGGCGTTTGAACACAGAACTCTGTCAGTCACAATGTGGGACAGACAGACAGGGGCTCCATGTGTGGGACATCTGAAAAGTCTTGGAAATGAGGAACTGTCTCACGCAAAGAGGGACATCTGGTCACCCTATCTGTCTGGGTATACAGTATGGGCCACGGGTGTGTTTGGTTGGGTATCTTTTCACGGCGGGACACGGGTGTGTTTGGTTGGGTAATGGGTATCTTGTCACGGGGGGACACGGGTGTGTTTGGTTGGGTATCTTTTCACGGCGGGGCACGGGTGTGTTTGGTTGGGTATCTTTTCACGGCGGGGCACGGTGTGTTTGGTTGGGTATCTTTTCACGGCGGGGCACGGGTGTGTTTGGTTGGGTATCTTTTCACGGCGGGGCACGGGTGTGTTTGGTTGGGTATCTTTTCACGGCGGGGCACGGGTGTGTTTGGTTGGGTATCTTTTCACGGCGGGGCACGGGTGTGTTTGGTTGGGTATCTTTTCACGGCGGGACACGGATGTGTTTGGTTGGGTAATGGGTATCTTGTCACGGGGGGACACGGGTGCGTTTGGTTGAGGTCATAGAATGGTTGTTCATGGTTCATTGTTGTTGTTTTTTTTAGCATGGTGTCAGATTTTACTTAATTTAGACCCATTTAGACCTGCGTTCCATTCTACAAATGTCCTTTGAATCTTGGCAATTTTATTGCACCAATTACCCATCTGAAAATATGTTGTTCCACAGACCCCCCTCTCAGAAGCAAAGATTTGAGGTGAAATTGTTCGCTCTGAAGGAATATTTATTCAGATTTTTGCAGATTTTGCAACATTCTCACAATTCTTTAAAAGAATTGGCAGATCTACAAGCTCACAGCAGTATGAGGTAGTATGGGAACCCCTTTTGGAAGAGACGGCAAAATCATTATCCGTGCCCAACCTATGGTCTTGAACACTAGTAAACCGCAGCCGTTACTATCGGTCAGCCGCACAAACACACACGCAGACATTGACTGATGTATTAGGCCACAAACCCTCACCATTTGAAAATATTTCCAAAAGAGTGTTGTTTGTTTGATAAAGTTTTACACTCCCTCATTGGGCCAACTTGTTGACAACTAGAGCTTTGTCTTTTCATTGTAATTAGCCTTTACATAATTCCAACCTACAGTATATGCCAACGCTGTGGCACCATGTGTAAACTGAAAGTTGCACATAATATGCAAATGACACTGAAACAAAACGCAGGGGACACGGCACTAGATCAAGTACCGAAACTATTTTAATTTTGTTTGTGTGGGAAAATATTGTCTTGTTGCTCAGATATCAGACTGAGGAGAGGAGAGGAGAGGAGAGGAGAGGAGAGGAGAGGAGAGGAGAGGAGAGGAGAGGAGAGGAGAGACAGGACCCTGTTTCCTGTACTGTAGTTGAAAACACCATGAGAGAAATAAATCTCCCAAGTCTCCCATAGTGAGAGAGTGAAGCCATGGAGAAGGAGACGGTGTTGGTCCACATGAGAAGACTACAGGCCCAACAGCCAGATAATCAGGTTATAATTGATTTGAACAAGATAAATAATAATGATCATTGATGATAATTAATGGAATGGGATAATCTATCCCTGTTCTCTCCATGACTTTAATAAATGGTGTATGCCTTTACTGAAGGTATGCTTTACAACAGGTGGTCCGGGGACCATCAGGGGTCCTTGAGAGGGTTCCAGGTGGTCCCCAGGCTAAATGATGGAAAGTTGGTTAACCAGATGTAACTCTTGACAGTTTAACAAACACTGTACACTTTTTGGGGGGAAAAAACGTACTTTTAATATAATATTAATAACTGATGATCATGTTTTAGGGTAGAAAAAATCATGGCAATCTTTAAATGATTAGTGACATTAACAAAATGCGTGGGTAAAAAAAAAGAACTAAACCTGAGGGTTTTCTGGCCCAAACAAGCGCTCCCATTTCTCTGCTGTTTGTGATGTTATGGCCTGCAAAACCCCCTATTTGCCAGCTGATCATGTCACTGTTTTGCATCACAAAAGGCTTCCAAACCCCAGAAAATCCACTGATTGTGGATAAATAATAAAAAAGGAATGTTGTTGTTTGTGCGACAAAGTATACAATTATGCTGTGGTGGGGATTCAGTAGACACGAAATAAAACAACAACATAGGCTTCATGTTTTAATGTGTGCTTCTAGACAGTATTATGCAACCATTAATTAGTGGTTGCAGCCCTATACGGACGTTACATCAGTGTTTTTCACTTTTTATTAGGCTTTTATACCATGGACCACCATTTAACGATACGTTGGATAGGATTTTGAGCACAGTTCCATACTTTGGCAAATCACACTAAGAAATCTTCTTGTGTTAGACCTCTTGTAAAGAGAGCAATTAATGGAGCCCTTTAGTGTCAAATGAAACCAAATGGACCCCACGTGAGGGCCCCCCAAGAGTTAGTGTCGAAGTGTTCCTTAGCAAAAAGCAAAATATAAAAGTATACTAGGAGTATACTTGTTTCATACTTAAAATACAAAAGTACACTTCAAGTTTACTTCTATGTACTCAACAGCTATATACTTTAAACCAGTATACTTACAAGTGTACTCATTTCTATACTTAGTATATATACTTAAAGACTAGTAAACTTTTAAGTTCACTTTTTATATACTCAACACGTGGTCCGGGGACCACCAGTGGTCCCTGAGAGGGTCCCAGGTGGTCCCCAGCTAAGTTGTTTAACCAGATGTAACTCTTGAGAACGTAAGAGTTAAAATATTCATCATCTGAAGTCTACACAACTAGAAGATGGACAAAAGCAAAAGAAATTTTTAGTTTTTTGGGATCTGTGGGGCCAAAAATGTCCTCAAATGGTGGTCCGTGGCTCAAATGCTGAATAAACGGTGGGCCCTGGGATCAAAAACGTTGAAAACCCCTGATGCTGATGATCAGTAGTCTGAGTCTGGAATGACAGAGTTCTACCTGAAAGTGTGCATTTCCTCTCCAAACAGTTTCTATCCAACATGTTATCATGAAGCAACTACGAAATATCTATAATATATTTGGCCTGACTCGATTCTAGAAAAAGTCGTGATCTTAGATTATTTATTTAATCTTTTGAATACTGTTCATCCTGTAGAAAACCCCAAAACAGGTTTCCGCCCAGAATGGCAACTGGTTAATGGTTTGGTCCAGGATTAGGCAAACTCTTCGAAATGAAGTGCTGTGTCTTGATAGTTTGTGTGTGATATCAACATTATGTTTAATTATGACACATCAAAATTAGCCTATATATTTCCCATCTGATTTTGACCGTCCATACCCACAGCACTCCTCTCCAATCACTCAGGTCAAACCTCCTCCTCCACAGCATCTCCACACGAAATGTGGTGCTGTTGCACCACATCTTTTTTTAAGTCATGTAGTGTGTGCTGGATGAAATAATCTGGCCTGATTATCCTCTAGTGTGTGGTTTGATGTTAGCTCTGGTCCAGAGCTCCACTGCTTCTGAGTCTGACTTGCATTGGAGCTCTGCTCTTCTCCATGCAATCGGCCATTACTCCACCCGGCCCGGCCGGCCTTCTTCAGGTGTCAAAGAAATGTAAGCAGAAATTAATAAACTACAACTCTCCTGCAACCTGTCGTGCGACCCACCTCCCCTTTTTTGATGGGTTCAGAGTTTTTCCACTAGGGCACATGTGTCAAAGTCAAGGCCCGTGGGCCAGATCCGGCCCGCGAGATGATTTAATCCAGCCCCAGGCTTGTAGAGCAAAAATGTCTGAGTCTATTAAAAAAAAAGTAAGTCTCTAGCACATTCCTATCAAAAGTTATGGTCGTTTAAAGAAATGCTTTTGAGCTCTCTTCTGAACGGCATGTAATGCATGTTGTCCAGCAGTTTTACCAGGCTAGGCTGCTGGCGCTGCAAAGTGACAACTATACTTCAGCAGTACAAGGGTGTGTAACCGAGAGAACTATACTTCAGCAGTACAAGGGTGTGTAACCGAGAGAACTATACTTCAGCAGTACAAGGGTGTGTGTAACCGAGAGAAACTATACTTCAGCAGTACAAGGGTGTATAACGAGAGAACTATACTTCAGCAGTACAAGGGTATAACCGAGAACTATACTTCAGCAGTACAAGGGTGTATAACCGAGAACTATACTTCAGCAGTACAAGGGTATATAACCGAGAACTATACTTAGTTAACTATACATACTTACTTAAATTTAGTATTTGAAATTTAAATGGTATTTTCATATGGTTTTATTGATGCACTGTAAATAAAAATAGCGTCTTTCATAGCAAATGTCTTAATATAGGCTACAAGTATAAAACCAATAATGAAAAGTCATTAATATATATTAATAGCTATTCTTAATAATAAATACGACTTGTGAGATATACTGTATAGAAGTAACGGCTGTGTATGTAAACATGCGTGTGCCGTGCATGCTTGCGGTCTGCGACTGGTTGCTACGCGGCGCTCCGGCCCCCATGAAGTCACATTAAGTCCAATGCGGCCCCCACCCAAAATGACTTTGACACCACTGCACTAGGGAGTAAGTAGGTTTTCTAATGACACAAGTCGTTTATTTTGGTGAGTAGGTAAAACGCTCTTTATATATGCACTTCAGAAGAGAGGCTGGTCGGGTGGAGTAATGGCCGATTGCACGGAGAGGAGCAGAGCTCCAATGCTAGTCAGACTCAGAAGCAGTGGAGCTCTGGACCAGAGCTAGTTTGATGTGATGTGTGGGGAAAAAATATCAAGTTTGGAGCTACTAAAACACCTAGAATAAAGACAAGTAGCGGCAATGCAAACTGTGGTAGGGGAACCTCAGGGGTGAAATGTAGAGTAGGGGGTATTGATGACAAAAGTCAAGTACAATATATACAGTATGGTGTCACATGGATCAAGGCAGATTGATGCCCAATGTGTTTTGGTGTGGAATTCTCCTTTAAGGTTCCCTACCCCTGGTCTAGACTTGAGATATGCTATTTTTTTTTTTTTTTGCTTTTCTCTTGTTTGTTTTTTAATACATAGTGTGTGTCAACAGTGGGGTCAATGGACCATGAAGTCACAGTGTGTGTGACACACACACACACGCACACGCGCACACACACACACACACAACACACACCACACACACACACACACACACACACACAACACACACACACCACACAACACACACACACACCACACACACACACATTCAATGAATCACAGTGACATTGGGACTCATGACAGCCTCTATCTATACTAGTGCATTGTCATCTCACTGCACTCCTCTGAATCACAACTCATGTCTCCAAAACAACACTTTCTACTTTACCTCATTCTGTATGGGAAACCCTTTTGGTGTTTTATGCCAGGGGTTTTCAACAGGTGGTCCGGGAAGCACCAGTGGTCCTTGAGAGGGTTTCAGGTGGTCCCCAGGCTAAGTGATGGAAAGTTGGGTTAACCAGGTGTAACTCTTTGAGAGCGTGAACATGAAACCAAATGGACCCACAAGGGTCCATTTGGTTTCATGTTTACACTCTCAAGAGTTTAAATATTCATCTGAATTAGCCCATGTCTATACAACTAGAGAATGTAGAAGATTAATGGTCATTTTGATCTGTATGTTTTGACTGTCTTGTTTTCTCCAAAATCCAACCTGGTATTGTGGACAAAAGCCAAAAAAAAAAAAAAGAAAAAAAAAAATCTTGCTTTGGGGTCTGTGGGGCTAAAATGTCATCAAATGGATGTCCGTGGCTCAAATTCTGAATAAATAGTGGACCCTGGTATGAAAAAGGTTGAAAAACCCTGTTTTATGCAATAGCTAGCATTAACTTTAGCTATTGCAAAATATA
Organism: Benthosema pterotum; assembly: GCA_039105355.1. Classification (NCBI taxonomy): domain Eukaryota; kingdom Metazoa; phylum Chordata; class Actinopteri; order Myctophiformes; family Myctophidae; genus Benthosema; species Benthosema pterotum. The sequence goes on along the minus strand of CM076980.1, from coordinate 9,286,243 downwards.
ACGCATCTAAAAGCTGGCAGTGCAATAGCTTGTAGTTTAGTCTGTTAATTTTGGAAAATCGTCACAACACGGCGCAGATCGTCTAATATTATGGTTCTTTCAGTGCAGTTAGTAACTCAAATCTTTACCCCTGGGAGGTCCCTGCGGAGGTTCCATGTTTTCAGACGGGGGTCTCAGCAGTCACACACAGACAACCTGGGGGTCCTTAATGGCATGAAATATTAATGAGCATCGCTGACACAGAAGGGTATAGGCTATAGATGTTTCAGAAAACTGAAAGGATTTAGAAGACTTTCACACAGGAGTGGATGTAACATTTCACATTTGGGGGGGGGCAGGAGAAAAATGGTATGGGGGCGACTCCATCGCCCGTGGCGCGAAGGGACACGGGCGATGAAGTCGGCCCCATACCATTTTTGGTTGTAGGACTTTTATAGGCAAGTAAAGCATGAACAGTTGTAATAACATCAGTTTTGCAACAGACACGCAGCATGCATAAAGCTAAAGGTCTGACTCAGAGAGTTTTCTGTTTTCAATGATGAAATGCTGTTGGTTTTTAGTGGTGACACAGCTGTAGTTAGTTAGTAGTAGTAGTGTTTCAAATCATTTTAAATATAAGCACTTTAATTTGAAATAATCTTGGGTTGTTTTGCATGCCATCATGTGGGATGGGGCAGACTGGGCATTTAGGGGGGCATTGCCCCCCCATGCCCATGCCTAGGTCCGCCCCGACGCAGACACACACGCAGACACCAGACATACGCAGACACAGCCTAACCCATACAATCCCAGCACAAACAGGCCCTGTCTTTACAAACGATGAAGATTGATGATAATGATGTTGTTGATGATGATTTTGTGTTTGAGTTTCCCTCCCTAAAGCAATGGTTCTCAGAGTAGGATTACCCCCCACCCTAGGCGGTCCTTGAGAGGGTTCCAAATGGACCATTCTAAAAAAAAAAAACTCTTGAGAGTCTACCAAGTGGAACCGTACTAGTGCAGAGGTTGACACTAAGGTCTCCGAGGCAGTTGCCCATCGGGCAAGTGCAAGTCAGGTTCTACTTGCCCTCAGGTCATGGTCACTTGCCCCCCAGGTTCCAGGTGGTCCCTAGTTAAGTTGGTTAACCAGATGTAACTCTTGAGAACGTAAAAATGAAACCAAATGGACCCTTGCGGGTCCATTTGGTTTCATTTTTACACTCTCAAGAGTTAAAATTCATCATCTTAATTAGCCCCAAGTCTACAGAACTAGAGAATGTAGAAGATTAATGGTCATTTTGATGTGTATGTTAATTTGCCTGTTTTGTTTCCCAAATCCAGCCTGGAATTGTGGATAGCTAGAAAGCAGGGAAAGACACAGAGGCAGAGTGCAATGACTGCCTTCAAGACAAATTTATCAATTTGTGTTGTGTTATAGTGCACTAAGTTGCACACTTGCCCGATCGGGCAACCAGGTAGCAGTCTTCACTTGCCCCACCATTTTTTTTTACTTGCTCCGGGCAAGCGGGCAAGTGTTAGTGTCAAGCCCTGCGTACTACTCACTACTCTACTCTCTGCATCCTCAGAACCACTGACTGAACCACAACAGCAGGAACCTATTTGTGAGAATGTTTTAATATTTTATTTAATCTTTGATGATGATGATCTGGACAGTCTCCATAATGTGGTGGTTCTCAACTTTTTGATGGGGCGGGGACCCCCCCTGATAATCACATTTGAAGTGCAGGGGGGACCCCCATGCTCCCTGAGAAGGAGCCCTTGGAATTTGTCAGACTTTTAGTTGTTGAGATATTACAATTAGTTTTTGTAAATATTGTGAAAACAACAGATCTACAACAACAGATCTACAAGCTCACAGTGCCCCGCTAAGTGAGGCCTTGTGGGCTTGTAGATCTGCCATCTTCACTTTCTCCTCTTTCTGATAATATTTGACAATTTCACCAATGTTTTTGATAGTTTTTACAGTGTGTTGATTTTTTTTAATGTCGATTTCTCTTTTTTTGTGTCTTGTCTTTCTTTTTTGAGGTTGTGAGGTATTCAAAAAGTCTCAAGAGTCCTTAGAAGGTTAAAAGATATGTGGGGACCCCCTGGGGGTCCTGTCACACAGGTTGAGAACCGCCTGCCATAGCGTATAACTCCAGACAGATGTTTTTAATGACGGTTCATTTTTACGTTCATGTATCATTTTTGTTTTGTTTTGTTACGGCACAAATAAAGAAATGGTCTCAAACTATGGTGTTGATTTTAGCAGTGTTAATTAAGTGATTTTAAATGATTTCAGTTTCATACTCACAGCCTTTTGAATAGTTCTCATTTAGTTAAATTAGTCACATTTTAGTCACCTGGGAATCTTTCATTGTTCAGGTCTTTGCACAGCAGTGCATTTTTTGTGGAAGAAAACGAATCTGAAATCCAGGAGAAAAAATGCCTCTCTAGTCCAAAAACTATTTATACGGATGAGATATTTGGAGGTAGCATGCATGAGTGATTGACATAACGTGAGTCTCATTATTCTTTTCCTGTAGTCCGAATTTCGAATCCATTTTTTTTTTGTCCCGAAAAAAATGCACCAGTTTGCAAAGCCCTTCGGTCTAGTTTTTTCGACTAAATGTAAGATTTTTGTCGACTAAATCTACAGTTGATCATTTAGGTAATATGTAGGCTGGAATGCTGGATCTCGTTGTCGTGGCTGGTTTTACATTTGCTGAAAATAGTCGATCTACAAGCTGACAAGTAACATGTTGTAATACGATGTGTTGTGAGCTTGTAATACCCAGGCTGATTTCACACATACCTACAAGAAGGTATGTATGCACACACAACACACACAGGGCTGTAACCTTTCCCAATTGGAGGGGGGCATGTTCGCACACACACACATGCACACACACACACACACACACACACACACACACACACACACACACACACACACACACACAACACACACACAACACACACAACACACACTGTACACATACACACACAATTCCCAGCATGCTTTGGTATCTTAACTCCGGTGCCCCCAAATCCTGGTCAGCTGATCATAATGTAGTCATGGGTGTGCACGCCCCCCCCCCCCCCCCCCCCACACACACACACACACCTCCACCCACACACACACACAACACACACCACACACACACACACACACACAACACCACACACACACACACACCCACCCCCTCTCTCTTTCTCATGTCTCTCATTCTTTCACAGTCGGCCGGTGAATGCCAGGAACTCACATGATGACTGTATGACCGCACACACACACACGCACACACGCACACACCACACACAACACACACAACACACACACCCACACACACGCACACACACGCACACACACACACACACACACACACACACACACACACAACACACACACACACACACACACACACACACACACACACACCTGCTGATCCGCTTGTCTGTGGTTCGAGGTAAAGTGCAGATAAGGGTAAGACTGACAAAGACATGACCGCGTTCAATCAGATGACATACAGTATGCTGCCTGTCTGTCTGTCTGTCTGTCTGTCTGTCTGTCTGTCTGTCTGTCTGTCTGTCTGTCTGTCTGTCTGTCTGTCTGTCTGTCTGCGTTTCTTGTAGTTTAACTTTATTTGTTGTATAATTGCAATTTATACTTCAAGCGTGCATTCATTAGCCTGGACCAGCATCATTCTGCCGTTGCAACATTCAACTTCTGAATGTTACCGGCAACAGAGTCTGGAGAGTGTCTGCTTAACTCGAATTTCTCTGCCAGACGTCACCTGTTGCTTTAGCGCCGTTGTTTCTGATTTAATGTTGTTCCAATGAAAGTAAACTGTTGTTTTTCCCCCCCAAACAAATCAGAAGCCTGGACAGTATTTCAACCTTCATAAGCCACACCCCTTCGTGGAGATAGGCTCCTTGCCAGACGGAGTTGTGTTGAAGTTGATTTTGAACTTCAATGTAAAAGAAAGTCTGGTACCAGGCAATGCTTTAATGACGTTAATGAACACTCTCTCATGTAATATTGCTTAATTATTAATTTAACCCAGAGCTGCCAGACTGTGTATGCAGATCGTCGAACGATCCGTGGGTCAGTGGTTCAAATCCCGCCTCCTCCTGTCTACATGTCGAAGAGTCCTTGGGCAAGACGGTGAACCCCAAATTGCTCCTGATGTGCTGGTTGGTACCTTGCATGGTTTCAGCTGCAATCGGTGAATGAATGTGTGTGTGAATGTAATGCAATACAGTATATTGGCATCACAAACACTAATTTCTAGGAGCTCCTGCAAGATCTCCAAATCACTTTCACCCAGGGGCGGATCTAGGCATAGGCATGGGGGGGCAATGTCCCCCTAAATACCCAGTCTGCCCCCAAACACGATGCCATGCAAAACAACCCAAGATATTTCAAATTAAAGTGCTTTATTTAACACATTGACCGCGAGCGGATCTTCTTTGTTTCCTCTCCACTGCCACGGCTCAAACCAGTTCGATCGGTAAAAAAGCCCTTATTTTGAAGCTCAGATCTCCTAAACAGGATGTGCTTTTCTGTTATGCTGTGTCTGTTGTCTTGCCTAATCGATCATCTGGCGATCTGCCCCAAAACATCCGGCTCACAAGTCAGGAAGAGCTGTGTAGCCCTGGCTGCTTAACCCATGCGCCAGCGACATTGAGGGGGCAAACGGAGGAGAGCCGTTTGAATGCATTGGATTGAATGAATGTCAATGGGACGGGGAAAAAAAAGTTGTCCCCAATTCTGTCCAAATGAAAGTCAGCAACGGGATGATCATCAGACGATGCGCACGGACTAATAGTTGGATTAAAGAATGAAATCTACATTTCCGCGTGATACGAGCCGTCCACGTTTTCGGCGGTGGTATTTCACGTGGATATCCACGAGCAGCGCGTGGACGGCGCAGGAGAGGAGAATTAAAATGATGTGAAACACTACTACTGCTACTAACT
>CM076980.1:9276284-9278784 GCA_039105355.1 Benthosema pterotum | reverse complement strand
TGTTTTGGTTCGAAAGGTTATAACGTCGGAGCCGATTCTGAAAGCAATGCATAGATGCGTACGCTTTAGACAAAATGATATGCTTAATTTGCACTTTAATTCTATTTAAATTAAACGGTTGGGGTCAGCAGCAGGGTATTGCCGTTTTGAGACGAGACTAGTGGGGTTTTTTGTTTGTTTTTTGCCATTGGTGCTACTGATGGAGGTGAACAGAGGCCATAAGGTTCCGGTCATGAGGAGGAGGCTGCATAAGGTGGAGGTCCAGGTGTGTGTGATGGTGACAGTGCTGGCCGCCACCTGGGGAGTGTCTGCACTACTGGCGGGAGTGGGTGAGTACCACGCACGCACGCACGCACATGGGCGGATCTAGACATAGGCATTGGGGGGGCAATGCCCCCCTATAAAACTGTCTCTGGTTTACTTCTCAGGATACAAATCTGAATGAAAGAATGACTGACTGAATGAATGAATGCATGAATGAATGAATGAATGAATGAATGATGAATGAATGAACGAATGAATGAATGAATGAATGAATGAATGAATGAATGAATGAATGAATGAATGATTGTTGTATTTACAGTACAATTCAAGTAATACTACAGAACTGAAAAGCTGTGAATGGACACACTAGTTATGCCACTTGTTTACAATAGTGGCCACCTTGTTCATTTCATCAAGATAAAATAACTACTACTAAGCAGCAAATCATACAGTAGTGGAGGTAAAAGGAAAAATAAAAATATACAAGTAGGGGAAAGGGGGAATCATATTTTATTTTTACAGAGGCCAGTTTTGTATTGCATCCGTCCATAGGTGCCCTTTGAGTGTGGCTTTGAAAGAGAGAGATGAAGTATTTGGACAGGTACATTATGTGTATTTTGGTAGTGTATGGAATCTTGTGTGTTGTCCTCAACGCTAAGCCAACCCAGTCTATCAACAGTATCTGATCCAGTCTGCTTAAAAACTGCTGCTGTCTGTAAGTGAAAGGAAGTGGACAACATTATTGTTACGACAACCATAATATGCAGATGAAATGATTCCGCCCGACAAGCAAGAATATATTTTTCATTATACAGATGACAATCGGTACACTGCGTCAATGCCCATGATAACTCCTTTATTTCCAGCCTATACTGTATATGTATGCATTGCTTACTTCCAGCCCACTGTACGCCTGCATTCCTGGACTTATCCTGTGAACCAAATGGGATTTTCAGTCACTTCCTGGTGCAACAAAAGTACAAAACAAAGTGGCTTGTCTCTGAATTTGCAATGCAAAAAGTCTTTCCCCTGCAACCGTAGTGTGTGTGTGTGTGTGTGTGTGTGTGTGTGTGTGTGTGTGTGTGTTGTGTTGTGTGGTGTGTGTGGGTGTGGGTGTGGGTGTGGGGTGTGGGCGTGGGTGTGGGTGCATGCGTGGGTGTGGGTGTGCGTGTGCGTGTGTGTGGTGTGCGTGCGTGTGCGTGTGCACATGCGCGGTGTGCGTGTGTGTGTGTGTGTGTGTGTGTTGGTTTGCAGGCACATTATGGTAATGGCTTCAAAGTCGGACATAACGGCAGGGTCAGGTGACCTGCATCAGAGAAGGCTATTGGCTGATGATGACAACACCACGCTGGAGATGAATTGCACTGAGCCAGGTACACACACACACACACACACACACACACACACACACACACACACACACACACACACACACACACACACCACCACACACACACACACCACACACAAACACACACACACACACCACTCACTCTCACATGCATGTAAAATTTAGCTGGCTAAAGCCAGACAAAATCAACGACAAAATCAACTGTTGGCAAAAAAAAAATGCCTGTCAGCACAAGTCTGGAATAGCTCAATTGTATGACCATTTCCTACTCCAGAAAATTGGGGTGTCCAATCATGGTACAGTATGCAAACATATTTTAATACTGTGTCCTGACTGACTGGACTGGTGTCTGGAGTAGGAAATTGGTGTACAATTGAGGTATTCCAGACTTATCCGCTGACACTAGTGATGTCCCAATACCAAAGTATTGGATCGGCAGTTTTTGTCCCTTTTTGGTCCTATCGGTATCAGCAAATACTGTAGGGTATTGGAAAAGTATCAATATTGGCCCTTATTTCAAGGTTAAGGTTACTTTATTTAGTCTGTGAGAGAAATTTGTCTTGGACATTTGTCATTATTGGGTCATATATTGGCAAATTGGCATAAATATGGCAGTTAAGTCAAATGTTGGGTCATGCTTTGGAGTTTCCCAAGTGCACACTTGAGAGAGGAGTTGGCCTATGTCATTCCCAGTTGGTGACGTCATATAAAGGTATTTTTTCTATTGTATGTTATTATATATATTCTTCTCTGGTATCGGTATTTGGTATCTTTATCGGCTAACACAAAAATTGTGGTATCGGCATCGGATCGGAAATGAAAAAGTGGCATCCCTAGAATCCCTAGCTAGCTGACACATGGATATGAAGTGGGCTGACAGGAAAT
>CM076980.1:9122284-9275784 GCA_039105355.1 Benthosema pterotum | reverse complement strand
AGACCTTTTTTCAGACATTTTTAGATCTGTTCATTCTTCAGTCACTTGTATTATTTTTATTGTATATATTTATGTATTGCGATTTTCTAAATACTTATCTGTAGTTTATATATACAGTATATATATAACTAAATGTAACGGCTACTACAATTTTAAGACCTTGTCAGGGTGTGATCCTTAGAATTTGATCTAGGGCCTAGATCAAATATACGGGAAACATAAAAACCTCCCGTCCCCTTTCTTCCTCGCATTTCCTGCATGTTTTACTAGCATAATGTAACAGATGATATTTCCAACCATCCTGATTCATTTTGATAGATACCAAATTGTATTTGAATTACAAAAAAATAAAATAAAAGACAAAATAATGACATTTTTGAAATGTATTTCTGGTTGACATTGACGGCTGCACAGATAACTACATGATACATGTTTATGTCTTGTTCAAATGGTGGTTCCAGTATAAGACACATACTGCAAGTACAAGAGTTTACAAAAAGAAGAAAACAAAGTGTTTCCTCACACTGACCAAACTCACCAATGGTTAGAATCAGTTTATGTACTAATAATACTATACTCACCACAATTCACTGTCCAAAATGTCCCAACAATCATGAATGTTAGTATGGAATACATAGCTGTCTCTTACTATCCAATAGGATTAACCAGGACATTTCTTTACAGGTTTCAAAATACAATTTATGCATTTATGATCGCCAATCCAGGAATATTGAGTCCATCTTGCTGATCTTTGTGCAGAATAGTGTACTACAAAACAGTTAAGAGCAACTAGTCATATGTTTTGACTTTTTAAGTTCTAATTATTCGCCTGCCTTGGCATGTAAATGGTCTGCCTTAATATAAGGGTGGCACCATAGTATGAGAAAAGAACATTAAGACCAGGTGAACCAGTTCTGCTTCTACATTCTCTTAAAGGTTGTCACGTCACAGGGAGATTTCTTCTTAGATACAGTAATCGTTGGGCATTACTGTTAAATATCCAGAATTATCCAGAATATCCAGAATTATCGTCTAATGACTTTTATAAAATAAAAAGCTCACAGTCTGATATTGCATTACCATTCCCATTCCCAAACTGTTTCTGTAAAACGTTCCAGTATCTCCCCATAGTTCTGTTGAACCAAGATGATTGCTTTCTAAATAAGACTGTGATGACTGACTGTGGCCAGATACAGATTTTTTTTAGTTTATGTAAAGTGTAGGCTTGTCATGTACATCAAAGGTATGTCAAAGGAGAATGCAGACACAGAGCTGTTTTTATTTTGACGAAGGATCTTCAAATCCCCTTTTTTTTCTTTCCTTTTTTCTTCTTCTTCTTTTTTTTTTTTTTTTCTTCTTTTTTTTTTTTTTTTTTTTTTTTTTTACAAATATTATGTATGTTAGGTATGTTCTAGAAGCCTAAACTCCTGCACAGCGGTAAGTCAGAAATGTGGCAATTGCAATGTGTTACTCCAGGCTTAATTTTTGTTCACAGTCTAAACGAAAACGAAAGCTTGCATATGTGCGTCTGTCTGTCTGCATAATGTGCCTAGACAGGTTGATCCGATTTCCGAGCCCTGATTGGATCTCACCTGTCGGTCAGCCCCACCCCCTCTCCTCCTCCATGCTGTGCTGCATCACATCATTTTGAGCAACATCCACCAGGAAGGGTATACACCAGATGTGGTACTCCAGGATTTCAATTTTGCACAGCAGACAAAATGGAAGCCTGGGTATCGAGACTCTCTCTCTCTCTCTTTCTCTCTCTCTCTTAAAACAAAGACAATTTTGCAAATACAGATATTAGCAGAGGAATAGAAGTCCTTTTGAAATCAAAAAGTATTAAGAGGACGGGAGACAAAACGATCTAAAATAAAAGTATGTGTAAAAGAGCTGCCATTGGACTGACCCAATGCGTAACTCTGTCTCGACTCAGGGCTGAATATTATACTGTATGGGCCGAGCCTTCCTGTTACCACAGGACATAATGTGGAAAAATGTATTGTTTCGTCATTTTGACATTAACCTATTCTGTGATTCCTGTTTCTGCATCTATGACTTATTGACAGTGCAACAAAATGTATGATATGTCAGCTCAGGTGACTTCCTTGAGAATTTTCTCCTGTATGAATCCCCAAGTGTTTATTCAAATGTGAGCGTCGGCTAAAAGACTTGCCACACACTGTACAACTGAAGGGCCTCTCCCCTGTATGGATACGTGCATGCATCTTCAGATTTGTACTTAGACTAAAGTGTTTACCACACACTGTACAACTGAAGGGCTTCTCCCCTGTGTGTGTACTTGTGTGCCTCTTAAGATTTCCATTTCGGTTAAATGTTTTACCACAAATTGTACAACCAAATGTTCTTCCAGTCATATGAGATCCCATGGATGGACTTTGTTGCCGTGATAACAGCATGTGTCCCAAAGGAAATCTTTTCCCTTCCACATTGTCGGCCTGATATTGTGAACGATCTTCCCTGGTCTCCTCCCAGTCGTCACTGTCGTCAGTGTCAGATTCAGAAGAGTGTGAAGAGATGAGCTGCACATCAACAATTGGTTGAGATGCTCCATATTTTTCCACATCAACTAGATCCTTCACAGGCACATTTGAAGGGCTGGCTAACGGCTCTGTATCTCTGATTTCGTTATATTCACTTCTCACTGCTAGTAATGTCTGTGTTGACCCCTCAGCCTCATCTTGTCTGTGAATTAGCTGCTGCTGCTGTTCCTCCTTAATCTGTGCAGCCTGTGGTTCCTCTTGGAGCAGATCGGACCTCCTCTCCTGTTGCTCAGGCGATTTATTCTCTTCACAGACTGAGAGGAAGTCTAGGCGCAATAGAAGAGATGAGAGCAACATTATGATCCTTAATATTGGCATATAATAGGTTTGTGTGGTTTGCATTCCTGATACAATAATTTAGTAGATTCCAGTAGGAGTAAAAAAAAAAGCACATTTTGGAGATTCAACAAAACTCATTTGTCTGTCAAGAACAACAGTAATTATCATCTTACTACAGCTGACAATGCACACATGCATCATTTTTTTTCATAGTTTAATAGTTCTGAGAGTCACAATTATGTGTTGTCACAACACCAGATCCGCTGCATCCACACTCTGTCTGCCTCGAAAATCTTTGTGGACATAGGATCAGAGGCAGCAGTTACTCCCTCTGATATCCAGGATTTTGGAGGTCCAGCATGACCCCGCTGTAGTATTGGTCATTACGACCTTGTGTTTTATGTCAAATAGAATACTTTCCTATGCTTTTATTTGAGTGTAGGCTACCCATCCTACATAGGCTACTATGGATAAAAATCTCAATCAATCAATGTGTTGGCATTGCAACGACAGACAGTGTAATGCAAGAGGTTTCGTGACCAACCTATCAGATCAGATGTGTGTGATTTAGGTGACTGATCTTCCCTGGTCTCCTCCCAGTCATTGCTGTCATCTGTGTCAGATTCAGAACCGTGTGAAGAGATGAGCTGCACATCAACTGTCTGCTGTGATGCTCCACAGTTCTGTACATCATCCTGTGTTTTCACGTGTTCATTCGAGGTGTTGCCTGGAGGCTTTGCCTCATTATAGGCAGTTTCCACTGCTGGCAATGTCAGCGTTGACGTGTCGGCCACCTCTTGTTTGTGAATTAACTCCTGCTGTTCCTCCTTAATCTCTGGAGGCTGTGGTTCCTCTTGGAGCAGATCGGACCTCCTCTCCTGTTGCTCTGGTAGTTTCTCCTCTTCACAGGCCGGGAGAAAGTCTAAGCACAATAGGAGATGCAAACAGTGAGAGATGTGCATAAATGAAACGCATGCAGACACATGAGAACAGATGCATGAGATGCGCGCGCGCACACACACACACACACACACACACACACACAGGGCGGGAGCGGGGGTGCACACACACACACACACACACACACACACACACACACAGGGCGGGAGCGGGGGTGGGGGGGTAGCTCGGATATTTTGGGATAGTTATATTAAAACTGGTTATCGGTCAAATCAATCATGGGTTTGCATGTGTGCACACACATACGTGCAATTAGTAGCTTGATTAGTTCACAAGTGGAGTAGAAACACCCCTTTCTGACTCAGGACAGGTGGATATAGTGTATGCAGTGGTAGAAGTAGGCCTAGCCTACTGTATGTGTCAATAATACATACCCTAGAAGTGCCAAACAATAACTATTTAAGATAAAGACCATGGTGATGACTGTATAGGCCTTTTTCTGTTTTATTTATTAACGTGTTTTATTTCTTAAATTAGTATTTAAAGCACTTTGTGAACTTCCTCTGAGAAGTGACACTGTACAATGTATATGTACTCTATGTCAAACTAATTCTGTACCCCCTGTAACTGTGTTAAAATAGGCTACTTATTCCCCCATTTCATTAAGCTTTATCTGATAATTATTATTTTACTTTGACACTTTTTGGCAAGATTTTTAAGGCCAACAAACCTCCTTGGAAGTGTATGCATGAAGGGTAGGCCTACATTTCAAGCACCAATCAAGGGTGTACCTAATCACCGGAACGGACCAAAACCTACCGAAACGGACCGGAACGGACCAAAACCTACCGGAACGGACCGGAACGGACCAAAACCTAGACCAAAACGGACCGGAACGGACCAAAACTTACCGAAACGGACCGGAACGGACCAAAACTTACCGAAACGGAACAAAACCTACCGAAACGGACCATTTTTTTTTAAAGCCATATACATTCAGAACACTATCCCGGACCGGAACCTACTAGGAGCGGATCGAAACTGACATGAATGGACCGAAACGGACCCCGATTTAGCCAGACACACATTCAAAACACTTGTAGAAGTCACCTGTAGGCCTAACAACAGCGGCAGTTTTGGTTTGACAGTTCATATCCACATTATCTTTGGTTCGGTGTCGTTCAGGATCCTCCGGTGCAGTGGCGTAGCCAGAAACTCAATTCAGGGTGGGCATGAGCGATTCAGGGTGGGCATGCTGCATGCGTGATGGCCGCAAATTCGCACGTGCAAGAAAAGCTATTTATTGCTATTATTGCCATATTACAGTTATATTTCGGTTTATATAACTTTACTTTACTGTACTAGGGTTATCTTCTTGAATTAATGTCTTGACATGAAAAAATAATCCTGTCGCCAATACATAGGGTCGTTTGCACCATGAGAGATTAAATAAAGCCTCGTTTAGTGCTAATCACAGATTTGTTTATCAGAGATTAATTTTAATTCGAGTCATGTTGCACAACTTAATTTTAAGCATTGTTTAACAGATCTGTGATTAAGTCCATAACCTCTGATTAAAATCCATTAAACGGAGATTAAAACTTGAAACTCTGATTAATTCATGGATTACAGTTTGTTCTGTGTCCGCCATCCTGTTTTGTGATATAAACAAGCAGCAGCCTAGAGCCTTTATCCATTAGCGTTACTATTCCATTCACATTTGAGAACATGGACTGGAGTTTGTTTAAATGAATAAAATATTATGCTGCAACAAGAAACAAAAGAAAAAGAAAAGCCTGCTTGCTTGCTAAAAAGACAACAGACGTTCGCTCAACAGTGCTTCACTCTGTGGTGCTCAGTACAGGGAGTAGGACATTAAGGACAATGACAGTAGGCTATCAGCAGCAATTGTTGACATTAACATTTCTATGGACGATCGAGTCGACACGTGTGAAAACATTAGCACGGGGGAGCCATCAGGTAGAAGAGTTGCGACATTGAGGGGGTCAGAAACTGAGCGCTAGAGGGCTGTTCATGCCGCCTGAATAGGGACAAACGGTTTCAATGGACGTGATATTATTTTCAGTAAAATCAAGCGGCACACTGCCTTTTAAATTCATCATAATCATAAAATTCAGCTGGATTCAAACAGCCCCCTGTGTTTATTTGAGCTGCGCTTTTGTTTTCTCTTTCATTTTCATGAATCCATCTGATAAATGCTGCCATGTTTACATTTAAACCACCTCTACTGCAGGTTGAGAATTAAGCCCTTAAATCAAAGTTTAAAGTTGTGGTGCAACAGGTTTGACATTAATCCAGGTTCACTGTGAAAAATAAACCCACAATTAAAAAACAAAAGCCAAGATTAAAAGGATGGTTTAAAACTAAAGCGCATTAGTGAAATCTAGGTTTAAATTTGGTGCAACTGAAATTATAGATGATCCTTGATTTAAACCAGATTAGGGTTTAATCCTTCTTGGTGCAAACAACCCTAGTGTTTTGTTTCATTAGCACAATCATTATCAAATAGATAGAGTTCACTATAGAATCACCGCCATTTATAAATTAGTTACCAATGTGTCTGCTGATCATGACAGATTTTCTTTCAGGAGAACAGACCAGAGTTAAAAATCCTTGTGAAAGTCTCCCCACAGAAACAAGTGCTATTGTTTTCACAGATATACCTGCCAAATGATAATGATCTGGCAGGTTTACAAACAAAGGGTGTAAAGCTCCATTTGCATTATAATGGGTGATTAGTGCCCCCAAATCACCCATTATACTGTAACTACAGTGAGTCTGGACCTCTCAAGCTCTCTCTAGAGGCTCTCTGGTCTTTGTCCTTTGTTTTCTCAAGTTCTTAGTCATGTTTTCAATGGGTGGGCCAGCTCTCTATTTGGGTGGGCCGCGACCCACCCCGGCCCACCCGTAGCTACGCCCCTGCTCCGGTGGGAAGCAGCGATGCTTTACAATGATCGGGGTTATGGCACAAGCGGTCTACAAACTCTCTTGTGGTTACAAATGACATTATGCACAATTATTTATGAGTTCGTTGTCCCTCTACCCTAGTAGATTATTGAAGAATGTGGTGTTATAATCAATTTGATAGGCTTATAGCCAACACATATAGCATAGGCCTACAGGTGACTTCTACAAGTGTTTTGAATGTGTGTCTGGCTAAATCGGGGTCCGTTTCGGTCCATTCATGTCAGTTTCGATCCGCTCCCAGTAGGTTCCGGTGCGGGATAGTGTTCTGAATGTATATGGCTTTAAAAAAATGGTCCGTTTCGGTAGGTTTTGGTCCGTTTCGGTAAGTTTTGGTCCGTACCGGTCCGTTTTGGTCTAGGTTTTGGTCCGTTCCGGTCCGTTTCGGTAAGTTTTGGTCCGTTCCGGTCCGTTTTGGTCTAGGTTTTGGTCCGTTCCGGTAGGTTTTGGTCCGTTCCGGTCCGTTTCGGTAGGTTTTGGTCCGTTCCGGTGATTAGGTACACCCCCAATCAATACACTTCCCACTTTGAAGAAGAAACCATGAAAAGCACCGAGAATAGACATTGTTTCGTCATTTTTGCAATATGATTCCGCCTTGCAAGGCAGAATACTAACAGCTAAATGTGTGAATTAAAGTGTAAAATAAAAAGTGTCCAAACCTGTCACGTCAGAGGTGACTTGAGGAGTGAGGAGCTCCAGCTGTCTGTGTTGCAGATCTATTTGTTGTTGGTATTGTACGATAGTTCTGACAAACACAGCTAATATGTCCTCTGCAACGGCGGTCAGTCGTTCATTGACGAACAGCCTCAACGCCTCCATGTCACACATTGTTGCTGTAGTTACAACTGCATGTCTGCTGTTACTTTTACCGTTATAAGAACTGTAAATGACTTCCGAGGTCGATGAAGTGCGCTTGTAAATACAGGCTAGGGGCAATTCAATTCGCGTTGCAGTTTGTTTGCAGATCCGGATATGGAAACTAGGAGTGGTTCAGTATGAATGAGTGTGTATTTGGAAATGTCCGGATACAGTAGGCGGACTCTAGACCGGATCCTAGCACTCTCATGTAGGTTGTTGTAAGGTCGTATTGAAGCATTGATGCTTGTCCCCCTGCTGGACATAGGCCAACACAACTGCATTTGAACATCACACAGTAGTTTGTTGGTATGGAAGCTTTTTCTATCTTTGCAGAAAACCAATGGTTCTTTGCCACACCGAAGTGTAACGTAATTCACAGATGTGCTAATTGACATTATAGTCATTTATTTATGCTTACACATCATGCATATGCACCATCCTATGTGCATGCAGGCCTATGAACCAGTTCATTCTGACCCAGCACAGATGCTATTTATATTTTATCGATCACAGATAATTGCCAATTGCCTGAATTGTTGTTTTCTTTTTTCTTTTTTGGAAAATAATATATTTAGCCAATCATTGTTTTACCATATAAATGTCAACATATCAAAATAGATTCTTTCCAAGATTTTATTATACTGTATAGTATTCCTCCTATATGGTCTGTCTGGTTGTACAGAGCTGTCTGGTAGCTCATTTCACTCTCTCTCTCAAGTATAATGTTTTCTTGACTGTATACCAATAGAATAAGTACCCAGAGTGGAATTCCCCTACAATGACCACATGAGGTGTCAATAAAATACACTTTTATTTGTAAAGCACTTTACAATTTCACAAATCTCAAAGTTCAACAGATTTGTAAATGATAATTAAAGAAAACTACCCAAAACCAGCCATCCAGGGGTAAAAGCTGTCTTCAGAAATAAAACATCAAATATGGATCATGTTTAAATTCTCATCAAACTTTTGTAGACTCCTTGTTAAAACCCCACAAGAACAAGCTACACAACTCTGTTTAAACTAAATGCACTTGATTGGACAGCAATATTTCTACACAGAATAATATGTGGAAAAACTGGGATCGTGTTGAGATTGTCTAATGCAAAAACCTACTTTTGGGCCTAGACAGTCCATATATCCAAAAGTCCCATTTGACTGTATTAAACTACATTAAACAAAATTACACTCAATTTTCCAAGTCACTTTGCCACTTGATTTCCCATTCACTTTGTGCATGCGCATACCCCCCAAGTCGACCCCGCAGTAAGTGAAGAATGGTCAGCCCTGAAAAGCACGACATTACTGCATTACTGTATGACAGTGTCAATAGCAAATCTAAAGCAATTCAAAAGCTAATTTCACACAAAACATTCATCATGAACTATATCAGTGGTTTTCAACCTTTTGCATACCAGATCCCACTATTTATTCTGCATTTTAGCCACCAGACCACCATTTGATGTTGACTTTAGTCTCATGGATCCAAAACTAAGGATTTTCAAGTTTGTGTCCACAATTTAGTGAATTTAGAGATAACTGGCAAAATATTGGGTCAAAATAACAATTCATCTAAATTTTCTAAATGTGTTAGTCTTGAAAATGAAGTAATTCAGATGCATACATTTATTTTAACTCTTGATAGCGTAAAATGATACGGGTCCATTTGATATCATTTTACATTCTCAACAGTTACAGATCTATAAAGGGTCCATTTGGTTACCAACTGTCCATCATTTAGTTGGGACCCCGGACCACTGGTTGAAAACCACTGAACTATATATGCAAGGAATTCTCTTCTGTATGCATCCCCATGTGTTTCTTCAAATGTGAGAATCGACTAAAAGACTTGGCACACAGTATACAACTGAAGGGCCTCTCCCCGGTGTGAGTACGCACGTGGCTCTTAAGACTTGTACTTCGACTAAAATGTTTACCACACACTGTACAACTGAAGGGCTTCTCTCCTGTATGAGTCCTTATGTGCGTCTTAAGGTTTCCATTTCGGTTAAACGTTTTACCGCAAATTGTACAACTATACGTTTTCCCGCCTGCATGAGCCCTTGCAGATGGAGTCTGTTGCACTGACATCGGGTCCTGTGACAGCTCATTCCTCAAATACAATCTTTGTCCTTCTGCAGGGTGATTTACATTGTGCGTTTTCAGCGACTGATCTTCCCTGGTCTCCTCCCAGCCGTCACTGTCGTCGGTGTCAGATTCAGAACCGTGTGAAGAGATGAGTTGCACATCAGCAGTTGGTTGTGACGCTCCACAGTTCTGTACATCGGCTTGTGCTGTCACGTGTTCATTTGAAGTGCTGGCTAGAGGCTCTATCTTTCTGATTTCATTACATTCACCTTTCACTGCTAGTAATGTCTGTGTTGACGCCTCACCCTCATCTGGTCTGTGAATTAGCCCCTGCTGTTCACCCTTAATCTGTGCAGGCTGTGGTTCTTGTGGGAGCAGATCGGACCTCCTCTCCTGTTGCTGTGATGATTTCTCTTCTGCACTGACTGGGAGGAAATCTACGCAGAATAGGAGATGAGAGAAACAGTGTGATAGTTAATATTTACTTATGTTATGGAATGTTGAATTTGTCATCGGCCATACAACAACAACTAAACTTCCATCAGGGAAAAATTAAATAAATCGCTGCAGTGTCTAGATCTGGTTTGCATGTGCACAAACCATCTGGCCTCTCTGGCTTTATATCAGATTTTCAGGACAGGATCTCGAGGCGAAGTCATGGTGGAGAGGGTATTCAGCCTGGTGTGCTAAGGGTTGCATCACTGCATTTTGTAGATTGTGTGGTCCAGATGGCTCCATCATTCCAAGACCTCCAACTCTCACTGGACCAGTTGTTAGTTGCAGAGTTTACAGCAGCTGAGAGGAGGATCGGCATCTCCAAATCTGAAGCCATGGTTCTCAGCAGGAAGCTGGTGGATTGTACTGCCCAGGTAGGGATTAAGGCATTAATCCAGGTGAAGGAGATTAAGTATCTCGGGGTGTTGTCCATGGGTGAAAGCAGGGCGGAGAAGGACATGAGCCAGAGAATCAGAGTGGCAGGAGTGGTATTGCCGTCTGTCACTGTTATGATGAAGAGAGACCCTCACCTATAGTCATGAAATGAGGGTCATGGCTGAAAGAACAACGTTAATACATGCGGCCGAAAAGAGGTGAAATGAGATGGTTCGGGCATCTGGTTCGGATGCCTCTCAAGCATCCCTACGAGGTCCTCAATGCACATCCCATTGGGAGGAAACCCTGTGGACTAAGACCAAGGAGCAGATGGAGGGATTACATCGACTTGAAGCGCTTCGGGATCATCCAGGACGTCGCTGATGATGTTGCACGGGACAGCGGACAGGGAAGTCTGGAGTTCCCTGGCGGAGCTGTGGCCCCCCATGTCCCGACAGCGGATAAGCGGTTGAAGATGGATGGATGATGGACATCTTGCATGCGCTTGCATGCGTCTCCTTCCCGAATCCTATTGTTACTCCTAGAGAGAACTCGTCTCTGCAATACAACATAGCTGGTCTCACCATCGTCTTGTACACCTTACCTTTCATTCTTGCTGATGCATATTTTTTTTATTGAAATGACTATAACTGTAGTATGCTCCTCCCGTAATGTAAAAGCAATTTAAAACACATACAAAGCAGAAATAAGCTATCCCTAGCTCTGGTCCAGAGCTCCACTGCTTCCGAGTCTGAAGTCAGACTCAGAAGCAGTGGAGCTCTGGACCAGAGCTAGGCTATCCCTATTTGTGTTGGCTTTGCGACACAGACACAGTGAAACATCGTTATGACGTGTGTGACCAACCTGTCAGATCAGAGGTGACTTGAGGAGTGAGGAGCTCCAGCTGTCTGTGTTGCAGATCTATTTGTTGTTGGTATTGTACGATAGTTCTGACAAACACAGCTAATATGTCCTCTGCAACGGCGGTCAGTCGTTCATTGACGAACAGCCTCAACGTCTCTATGTCACACATTGTTACTTTAGTTACAAATAATACGTCTACGTTAGTTATTTTACCGACATAAACGCTGCATGTTTACCTTCATAGAAAACATTGAGAATAACTTCCGAGTTCAACGAGGTGTAGAAGTTGTAAAGACTGATCGTGTTGGTGCATTAGCGCCCCCTGCTGGACATAGGTCAACATACTAACAGTTGCTCATTGTGGGTATGGTATAGAACTGTGGTTTCCAAACATTTTAATGTCAAGGACCCCCAAAATAAAACACATTAGCCTGCGGACCCCCATTTGACAATATATGTCAGGGACC
The DNA here is from genome assembly GCA_039105355.1 of Benthosema pterotum. NCBI lineage: Eukaryota > Metazoa > Chordata > Actinopteri > Myctophiformes > Myctophidae > Benthosema > Benthosema pterotum. The sequence goes on along the minus strand of CM076980.1, from coordinate 9,263,909 downwards.
TCCATGAGAGAAAGATTGTACAGCTCTGTGCCCTCGTTTTGACCTGAATTAGAATACGGGCGTGCATTTAATAGCATTTTTATTTCTGGGATCCGCAAGTTACATTGTAAAAACAGTGTCCATTTAACTCTGAGAGTGTACAAATGTACATGCTCTGAGTTACAAACTCATAATGGTTAATAATTACAATTTAGCTGGTACCTCCCGGAACGGGAACCCCTGGTATAGAAGCTATATTGTTTGACTTGATTTAATCTTGTTATATTTTATGTTTACTTTAATTATTACTACTGTACCAGTGGGTTTTAAAAGGAATAGTTCAAAGTGTCAATCTATTGACACATTGTGAGCTTGTAGACTGGCAATTTAAACTACTGAAAAATGTTAATAGTTTAAAAAGGCAAAGAAGTTAAGGGATATGGGGTTTAGCGGTGACGAAAATGGAGCCCTACGTCCACTACTCCTTATGCATTTAAGGAAGAATTGTATGTTTTATTGTTCCTTTTTGGCATAATTATTAAATTGCTACAAATCAAACAGCAGAAAATGTATGATTTTCATGATCAATGATTGGGGCTATCTATCGGGCTGACTGGTTGTACAGTAGTGATACTGAATATTCAGCTGCAGAAAAAAAAAGCATTTTCAGCCTATATCACTGAATAGCGTATGCATTCAATAGTGCAGATTATTTAAGTTACATTTTGGCATAATCAGTTAGCTTTAAGGTGTGGCCATGACATCAATGTTGGGGAAAAAGGGAGATCTATACAGTAATAGTAATCATATTCGGCCAACTGTTTCCTGTAATTGGTTTTGGCCAAGAATCTCCCTTTTCGGAGAATCCTCATTCATGATACCAATAGAATAACCATCCAGAGTAGAATTTCTTCAAGGATCACATGCTGCGTTCATAATACAATTTAATTTACAGTATAAAACACTACCATTTCACAAATCTCAAAGTCCTACAACATTATAAATATAAATAAGTAATTAAAAAAACAAGAAGCAAATCCAGCCTAGGGGTAAAAAGTCTTCAGGGAGTAAAGTTCAAATATAGATCACATTTACATTTTCTCATAAAATTATAGGTAAGGTAGGGAGCCGGAGCTGGAGGAACCATCCGATCCGAGCAGCAATGAGCTGGAAGAAGCTGAAATCTGCATTCAACCTTACATCACAGTAAATTTCACATAGATAATGTACTATGTGCTGAAAAAGCTGTCCACATGTAATATGCTAGCTCCAGCCGAACACAAGAACAAGTTACATTACAGATTATGCTTGCAAATCTGCAAATCTGTTGTTTTTGAGTTATTAGATTACCGTATTTTGAAATTTCTGTGTGAGCTGCTTTCAGTGCCACAGCAGTGTCAAGTGCCATATGTCAGCTCAGATGGTTTCCTTATAGCCTTTTTACCCGTGAATCGTTGTGTTTTCAGATAGCTAATTTCACCCAAACCTTTCATCACAAACTATAAAACTAAAGGGTTTTCGCCTGTATGAATCCCCATGTGTTTCTTCAGATGTGAGCATTGACCAAAAGGCTTGCCACACAGTAAACAACTGAAGGGCCTCTCCCCTGTATGGGTATGTTTTACATGCCTAGTAAGACTTGTACTTCGACTAAAGTGTTTACCACACACTGCACAACTGAAGGGCTTCTCTCCCGTATGAGTCCTTATGTGTGTCTTAAGATTTCCATTTCGGTTAAATGTTTTACCACAAATTGTACAACTATAAGTTTTCCCGCCTGCATGAGTCCTCACAGATGGATTTTGCTGCACTGATATTGGGTCCTGTGCCAGTTCGTTCCTCAAATACAATCTTTGCCCTTCTGCAGGGTGATTTACGACATGGTGTGTTTTCAGCGACTGATCTTCCCTGGTCTCCTCCCAGCCGTCACTGTTGTCAGTGTCAGATTCAGAATCGTGTGAAGAGATGAGCTGCACATCAACAGTTGGTTGCGATGCTCCACAGTTTTGTACATCGGCTTGTGCTGTCACATGTTCATTTGAAGTGCTGGCTAGAGGCTCAGTGTCTCTGATTTCACTATATTCATTTTTCACAGCTTGTAATGCCGGCGTTGACCCCTCGCCGACCTCCTCGTGTCTATGAATTATCTCCTGCTGTTCATCTTTAATCAGTGCAGGCTGTGGTTCCTCTCGGAGCAGATCGGACCTCCTCTCCTGTTGCTCTGGTGATTTCTCCTCTTCACAGACTGGGAGGTCTACTGGAAAGTCTATGCAGAGTAAGAGATGAGAGAAACGACAGTCAGTGTGAATCTGATTAAATTAAGTTGTGTTCAACGCAGGTTCAGGTACTGCAAACCACCCAATGTTCAACGTAATCACTCCCGGGCCCTCAATCTTATCTCCAGGCCAGATTCAGCCAATCACTCCCATTCTCTATCTCCTGATCAAGTCCAGCCAATCACATAGCATTCCTACAGCATAAATACACCTCCTATCTCATCTGCTACCTTTTTGATACTGCATCGCGCTGTCAAAATCCCCTCTCCTCCCCAACTAACACCCATCATCCACGGCCTTGCCCCGCTGACGCTTTTCTCTCACGTTCTCCTAGGAGCCCCGAGGGAGGAAGTGTCAGAGCCGAAGAGACTCCCGTTCAGAGCACGGCGGTCATCAGGCTTCTAGCATACAGCTACATCTCACTTGTGCAATAAATGAACTTGAACAGTTGGTGCATATGCTACAATAGGTGTTTTGTAGCCTGGCTAAAACCAGACCGAATGAACTGTCAATCAATCGTACGTCCACTTCCTACTTCCCCTCCGAGAAAATTGGGCAGGCCAATCGAGACACAGCACACAAACCAAACATATTTGAATACTGTGTCCTGATTTGCCATCCCAATTATCTGGAGAAAGAAGTAGGCGTAAAATTGAGCTATTACAGACCTATTTGCTATTATCTATTTATTTTGCTGTTTTTTTGGCCAACAGCTGAATCAGTCTGGATTTAGGTAGGCTAGGAGGTGTTTTTTTTGTAACAAAAAGACATTTGACTATATAAGTAGGCCTACGCCTATATTATACAGTATATTCTATGCAGATAATGCTCATTTGAATTGAACGTGACTTTGATTGGTTGATTAATTTAAGTATTTCATTAACAGTTTACAGAATTGAAGTAGGGCCTATGTAGCTCTGGTCCAGAGCCTCAGAACTCAGACTCAGAAGCAGTGGAGCTCTGGACAAGAGCTAGGGTCAATACAAAAAGTAACTGGGAGTGGACGACGCGATGAATCATTACACATTGTTTACAAGAGGGTCTACCTTGTTCAATTCATCATAACAGGGCCGGATCTAGAGGGGGGCAGGGGTGGGCATAACCCACCCAAACGTGCATCCTGCCCACCCAATGAAAGGTAATATCAGTGGTTTTCAACCAGTAGTGATCCTAAATGGTGGAAAGTTGGTTAACCAGATATAACTCTTTGAGAGCGTAAAAATGAAACCAAATGGTTTCAATTTTACACTCTCAAGAGTTAAAATATTCATCATGTGAATTAGCCCAAGTCTACACAACTCGAGAATGTAGAAGATTAAAGGGGAACTCCACCCATTTTCAACATTCTAATATGTCATTAGTATACCTTAGAGGTGTTGGGTGGACATGATAAAAAAGTTCCCCCATTCTGTGTTCCCAAGAAATGGAGGTCTGAAGAAAACCACTAACATGGTGAAACATCTTGATGACATCATCAAGATGTATTTTCACCACGTTAATGGATTTCTTTAGAAGCTTCTTTTTTTCTGAGAGTGTACAAATGGAATCAAAAGAACCCGTTAGGGTTCATTTGGTTGCATTTGTACACTCTCAGAAAAAAATAAAATTGGTGGAGTTCCCCTTTAATGGTCATTTTGATCTGTATGTTTGACTGTTTTGTTTCCCAAATCCAGCCTGGTATTGTGGACAAAAGCAAAAAAAAAATCTTTAGTTTTGGGGTCTGGTGGTCCGTCTGTAGCTCAAATGCTGAATAAATAGTAGGCCCTGGTATCAAAAAGGTTGAAAACCACTGCTTCATATGAAGAACTTTGGAGTTGCCCACCCTGGTATTCTTCCAACCCACCCTAGTAGGCTACGGCTGGCTAAATCCGGCCCTGCATCATAATAGGTAGAAGGTAAATAAAATAGTTATGATTGGTGACCAACCTGTCAGATCAGAGGTGACTTGAGGAGTGAGGAGCTCCAGCTGTCTGTGTTGCAGATCTATTTGTTGTTGGTATTGTACGATAGTTCTGACAAACACAGCTAATATGTCCTCTGCAACGGCGGTCAGTCGTTCATTGACGAACAGCCTCAACGTCTCTATGTCACACATTGTTACTTTAGTTACAAATAATATACTTTAACAGACAGAAGCACTGCATGTTTTTATCTACAGCCATATAGCAAAACAATGAGAATATTGAATAACTTCCGAGGTCAGAGTTTAGAACATGCTGATCGTGCTGATGTATTGAGGCTGGTCTGCCCTCTGCTGGACATAGGTCAACACAGCTGCATTTGAAGTCGAACATATGATTCTGTTTCATGATCATGAATGAATGAATGAATGAATACGTTTCTTTGACATATTTAGTGTAAACGTTGGGATGCTGCCATGACATCCTTTAAATTATTTATATATTCACTTAGGCTAATAATGGGCCCATACACAGTCATTCAGCCTGTGCAGAGTGGGACATGCCTAGTGTCTGAATCTAATTCTATTCTATTCATTCTTATTTGGATGTATTTTTTTATTACTATTGGTCCAGTGGATTTTAAAAATAGGCAAGAAACAATATATTTAGTTTAAATATTCCACAGATCTATTGTCTATGATCACCTGGCTATGTGAGTGTATGCATACTATCAGTGCTTAAACATGAGTGAAAATAATGAATTAAACCCAACCAAACTCATGCCTGAAATAGAAATGTCTTCTGCCATTTGAAAAAGGAGGACCCTGGTGTCAAAATACGATTTTCTTTTTACTATTTCTTGGTTCATCATAGCAGTTTTTGTATTTGACATTAGAAATGTAGCCTACCCATTCTACTTGCTGTGGATATTATTTTCAACCAATTAAACCACTTAGCACCAATACCATCTTAATTTAAGCATGCTCCCACAGTTAATCAATTTAACTAAGGAAAATAACTTAACAGCTGGACCACCTGGTTACATAGACAACTTCCCTTGTTTTCAAAGTCTCTGCTAAATGCCTACATAGTATGTTTTTCTGTTCATTATTGGAATAATTCCTTTACTAACTTATTTAAAATCTACAAATCAAACAACAGAAAGTCTATGTGATTAATTATTGGGCCTACATATCAGGGCAGATGTAGAGGTCACTAGTATGTAGCTCATTTCACATCATAATTGAGAAACCTTAAGCAAATAGAACACATTTACTGTACATTCAGATAATACATTTTATTTGTAAAGCATGAGCTACAGATAATAATAAAAAAACATGGTAGAAATCAGCAATAGCTAAGACAACAACTAGGGATAAAAAGTTCAAATATAGGTCACATTGTGAATTCCCTCAGATGCCTGCACACTCCATATTATTTATTGAGTTCATAATTGCCCTGAACAGCTAGAGCAGGGGTTCTCAACAGGTGGTCCGGGGACCACCAGTGGTCCTTGAGAGGGTTCCAGGTAGTCCCCAGGGTAAATGATGGAACATTGGTTAACCAGATGCAACTCTTTGAGAGTGTAAAAATGAAAGCACACTCTCAACAGTTAAAATCATGTGTATTCATCATGTGAATTAGCAACTTGAGAATGTAGAAGGTTAATGGTCATTTTGAGCTGTATGTTTGTCTGTTTTGTCTCCCAAATCCAAATCTGGTGTTGTGGACAAAAGCAAAATAAATCTTTAGTGTGAGGGTCTGTGGGGCTAAAATGTCATCAAATTGTGGTCCGTGGCTCAAATACTGAATAAATAGTGGGCTCTGGTGTCAAAAAGGTTGAAACCCCTGAGTTAGAGGGTAGGAATCCGGAGTGAGAGGAACTGGATCCAACACTGTGAGGGACATTTCTGGAACCTGGTTTTATCATGCTGTCAGAGCCTGGCATGTGTGGCATCTGACATACAATTACAATATTGGTGGTGGTTCTCAGAAGGACCACCATGCCTCTCAGAGTTATATAAGTGTAAGGGTATATTTGTTACTATTGGTGTTATTAAAAGGAATGGAAATGGGCCCCTAAGAGGTAATCACCACAGAACCAACATTTTCAATTGTTAAATCTTAAGGGATGCCTTGTGAGCGACAGGTGTATTGGAGTAACATTGTTTGGTGAACTGTTTCATTGAGGTCAGGTTGACCCCAACATAAACTGTGTGAAGCTGAAACATGAATTCCCCTTTATATCAAATTAAATTCCACAAGTAAATATTACCTGAAATGGTTGTACAAGATCAGCACTTGGTACAGTGCATACAGGGGACCCTAGCGGGGTCCATTTGTACACCCTCAGCACATGATGATAGAGCTGCCATTGGACTGAACCTATGAAGTGAGCAATGTTCGCAACAACGCAACTCTGTCTATACTCTGGGCCGATTATTATTTGGGACAGCCTTCCTGTTACCTTTTCAGGTGGCTAATTTCACCCAAGACATTCATCACAAGCTATAAAACTAAGGATTTTTCTGCTATATGAATCCCTTTCTATCTCATCAAATGCGAGCACTGACCAAAAGGCTTGCCACACAAGGTACAACCAAAAGGCCTCTCCCCTTTGTGAGTATGTTTTAAGTGCCTCGTAAAATTTGTACTTCGATTAAAGCGTTTGCCACATACTGTGCAACTGTATGGCTTCTCCCCCGTGTGAGTCCTTATGTGAGTCTTAAGATTTCCATTTCGGTTGAACGCCTTACCGCAAATTGTACAACTAAATGTTTTCCCCCCTGTACAAGTCCTCACGGATGGAGTTTGTTGTAATGAAAGCAGATCCTGGGATATCTTGTTTCTCAAATACAAACGTTGTTCTTCAACCGTTTGTGTCTCGTTTTGTGTTTTCAGCGACTGATCTTCCCTGGTCTCCTCCCAGTCGTCACTGTCGTCAGTGTCAGATTCAGAACCGTGTGAAGAGATGAGCTGCACATCAACAGTTGGTTGTGATGCTCCACAGTTCTCTACATCGGCTTGTGTTTTCACATGTTCATTTGAAGTGCTGGCTAGAGGCTCTGTCTCTCTGATTTCACTATATTCATTTTTCACTGGAAGTAATGTCTGCGTCGAACCCTCATCCTCCTCTGGTCTGTGAATTAGCTCCCGCTGTTCCTCCTTAATCTGTGCAGCCTGTGGTTCCTCTTGGAGCAGATCGGACCTCCTCTCCTGTTGCTGTGATGATTTCACCTCTTCACAGACTGGGAGGAAGTCTAGGCGGAATAGTAGAAAATGTGTATTCAATAGGTTTGTTTCAGTTTTACATGTTAAAAGAAATATCTTCATCAATATTCTTCATTCAATTTAACGGGGCGGACTGTTGCCTCCTGCATTATGTGCAAACAGGTGGTACACAGGGCCGTTCAGTGACTAATGATGAGCACTCCCAAACTCCAGTACTTAGAAAAATGATCACATGCAGAGAACTTATTGACAGAAAGTAGCACATAGTGTACTGTACATGGTACGTTTTTTATCAAACAAATGCTTTGCAGATACAAAGAGGACAATTCAACCTTGATATACAACTGCAATGTTGGTGAGTTTAACATTGTTTAATACACGCATATCACAGATAAAAATTCTTGTCATTGGGAGTCAATGGAGGGTATTGCAACTCTAGATTCATCCCATTATATATACACAAAAATGCAAGCTAGCAACCTGCAGTTGCAGCCTGCTGGGGACCTATACATTTTCTCACGCAGATAATATGCTGCATGGTCAGCGGTCCTGTCATGTAAAAACAATTCAAATTCATACAAAGCAGATCTACACATATTTGCGTTGGCATTGCAACTACAGACCATGTCAATCAAAGTGTACATATGGTAATGAGTTGTGTGACCAACCTGTCAGATCAGAGGTGACTTGAGGAGTGAGGAGCTCCAGCTGTCTGTGTTGCAGATCTATTTGTTGTTGGTATTGTACGATAGTTCTGACAAACACAGCTAATATGTCCTCTGCAACGGCGGTCAGTCGTTCATTGACGAACAGCCTCAACGTCTCTATGTCACACATTGTTACTTTAGTTACAAACAATACGTCTCTGCTGTTACTTTAACCGACACTGCAATTGATTTAACTATAAAGGTAAACAATTAGAAGAATAACGTTCAAGCCGACTTAGCTGATGATGTTGCCCGCATAAAAACAGGCAGGGCTCAATTCACGTTGCAGTTTGCAAATCCGGTCTAAGCGGATATGAAATGCGCAACGAGTGTGTATGTAGAAATGTCCGGATACAATAGGCGGAATCTAGACCGGATCTGAACACTCTCGCGTAGAAGTTGTAAACACTGACCGGGTGTTGGTACATTGATGCTTGTCCGCCCCCTGCTGGACATAGGCCGACACAGCTGCATTTGAACATCACACACAACTTTGTTTTTGCTATGATAGTCTTTATCCATTGCGGGGTTTATCACAGCAGTTTTTGTACTTGTCTTGTGCTTTTGTTTGAAATGTACCCATTCTACATACTGTGAATAGAAATGGCAAATATCAATCAGCCATTTGGTACCAATACTGGATTAATATAAGAATAAAGCCACATAGTATCTTGGTATCATCATCATCATCATCCTTCGAGTGCCCTTGAGATCTGCAACACTGGTCTCTGTTGCTCATTGCCACACCAAGTTCATTCACATTTGCCTGTACCTGATTTGCACCTACAGGAGACAATCTACTGTGTTGTGGTAAATTGAACTGACTATCCACCTGGTCTCTTCCTTTTTAGAATAATAAATTCAAACAGCAGAAAAGTCCCATGGTTGGTTACTGGGGCTACATACTGTAAATTCTGGCCTGATGTACAGTAGCTCTTTCATATAGGTATGCAACCTTCACTATATAGGTGGGCAAACCTAATACCAATAGAATAAACACCTTGAGTGGAATGTCCCTTCCTGGACCACATGCTGGGTTTGTTCTTAACATTGTTTTAATTTATTTATTTTTTAAAAAGCACATGCTACGGATAAAAACAAAAAAAATGGACAGGAATCAGCAATGTACAAAAATAAATCTAGAGATGCAAAGTAGTCTTCAAATAGTAGCCAGAAGGAGGGTGATGCTGAAATCCTGGGGGAAATATATAAATACAAAGAACTGACAAATTGAATCATTAGACGATTATTGGCTGGTATTCTGAAACACTATGGTGTAGCCAGGTATAGTGTAAGTCTTCTCATTGGCTGCATGGCAGCAAATAAGTCTGGAGCCTTGTGGTAGGCCAAAAGCCTGTACCACCAGCCTGGGCCTACCAAATAATTACTCATAATAATAATAATTAAAACCAGCCATCGAGATCTTCAACTCATGATGAAGAAAGCAGAGGAGTACAGTCACATCTTTAATTTGGTGGTCAGGTGATTTCTGGACTTTTTGAATTGCAGTTTTTAATTATTATGGATAATTATTTGGTAAGGTTGGTGGTGTAGGCTTTTTAGCCAACACACCAGGCCCCAGACGTGATTGCCATGCAGCCAATGAGAAGCCTTACACTATACCTGGCTACACTATAGCGTTCGAGAATTCCACCTGTTGTCTGATTTGTGACTTCACAAATCAGACAACGGTGTGTGTGTGTTGTCAGATTGCTAATTTCACCCACAACACTCATCATTTACGTATATAAAACCATAGGATTCATCTCCTGTATGAATCCTCAGGCGTTTCTTTTTATGCTTTGTGACTTTATTTATTTACAGTTACAGTGAGGATGGACAGGAACAAGGGCGAGAGGGGGAGAGAGAGAGAGGCAACAAATTTGGTCTTGAAGGAATGGGACTCGAACACACAATGCACTGTCAGGCTCAGAGCCTATGTGGGGCATGCACCTGGACCGCTAGGCCAGCGGGCGCCCCAAACCCCTGTGGGTTTCTTCAGATGTGTATGTGAGTGGCTCTTCAGATGTGTACTTCGACTAAAACGTCTACCACAGACTGTACAACTGAAGGGCTTCTCTCCTGTGTGAGTCCTTATGTGCGACTTAAGATTTCCTTTCCGGTTAAATGCTTTACCGCAAATTGTACAACTGAACGTTTTCCCTCCTGCATGGGTATTTGTGGATGGAATTTGTGGCACAGATATCAGGTCCTGGGACAGCTCGTTTCTCAAATATAATCTTTGTCCTTCTACAGTTTGTGTCTTGTTGTTGTGTGTTTTTAGCATCTGCTCTTCCCTGGTCTCCTCCCAGTCGTCACTGTCGTCAGTGTCAGAGTCAGAACCCTGTGAAGAGATGAGCTGCACATCAACGGTTGGTTGTGATGCTCCACAGTTCTCTACATCAGCTTTTGTTTTCACGTGGTCATTTGAAGTGCTGGCTAGAGGCTCTGTCTCTCTGATTTCATTACATTCACTCTTCACTGCTAGTAATGTCTGCGTTGTCCTGTCATCCTCCTCTGGTCTGTGAATTATATCCTGCTGTTCATTCTTAATCTGTGCAGGCTGGGGTTCCTCTTGGAGCAGATTGGACCTCCTCTCCTGTTGCTGTGATGATTTGTCCTCTTCACAGACTGGGAGGAAATCTAGGCAGAATAGCAGATGAGAGAAACAATGTGATGCAAAATATCTGCAAACAATTGAAAGAAATGAAGAAACAAACAAATAAATAAAATTGTATATATTGATTGCAAACATATGTTTTCTCATGCCGAGATATTGTTCATTTGAATTGAAAATGACCAGTTGTATGCTGGTCTTTAGTGATGGCAGGCTGATACTGAAGCTCCGACATAAGCTTAAAACCCCGCCGACAATTTTTGCATACGCTTCATATGAACAAAAATCGTGTGACGAGTGATATCACAAGCAGTAAAGGTTCATTTCCTCGTACTGGTTTGATCCTCTGTTGAGTTGCTACAGATTGGCTTTCGCAACGATGATAAAAACTACAAAGAAGCCCTGTGAGCGACCAAGAGGGTCCTGGGTTGGAACCTGGGTTGGGGTGCTGGAATCAGCTGATGTAATAGGCAACAGTGACACCTGTACATGATTACTAACAGTCATGTACAAGTCAAGTCATTGTTTAGTAAACATTGCAATTTCAAAGTGTTAAACTTTACCCTTAACCTTTGGTCTACTTATTATTTATCTCAAATTCGATAATATAGGCCGTATGCCTATTTTCTAGTTTCACTGCATCCTGTATTAAATGACCCCCCAAAACAAAATGGTCAGGCTGCTACATCACTCCCCGAACGCACCTCACCCCTGCCCGCTTTGACAGATTGTGTTGGTTAGAGATGAACAGAGCATCTTGCAATGGGTCTGGTACACAACATGTAACTATTCTTCCCTGATGGAAAAAGTCCACTCCCAAAACACCAGCAGGAGTTCAACAAACCATGTGCCACCCAGATTTGGCACAAACAAAAGAATAAATTCTGTTCGCTCCTAGGGCCATCAAAGTGAGGAATGCCCTACCAACGGTTATTACATGTGAATAACTTGACTCCTTCAAAACCACTCTCAAATGGTACCTACAGACAGCTGCAACTGGAAAATGACCTCTTTAATACACAGAGGTCTGTATATATTTCTCTTTTTCCCTTTACCTCCACTATGGTCTGCTGCTTCTGACTTTATGCAAGTGATTATTTAGATTATTTTGTCAATATATGTTTGTTGAAATGAACAGGGTGGCTACCATTGTAGGGAAGCATATTCTGTTTTGTTCATTCACAGTTATCAGTCTTGAACTATTGAGTTGTGCTTGAATTGTATTGTAAATCTCCAGGCAGTACAAAATCAATCATTCATTCACTGTTTCTGCTGCCTAAATTAAACGCATTCGAGCATTTCACCAGTAGATGTCACCAATGCAGCTTCAAATCTTGAACCATTTTTAACCAAATGATTCAGTCAGTGGTTCCTAAAAGCTTAATTTGCCCAGTACTACTCGTTGGAGTCTTGTCATACGATGCAAACGGAATTTAAACGCATACAAGCACACACATCTGTGTTGTAATTCAGACAGTGTAAAATAAAGACTTTTGTGACCAACCTGTCAGATCAGAGGTGACTTGAGGAGTGAGGAGCTCCAGCTGTCTGTGTTGCAGATCTATTTGTTGTTGGTATTGTACGATAGTTCTGACAAACACAGCTAATATGTCCTCTGCAACGGCGGTCAGTCGTTCATTGACGAACAGCCTCAACGTCTCTATGTCACACATTGTTACTTTAGTTATAAACAATACGTCTATGTTGTCACTCTTACAGACAGAAGCAGCTGCAAACCAAACAAACCAAAACAAATGAGAAGAATTACTTCCGGGGTCGAGGATGCTTGTTCGCCCCCTGCTGGACATAGGTCAACACAGTATTTGAACCTCATACAGTACATGGTTGAATGGAATTGGGGCATGGCAATTATGCATTATTATCATCACTGTTAATATACACTAATCAGAGACCCAGTGCAGAGGTCTAGTACTGGAATTTTATTCATTTTAATATATATATATATATATATATATATATATATATATATATATATATATATATATATATATATATATATATATATATATATATATATATATATATATATATATATATATATATATATATATAACCACACTAGCAGTGCATAAAATACGTTAATTAAAGCCCAGCAAGTTCAAGAAATGACTATTTCTATGCATGTGATGCATTTACCTTGCATTCTCCCTGCTTGCTGCAAATCCCTCTATTAAGAGTGTCTGCTATAACTAAATGGTAGGTTTCAATGTTCATTTTTGGAATAATTAATTTTGCTGGCTGAGTGGATGTAGAGAGCTGGCTGGTAGCTCAATTCACTCTATGGATGAAATGATTTTACACAAAATAAAATAAATAACCATTTCACTTGTGTTCATAATAAATGTGTATTTGTAAAGCATGTGCTACAGAATAAACAAAACAAAATTATAACACAACACATCAATGGCCCAAATCACAAAAGATCAAACTATACAAGCTTGTGAATGCGGGACCGAACACAGCTTCTCAATTAACATTGACATGTTGCATGTCAATGTTGCATACCCCCAAAAAAGGCCGCATTGGGGGAAAAAAAGGCTGCATACCCAAATATGAAGTATGTAGTACACCCAGTCTGTGTGTCAAAGTATCCCTGAGTAAATCCTGATCCAATCCTCCACAAGAACAAGTTACAGTATTATATCTATAAAGGATTCATTTTGAGAATGTCCAATTCTGTGATTCCTCTGCTTCAGGATCTTATGACGTGCCAGAGGTATACGATTTGCTGCTTCTGACTTTCCAGAAATTAGTACTTGTTTGTCTCTAATTGTCTTGATAAAATGTACACAGTGGCCACTATTGTAAACAAGTGTAATGAAACTAATTAATAAACTAAACTAAACTAATTATTGTTCCATTCATTCATTCATTCATTCATTCATTCATTCATTCATTCATTCATTCATTCACTCTCACCTCAGTTGGTTTACTGGAAAAATGATCAGCTGTCTCACCTTCATCCAAAACATTATCAAAAAAATAAAATAAAAAAATAAAACTATGGAATTCTCTCTACTATTCCATATTCAAAAGAATATTCAAATGTAAAAAAATAAATAAAAGAATAATCAAATGTCAAAAAAGCCGAATTTAAAACAAATAATAGAAATGTGTGAGTTTTCGCAAGTCTCTGGGCCACGAAAACTAAAACTTTATACAAACATTAGGCTATTAAGATAATTGTGAATCATTCGTTTGCTCTCGCAAGCCTCATGAGAGCACATTTCTCAGCACCAACCATGCCTAATACAGGACACAAGCATACCGGTAATACAGAAAGAATACTAGGCTGCAATATTTCTTAAATATATACATTTGTCCGATATTCGAATAATTCGATAATTCGTTCAAACCCACATGGTGCTTTACAATGACTAATGCCATTGAATGTCATGTTTGCCAATTCGTACAGCACTAATTCTCTCCTGTGTGAATCACCATGTGTTTCTTCAAATGTGAACATCGGCTAAAAGACTTGTCTTGTTCTATGGGCTCTCATGGATGGAATTTGTTGCAATGATATCAGCTCCTGGGACAGCTTGCTTCTCAAAGAAAACCCTTGTCCTTCTACAGTTAGTGCCTTGTGTGTTTTCAGCAACTGATCTTCCCGGGTCTTCTCCCAGTCGAAACTGTCGTCAGTGTCAGATTCAGAACCGTGTGAAGAGATGAGCTGCACATCAACAGTTGGTTGTGATGCTCCACAGTTCTCTACATCAGCTTGAGCTTTCACGTGTCCACTGGAAGTGCTGGCTAGAGGTTCTATCTCTTTGTTTTCATTATATTCATTTTTTACTGCTAGTACTGTCTGCGTTGACGCCTCTTCCTCCTCTGGTCTGTGATGAATTAACTCCTGCGGTTCCTCTTTGATCTGTACAGGCTGTGGTTCCTCTTGGAGCAGATCGGGCTTCCTCTCCTGTTGCTCTGGTGATTTCTTCTCTTCACAGACTGGGAGGAATTCTAGGCAGAATAGGAGATAAGAGAAACAGTGAGTGGAGCACAAGCACGCATGCAGATAACTGCAGATAACAAGTTATAAAACTTTGGACACAACACTCCCTATTTTTTCGCAAAATCAATTCACATTTGACAGCTCAAAATATATAACATAAAACACCCAATGCTTTACCAGTCAAGTGTTCCGAGTATGGACAGGTGCAACAATACTGTTTCAATTTGTTGTGCCAGTATTTGTTCCACTTGCATCGGAATAAAGACATGTTTTGTTTTTGTTTTTCTTTGAAAAGGGCAATGCCTCCGTTTCTCTCTCTCTCAGATGACTGAAATCAAGCACTGATATAAGAGATTTTTAGCTTCCTATTATTATTTTTTCATCACATTCCAATTTCGCACCCATTTTATTGAAGATGCGACACAATGACATTTTATGACATCGTGACCACACTTTGTGTATATATATATATATATATATATATATATATATATATATATATATATATATATATATATATATAT
Organism: Benthosema pterotum; assembly: GCA_039105355.1. Lineage (NCBI taxonomy): Eukaryota > Metazoa > Chordata > Actinopteri > Myctophiformes > Myctophidae > Benthosema > Benthosema pterotum. Next base: position 9,248,701 of record CM076980.1, on the reverse strand, counting down.
ATATATATATATATATATATATATATATGTAACAGCGCTGGTATGTGCACCCGTCCCGTCATGAACACACACACAGAGGCCACTGGTTGGATGATGTGGGCTTTACTGGTAGCCTGGAAGTGAGTGGTTTACAGCACAAAACAACTTGTGGTTAGCTCCTCCACTGGTATTGACGTCCCAAGCAGAGAGCTGTCAGACTGTGTACAGAACATCTTACAATATATTACATTTACATTAAATGTATTCAGATGTCTTTTTACAATGTTTCTTATAATTCTTACAATCATATTTCATAGTATTCTTTTTAGCTGGTGATCGTATAGTGGTTTTAAATGGCCTTTAACATTAATACATTTCAATAATAATGATACAATCTGTTTTTAACCTGTTTTTAACCAACAATCATCCTTTTTATGTTTTTATGAAGAAATAAGGTAGAAAACACAAAGGCAGGCAAAACGAATTTATAAACTGTTTAACAGTGCCCTCAGGCGGTAGAAAAGGGAAATAGCAGCCTGCATGTGGACATAAAATGGCGCAGCACAGTGCGATATGTACTTGAAACGTCTTTGACAGAAAACAGGACATATCGTGGCAACAATTACCTGGAAGTGAGTGGTTTACAGCACAAAACAACTTGTGGTTAGCTCCTCCACTGGTATTGACGTCTATAAAAAGGATAACACTGTATTTAGTATCAAAATATAAAAGTACACCTAACGTGACAAAAAGAAGAAATACCAAAACGAAAATACACTGGCACAGTGTGCTCAATACTGTTACATGACTGTGTGTCTAACAACAAGTCTCACATTAGCGTTTTAGTGTACTTTATAATACATTTTCTGACGAGGACTGGAGAGTACGACTTACCCCAAGCAGAGAGCTGTCAGACTGTGGGGAATTTCCGGTCTTACTTTGATAAATATAGACTACCAATAGAGGGCGCACCATGACCACTCACTCAGGATCAGATCAACTATATACATTACATCTTTTAGCAGGATTTCACTAGAATAAACTAAGGTAATTCCTCTACCCGTTACATACACCCCCCTGAAAAGGGAAGTGCAACTCTTGGGAAAAGAAACAAACAAACCAAAAAGTGCGTGTATACTGAGGTTAAAAAAAAGAAACTGTGCATTACTAGGAACAAAACTGTGTATGCGTCAGTTCAGAAACCCTCCTCGGAAGGAGTATGTAGAGAAAGGAGACGGCCAACCTCCTTGCTAAACACAGACTCAAAGGTGCCTATTACACCTCTGAATTGTAAACACTGTTCCTGTAGCTTCAAGTGTACTACCTAAACACTACTGGGGTTAACACTCTCTCATAACCCTGTTACTCAAACTGTAAGTGCACTTGAAAAGAACTGAATAAGGGAACTAACTGACACTGAGGACACAGAATCCTCATCCACTGCTTGGTTATTCATCTCACAGACTAGGCGTTTTGGGGGCCTAATAGACCTACGGTCCCTGAGAACACGACTGTTAGGCTGCGTGAAAGCTACCTGAGGTAGGGGATCTGGAACAGCGTCTGGACCTGGATCATCACTACGTACAACTGCTGTCTCAGGGGCGTCAGTGTGCGGTAGGTCAATGCCTGGAGAACTGACAACAGGAATGGACAAATCAGTGGGGGCAACATCAGGAGGGGAGAAGTCTGGAGGCACACTACCAGGAGGGGACATGTCCATGACTGGGGGCAGCATATCCTGAGAGCAGGGTAGTGGGTCTCCCACATCGACGACTGGTGAAGGGGCAGCATCATGGTCAGCGGCTTGGAGACTGGCTTGACTGGATGTATCGACTGAGAGAGAGTCAGACCGGGAAACATCAGAAGCCTGGTCGAGTGAGTCTCCGTCCCCTTCCGAATGGACTTCACCGTCGTTGGCCTGCATCAGCCAGTTGGCTGTACGTACATCGCTGTCTTCCAACACATCTGGTACGTCAGGGCACAGCTCAGAATGTGCAGCAGCACCAGTATCTGAGTGTGCAGATCCAAGTTCCTCTTCTCTCTCACAGGGCAAGAAGCTAACTGAGAGCAGCAGATTCCTGTGGACAACTCTCTCTCTGCCCGTCAGTGTGTCCTTGACTCTGTAGACGTTGATATCAGGTTTGACAGACATGACTTCATACGGGGTTGACTCCCACTTGTCCGCAACCTTGCGTTTTCCTGGCACACCCCTGTTGGCAATCAACACTCGGTCACCAACAACGAGAGGTGAGCCCTTGACTCTGCGGTTGTACAGGTTGGCGTGGCGAGTCTGTTCCCTGAGACTGTTCCTCTGGACAATCTGAGCAGCCTCTTGTAGGTCTTTCTTCAGGTGGGACACAAAGTCTGAGTGACTGACAACTGCATCATTGGCGAGGGCATGCTGAAACATGACGTCAACTGGGAGACGAGGGATTCTTCCAAACACAAGGTAGAACGGTGCAAACCCTGTCGTCTCGTGCTCTGTGCAGTTGTAGCAGAAGGTGAGCAGCTGCAGCATTTGTGGCCACTTCGCTTTTGGCTGAGGTGGAAGGGATCTGATCATATCTCCAAGCGTCCTGTTAAAGCGCTCTGTGACGCCATTCCCCATGGGGTGGTACGGAGTCGTGTGGGATTTCTGTACCCCGGCCATCTCCAGAAGCTCCTTAATCAGCTTGCTCTCAAAGTTGGCTCCCTGGTCCGACGGCGTGGAAAACCATAGATGAGAAAGAAGTCATTCCAGAGACGACGAGCGACTTGCTTGGCAGTTTGATTCTTGCACGGGAAGGCGTGTGCCATCTTTGAGAAATGATCAGTCACGACCAGAACATCCACAGACTTGTTCCCTTGCTCAGCAGTCCAAAAGTCTATGCAGACCAACTCCATAGGCTCAGAGGTGACTATGTTCTTGAGTGGCGCACGGCTGTGCGGCTCAGGTGTCTTCCCTACTATGCAGCGTTGACAGGAGCGAACATAGTTGACAACATCACGTTCCATGCCACTCCAGAAGAACCGTTGCCTCACCAGAGACAAGGTACGATGCTGGCCTTGGTGACCTGCTGCATCATGCAGACCATGGAGGACTTTCTGCTTCAACGAGTCGGGCACTATGAACTGGAAGATCTTCTTGTTCATGTGGGGATCTTTCTTTGTCTTGTACAGCATGCCATTCTGTATGGTCAGTCTACTCCACATGTGTCAAAGTCAAGGCCCGCGGGCCAGATCCGGCCCGCGAGATGATTTAATCCGGCCCCAGGCTTGTAGAGCAAAAATACCTGAGTCTATTAAAAAAAAAAGTAAGTCTCTAGCACGTTCCTATCAAAAGTTATGGTCGTTTAAAGAAATGCTTTTGAGCTCTCTTCTGAACGGCATGTAATGCATGTTGTCCAGCAGGGGGAGTCGTTTTACCAGGCTAGGCTGCTGGCACTGCAAAGTGAGAACTATACTTCAGCAGTACAAGGGTGTGTAACCGAGAGAACTATACTTCAGCAGTACAAGGGTGTGTAACCGAGAGAAGTATACTTCAGCAGTACAAGGGTGTGTAACCGAGAGAACTATACTTCAGCAGTACAAGGGTGTGTAACCGAGAGAACTATACTTCAGCAGTACAAGGGTATGTAACCGAGAACTATACTTCAGCAGTACAAGGGTGTGTAACCGAGAACTATACTTCAGCAGTACAAGGGTGTGTAACCGAGAACTATACTTAGTTAACTTTACATACTTACTTAAATTTAGTATTTGAAATTTAAATGCTATTTTCGTATGGTTTATTGACGCTCTGTAAATAAAAATAGCATCTTTCATAGCAAATGTCTTAATCTAGGCTACAAGTATGAAACCAATAATATATATTAATATCTATTCTTAATAATAAATATGACTTGTGTGATATACTGTAGTGTAGAAGTAACGGCTGTGTACGTAAACATGCGTGTGCCGTGCATGCTTGCGGTCTGCGACTGGTTGCACCGCGGTGCTCCGGCCCCCATGAAGTCACATGAAGTCCAATGCGGCCCCCACCCCAAATGACTTTGACACCACTGATCTACTCCAATGCTTCAGCAGCTTGATGACGCTCTGTGACTCAACAGCTCTCTCACGTTTGGTGGGTCTCTTGTGTCTCTTCACAAAGTACATGGCTCTGCTCAACGTGCTGTCAGCCTCTTGCTGACTGAGAAGCTGGCTCTGTGTGAGTGCAGTGGACTGGTCTTCCTTCTGCAGAAGATTGGGGCTAGCACCGGTTCCCATCACATGACTCACACCTCCGGTAGACTGAGCATCGAGGATGGCAGCGACGTCCTCCGAAGTGATTGAGCCTCCTGCGTTCAGTGGAGCTGTGTCTTGCACTGGCTGGTTCGATGCTTCACCACCGTCGTCCACAACAGCATGACAGTTGTTGGACACTCTGAAGACGTCTTGGACGAGTCTGTCGTTCACACCGTTGACCTGGTCTAGCAGCGAGGCATAAGGTTCGTTCACAAGGCGATGGCCCACACACGACTTGACAAACGGCTCGCGGCTCAAGGCGTCGGCTACGATGTTCTTCGGGCCGGGGATGTACTTCAGGTCGAAGTCGTATGCGGCGAGCTTTGCCACCCACCGCTGTTCGCATGCATCAAGTCTGGGTTTGGTGAGAATGTATGTCAAGGGGTTATTGTCAGTCCATATGGTGAAGTGTCTGCCTTTCAACCAATGGCTGAACTTGTCACATACTGCCCATTTCAAGGCAAGAAATTCAAGCCGGTGTGCAGGGTAGTTCAGCTGGGAGCGTGAGAGAGTCCTACTTGCAAAGGCGACTGGTCTGGCTACTCTTCCACCAGGCGGCAGCTGCGACAGGACAGCTCCAATCCCATCGAAGGATGCATCGACAGCTAGAATAAACGGGGCACTGAAATCTGGGTGGGCTAGAGTGACACTTGTCATGAGGTCGTGTTTTAGCGTCTCGAACGCGGTCTGGCATGCGTCGGTCCAATCAGCAGGTGTCAGCTTCACTTGACCTCCCTTCTTGACAGGTTTCCGTCCTCTCATGTGCTTTTTCTGAGCACCAGGTTCAGCTGTGAGCCTGAACAGTGGTTTCGCCTTCGCAGAACACGCTTCGATGAAACTCTGGTAGTACATCACCATGCCTAGATACGATCTGATTTTGCTGGGGCAGGGTGTTCTCCCGTCGGACTCCATGAGGTCTGTGACCTTGACATCACCTATGGCTCTTACTTTCTCCGGATCTGTCCGAACACCATCTTCACTGATGACATGCCCGAGAAACTTCACGGTCCGTCTGAGGAAGAAACACTTCTTGGGCGCTAGCTTGAGGTTGTGCTCCTTCAGGCGGGCGAACACCATCTCCAGGCGTTGGAGAGCAACGTCCTCAGTAGGCGCAAACACCAGCAAGTCATCGAGGTAGCATAACAGACTGGTGAAATTCTCATCTCCAAATATGGACATCATCATCCTCATGAATGTAGCTGGACTGTTACATAGACCTTGAGGGAGACGGTTGTATTCATGAAGTCCAAAGGGCGATGAGAACGCTGTATACTTCTTGTCGTCAGGGTGCAAGGGGACATTATAGAAGCCTGACGTCAGGTCCATTGTGGAGAAGAACGCGTTCCCACCGAGTGCAGCAAGAGCGTCAGCCTGGTGCGGCAGTGGGTAGGCATCCTTCACAGTTCTTGTGTTAAGCCATCTGAAGTCGGTGCAGACTCTGAGGTCTCCATTGGGTTTCCATACCAGAACGAGTGCAGACGCATATTCGCTGCTCGACTTCTGAATAATGCCTCTCTCTTCCATCTCATTCAGAGTCGTCCTGAGTTTCTCGTACTGGCTCGGTGGTATACGTCTGTAGGGTAGACGAAACGGCTTGTCGTCGACCAGGTGGATGCGATGCACAAAATCCTTAGCCTCTCCACAGTCCATCTTGTGCCGGGAGAAGATCGACTCGTACCGCTCGATGATGCGAAGGAGCTTGTCTCTCCACTGTAGTGACACCTCACACGACTTCAGGTCAATGTCCTGCAGACCTAGAGCCTCTAGTGCACTCACCATGTCCTCTTCTGACCTCGGCTGCACGTCTTCGCTCTGCACACTCTGCACATTACACTTGACCTCATCTGCCTTGGGTAGGTCCTCTACTGCAATGCAGGGAGATACATCTGCTATCTTGGCGTTCCTTCTCAGCACCACAGCACGGTCTGTAGGGTTGATGATCTTAACTGGCACCCATCGATCTCCCCAAAGTGGAGTGACGACTCTCCCAACAAGGATCTGTTTTGGTCTGGCTCTAGACTGCGTCGGCTCGACAATCACCGTGCTGCCCGCTGACATCGCTGCTGACTCTGGTAACTTGCCCCAGACAAGGTGCTCACTCTGTGGTTTCAGTGTCACACAACTCTTGACTTTCACTGTACCCACCTTATCTGGAACGCAATCACCTCTCCATCGCTCTGTGTTGGACAGCAGTGACAGGAACTCACTGTGGTCGTCGGTCTGGCCATTGTTGGGTGAAGAAACTAGTCTCCAGTAGCCGTCAGTGCTCTTTAGTTGGGTTAGGATGTGCTTGATTGCGTTGCTGCCCAGGATCATCTGTTCTGTCTGGCCTGGAACAACCATTGCTGGAACGATCATCCTGCATCCGTAAACTGTAACATCAAGGTCAAACATGTCTTTAGGGGTTACGCGGTGACCACCGCATCCTATGATGACATAACCATTAGCTGTGTCCCTTGTCATGTCAGGGCATCGCTGTAGCAGGGACTCAACAGCGGACTCACTTATTGTACAGGCCATCGACCCGCTGTCTAACAGTGCCTTGAGAGTGGGGCCATTCTTCACTGACACAGGCGTGTAGAACAGGCTGTCAGTCTCTGCTACTCTCTGGGATCCCTGAAATATCAACGTCTTGGTCGGGGGAATCGTACTGCTGTAGAACTCATAGAGGGACTTGTTATCTTGCATGTCTGGCGTTTCGTTTCTGGTGGGAGGCTTACCGGGTTCATCTGCACTGTCCTCCCCTGCGTGCAGACCAGTCAGTTTTCCTGATGCTCTGGGGCAGGCCTCTTCGCTGGACAGTCGTTGCGGGAATGGCCTGGAGCATGGCATTTGAAACAAAGCCTCTTCTCACGGCAGTGAGAGAACGCACTGTGATCTACATCATTGCAAATAATGCATGGCGTGTTGGTGAAACCATCAATTCTGTCAGCACTGTCTATAGGCCGCTTGGTTGGAGCTCGCCTCCTCACCTGAGACTGGTCGGACGTCCCACGCAGCAGGACCTTCTCCAGCATAGACATCACCTCCGCCAGGGGGACATACTGAGGGCTTTGTGCAGGAGGTGGCTCCTGACCGCTGTGAACAGGGACTGGACTATGGCTCACCTCTGCTTTGTGCACTGCAACGTCCACCTTTTTCACTGGGTGCACTGGAGGAGTTGCTTTGCAGCTCATCTCGGCGTGGTACTCGTTCAGCACCTCCAGGACTTCACACGCCGACCACCTGTCGATAGTTTTGGATCTGAACGTGAGGGCAAGGTCTTTACATGGGCAGTTTCGAATAAACATGCGCGTCACCTCCATCTCAGGGTTGTCGAGCGTTTTGCCCTGCTCCCTCAGGCAGTCAGCGGCGAGGTCAGCTGCTTTGTTCAGTCTCAGCCAGTAGTCATACGGGTCTTCTCGTTCTTTGGGCAAAGTCGAGTAAAAATCAGCTAGAGGGACAGCAGAGTACTTTGTGGAGCTAAAATGCTTCCTAAGGAGGCAGTAAATCATGTCAGGGTTGGCATTAATGTCAATGTTGCTATTTCTAATGCCAAACTTCACTACATCCTTTGCTTTCCCTCTCAAATGCATAAGGATTTCTTCAGCCTGATCTTCAATCCTGACATTGCTCTTTTTAATGAAAGTTCTCATCTGATCTTCCCAATCATGTATTGTGACTGAATCTGAATCGTTGCCTACAAAACACGGTGGTTCTTTAACCTTTCTCTGTGTGACAACCTGGACCTGAGATAAATCAGATACATGACTGGGCTGACTCAACGTGCTCACTGCGTTTTGTGTGGCTGTAGAAGTGGGAGTAACTGTATTGCGAGGCTGCATGCGGGACATAATACTGTCAGCTAACTGATGTCCTATTTCCTGGATAACATGCCTCATCTGGTTATTTACACTCTCAGAACTGTCGCTAGTAGCACGTGGTGTAGGCAAAGGCGTGCTGGTGTGATGGTCAGCTACATTATGGACCCCAATATTAGGAATCGCCTCTAAAGAGGGCATAACACCAGGACTATCAACAGAGAAGGGGATAGGAGCACGAATACCCCTGCTTCTACCAATACCAATAGGTGTGCCAAACTGAAAGTGGTTGCTCTGAGTAGACATTGTTCAAAACTGATTGACAGAATTATGGATATTCAAAATCCAAAACAGTATTCCACCATGGAATGTGAAATAAAAAAAGAGACCATCAAATAAATGAAAACAATGAAAATAAACCAGTAGCTGATGGCATGTTATGGGTTCTCTGTTCACACCCTCTGTGTCACTATGGAATATAAAGTTCAATGTAACAGTGACACACTGTACAGTGTACAGTAATACGCTCCACCCTAATGCTACCGTATAAACTGTGGACCCACAAACGATGAAGTGGTGTCTTCATGGAGCGATGCGGCAGACAGGACGGTCACCACCGGTTCGGCAGGCTTGATAGCAGTCACGGGTCACGGCACCAATGTAACAGCGCTGGTATGTGCACCCGTCCCGTCATGAACACACACACAGAGAGGCCACTGGTTGGATGATGTGGGCTTTACTGGTAGCCTGGAAGTGAGTGGTTTACAGCACAAAACAACTTGTGGTTAGCTCCTCCACTGGTATTGACGTCCCAAGCAGAGAGCTGTCAGACTGTGTACAGAACATCTTACAATATATTACATTTACATTAAATGTATTCAGATGTCTTTTTACAATGTTTCTTATAATTCTTACAATCATATTTCATAGTATTCTTTTTAGCTGGTGATCGTATAGTGGTTTTAAATGGCCTTTAACATTAATACATTTCAATAATAACAATACAATCTGTTTTTAACCTGTTTTTAACCAACAATCATCCTTTTTATGTTTTTATGAAGAAATAAGGTAGAAAACACAAAGGCAGGCAAAACGAATTTATAAACTGTCTAACAGTGCCCTCAGGCGGTAGAAAAGGGAAATAGCAGCCTGCATGTGGACATAAAATGGCGCAGCACAGTGCGATATGTACTTGAAACGTCTTTGACAGAAAACAGGACATATCGTGGCAACAATTACCTGGAAGTGAGTGGTTTACAGCACAAAACAACTTGTGGTTAGCTCCTCCACTGGTATTGACGTCTATAAAAAGGATAACACTGTATTTAGTATCAAAATATAAAAGTACACCTAACGTGACAAAAAGAAGAAATACCAAAACGAAAATACACTGGCACAGTGTGCTCAATACTGTTACATGACTGTGTGTCTAACAACAAGTCTCACATTAGCGTTTTAGTGTACTTTATAATACATTTTCTGACGAGGACTGGAGAGTACGACTTACCCCAAGCAGAGAGCTGTCAGACTGTGGGGAATTTCCGGTCTTACTTTGATAAATATAGACTACCAATAGAGGGCGCACCATGACCACTCACTCAGGATCAGATCAACTACACTCAACAAAAATATAAACGCAACACTTTTGTTTTTGCTCCTATTTTTCAGGGGATGGACTTAAAGCCCTAAAATTCATTCCAGATATACAATATAACCATTTCTCTCAAACACTGTTCACAAATTTGCCTAAATGTGTGATATTGAGCAGTTCTGCTTTGTTAAGATAATCCATCCCACCTCACAGGTGTGCCACATTAAGATGCAGGTGTGACATCATGATTAGTGCACAGGTGTACCTCAGACTCTCCACAACAAAAAGACACCCTGAAATGTGCAATTTTCTTTTGCCTTATTGGGTGTATGGGCCTCCGAACCAGTCAGTATCTGGTGTGACCACCATTTGCCTCATGCAGTGCAACACATCTTCTTCGCATAGAGTTTATCAGAGTGTCAATTGTGGCCTGTGGAATGTTGGTCCACTCCTCTTCAATGGCTGTGTGAAGTTGCTGGATATTAGTGGGAACTGTTACACACTGTAAAAATGGTAATAACACAATATTACCACATTATTACCATTTCGACAGCGCATACCAGTTCCCACTAATATCCATCAACTTCACATAACCATTGAAGAGGAGTGGAGCAACATTCCACAGGCCACAATTGACAATCTGATAAACTCTATGCGAAGAAGATGTGTTGCACTGCATGAGGCAAATGGTGGTCACACCAGATACTGACTGGTTCGGAGGCCCATACACCCAATAAGGCAAAAGAAAATTGCACATTTCAGGGTGTCTTTTTGTTGTGGAGAGTCTGGGGTACACCTGTGCACTAATCATGATGTCACACCTGCATCTTAATGTGGCACACCTGTGAGGTGGGATGGATTATCTTAACAAAGCAGAAGTGCTCAATATCACACATTTAGGCAAATTTGTGAACAGCGTTTGAGAGAAATGGTTATATTGTATATCTGGAATGAATTTTAGGGCTTTAAGTCCATCCCCTGAAAAATGGGAGCAAAAACAAAAGTGTTGCGTTTATATTTTTGTTGAGTGTATATACATTAATCCTGAAGCAGGATTTCACTAGAATAAACTAAGGTAATTCCTCTACCCGTTACATATATATATATATATATATATATATATATATATATATATATATATATATATATATATATATATATATATATATATATATATATATATATATATATATTAAGGCTGTCCGAGTTAACTAGTTAATCGCGAGTTAACTCAGCCATGAGTTAACTCGATTAATTTTTTTAGTGCGAGATTAACTCAAAGTAAAACCAAAAGCCAAGTGGGTCCATTTGGTTCAATTTCGCCAAATGCAGGTGAATAATTTTTAAATATCTGCATCAGTTAAGTTACTTTAAAATAAGTCTACACAATTACAGAATGTAGAGAACTTTCTACAAAATGTGCATGTTCGTTCCTAATGATATCGTTGACAAATTCTTTAATTTAGGTCTGGAAGTCTAAATAAATGTCATCAAATGGTGGTCTGTGGCTCAAATGCAGAATAAATAATTGACCATGATATGAATATTCTTGAAAAACACTCATTTAAGGTATATTTAGAACTCATGAAAATATTCGATTAAATTGCGATTAATCAAAGATTAACTATGGGCAATCATGCGATTAATCGCGATTAAAATTTTTAATCGATTGACAGCTCTAATATATATATATATATACGAGTGTGTGTGTGTGTCTCCACACACACACTCACACACACTATCAGTCTTGCACTATTGAGTTGTGCTTCAATTGTATTGTAATTCTCCATGCAGTACAAAATCATTCATTCACTGTTTCTGCTGCCTAAATTAAATGCATTCGAGTATTTCACCAGTAGATGTCACCAATGCAGCTTCAAATCTTGAACCATTTTAACCAAATGATTCAGTCAGTGGTTCTGCTGGTTCATAAAAGCTTAATTTGCCCAGTACTACTCGTTGGAGTCTTGTCATACCATGCAAACGGAATTTAAACGCATACAAGCACACACATCTGTGATGTAATTCATAATTAAAGACTTTTGTGACCAACCTGTCAGATCAGAGGTGACTTGAGGAGTGAGGAGCTCCAGCTGTCTGTGTTGCAGATCTATTTGTTGTTGGTATTGTACGATAGTTCTGACAAACACAGCTAATATGTCCTCTGCAACGGCGGTCAGTCGTTCATTGACGAACAGCCTTATCGTCTCTATGTCACACATTGTCATACTTTAGTTACAAATAATACGTCTATGTTGTCACTTTTACAGACAGAAGCAGCTGCAAACCAAACAAACCAAAACAAATGAAAAGAATTACTTCCGAGGTCGAGGATGCTTGTTCGCCCCCTGCTGGACATGGTTGAATGGAATTGTTTGTTGTTGCATAAAACATTCTAAAGATGTTCCCATTGGTGCATGGCAATTATGTATTATTATCACTGTTAATATACACTAATCAGAGACTCAGTGCAGAGGTCTAGTACTGGAATTTTATTCATTAAAAAAATAAAAAAAATCTATTCGTACCTGTACTAGGCTACTGTTGCAGTGGATTTTAAAAATAGACCAGATAAGGTAGCCTTCAGCCTACCTACTGAATTTTGATTACCCCAAATGTAGTCTCTCGCTAAGCGAGAGCATAACCACACTAGCAGTGCATAAAATACGTTAATTAAAGCCCAGGAAGTTCAGGACTAAAAGGGAAATGTCTCCTACCATTTAGTATCAATAATGGATTAATAGATCGAAGCATTAATCCACTGTATCTTGGTTAACTAACTGACTGTTCTTGGTTTATCTATGATGAAATAAATTACTATTTCTATGCATGTGATGCATTTACCTTGCGTTCTCCCTGCCTGCTGTAAATCCCTCTATTAAGAGTGTCTGCTATAACTAAATGGTAGGTTTCAATGTTCATTTTTAGAATAATTAATTTTGCTGGCTGAGTGGATGCAGAGAGCTGGCTGGTAGCTCAATTCACTCTATGGATGAAATGATTTTAGACAAAATAAAATAAATAACCATTTCACTTGTGTTCATAATGAATGTGTATTCGTAAAGCATGTGCTACAGAATAAACAAAACAAAATTATAACACAACACATCAATGGCCCAAATCACAAAAGATGAAACTATACAAGCTTGTGAATGCGGGACCGAACACAGCTTCTCAATTAACATTGAAATGTTGAAAAAAAGGCTGCATACCCCAAAAAAGGCCGCATTGGGGAAAAAGGGCATACCCAAATATGAAGTATGTAGTACACCCAGTCTGTGTGTCAAAGTATCCCTGAGTAAATCCTGATCCAATCCTCCACAAGAACAAGTTACAGTATTATATCTATATAGGATTCATTTTGAGAATGTCCAATCCTGTGATTCCTCTGCTTCAGTATCTTATGACGTGCCATGGCATAGGATTTGCTGCTCCTGACTTTCCAGAAATGAATACTTGTTTGTCTCTAATTGTCTTGATAAAATGTACACAGTGGCCACTATTGTAAACAAGTGTAATGCTTGCCTTAACTAATTATTGTTCCATACTTCCATTCATTCACTCTCACCTCAGTTGGTTTCCTGGAAAAATGATCAGCTGTCTCACCTTCATGCAAAACATTCTCAAAATAATAAAAAATAAAAAAGGAATTCTCTCTACTATTCCATATTCAAAAGAATATTTAAATGTAAAAAATAAATAAAAGAATAATCAAATGTCAAAAAGCTGAATTTAAAACAAATAATGAAAATGTTGTGAGTGTGAGTTTTCGCAATTCTCTGGCCCACGAAAACTAAAACTTTATACAAACATTAGGCTGTTAAGATAATTGTGAATCATTCGTTTGCTCTCGCAAGCCTCATGAGAGCACATTTCTCAGCACCAACCATGCCTAATACAGGACAGGAGCATAATACAGAAAGAAAGAGGATGTTTTACAGCATACTAGGCTGCAAGATTTCTTAAATTATATACATTCGTCCGATATTCGAATAATTCGATAATTCGTTCAAACCCACATGGTGCTTTACAAGGACTAATGCCATTGAATGTCATGTTTGCCAATTCGTACAGCACTAATTCTCTCCTGTGTTTCTTCAAATGTGAACATCGGCTAAAAGACTTGTCGCACACTGAAGGGCTTCTCTCCTGAATGAGTATGCGCGTGCCTCTTAAGATGCGAACTTCGACTGAAGCATCTACCACACACTGTACAACTGAAGGGCTTCTCTCCCGTATGAGTCATTGTGTGCCTCTTGAGATATGACTTGTAGGAAAACGCTTTAAAACAAACAGTACAACTAAATGTTCTATGGGCTCTCATGGATGGAATTTGTTGCAATGATATCAGCTCCTGGGACAGCTTGCTTCTCAAAGAAAACCCTTGTCCTTCTACAGTTAGTGCCTTGTGTGTTTTCAGCAACTGATCTTCCCTGGTCTCCTCCCAGTCGTCACTGTCGTCAGTGTCAGATTCAGAACCGTGTGAAGAGATGAGCTGCACATCAGCAGTTGGTTGTGATGCTCCACAGTTCTGTACATCAGCTTGAGCTTTCGCGTGTCCATTGGAAGTGCTGGCTAGAGGTTCTATCTCTTTGTTTTCATTATATTCATTTTTTACTGCTAGTACTGTCTGCGTTGACGCCTCTTCCTCCTCTGGTCTGTGATGAATTAACTCCTGCGGTTCCTCTTTGATCTGTACAGGCTGTGGTTCCTCTTGGAGCAGATCGGGCTTCCTCTCCTGTTGCTCTGGTGATTTCTTCTCTTCACAGACTGGGAGGAATTCTAGGCAGAATAGGAGATAAGAGAAACAGTGAGTGGAGCACAAGCACGCATGCAGATAACTGCAGATAACAAGTTATAAAACTTTGGACACAACACTCCCTATTTTTTCGCAAAATCAATTCACATTTGACAGCTCAAAATATATAACATAAAACACCCAATGCTTTACCAGTCAAGTGTTCTGAGTATGGACATGTGCAACAATACTGTTTCAATTTGTTGTGCCAGTATTTGTTCCACTTGCATCAGAATAAAGACATGTTTTTTTTTTTTTTTTCTTTGAAAAGGGCAATGCCCCCGTTTCTCTCTATCTCAGATGACTGAAATCAAGCACTGATATAAGAGATTTTTAGCTTCCTATTATTTTTTTTCATCACATTCCAATTTCGCACCCATTTTATTGAAGATGCGACACAATGACATTTTATGACATCATGACCACACTTTGTATATACCGGTATATAAGTGTAGCAGGTGGCTACAGCCTCTGCCGTGATGGCCTGGAAAAACCAATATCTGCCCCCGGACCAAGGGGATGTCCTCTTGGTCTAGTGGTTAAGATGTTGGACTTTCACGCGGGAGACCTGGGTTCGAATCCCGGGCGTTACATTTGTGCCGTGACCCGGATCAAGTTTCCCCGTGGAAGCAGGTCAAGAGGGAGGTGAGTGTAGCAGGTGGCTACAGCCTCTGCCGTGATGGCCTGGAAAAACCAATATCTGCCCCCGGACCAAGGGGATGTCCTCTTGGTCTAGTGGTTAAGATGTTGGACTTTCACGTGGGAGACCCGGGTTCGAATCCCGGGCGTTTTTATATATATATATATATATATATATATATATATATATATATATATATATATATATATATATATATATATATATATATATATATATATATATATAAACTCGCCACAAAAAGTTCGGAAATCCAACTTTGGTCCATTATAGCTCCCCTTTGATAAAACCGATTGGTATCGTATTATATACCATTTTTATCATTGATTTGTCCCCTTTACAATGAGGTACAGCATGTAATGATCCGGCATTCGTGGAATGAGCAACACTGCTAAACATGTGGCTTGCGCTCCATTTCTTTTTGCCAAAATGGCAAATGTATGGTATTGATTGCTTTGCGTTGCCTAGCAGATTGGATGATTACTCTCTTCCACAGTACAAAGTAAAAACACAACACATATTGGACATTTTTAGACTTTATTAATTTCACACTCAGTGACAGGGAACTCAGTAGCGTGTGGTATTACCAAACACAGACAGATTGTTGTACTGATCGGGTGACATCATTTAATGGGGGCAGTGTGATGGTTTGGGGGGCATCTCTCTGAGAGGCAAGACTAATCTTGTCATTATCAAAGGTAATCTCAATGCATTAAGGTACAGGGATGAGATTCTGGATCCAGTGGCGATCCCATATCTTAGGAACCTGGGACCTAATGCCATCCTCCAAGATGACAATGCTCGCCCCCACAGAGCCAGGATCATCAAAGAGTACCTCCAGAATTTGGGAGTGGAGAGGATGGAATGGCCTGCCATGAGTCCAGACCTCAACCCAATTGAACACTTGTGGGATCAGGGATGTGTATGCTAGAGTGACCCACAGAACCACGTTGGCTGACTTGAAACAGATGCTGGTTGAGGAATGGAATGCAATCCCACAGCAAAATGTGGCTGCATTGGTGAGCAGCATGAGGAGGAGGTGCCAAGCAGTTGTGTCTGTGTTTGGTAAAACCACACGCTACTGAGTTCCCTGTCACTGAGTGTGAAATTAATAAAGTCTAAAAATGTCCAATATGTGTTGTGTTTTTACTTTGTACTGTGGAAGAGAGTAATCATCCAATCTGCTAGGCAACGCAAAGCAATCAATACCATACATTTGCCATTTTGGCAAAAAAAAATGGAGCGCAAGCCACATGTTTAGCAGTGTTTCTCATTCCACGAATGCCGGATCATTACATGCTGTACCTCATTGTAAAGGGGACAAATCAATGATAAAAATGGTATATAATACGATACCAATCGGTTTTATCAAAGGGGAGCTATAATGGACCAAAGTTGGATTTCCGAACTTTTTGTGGCGAGTATGTATGTATATATATATATATATATATATATATATATATATATATATATATATATATATATATATATATATATATATATATATATATATATATATATATATATATATATATATATATATGTGTGTGTGTGTGTGTGTGTGTGTGTGTGTGTGTGTGTGTGTGTGTGTGTGTGTGTGGAGACACACATACACTCACACACACACACACACACACACACACACACACACACACACACATTATCAGTCTAGCACTATTGAGTTCTGCTTGAATTGTATTGTAAATCTCCATGCAGTACAAAATCATTCATTCACTGTTTCTGCTGCCTAAATTAAATGCATTCGAGTATTTCACCAGTAGATGTCACCAATGCAGCTTCAAATCTTGAACCATTTTAACCAAATGATTCAGTCAGTGGTTCTGCTGGTTCATAAAAGCTTAATTTGCCCAGTACTACTCATCGGAGTCTTGTCATACCATGCAAACGGAATTTAAACGCATACAAGCACACACATCTGTGCTGTAATTCAGACAGTGTAAAATAAAGACTTTTGTGACCAACCTGTCAGGTCAGAGGTGACTTGAGGAGTGAGGAGCTCCAGCTGTCTGTGTTGCAGATCTATTTGTTGTTGGTATTGTACGATAGTTCTGACAAATACAGTTAATATGTCCTCTGCAACGGCGGTCAGTCGTTCATTGACGAACAGCCTCAACGTCTCTATGTCACACATTGTTACTTTAGTTACAAACAATACGTCTATGTTGTCACTTTTACAGACAGAAGCAGCTGCAAACCAAACAAACCAAAACAACAAATGAGAAGAATTACTTCCGGGGTCGAGGATGCTTGTTCGCCCCCTGCTGGACATAGGTCAACACAGTATTTGAACCTCATACAGTATAAAACATTCAAAAGATGTTCCCATTGGGGCATGGCAATTATGTATTATTATCACTGTTAATATACACTAATCAGAGACCCAGTGCAGAGGTCTAGTACTGGAATTTTATTCATTTAAAAAATATCCATTTGTACCTGTACTAGGCTACTGTTGGATTCACTCAGTGGATTTTAAAAATAGACCAGAAAAGGTAGCCTTCAACTTAGACCCAGTGTTGTAGTGGTAGTTTTAGAAGTGGGGGATGCCTCTTAAGGGGAATTACCCCCATTTTTTTTTCTGAGAGTGTACAAATGTGGACCAAATGGACCCTAGCCTAGCGGGTCCATTTGGTTCCATTTGTACACTCTCAGAAAAAAGGAAACTCATTAACATGGTGAAACACATCTTGATGATGTCATCAAGATGTATTTCACCATGCTAATGATTTTTTTCAGACGCAAAAATATTTTAGATGCGAGAAGTGGGGGGACACCGTCCCCCCGCGTCCCCCCTCCACTACACCCCTGCTTAGACCCTACTGAATTTAGATTACCCCAAATGTAGTCTCTCGCTAAGCGAGAGCATAACCACACTAGCAGTGCATAAAATACGTTAATTAAAGCCCAGGAAGTTCAGGACTAAAAGGGAAATGTCTCCTACCATTTAGTATCAATAATGGATTAATAGATCGAAGCATTAATCCACTGTATCTTGGTTAACTAACTGACTGTTCTTGGTTTATCTATGATGAAATAAATTACTATTTCTATGCATGTGATGCATTTACCTTGCGTTCTCCCTGCCTGCTGTAAATCCCTCTATTAAGAGTGTCTGCTATAACTAAATGGTAGGTTTCAATGTTCATTTTTGGAATAATTAATTTTGCTGGCTGAGTGGATGTAGAGAGCTGGCTGGTAGCTCAATTCACTCTATGGATGAAATGATTTTACACAAAATAAAATAAATAACCATTTCACTTGTGTTCATAATAAATGTGTATTTGTAAAGCATGTGCTACAGAATAAACAAAACAAAATTATAACACAACACATCAATGGCCCAAATCACAAAAGATCAAACTATACAAGCTTGTGAATGCGGGACCGAACACAGCTTCTCAATTAACATTGACATGTTGCATACCCCCAAAAAAGGCCGCATTGGGGGGGAAAAAGGCTGCATACCCAGATATGGAGTATGTAGTACACCCAGTCTGTGTGTCAAAGTATCCCTGAGTAAATCCTGTTCCAATCCTCCACAAGAACAAGTTACAGTATTATATCTATAAAGGATTCGTTTGAGAATGTCCAATTCTGTGATTCCTCTGCTTCATGATCTTATGACGTGCTAGAGGTATACGATTTGCTGCTTCTTCTTCTTCTTGTTGCGTATGTCGTTAGATCCTCAGCTCTGTTGTAGCAAGCCACTCCAGCGTCTCGTCGTCCAGGCTCACCAGGCCCAGGTTGCCATTTGGTGGCCGGTGTTTGGGGCAGCTGGTCAGGACGTGGTCTACAGTCTGTAGGGGGTCTCCACATTCACACTGGGCACTGTCCGCTAGACCCCACCGCTGCATCGATTCCCTGAAACGTCCCACACCTGTCCTGAGACAGTTGAGGGTTGTCCACTGTCTCCGGGGTAGGTGGTCACCAGGAACATCCATGGGGTCTACGATGTAGCTGTGGAGTCTGGATGGTTCTGCAGCTCTCCACTGCTCCGTCCATCTTGCCTTGACCCAGGAAGCTCTGCTGGTGTCAGCTGGTGTAGTTCTGAGCCGTTCCTGGGCATGTGTGGCGAAGGGGCGCCGTGATTTAAGGCGCTTGCGCTGCGGCCTCTCCGTGATGGTGTTATGGAGGAGGTGAGATTCACTCGCTTGGGCCTTCTGAGCAAGAGCCAACATAGCTCCCTCCCGTCTGATCTCAGCTGGCGCGATGCCAGCTAGGACAGGTAGTTGGTGGGTTGGGGTGGCTCGAAGGCAGCCGGAGACCGTGCGCAGCGCACCATTCAGTGCAGTGTCAAGCTTCTTTACATGAGGGCTCCGACACCAGACGGGGGCACAGTACTCCGCAGCGGTAAAGACCAGAGCCTCGGTGGAGATGCGCAGGGTCCTTGTTGTAGCTCCCCATGTAGTACCAGCTAACCGGCGTATAAGTGCAGTACGGGCGGTGGTCTTTGCATTGGCACTGTCCAGGTGTTGTTTGAATGACAGTGTTCTGTCCAGCTTTACGCCGAGGTATGTGGGGGAGGCTTGGGACTGTAGCCGGGTGCTGTCAACCATGATGTTGATCTGGCGTGACGCTTCCCTGTTGTTTAGGTGGAACATTGTGGACACAGTCTTGTCGACGCTGAGCTTAAGGCGCCAGTTCTTTAGGTACGAGGACAAGATGTTCATATCCTCCGAGAGGCCCTCCACTGCCTACTCAGCAAAACATCCTGGCAGGCAGTGGAGGAGGGCCTCTCGGAGGATATGAACATCTTGTCCTCCTACCTAAAGAACTGGCGCCTTAAGCTCAGCGTCGACAAGACTGTGTCCACAATGTTCCACCTAAACTGTGTCCACAATGTTCCACCTAAACAACAGGGAAGCGTCACGCCTGCTTCTGACTTTCCAGAAATTAGTACTTGTTTGTCTCTAATTGTCTTGATAAAATGTACACAGTGGCCACTATTGTAAACAAGTGTAATGAAACTAATTAATGAACTAAACTAAACTAATTATTGTTCCATTCATTCATTCATTCACTCTCACCTCAGTTGGTTTCCTGGAAAAATGATCAGCTGTCTCACCTTCATCCAAAACATTATCAAAAAAATAAAATAAAAAAATAAAACTAAGGAATTCTCTCTACTATTCCATATTCAAAAGAATATTCAAATGTAAAAAAATAAATAAAAGAATAATCAAATGTCAAAAAAGCCGAATTTAAAACAAATAATGGAAATGTGTGAGTTTTCGCAAGTCTCTGGGCCACGAAAACTAAAACTTTATACAAACATTAGGCTATTAAGATAATTGTGAATCATTCGTTTGCTCTCGCAAGCCTCATGAGAGCACATTTCTCAGCACCAACCATGCCTAATACAGGACAGGAGCATAATGCAGAAAGAAAGAGGATGTTTTACAGCATACTAGGCTGCAATATTTCTTAAATTATATACATTCGTCCGATATTCGAATAATTCGATAATTCGTTCAAACCCACATGGTGCTTTACAATGACTAATGCCATTGAATGTCATGTTTGCCAATTCGTACAGCACTAATTCTCTCCTGTGTGAATCACCATGTGTTTCTTCAAATGTGAACATCGGCTAAAAGACTTGTCGCACACTGAAGGGCTTCTCTCCTGAATGAGTACGCGCGTGCCTCTTAAGATGCGAACTTCGACCGAAGCATCTACCACACACTGTACAACTGAAGGGCTTCTCTCCCGTATGAATCCTCAAGTGAGCCTTAAGATTTGAATTCCGGTTAAACACTTTACCACAAACAGTACAACTGAATGTTCTCCCCCCTTTACGAGTTCTCACGGATGAAGCTCGTGGTGCTGATGTTGGGTTATGCGACGGCTCGTTTCTCAAATACAATCTATGTTCTTTCTCAGAGTAGTATGCGTCATGATGCCTTTTCTGCGACTGATCTTCCCTGGTATCCTCCCAGTCGTCACTGTCGTCAGTGTCAGATTCAGAACCGTGTGAAGAGATGAGCTGCACATCAGCAGTTGGTTGTGATGCTTCACAGTTCTCTACATCAGCTTGTGCTTTCACGTGTCCATTGGAAGTGCCGGCTAGAGGTTCTATCTCTTTGTTTTCATTATATTCACTTTTTAATGCTAGAACTGTCTGCGTTGACGCCTCTTCCTCCTCTGGTCTGGGATGAATTAACTCCTGCTGTTCCTCCTTAATCTGTGGAGGCTGTGGTTCCTCTTGGAGCAGATCGGGCTTCCTCTCCTGTTGCTCTGGTGATTTCTTCTCTTCACAGACGGGGAGGAATTCTAGACAGAACAGGAGATAAGAGAAACAGTGAGTGGAGCACAAGCACGCATGCAGATAACTGCAGATAACAAGTCATAAAACTTTGGACACAACAATCAGTCAAGTGTTCTGGGTATGGACAGGTGCAACAATACTGTTTCATTTTGTTGTGCCAGTGTTTGTTCCACTTGCATAGGAATAAAGACATGTTTTGTTTTTGTTTTTCTTTGAAAAGGGCAATGCCCCCGCTTCTCTCTCTCAGATGACTGAAATCAAGCACTGATGTGAGATTTTTAGCTTCCTATTAAATGACATATTAACATTTTTTTAATCACATTCCGATTTCACACCCATTTAATTGAAGATGCGTCACAATGTCATTTTATGACATAGTTACCACACTTAAACGCAACACTTTTGTTTTTGCTCCCATTTTTCATGGGATGGACTTAAAGACTTAAAATCCATCCCAAATATACGACAAATCTGCCAAAATGTGTGCTATTGGCCACTTCTGCTTTGCTAAAATAATCCATCCCACCTCACAGGTGTGCCACATCAAGATGCAGATTTGACATCATGGCTAGTGCACATGTGTGCCTTAGAATGTCCACAATAAAAGGCCACCCTGAAATGTGCATTTCTTTTTTTCTTTTTGGGGGGTCTGGGGACTCAGAATCAGTCAGTATCTGGTGTGACAACCATTTGCCTCATGCAGTGCAACACTTCTTCGCATGGAGTTTATCGGATTGTCAATTGTGGATTGGAATGTTGGTCCACTCCTCTTCAATGACTGTGCGAAGTTACTGGATATTAGTGGGAACTGGTACATACATGCTGTCGAAATGGTAATAATGTGTTATTACCATTTCGACATGTGTTATTACCATTTCAACAGTTCCCACAACTATCCAGCATTTTCACACAGCCATTGAAGAGGAGTGGACCAACATTCCACAGGCCACAATTATTATTATTCATGGCTCAAATAGGGTTAAATATTTTAATCGAACTTCAAGTTGATAATTCTATTAATTCACAGAATTCTAATTAAAATGACTAGGCAGGTCTACAAGACAGTGGCCTAATAGATGGCAATAGACGGGTGTCCCTGCATACAGGGAAGGCAGGGAGTGAGGGAGAGAGGAGATAGAATCACCGCCACCATGAGGCGCACACACACGTCAGTCACACTGCAAGAGGAAAAATGATTACACACAGAACTAGTTCCTACCATATAATGCAAGCCAACATGCAACTAAAACTCCTCTAGCCTAACAGCAGGTGACTTACAGCCTAAAGTCAGCCAGTTTGCACAAATTAAATCAACTTAACTGAAACAAAAAGAGCAAACAAAATCATAGGGACAAAAATAGCAGAGGCAGCACAAATTGCTTGACTGCATTTGTACAATTATTCATAGTACATATTTGGGGGCATTGACATTGTTTCTTCTGGAATTCTGTTCAAATGTAAACGTTATACAAATCATAAAGCAGATCTGTGATTGAAATATACACAGTATGTAGAAAGAAGGGTGCATTTTAAGTCAATGTGCTACTGAAAAGCACTACAGAATACACATTCTTGTCATTTTGCAATTACAATATGAATGAAAGGGTAAAAACAAATCTAACAAACCTGTCAGATCAGAGGTGACTTGAGGAGTGAGGAGCTCCAGCTGTCTGTGTTGCAGATCTATTTGTTGTTGGTATTGTACGATAGTTCTGACAAACACAGCTAATATGTCCTCTGCAACGGCGGTCAGTCGTTCATTGACGAACAGCCTTATCGTCTCTATGTCACACATTGTTGCTTTAGTTTCAAATAATACGCCAATGTTGCTACTTTAACAGACAGGAGTACTGTATTCGACTCAACTGCATACGTAAACAATAGGAAGAATGACTTCCTAGGTCGACGGTAATAAAGGCTGGGCTCAATTCACGTTGCCGCTTGCAGATCCGGCCTAGAGCGGAAATGGAACCTAGTAGTGTAGTGCATGTGGAAATGTCCGGATGCATTAGGCGGCCTCTAGACCGGATCTGAACACTCACAAAGAAGCTGTGACTGATCGTGTTGGTGCCTTGAGGCTGGTCCGCCCCCTGCTGGACATAACCCACTGAGCAGAACTGTCTAAAAATGTCAAAGTGTTTTGTAGGGGTCTAATTTGGTGTAACAACAATTCGCTGTTAACTTAAAATAGCCTATTTAGCCCATTAAAAGGATTCCTGGCTAATTATAGGCTTCAATACATTATACATGCCATCTATAGTTAAACACACCATAAGTCTTATAAGTCTTATTAGCCAGGGATCATTTTAAAAGACAGTGCACATGTGTGAACTCATCAGAGACCGAAACAGGGTGCATGTGTAACACCTGGGGTAACCACCAGACCCTTGGAATTTGGAGCCCATCACGACAGAGGCTGTAGCCGCCTCTCGCCTCCCTTTCGACCTCTTCACACAGGGAATCCTGATCCGGTTCATGACGCCACTGTAACACCGGAGATTCGACCTCAGGTCTCCAGTGTGAAAGTCCAACATCTTAACCACCAGACCAAAGGGACATCCCTTTGGTCTGGTGCTAGATACTAGACTTTGGAGGCCATCACAACAGATAGGCTACCTGCTACACATGTCTAGTGTCAGATGAATACATGTCTATACTTTATGCTCACTATTTTGTTTTTATTTGTACTTATAAAGACACAACACACAATACATAATGTAAACATAAGCAACTAAAGTATGAAATAGTCTTTGAGGATGAAACTTGTGAGTTACTTCTACCCCTGAGAAGAACTCGTTTTCAGTAAAGTCAAAACAATGGGCCATTGAGTTGAGCAATGAGCACTTAAGTCAGGCCCGGATGTAACCTTTCCCCAGAAATGGTGTTGGCTTGGTGGTGCAACAATTAGTTAGTTAGTACCGCCGCGTATCAAATCATTTGAAATGTACTGTGTGTACTTTAATTTGAAATATCTTTGAAATTCGCGTTGTTTGGGTTGTATGCCATCATGTTTGGTTGGACGGTCAGGGCATTGCAGGTATAGGGGGGCAATGCCCCCCTATACCCGCATGCATATATCCGGCTCTGACTTAAGTTCTAACTTGACCAACAAAACACTTTGCAGATAGAAAGAGGAGACTTTTCCATACAGCAGCAATGTTGGAGAGTTTGACGCTGTTTAATACACAAATCAGATTGATAGGACTTTTCTGTTTGGATGTACAGTACGTATGTGCTGTCAATGGGTCATCTAGTTACCTACTTGCTTTCAAGATGGCCACAGTGTGCATATGGTCAGTTGTGCAAAAGGAAGGTTTCTCTTCTAATTGGGGTAATTTCAGCCTCTGTGGAGGATATTTCTATCCAAATATCATAACCAATGGCAATGCAATACTAAACAAAGGACATCAACCATGATATTTATGTGAAAAAACAAACAAATAATAATATAATATTTTAATTAATTCAGATATTAATGTTGCTAAAGAGCAACATTGGGCCCAATAGGGTTAAAACAGTGCGCCCAACCGGCCACGCTGATAGTGGATTTCCTGCACAAGTTCAGAGAAGTGAAGTTGGGACTTCTGATCTATGAGACTCTATGAGACCTTAGGTCCCTGATACACCTAGCAATGTTTTGATCAATATCAACAAGTAACGTCAATTATCAACGTGGACTTTTCACTTTTCTATACAAAACTCCTGGTTGTTCAGAAAAGTCAAATTGAACAAATTGAACCAAATGGACCCTAGCGGGTCCATTTGGTTCCATTTGTACACTCTCAGAAAAAAATGTAAAATGTGTGGAATTCCCATGAGAAGGTGTTGCCATGTGTCTCATCATGTTGCCCATTGATGTTGACATTGTTATTTGATATTGATCAAAATATTGCTAGTGTATCAGGGCCTTTAGATCACTGCCCCCAGTCCAGTCAAGCAACTGCATGTCGGAAGCTGTTGTTGGACGAATGCCTGTCAAGACTGTCAGTAACCAACATATGCACCTGCAGTATGAGTCCTTGTGTGCCTCTTAAGATTTCCTTTTAGGTTAAACGTTTTACCACAAACTGTACAACTGAATGGCTTTTCTCCCGTATGAGTCCTCGTGTGCCTCTTAATATCTCCCATTCGCATGAACGTTTTACCACAAACTGTACAACTAAATGTATGGGATCTCGTGGATGGACTTTGCTGCACTGATATCAGGTCCTGGGTCAGATTGTTTCTGGGAGAGAATATTTGTCCCTCCACAGTGTGTGCCCCATTGTGTGATTTAGGCGACTGATCTTCCCTGGTCTCCTCCCAGTAATTGCTGTCATCTGTGTCAGATTCAGAACCGTTTGAAGAGATGAGCTGCACATCAACAGTCCGCTGTGGTGCACCACAGTTCTGTGCATCATCCTGTGTTTTCACGTGTTCATTCGAGGTGCTGCCTGGAGGCTCTGCCTCACTATAGGCAGTTTCCACTGCTGGCAATGTCAGCGTTGACGTGTCGGCCACCTCTTGTTTGTGAATTAACTCCTGCTGTTCCTCCTTAATCTCTGGAGGCTGTGGTTCCTCTTGGAGCAGATCGGACCTCCTCTCCTGTTGCTCTGGTAGTTTCTCCTCTTCACAGGCCGGGAGAAAGTCTAAGCGCAATAGGAGATGCAAACAGTGAGTGATTTGCATGAATGAAACGCATGCAGACACATGAGAACAGCCACTGCATATAGTGCATATAGTGTATGCAGTGGTAGTAGTAGGCCTAACCTACTGTATGTGTCAATACATACCCTAGTGCCAAACAATAACTATTTAAGATAAAGACCATGGTGATGACTGTATAGGCCCTTTTCTGTTTTTTATTAACTTGTTTTATTTTTTAAATTTGTATTTAAAGCACTTTGTGAACTTCCTCAGTGAGAAGTGACACTGTAAACACAATGTATGTACTGTGTCAAACTAATTCTGTACCCCCTGTAACTGTGTTATAGGCTACTTATTCCCCCATTTCATTAAGCTTTATATGATTATTATTTTACGTTGACACTTTTTGGCAAGATTTTTAATGCCAACCTCCTTAGCAGTATATGCATAAAGGGTAGGCCTACATTTGAAACTAAAGCACCAATCAATACACTTTTCCCACTTTGAAGAAACCATGAAAACCACCGAGAATACACATTGTTCTGTCATTTTTTGCTATATGATTCCGCCTTGCAAGGCAGAATACTAACAGCTAAATGTGTGAATTAAAGGGCAAAATAAAAAGTGTCAAACCTGTCAGGTCAGAGGTGACTTGAGGAGTGAGGAGCTCCAGCTGTCTGTGTTGCAGATCTATTTGTTGTTGGTATTGTACGATAGTTCTGACAAACACAGCTAATATGTCCTCTGCAACGGCGGTCAGTCGTTCATTGACGAACAGCCTCAACGTCTCTATGTCACACATTGTTAATTTAATAATAAATAAAACGTCTCTGCTGCTACTTTTACAGACAGAAGCAGTGCATGTTCTAAAAGGCCATGCATAAACATTAAACAATTGGGAATCGCTTCCTAGGTCGATGATCGCATGTAAATACAGGCTGGAGTCAATTCACGTTGCAGTTTGCAGATCCGGTCTAGACTCTAGAGCGGACATGGACCATAGGAGGTGTTAATTATACGTGGACACAACCGGATACAGTAGGCGGGCTTTAGACCGAATCTGAACACTCTCACGTAGGAGACTGATCATCCTGGTGCATTGATGCTTTTCTGCCCCCTGCTGGACATAGGTCAACACGTCACGCGTATCCCCCAGAAAATATAATTATAAATAAATCATTAAAAATGCATTTAAAGTTAAAATTTCAAGAAGTCTTTGTATGATTTGGTGCAACAGTCGTCTTGCATAGTCAGACAGCTATTCCACTTCTTCAAATAATTGTGAACTGCGGATCAACAGTCTCCATATGTAACATGAATATTATATTAAACCCTTAAAATAGCTTTGGTACTGTTACTGTATTACACTTTGCTTTATCTAACTATACATACAAATATTTGGTTTGATGCAGTAATTTACCCATGTGTGGTCCAGACCAGTAGGCTACTACATATTCAGCTACAAAAAAATTGCGTGATTTCTATTGGCCGAACCACACATGGGCACTTGACATCAACTTGAGACAAACGCAATCATACTGATTGTGTTTTTCATTTCAGACTTTGGTTTTGGAGCAAATAGATTTTGTTTTATGGTTCATACGTCTCATTAGCCAGATTTCCTTTAAACCATGTTTACATCAATACTCATTCATTCAGTAATCTCACGAGTCTCCATCCTTTCCACAAAATTTCCCTATCCGATTAGGAGTGGATATTGTTATGTTGGGGGTAGTCATTGTTTTGTTGTCATCAGGCTGTAGGCCCTATAGTGTCAGAACAACATGTCTATTATTTCACAATCTTGTTTTTATTTGTAGCCTACTTTTAAAACAAAACACACAGTAAAACACAATACAAACAACTAAATTAACAAAGTGCCATAAAATAATTTACATGGTTAAAAAGACAGCACACCACATGTGATTCAATATTGACTTGATATTTTGTCCAGAGTATTAGAGGAACAGCTGTACAGCTCTGTGGGCAGAAATCTTCTGGTTGCTGGTTCACCTCCTGGCCCAAGTTCAAGTTTTCACTTTTGCGTGTTTTTATATAAAAAAAACACCATAAAATGTTTTTTAATTACTTCCTGTAAACATAAAAGGAACTGTGTGATGACATAATGAGGCTGACTGCATGAATGCGACTGAACACCCGCTTCGACCTCTATCCATGGATTGAATAGAGCATAATCACGAGTAATCACACGATCGAATACAACGAGTAGACGCAGATAACAGATACCCGCCGGGCAAGTAGATATTTTGTATTCATTGCATCGGTGGATCACGGCTACTACTAGTAGGGCGGGGCGAAGCATAGTTTTACTGAGGTTATGGTTAGGGTTAGGTTAGGTTTAGGCATAAGTTTACTGAGGTTAAGTTTAGGGTTGGGGTTAGGTGTAGGCATAGCCTAGTTTTACTGAGGTTATGTTTAGGGTTTAGGATTAGGCTAGGGTTAGGGTTAGACGGTGCTTTATGCGGTTACTAACCCTAAACATAACTTCAGTAAAACTATGCTTCGCCCCACCCTACTAGTAGTAGCCGTGATCCACCGATGCAATGAATACAAAATATCTACTTGCCCGGCGGGATTCTGTTATCTGCGTCTCCTCGTTGTATTCGATCGTGTGATTACTCGTGATTATGCTCTATTCAATCCATGGATAGAGGTCGAAGCGGCTCGACTGAATAGATTAAATGTTTGCTGGCTAGAGGATCTCCGTATTGTCAGTGTTGACCCCTCTTGTCTGTGAATTATCTCCTGCTGTTCCTCCTTCATCTGCGGAGGCTTTGGTTCCTCTTGGGGCAGATCGGACCTCCTCTCCTGTTGGCTTTCTTCACAGACTGGGAGAAGTTCTAGGAGGGAGAATGGGAAACAGAAAAAACAGTGACTCTACATATTTAACTTATTGAGACTACAGTCTTCCCTTATGTTTTGTAGTAGTAGTAGTGGGTTTGGTGGGTTTGGTGGAAATATTTAAGATACGTTGTACAAAACACCACAGGCTGCCTTATATTGCACCATGTATTTTCACACTTGCCTAAGGCTGCGGTGCCATAATTGCCATTGTGTCAAATTAATTAATTTTGCGTCAGACTCGGCAAAATGACTCTTTACCGAGGCTGATTGGTTCAGAAAACCCTCTATGCCAGTCAGATAATCGGGTGGAATACCATAATAAAACAAACACTGTTTCCGGTTCACCGCACCTTTAAGGATGTCCCCTCTGTATGAAGTCTCATAATGTTTCAGATTTGAGCTTGTCACACGGTATACTGCTGAAGGGCATCTCACCTGTAAGAGGGGTGCATGTGTTTGGTCCAGCGTACTAAGAGTCCGACAGGCATTAGTCCGACACCCAGGCAAAATCCTGAATGTAACTTCAAAAAGAAGCCACGGGGCAGTGTCACCCGGTCACGCATGTCGGAAGCTGTTGTCGGACTAAAGCCTGACAGACTGTTAGTAAGTCTAACCAATGTATGCTCCCTCTGCATGAGTCCTTGTGTGCCTCTTAAGATTTCCATTTCGGGTTAAACATTTTACCACAAAATGTACAACTGAAGGGCTTCTCTCCCGTATGAGTCCTTGTGTGCCTCTTAAAATCTCCTATTCGGTTGAATGTTTTACCACAAACTGTACAATTAAATTCCCTGGTGTGGGCTCTCAGTGATGGAGTTTGCTGCACTGATATCAGGTCCTGGGACAGCTTGCTTCTCAAAGAAAACCTTTGTCCTTCTACAGTTTGTGTCTCGTGTGATTTCAGTGACTGATCTTCCCTGGTCTCCTCCCAGTCGTCACTGTCATCAGTGTCAGATTCAGAACCGTGTGAAGAGATGAGCTGCACATCAACAGTTGATTGTGATGCTCCACAGTTCTGTACATCGGATTGTGTTTTCACGTGTTCATTGGAAGTGCTGGCTAGAGGCTCAGTGTCTCTGATTTCACTATATGCAGTTTCCACTGCTAGAAATGTCTGCATTGACGCCTCATCCTCCTCTGGTCTGTGAATTATATCCTGTTTTTCATCTTTAATCTGTGCAGGCTGTGGTTCCTCTTCAAGCAGATCGGACCTCTTCTCCTGTTGCTGTGATGATTTCTCCAATTCACCGGCCGGGAGGAAGTCTAGGAAGAATAGAGATGGAAAAGTGGCTAAAAGTGACATGGAATCGAAGAATACGAGAAATCTTGGCCGCCGCAAACTCCGCAAGTAAACTCGGCCCAAGTGTGTGGAAAGACCGGCCCAAGTGTGTGGAAAGGCTGGCCCAACTCCGGCCGGACCAAATAAGATGAATGAACCTAAATAAAACTCAAAAATAAAATAAACGTCATGTGCAATTTCTAATTGCTGATATGCATATCTATTGACTGGGCTGGGGATGACACATTGGTGAGATCAAATCAATCAGCTCATCTGCCATCATAACATGTCTACTGTGTGTGTGTTTTTTTTTTTTTATCAAATAAATGCTTTGCAGATAGAAAGAGGACAATGCAACCTTTCCATACACCTGCAATGTTGGTGAGTTTAACATTGTTCAATACAAGTACATCGCAGATGAAAATTCTTGTTATGGGGGAGTCCATGGACCGAATTGCAACTCTAGATTCAGTTCAATTATACAAAAATATAACTGACATAATATAAGTGACATTGCGGCTAGAGAGGAGTATAATAGCAGGCTAGCCTAATGTAGGTCTGTGTCAATATTAGCACCCTGGAATTCAACTGACTGCCAAATAAATATATGTATGTACAACTACAACCGTGCACAGATAAAATAAAAATAAAGAGATATTAAAAAGACACTGCAATTCATTACACGTATTCTTTCTTAAGCTCCTTTGAGAAGGACAGATACCTGTGAGATCAGAGGTGACTTGAGGAGTGAGGAGCTCCAGCTGTCTGTGTTGCAGATCTATTTGTTGTTGGTATTGTACGATAGTTCTGACAAACACAGCTAATATGTCCTCTGCAACGGCGGTCAGCCGTTCATTGACGAACAGCCTCAAAGTCTCTATGTCACACATTGTTACTTTAGTTACAAATAATACGCCACTGCTGAAACTTTTACAGACAGAAGCACCTTCTTCTGCACTGCATTTGATTCAACAACACACGTAAACCATGAGAGAACGACTTCCGAGGTCGACGATGTTGACCTGACAGCGATGCTGCCCTGCCCTCTGCTGGTCATATTAGATCAACACAACTGCCTTTTAAAAGCTAGCTTGTTTCTTTCCAAAAAAATCATTATAACATACTTTGACATGCATGAGATTTGCCCGGTGAAGCCAAAAGTGGAAAATGAAATAAAATAATAAATAAATAATAGTAAGATTAAATTAAAATGTCCATTGTGGGGTGAATGGATTTATTTTTCTCTACCACACTACCACTAAACACAGGTGAAATTCACCCGAACACCTGCCTGGAGGAATAAAAACAAGGGTGTGTGCATGGAAACAAACCCACATTCTATGATGTCTCTGAGCATCATGAAGCCATTGAAAGACTCACCCACTTCAGTCATACATCAACTAAGGCAGTGGTTTTCCACCAGTGGTCCTTGGGAGATTTCCAGGTGGGCAGCTAAATGATGGAAAGTTGGTTAGCCAGATGTAACTCTGTTGAAAATGAAACCAAATGGACCCTAGGGGGTCCAGAATCCCAGCCTGGAATTGTGGACAAAACAAAACAAAAATCTTTAGTTTTGGGGTGAAAAATAAAATGTCGTTGAATGGTGGTTCGTGGCTCAAATGCTGAATAAATAGTGGGCCCTGGTAACGGTTGAACTAGGGCATTAACCAAACGTGGTTTTTGGTAGTCGAATCAAATACATTGGTAGTCAAATATTTGTTACTATATGCTATAGTATACCGTATGGTGTATATACACACCAATAACATGCAATTCTGGCCTTGTCATTGATACAGCATGCCTATCACACTACTGTAACTCAGTAACAGTATGGCATTTAAATAAGCAACCAACAATCAGTCTGCTGCAGCAAATGTAAAAATATATACAAAAAATATTATTAGCGAATATTTAGACACAATCAGCAACTATCCCTATCAGCAACAATACAAAAATTGCAAAATCATAATCGCGCAGGTGAAAAATCAACCAAGTTCAGGGATCTAGGGTTAAATGTTTTGTTGTGCAATACATGTTAGTGGGGTTTCTGCAATGACAGGAAGAACGGTCACATGACCATACTTCCTGTCATTGCACAAACCTAAACACACATAACTTACAGTATGTGCCTGTTTTTGTTGCATTCGTTTCTGTAGACTGTTTTAACTTCATAGGATCCGTTGACACATTTGATGTTGTTACAATGACAAGACGTACGTAATAGACATTACATTTATTGTAATGTAATTTATTGTAATGTCTGTTGCAATAGTGGCTCAGCGGTAGTCATCGAATGGAAACCGTAAGGTTGCTAGTAAGATCTCGCGCTCCCTCAGTTTTCTGCCGAAAACTCTGAACTCCTAATTGCCCCTGATTTGCTGGCTAAAATATTATATGCACACTTGTATTCTGTATTCTATACTAAATAATGGTTAAATCACTTGTGATTTACAATATCTGACTGAATTTAATCTTATTTACTGCCGATTTAAAACAAAACATACACATGTAAACATATAGAACTAAATCAACAAAGTCCCATAATATAATTCATGGGGTCCAAAAAATGCATTGTGGTAAAAGGCAAATGATACACTAGGTAGGATATTTCAAATGTATTCCGATGTCTGCACAGTTTTTGTATAGCACCTTTCATGCCATGAAATGCGTTACTGAAAATAATGTTAAAAAATAATGGCAGTAATGCAATACAGTGAGGACTGGTTCTGATTGGTTCAGAAAACCCTCTGTGCCAGTCAGATAATCCGGTGGAATACCATAATAAAACAAATAAAAACACTGTTTCCGGTTCACCGCACCTTTAAGGATGTCCCCTCTGTATGAAGTCTCATAATGTTTCAGATTTGAGCTTGTCACACGGTATACTCAAGGGCATCTCACCTGTAAGAGGGGTGCATGTGTTTGGGTGCGTACTAAGAGTCCGACAGGCATTAGTCCGACACCCAGGCAAAATCCTGAATGTAACTTCAAAAGGAAGCCACGGGGCAGTGTCACCCGGTCACGCATGTCGGAGGCTGTTGTCGGACTAAAGCCTGACAGACTGTTAGTAAGTCTAACCAATGTATGCTCCCTCTGCATGAGTCCTTGTGTGCCTCTTAAGATTTGCATTTCGGTTAAACATTTTACCACAAAATGTACAACTGAAGGGCTTCTCTCCCGTATGAGTCATTGTGTGCCTCTTAAAATCTACTATTCGGTTGAATGTTTTACCACAAACTGTACAATTAAATTCCCTTGTGTGGGCTCTCAGTGATGGAGTTTGCTGCACTGATATCAGGTCCTGGGACAGCTTGCTTCTCAAAGAAAACCTTTGTCCTTCTACAGTTTGTGTCTCGTGTGATTTCAGTGACTGATCTTCCCTGGTCTCCTCCCAGTCGTCACTGTCATCAGTGTCATATTCAGAACCGTGTGAAGAGATGAGCTGCACATCAGCAGCTGGTTGTGATGCTCCACAGTTCTCTACATCAGCTTGTGTTTTCATGTGTTCATTTGAAGTGCTGGCTAGAGGCTCTGTCTCTCCGATTTCACTATATTCACTTTTCACTGCTAGAAATGTCTGCGTTGACGCCTCATCCTCCTCTGGTCTGTGAATTATATCCTGTTTCTCATCTTTAATCTGTGCAGGCTGTGGTTCCTCTTCAAGCAGATCGGACCTCTTCTCCTGTTGCTGTGATGATTTCTCCAATTCACCGGCTGGGAGGAAGTCTAGGCAGAATAGAGATGGAAAGGTGGCTAAAAGTGACATGGAATCGAAGAATACGAGAAATCTTGGCCGCCGCAAACTCCGCAAGTAAACTCGGCCCAAGTGTGTGGAAAGGCTGGCCCAACACCGGCCGGACCAAATAAGATGAATGAACCTAAATAAAACTCTATACAAAAAACGTCATGTGCAATTTGTAATTGCTGATATGCATATCTATTGGCTGGGCTGGGGATGGCACATTGGTGAGATCAAATCAGATCAGCTCATCTGCCATCATAACATGTCTACTGTGTTTTTTTTAATCAAATAAATGCTTTGCAGATAGAAAGAGGACAATGTAACCTTTCCATACAGCTGCAATGTTGGTGAGTTTAACATTGTTCAATAGAAGTACATCGCAGATGAAAATTCTTGTTATGGGGCAGTCCATGGACCGAATTGCAACTCTAGATTCAGTTCAATTATACAAGAATATAACTGACATAATATAAGAGACATTGCGGCTAGAGAGGAGTATAATAATAGCAGGCTAGCCTAATGTAGGTCTGTGTCAATATTTAGCACCCTGGAATTCAACTGACTGCCAAATAAATATATGTATGTACAACTACAACCGTGCACAGATAAAATAAAATAAACAGATATTAAAAAGACACTACAATTCATTACACCAGGGGTTTTCAACAGGTGGTCCGGGGACAGGGTTCCAGGTGGTCCCCAGCTAAGTTGGTTAACCAGATGTAACTCTTGAGAGTGTAAAAATGAAACCAAATGGACCCTTGCGGGTCCATTTGGTTTCATTTTCACACTCTCAAGAGTTAAAACATTCATCATCTGAATTAGCCCAAGTCTACACAACTAGAAGATGAACAAAATAAATCTTTAGTTTTGGGGTCTGTGGGACTAAAATGTCCTCAAGTGGTGGTCCGTGGCTCAAATGGTGAATAAATGGTGGTCCCTGGAGTCAAAAAGGTTGAAAACCCCTGCATTACACGTATTCTTTCTTAAGCTCCTTTGAGAAGGACAGATACCTGTGAGATCAGAGGTGACTTGAGGAGTGAGGAGCTCCAGCTGTCTGTGTTGCAGATCTATTTGTTGTTGGTATTGTACGATAGTTCTGACAAACACAGCTAATATGTCCTCTGCAACGGCGGTCAGTCGTTCATTGACGAACAGCCTCAACGTCTCTATGTCACACATTGTTACTTTAGTTACAAATAATACGCCACCGCTGAAACTTTTACAGACTGAAGCACCTTCTTCTGCACTGCATTTGATTCAACACACGTAAACCATGAGAGAACGACTTCCGAGGTCGACGATGTTGACCTGACAGCGATGCTGCCCTGCCCTCTGCTGGTCATATTAGATCAACACAACTGCCTTTTAAAAGCTAGCTTGTTTCTTTCCAAAAAATCATTATAACCCACTATGACCACTGACCAGTGTTGGGACATGTGCACTACGTAACTTAATATATTACATAATATATTACCAAAATGCAGTAACTTGTAATATAAATATATTACTGAACCAAAACAATCTAATATATTATACTTTTCTTTCTGCATTACTGCATTACTTTCAATATTACTTTCTGAAAATCTGTCTTGTTGAAAATGTTTTTGTGAAATTATCTTGACAACTGCAGAAGTTAAATAATTACTTATTTTCTATCATTTGGCATCAAATTATTCATTCAGCAGTGACATTTTTAAGGGATCAAGCAGTCCACGAAGTGGACCTTGATCCCTTCTTGTTTTTGTCTCTTTTTTCCTCCTTCCACCAGAAATAGCTGTTCTGGCTGAACCGTGCAGTCGGTTTTCGCGAAAATTGGTAATCTGGTAGAGGGTGATGCCAAACGGTGATGATGCGAAGCCTGTGACCACTGGTCAAATGGTGGCGCTATAGCACTCAACTGAAATTGCAAACTTTAAACACTCATAACTCATGAACTGCTCGACTCTCAGAAATGTAACTTATATTCACTTATGCGTCTGCTTATGCCGAACAACTTTTGTATTCTTACTTTTGACCTCTGACCTTTAGATGAACCGCCATCTTGAATTATATGTAAAACAGTTAAAATGTCTCTTCTCCTACAATCTTTGATCAAAATGCATAACAATGACCTACACATGAACTTTGAAGCCATACAAACATGAAATGGGTGTGAATTTTGTTTTCAGTGAAAAAAATGATGTTTTTACGAGCCAATGAAAATTGCTTGTTTGTGAAAATTCTTCTATTATCCCTAATCTACACATGCAAAGTAATCTGTTTATGAGATTTTACAGTTTGGTAGAGGGGGATGCCAAATAGCAGCAAAACCAGTCTTACTCCAATTGCTCAAATGGGGGCGCTATAACAATTCTTTGAAACTGAAACATTTGAAAAACCATAACTCGGGCCTCGTTTGGCCAAAAATCATGGGACTTGTTTCTACATGTTCCTTGATTCATGTGGAACACATCTGTAACATTGACCGGTAAGCTCCACCCCCAGAGTGTCTGCCATTTTAAGCAGTTTGAAAAATGCTCATGCCTGATTTTCTGGCTGGATTTTTGATTTGCACAACAAATGTTTGTTGTACAAGCCGGTTTGCATTTTTTGTACACACCATCACTGTGTTTGTGTGTGGACGTAAAGTACTTCTGTGGCCTGCCGCACCGAGGACAGCCATCGTCAGTGTGTTAATCTCGCGTTAATTTTTTTGACGCCATTAACGCACGGCTGTGTTAACACGAGATTAATGCATTAATGCGTTAACGCATTAACGTGTTAACGCCAACACCTTTAATATATATAAATATATGTGGGGTTTTTTTTTCAGGCTAGCTAGATTGCATTGCATTGTGGGTCCTTTAGGTCGTGGGCCGTGGTTTCAAAAAGGTTGGAAACCACTGCTATAAAGCACAAAGCACTGCATCGTTCTAATCTTTTCTGACTGAAATTCGAACAATTTAGCTGTATCATTCCAATTTCAAACTGTATCGTTCCATTTTTAGTCTGAGATTAGTAAACTGTATTGTTCTAATTTCACACTGTATCATTCCAATTTTACTCAGAGAGTAGTAAACTACATCGTTCCAATTTCAAGCTGTATTGTTCCAATATTAGTGAGAGATTATTAAACTATCATTTCAATTTTAAGATGTATCGTTCCAATTTTAGTCAGAGAATAGTACACTATATTGTTTCAATTACAAACTCGTTCCATTTTTAGATTAGTAAACTGTATTGCGACAATTTCAAACTGTATCATTCCAATATTAGTCAGAGATTATTAAACTGTATCGTTCCAATTTTAAGCTGTATCGTTCCACTTTTAATTAGAGATTATTAAACTATCATTTCAATTCCAAGCTCTATTTTAATTATATTCCTCTGGTTGTACAACAATGGGAACTGATGTAGACACACACACACACACCAGAGATGGAGCACTCATTAGAGCTGCATGGTGCTTGCTATACAAGCAGGTGTGCAAACCGTTTTGTACAACGCTATGTACCATGGTGTAGTTGCCAACGGGGTCGGGAGTTGGCTGAAGCCCATACTGCATCGCAGTGTGCAGTATGGGGGGGCCATACTGCACCGCAGTGTGCAGTGTGCAGTGTGCAGTGTGGGGGGGCCATACTGCACCGCAGTGCGCAGTGTGGGGGGCCATACTGCACCGCAGTGCGCAGTGTGGGGGGGCCATACTGCACCGCAATGTGCAGTATGGGGGGGCCATACTGCACCGCAGTGTGCAGTGTGGGGGGGCCATACTGCACCGCAGTGTGCAGTGTGGGGGGGGCCATACTGCACCGCAGTGTGCAGTGTGGGGGGGCCATACTGCACCGCAGTATGGGGGGGCCATACTGCACCGCAGTATGCGGTGCAGTATGGGGGGGGCATACTGTACTGCAGTGTGGGGGGGCCATACTGCACCGCAATGTGCAGTATGGGGGGGCCATACTGCACCGCAGTGTGCAGTGTGGGGGGGCCATACTGCACCGCAGTGTGCAGTGTGGGGGGGGCCATACTGCACCGCAGTGTGCAGTGTGGGGGGGCCATACTGCACCGCAGTGTGGGGGGGCCATACTGCACCGCAGTATGCGGTGCAGTATGGGGGGGGCATACTGTACTGCAGTATGGGGGGGGGCATACTGTACTGCAGTATGGGGGGGGGGGGGCATACTGCACCGCAGTGTGCAGTATGGGGGGGGGCTGCGGGGGGCAAGTGACAATATGGGGGGGAGCTGCGGGGGGCAAGCGACAACGGCAACCACACTTTGCAATTTTTAAATTGCGAATATTCTAGTTTCCATTTGTCACTTTGACCACTAAGCTCCACCCTCTGACTGCTGAATTGTGCATATTGTTCATATTGCTTACTGCTTGGTGGCGTGTTGTTGGGTTGTTTCATTGATGACAACAACTAAGCAAATCATTGTGCCAGGATAGCTCAGTCGGTAGGGTGCCTGACTTCGGAACACAAGATTGAGGGTTCAAGTCCCACTGCTGACAATACAAAGTCTGAGTCTCCAAAAACCCTGCTGTGTTTCCACAATCACATGATGTATTTCTTCCATGTTTCTATGGCTTATTTGTGCATATTTAAGGAGCGGTAGTGGCTCAGAGGTAGAGTAACCGGATGGTAACCACAAGGTTGCCGGTTCGATCCCGGGCTCCTGCAGAGTTAGTGTCGATGTGTCCCTGTCCCACTGCCATCAGTGTATGAATGTGTGTGTGAATGGGTGAATGTGATGCACAATCTATGTAAAGCGCCTTGGATAAAGGCGCTATATAAATGCACCATTTACCATTTACCAAGCAGTCCACTGAATGTGTGTGTTGTTTCCAGTACGTCTTGTGTCTGTTGGGTAGCCTCATTGGTAGAGCGCATGACTTGGAAATGAGAGTTCCTGGGTTCAAATCCCGGCACGGACACCTAGTAATATGAGTCAATCATGCACAATCTCATGTGGTCTTCTACATCTAAGTTCATGGTTCTATGTGTAACCCAGGGTAAAACTCAATGTAATGGTGGTTGTCACCATTCGGCCATGTTGTGTTTTGTCACTATTCGGCCATGTTGTCACTAATGACAGTTCACAGCTCAGTTCACCACTCACTCACAGCTCACCAATCATTTACTCATTCACCAAATCAGTGGCCTTGTGGTTAGAGTGTCCGCCCTGAGACTGGGAGGCCGGGGTGCGATTCCCGGCCGGGTCATACCAAAGGCTCTAAAAACGGGATCCAATGCCTCCCTGCTTGGCACTCAGCATCAAGGGATGGATTGGGGGTAAGACCCTGTGTCATACTAGCGTCATGTCCAGAGGGTGTACTTGTACATCAAGCTGCCTCATGCTACAGAAACAGGAGATAGGCACCTGCCCTATGGGCCTCATGGCTGGGCAAGGCTGTTTGACTGTCACTATTCGGCCATGTTGTCACTAATGACAGTTCATAGCTCAGTTCACCACTCACTCACAGCTCACCAATCATTCACTCAGTCACACCAGATTACAATGTGAGTCAGTCTCACACATAATTACCTGATGTATTTCTGAAGTTCAGGCTCCCATGTTTCTATGGCTTATTTGTGCGTATTGTTCTTACTCCTTATTGCTGCTTGCTTGATCCCGTTTTATTGCTGCTTGCAGCTATATTTTCAAGTTGAATTCATATGGATTTGGCCAGATAGCAAGTGCACTTGCTTTATTGTAGGTATGCCACTGGCCTACGCAATATTTGATTAATGGTGACACTAAATATTTAATTATATATTTTTTAAAAAAGTTTTTTGTAAGTAATATGTAATAGTAATATTAATATATTACACTTGCTCAGACAGTAATATTGTAATATAATATATTGCTTTAAAATGAAGGTAATAATTAATAAGTAATATATTAACAAGGTAAAGTAATATTCCCAACACTGACTATGACATGCATGAGATTTGCCCGGTGAAGACAAAAGTGGAAAATAAAATAAAATAATAAATAAATAATAATAAAATTAAATTAAAATGTCCATTGTGGGGTGAATGGATTTTTTTTCTCTACCACACTATCACTAAACACAGGTGAAATTCACCCGAACACCTGCCTGGAGGAATAAAAACAAGGGTGTGTGCATGGAAACAAACCCACATTCTATGATGTCTCTGAGCATCATGAAGCCATTGAAAGACTCACCCACTTCAGTCATACATCAACTAAGGCAGTGGTTTTCCACCAGTGGTCCTTGGGAGATTTCCAGGTGGGCAGCTAAATGATGGAAAGTTGGTTAGCCAGATGTAACTCTGTTGAAAATGAAACCAAATGGACCCTAGGGGGTCCAGAATTCCAGCCTGGAGTTGTGGACAAAACAAAACAAAAATCTTTAGTTTTGGGGTGAAAATGTCGTTGAATGGTGGTTCATGGCTCAAATGCTGAATAAATAGTGGGGCCTGGTAATGGTTGAACTAGGGCATTAACCAAACATGCTTTTTGGTAGTCGAATCAAATACATTGGTAGTCAAATATTTGTTACTATATGCTATAGTATACCGTATGGTGTATATACACACCAATAAAAACATGCAAATCTGGCCTTGTCATTGATACAGCATGCCTATCACACTACTGTAACTCAGTAACGGTATGGCATTTAAATAAGCAACCAACAATCAGTCTGCTGCAGCAAATGTAAAAATATATACAAAAAATATTATTAGCGAATATTTAGACACAATCA
Source organism: Benthosema pterotum (assembly GCA_039105355.1). Taxonomy (NCBI): domain Eukaryota; kingdom Metazoa; phylum Chordata; class Actinopteri; order Myctophiformes; family Myctophidae; genus Benthosema; species Benthosema pterotum. The sequence goes on along the minus strand of CM076980.1, from coordinate 9,208,094 downwards.
GCAACTATCCCTATCAGCAACAATACAAAAATTGCAAAATCATAATCGCGCAGGTGAAAAATCAACCAAGTTCAGAGATCTAGGGTTAAATGTTTTGTTGTGCAATACATGTTAGTGGGGTTTCTGCAATGACAGGAAGAACGGTCACATGACCATACTTCCTGTCATTGCACAAACCTAAACACACATAACTTACAGTATGTGCCTGTTTTTGTTGCATTCGTTTCTGTAGACTGTTTTAACTTCATAGGATCCGTTGACACATTTGATGTTGTTACAATGACAAGACGTACGTAATAGACATTACATTTATTGTAATGTAATTTATTGTAATGTCTGTTGCAATAGTGGCTCAGCGGTAGTCATCGAATGGAAACCGTAAGGTTGCTAGTAAGATCTCGCGCTCCCTCAGTTTTCTGCCGAAAACTCTGAACTCCTAATTGCCCCTGATTTGCTGGCTAAAATATTATATGCACACTTGTATTCTGATTCTATACTAAATAATGGTCAAATCACTTGTGATTTACAATATCTGACTGAATTATCTTATTTACTGCCGATTTAAAACAAAACATACACATGTAAACATATAGAACTAAATCAACAAAGTCCCATAATATAATTCATGGGGTCCAAAAAATGCATTGTGGTAAAAGGCAAATGATACACTAGGTAGGATATTTCAAATGTATTCCGATGTCTGCACAGTTTTTGTATAGCACCTTTCATGACATTAAATGCGTTACTGAAAATAATGTTAAAAAATAATGGCAGTAATGCAATACAGTGAGGACACGAACAACAATGCAAGACTATTGAGTACTTTATAGAATAGTAAAATTACTGTAAAGTCAATACTAAAACACAACCGTTAAGCCAATGCAGAGAAGCTAAAAACGGGTAATATGTTCTCTCATCTTAGTTTTAGTTAAAACTGGCTGCCACATTTTGGAATCTGTCAGTAGTTTTCTTTGGCAGTCCAGAAAAAAATGCATTGCAGTAATTAAGTGGAGAACAAAACAAAGGCGTGGATGAGTGTTTTTGCATCGTCCAAAAGACAAACAGGCTCTGATATTTCTAAGGAGGGGTGAAAGTGGTTTGAAGTTCTTGCCGGGTCTATAGGAAACAGCATCGTGTGACGCGTTCAGGCCGAAATTTTTTTTGGAGGTTCAAACTCCACAGTGTCCCTAAAATGCATAGGAAAATGCTTTTTTGTGGCACTGTAAGCTAACCTAACCTAACCTGGAACATAATATAAAACACAGCAGGTCTGCCTTACACCTGCATTAGGCTCCCTATACTCCATTTCAGCATGATTAAACTGTTTTGTATGTGAGGCATTAGGCTACACAAGAAATAGGTTTCATTTAAGATTTTATTTTGTTACAAACTACTGCAAAACAGCATTATTTCAACCCCCATAATATGCCCTAAAATGAAACCATTTTACTGCTCTCAAGAGTCAAACATCTGAATTATGTAATTTTCAAGAGTCCACACAATTAGAATCTTAAAGGGGAATTCCACTCATTTTTCAATATTTTACTGTCATTAATATACCTTAGAGGTCATGATAAAGTTCCCCCATTCTGTGTTTCCTAGAAATGGAGGTCTGAAAAAAACCATTACCATGGTGAAATACAGCTTGACATCATCAAGATATGTTTCACCATGTTAATGAGTTTCCTTTTTTTCTGAGAGTGTACACATGGTCCATTTGAAAATTATCTAAAATTGTTTGAGAAAGAATAACACCAGTAGCCGGGCTGTTGCCCGAGTCCACAGCATTTCTTTCTATGTCAGCTTCAGGACTTGTCCCTATTTGCTGTTGCTATTCTAAATAGAAGTCTATGTAGAAGAGCCTCCATTGGACTGACCCCATGAAGTGAACGGAGTTTGCATAACTCTATCTATACTGTATAGATGGCGTAACTCTGTCGATACTCTGTCTCTGTGGGTCTGGCTGTGCGAACCGACAAGAGGAGACTTCTCTCCGTGCGGTGACAGGTTATTTAACCTAATATTTTATTAGACCCTGCGGGACCCTGCGTGAAATCTTTTCCCGGGTCCCAGACCCTGGCGGACCCCCTTCACTTTCACCCCAGACAAACAGGCTCTGATATTTCTAAGGAGGGAAAAAAGGTTATGTTGTCGAGCAAAATACTGGGAATTATCGGGTTAATAAAGGTCGAAGCAGGATCCCTAAAGTATAACCACAACTAAAGATTTCTCTAACACATGAATCTCCATGTGTTTCACTTTCTTCAGATGTGGACAAAGGTACACAACTGAAGGTCCTCTACTTTGCAATGCGTGCGTGCGTGCCTCCTAAGATTTCCATTTCTATTAAACTTTTTACCACAAACCGTACAAATAAATATTCTTTCCGTTGTATGAGCGCTCGATGATGGAGTTGAACGGAGCCCCGGCAGGATGCTGGGACCGCTCTCATGGGAGGACAGCTTTTTTATCAAAGATCTCTGTCCTTTAACACGGCGTTTTGACAGTGTTTTCAGTGACCTGTGTCCCCTCGTCTCCTTGTTCTCATCACTGTCTTCAGCGTCAGATTCGGAACAGCGCGACTGTGAAGACTCGAAATCTGTCTTTCTGTTGTCACGGCCCGTGGCCGTGAAAACTGTAATGTCAGCGCCGACCCCTAATGTCAGTGGCGACCCGTCATCTTCCTCCTGCTGTTCCTCATTCGTCTGTGGAGACTGTGGTTCCTGTGGTGATTGCTCATCTTTCAGGACCAAGTGGAAGTCTAGGAGGCAGAATGGGAAATAAGAGAAAGGCTTAAAAGGATCTGATCGCTCCAAGTCATATATTTGATCAGATTAGAGAAATGAAAAGAAACATAACAGGCTGTCCGCCCTCGAAAATGTGACTTCTAAGGAGCTACGCAGTCCTGCCCCTTTCATGACGATGCCCACGCCCCCCAGAACAGACTTTTCCAAGACGATTCATATAAAGACGATTACGCCGCAAACAAAGCCAACTCTGTCGTGGCAAATTACGAACACGTTTTGGGCCAATTAAATCATTTATAAGGGGGCGCCTGCTGGCCAAGTGGTCCAGGCGCATGCCACATATAGGCATTAGCCTGGCAGTCGGGTCGCGTGTTGAGAGTCCTGTTCATGACGACCTTTGCTTGTACTCGACTTGTATCTATCAATGTATTGATTTCTTGATTGAATTAAAGGCAAAACAATCTTACAAAATTTTGAAGAAAAACAAAAAGTGTATACTGCTGACTTGTCTTCTAATGTGCCTAATTGTCTTAATATGAGACATTTTTGAAAAGTCTATGAGGAATATTGGGTATGGGTAAATTACTTTTGGTCCGTGAGGAACATCATGAAAGGAGCGGGACTGTTCGCTCTATAAGCTAAACAAAAAAGTAAACTAGCTGCTGTTGCAAGTGTGAAGAGAGAACGGATTGTGCCAACTTCTTGGTATGTTTACCCCTAAAACATGGCAATACATATGGTGTCTATGGCTATGAACTTTTTAAATTATTTTTTAAACTATGACGTGCTCAATTTTCAACTGATTTCCTGTTTTGTTTGTTACAAACATCAGAGATGGCTGCATACATTTATTTACTGAACTCAAGTGCTGGCAGGTGTGTGACATTCACAGGTGTGTGCCACTCAGGTGTATGGTGAGTGGCACACACCTGTGAGGTGCATGCAAGAATGGGTCCTGTTACTTTCTTGACATTGTTTGTGTGGTTTATGACCACATATCTTCAGAATTTGCCTTAAAGTGGGTGAATTTGCTGTTTTGGCAACATTTTTGGGGGTGCAACCCACACGTTGATCAGTGCCCTGGAATGTTTCGATCTCTACACGCCATACTTTGTTGCAAAGGTGACTTCCGTGGGGTTTAGTGAAGGACCTCTCACCTGTATGGGTCCTTCTGTGCCTCTTCAGATTTCCTTTTCGGTTAAAGGTTTTACCACAAACAGTACAACTAAATGTACTTTCTTGTGTAGAATCTCTCGCAGGTGGAGATTGTCGCAGCGATGTCAGTTCCTGGGACAGCTTGTTTCTCAAAGAAAATCTTCGTCCTTCCACAGCGCGTGTTTTGCGTGTTTTCAGTGGCCGATCTTCCCTGGGCTCTTCGAACTCGTCACTGCCTGCGGTGTCAGATTCAGAACTCACTGGCAGTAATGTAAACATCGACCGCTCAGCCGCTCCTGGTTTGTGAATTAGCTCCTGGCGTTTGCCCTTAATCTGTGCAGGCTGTGGCTCCTCTTTGAGCAGAACGGACCTCCTCTGCTGTTGCTCTGGGGATTTCTCCTCTTCACAGACCAGGATAATGTCTAGGAGGCAGAAGCGAAATAAGAAAATCTGTGATTCTTCCAATTTATTCAGACTAAATTCTCCCCTTTTTGGCCTGTAAAAGTAGTGGTAATGTTGGTGATTAGGAGGTAGCCTGATACTTTTTCCTCAATTTCTTACCCTCACTCTGTAGATCTTAGATGAGATCACGTCTAAGGCTACTCCTATCACCGTTCAGACAGGGTGCATGGTTTCTACAATACACACTTCTTACCTTTTTCTGCACATTTAATCCAAAGTCTGAAAGCGATATAAACTAAATTTAATTTATTTTTGTTCAAGAAAATCCAAGTATTGCCATTAAATGAGTGTTTAAATCGATCACTCAGAGCTACAGAATGAGCATAGGGAATGGAAGGAACATCCAGGCTCGTTTGGAGGTAATATTTCCTTTTCCAACACCAACACCACAGGGGGCCTTATAGAGCTGAGCAGTCCCACCCCTTTCATAATGTTGCCAGTGGCCCAGAAGTAATTTCCCCTTTCATATTCTTCATAGACTTTTCAAAAATGATTTATATGAAGACCATTACACAACGCCAAATCAGGTTGTGACAAATCATGGCAATAACCACAATATTTTGGGCAGATCAAATAATTAGTAAGATAAAAAAACAAACAAATTAACAAAAAAACGTCTCAGGACACAACACTTTGCACGTTTTTGTTCTTACAAATTATTTGATTGGCCCAAAACATTGTGTTTGTTGCCATGATTTCTCACAACCCGAGTTGGCTTCATCTGCGGCGTAATCATCTTGATATGAATCATTTTGGGAAAATCTATGAGGAAGATGAAGGGGGAATCCACTACTGGGTCGCAGGAAACGTCATGAAAGGGTCGGGAATGCTCAACTCTATATTGCACGCTGCATTTACCCACTTGACTAATACAGGGGTATCATTGTGTCAAATTCATTTTAGATTGTGGGCAAGATTGGGCCAAATGGCTGCTTCCATCAAGGCCGCACATAAACCCACTCCCACTGTCCTTCAAGGATGTATTTTCCGTATGAATCCCCATGTGTTTCTTCAGGTGTGAGCTTCGACTAAAGCGCTTGTCACACAGTACGCAACTGAAGGGCCTCTCACCTGTATGAGTCCTTGTGTGCCTCTTAAGATTTCCTTTTCTGTTGAACGCTTTACCACAAATCGTACAACTAAACGTTGTTTCCCTTGTCCCTTGAGCTCTCATGGATGGTGCTTGCGGCGCTGATATTGGCTCCCGGGACGGCTTCTTCCTCGAAGAAGATCTTTGTCCCTCCGCGGCGTGGGTTTTGTGCGTTTTCAGCGGCCGATCTTCCCTGGTCTCCTCCCAGCCATCACTGTCGTCAGTGTCATCAGATTCAGAGCAGTATGAAGAGATGGGCTGCACATGATCAGCGGCTTGCTGAGATGCTCCGCAGTTCTCGACATCCGCTTGTGTTTTTAGTAGGTGTTCACCAGAAGTGCTGGCTAGGAGCTCTGCCTCGTGGACTTCATTATAATTACTTTTCACTGCCGTTATTGTCAGCGTCAATCCGTCACCCTCCTCTTGTCTGCGGATTAGCTCCTGCAGTTCCTCCTTAATCTGCGGAGGCTGTAGTTCCTCTTGCAGCAGATCGGACCTCCTCTCCTGTTGTTGTGATGATTTGTCTAAGCAGAACAGGAGATGAGAGACATATGTACTTAAAATCTGTTCCTCTATCGACACATGAGAACACATGCACACACAAGATTAAAGCAGCCACTTCTGGTACAAGGCAGGTGGCTAATGGCTATAGAGTTTGTAGTACCGGTAATGATACCACCGTGGCACATATCGAAAGGATTATGAATTCTTTTCAAGTACCATACTAAGAGCAAACTGATATAAAGCCACTATCCTACCATTAAATTTATACTGTAGGCCTATCAGGTTGTATAATCTGTGATATCAATCTGTTTAACACAAGTGTACTCTCATTTTCTTCAACTATTATTATTATTATTATTATTATTACTATTATTATTATTATTATTATTATCTATTTTATTACTACTACTCTTTTGTAAACACAGGATATGATGTTTATTATGCAGAAGTGCCATGGACTCTGGCCGTTTTGGATAACAATGTTTGTAAAACAGTACTACTACTGCTGCTACGACTACTAGTACTAGGTTATTACTAGCCCCAATACGTTCCCTCAATACTGTACTCTACGCTCACTCTGTGTAGCTCCGAGATGAGGTCACATGAAAGGCTTTGATATCGCCGTTCAGACACGGCGCATGGTTTCCACAATACACGATACACCTGTTTCTGCACATGTAATCCAAACAGCGAAGGACCCTACGCACTTCTAACTAGGTTAACATTATGTACGGCCGAGAAAACCCAACCCGCAACTTGAACAGAGCACTTAAATCGCTGCTTTTGTCTATACAGTTTGATGTTTTCGTCGCCATGTTGCCGCACATTACTGACCCCTCTGGTCAGATTCTATGCATGCAACATATTGGTGACAAAGGCAGTGCAACTGAACAATCTGACTAGATTATTACCAACATTACACCACTGCTACTATTTACCGTTATATTTGGTCACGTTTGCTTTAGGCAAAGCGTATGATTTTACTCCCATAAAGCTTATTCGAATTGTTTGTTATGTGTGCTGGACTTTGCTGGTCATCTGGAAACCCATAGAAAGCAGAAATCTGACTCCGTTTTGCCACTGTGCAACAACGACGACGTGACATATACAGGGTAGGGTACAAAAAAGAAACATGTCAAACCTGTCAGATCAGAGGTGCCTTGAGGAGTGAGGAGCTCCAGCTGTCTGTGCTGCAGATCTATTTGTTGTTGGTATTGTACGATAGTTCTGACAAACACAGCTAATATATCATCTGCAACGGCGGCCAGTCGTTCATTGACGAACAGCCTCAACGTCTCTATGTCACACATCGTTGCTTTAGTAACAAATAATACGTCTCTGTTGTTACTTTTACAGACACGAGCGACGCATTTGATTTAGCTGCATGCAATGACTTCCGAGGTCGATGCGGGCAGATGTTGCGCGCATCAGAGCCTTGGAAATAGACAGAGTTACGCCAACTCCGTTCACTTCATGGGACCAGTCTATCTACATAGACTTCTGTTGGATAGTGACATAAATAGTGACAGCCGGAAGTTACTGACTGCATTGAAGCCTATGGGCTCGCGCGAGTACATGAACCACGTGACCAGGCTGTTTTCTGACCCCTCAATGTCGCAACTCTTCTACTAGATGGCTCTGGCGCGCATGTAAAATACGCTAAAATATAAGCTGTGCTCAATTCACGTTGTAGTTTGAAGATCCGGTCTTCAAACCGCGGATATGGAACGTGTGTGTATGTCGTGTATGTGTATGTGTGTGTGTAAATGCGGATACATTAGACGGGCTCTAGACCCGGATCTGAACACTCTCACGTAGAAGTCGTAAAGACTGATCGTTGACTGACCATTGGTGCTGGTTCGCCCCCTGCTGGACTACAGCTGCATTTGAACATCTCACAGTATACTACTGTACAGCATACCTGGGCATTATGTGGCCCGGGGGCCAAATGCGGCCCTTTGGCTGAGTCTGACCGGGCGGGGACCACTAGTGGTCCTTGAGAGAGTGCCAGTTAAATATGGAAAGTATGGGAAGCAGGTGTAACTCTTTGAGAGCGTAAAAATGAAACCAAATGGACCCTTGCGGGTCCATTTGGTTTCACTTTTACACTCTCGAGAGTTAAAATATTCATCATGTGAATTAACCCAAAGTCTACGCAACTAGAGAATGTTCAAAATCCAGCCTGGAATGGTGGACAAAAGTGGGAAAAATAAATCTTTAGTTTTGGGGTCTGTGGGGCTAATAAATAGTGGGCCCTGGTGTCAAAATTGCTCTTACTTTTATCTTGAAATGAAATTAATATTACGCAGACTTTAGTTCAGCCTTTAGTCTTGGCCCTTGACAATATTTTATATATCTCATTTCATTTGGCCCCTTGGGAAAAATAATTGCCCACCCCTGGTATACAGTATAACCTTGTTGGTATGGAAGCTGTTTTCTTTGGCTGCTCTCCAGCAGGCCGAGTGCAGACAAAAACAGAGTATGTTTTGCACTCTCTCCGTCCTTCCATCTGTCTGTTACCAGCTAATCTCTGTCTCCGGTCAATGACAAACTTTTCACACACAATTCCTGGATGCCACTGATTACCCTCTGCTCCACATTTTCTACAACAGCTTGTTAATAGTGCTACCAGGAGGCAGCTTTTCACATTTTTACCTGTAAATGCACCAATCTGTATGAAACGTTTCATGCACCCAGAGGACAAGGATTAACCTGCTTTTACATCAGCTTTTTATAGCACCACCAGGAGGCTGATCTTTAAAAAAAAACAAACACACACATTATTTCATATTACTCCATCAGATTCTGTCCCAAAGTCACGCAAATCATTACACATTATCTCTACAGTCATGGACGGATGTAGAAAGTATGGGTCCCTGGGTCGCTGCCATCTGTTTCACTATCTTAGTTTTATTTGTACTCTTAGTACTATTGCTGCTGACAGCAGATATAAAACAAAATGTGCACAATGTAAACATAAACAACTAAACCAACAAAGTCACATAACATAATTCACATGGCTAAAACAACACAGACATGCAGAGTGGTAAAATGCAAGTAATAGATCATGGGACATTTAAAACATTTCCAGATGTCTGCACACCAAATGTATGTATTGGCTTCACATTTGACCTTGGGAGTGAGGCGTGTATTGGAGTAATGGCTGGCCTCCTAGCCCAAGTTTATACGTCAAATTATCTGTCGTAAAAACATAACCCCAAAGGGCAGTCCATACTGTCCCTGACCACCGAACATTTTGTCGGAAAGATCAATACAACTACAAAATTACGTCACTCTCAATTTCTCAAATGCAACCCTCCAAACCTTTGTTCTGAAAGCTGCACTCCTGGATGTTGTGACTCTCCAACCTCCACTTTGGAGAAACGGAGAATGTGATTGGTCAGTTGACCCCCCTCCAACTCCTTTTCTCCCCTCATACTGTACTGCATGTTTTTTTTTTCCCGAAAGTAAAACAAAGCATGGTAGTAATCGGTGTTCAGTTTTTTCTTTTTTTCAGAAAAAGCGTGATACTTTTGACAAAATGTTTTGTGGTCGGAGACAGTATGGATCGTCCTTCACTTTCCCCCTTGAGTGCTCATCATAACCATGAATTTCTTTGATATCTATAACTTGTAGTAGGCCTACAGTATACGATATGTCAGCTCAGGTGGCTTTCTGGCAAAACTGTTCAACTGAATGGCTTTCTCAGCTGAACCCTTGTGTAATTTCAGATCACCAAATAACCCTCTGAACTGTATTGCTCAAAGTATTGATCTCACATATGAAGAATCTCCATGTGTTTCTTTAGATGTTGGCTTGTCCTAAAGCGCTTGTCACAAGGTATACAACTTAAAGCACCGTGAATACGTGTGTGCCTCTTAAGATGGGAATTTCGGTTAAACATTTTACCACAAACTGTACAACTGAAAGGCTTCTCTCCCGTATGGGTCATTGTGTGCCTCTTGAGATCTGCCTTGCGGGAAAACGCTTTAAAACAAACAGTACAACTAAATGTTCTATGGGCTCTCATGGATGGAATTTGTTGCAATGATATCAGCTCCTGGGACAGCTTGCTTCTCAAAGAAAACCCTTGTCCTTCTACAGTTAGTGTCTTGTGTGTTTTCAGTGACTGATCTTCCCTGGTCTCCTCCCAGTCGTCACTGTCGTCAGTGTCAGATTCAGAACCGTGTGAAGAGATGAGCTGCACATCAACAATTGGTTGTGATGCTCCACAGTTCTCTACATCAGCTTGTGTTTTCATGTGTTCATTTGAAGTGCTGGCTAGAGGCTCTGTCTCTCCGATTTCACTATATTCACTTTTCACTGCTACTGCTGTCAGTGGCGATGCTTCACCCTCCTCTGGTCTCTGAATTATCTCCTGCTGTTCCTCCTTAATCTGTGCAGGCTGTGGTTCCTCTTGGAGCAGATCGGACCTCTCCTGTTGCTCTGGTGATTTCTCCTCTTCACAGACTGGGAGGACGTCTAGGGAGAACACACACACACGCACACACACACACACACACACACACACACACACACACACACACACACACACACACACACACAGGCTATACCTGTCCTGTCCAAAGTATACCGATAATAACACCCTAGAACTTTCAACCGAGAAATTATCTGATTATATCTGTATCTGATACCCCGTGCAGATATTAAAGGGATTCTGATATACTTTCAGCTATCATACTGCAAGCAAACGGATATTAAGTAAACGTATGTAGGGCTACCCATTATGTATCCAGTATCCCCTAACATTAAATTCATACTGTAATGTTCAATTTGTGATAGATATCTGTTTAACAAGTGTACCATCTTAACCATATATACTTTCATTATATATATATATATATATATATATATATATATATATATATATATATATATATATATATATATATATATATATATATATATATATATATATATACTTTCATTATCTACTACTATACACAGGATATGATGCTTTTATGCAAAACGGACCTGACTGTAACATTATATCCTGTGTTTGCAAAACACTACTACTACTTACTATTACTACTATATTGCGACACGTTCGCTTTGGCAAAACAAACGTATGATCTCAGTCAATCTTTCATGCATAAAGCTCATCATTTCTTGACTTGACAGTAGGTTGGACTTATTTGTTTGTCATCTGTAAATCTGCAACGAGAATGTGAATTATAGTGTAAAAACTGACCAACCTGTCAGGTCAGAGGTGACTTGAGGAGTGAGGAGCTCCAGCTGTCTGTGTTGCAGATCTATTTGTTGTTGGTATTGTACGATAGTTCTGACAAACACAGCTAATATGTCCTCTGCAACGGCGGTCAGTCGTTCATTGACGAACAGCCTCAACGTCTCTATGTCACACATTCTTACTTTAGTTGCAAATAATACACCAATGCTGTTGCTTTTACTAACAGATCAAATCCAGTGCAGAAATACTGCCTAGCTTCATTTCACTACGTACGTAAACAATAACTTCCGAGGTCGATGATGTTGCACGCGTGTAGATACGGGTTAGGATCAATTCACGTTGCGGTTTGCAGATCCGGTCTAGAGCGGATATGGAACCTAGGAATGTTTATGTGTAGAGGTCCGGTGACAGTAGGCGGGCTCTCGACCGGATCTGAACACTCTCGCTGATCGTGTTGGTGCATTGATAACCTACTGATCCATCATCCGCCCCTTTCTCAAATGTTCAACTCTCCTAGACGTGTTTATTCTGACATTTTTAAACGTTAGCTGTTATTGATTCAAACGTTATTGATTGTGAAAATTTCAAATCTAATACAAATCAAATACGTCCACGAGAGTTCAACATTTGAGCTAGTGCGCCCCTGCTGGACTGAGGTCAACACAGCTGCATTTGAACATCAGATATAAAATACAGTATTACTTTATTATGGATGGAAGGAAGCTGTTTTATGTCCTTTCAGAAAACCATTCTAAATGTATTCAATTTTTTATTTTCTTTTTAATTGTGTGATTATGTGTTTTGTGTAATCACGGGAAGTACAGTTGTGTGTGTTTTTGTTGTGTTACATTTCATTTTTATCTTTGTGTATATTTCTGATTGTTCACCTATCAGTTGAATTCAATTAAATTCAAATTGTTGTACATGTTACAATAAAGATCTAATAGACTAATAGAGATTCATGACTGGGCGTGCTGTGAACTCATTAATTCAGACTGATTTATATAGTTCATTGGAATAAATGAAATCAGTAAAAGATACAGCCAATGGGATCACGGAAACAGTATTTGCGGTCTTGTTCCCAGTCAGATCATGTGTTCAGTTCATAATCATGATATGAAGATAACAATAGTTACAAGGTAAAAATGACAAGAACATTTACAGGTTTGGGGAACAAAAGGGTTGTAGGGAGATGGGGAACTAAGAATAAAGCTCTATTGTATTGTTTCATTATCTTATTTCTATTTGTACTATTAGTACTACTGTTGCTAACAGCGTATTTAAAACAAAATGCACACACTGTAAACATAAACAAATACGGTAAATCAACAAAGTCACAACATAATTCACATGGTCAAAACAACACAGATATGCAGTGGTAAAATGTAAAATAGAACTCAACATCGCTATATTTAAAATGATAAAATGGTCTTTCTTCCCCCTCCTTTCTCCTTCAGTTTGTCACAGAGAATATGCAAGTATATTACGTGTACTTTTATTTTCTAGGATACTTCAATCATGAATGAATGTAGGTAAACTCTTTCTCTTGACTCAGGGTAGGCTAGTTTGAGTCAGAGCCTTATAGTAGGAGAGTTACGATATTGATGGGTCAGAAACCAGAGCGGAGCACCGTGCACGTGACTACAGAGATTCGTCTATGAGTGCAGTCCGAGTCCTAACTGTCATTGGGAGTACATTGTTTTCATGAAAACGGCGCAAATAAGAGCTATTTTAGGTACGTATGCAAAAAGACAACTGTTTTAAAGTATTGTTCAGTCACGGCTACTGTCTCTGTAATGTTTATGTTGTACTATTATTAAAGAATAACTAAAATAAACTTAAAGTCATTAAAGATGGATTAAATAACCGAGTCAAATGCCTTTCTGCATACTCCTACCCCCCAATAGGACCCGCTGTTATCGCGAGAATCTTAGCTTTTCAGTGAATTCTCGCGATATCGCCTGCTTTGAAACCAGTTTCAATCAGCACTAACACTTTCAAGACGTCAATATAATTATATATCATTTGCAAATCATGTGACAAAGTATCCGAAATCAACCTCCAGAAGGCATTCTTTAATTTGCCTGCATCGATAGTTTGTTTACGAGGTCACCGCCATTAATACATGATGTATTCTTTGCTGGTCCATGATTAAATCCCATTCATATTCATCGACTTCCGGTTTCAGAGTGCACTCAAACGGCTTCTACATCAGCGCGCTGCTCCTCCAGCAGCGCCATTGTCCTGGCGCACAGGAGTGAACGGGAATATCGCAACTCTCCCCTAGAAGGTTCTGGTTTGAGTAGGCTACAGCCTTTGTAGCCTTCAATAGGATACGCCTCGGCCATGAATACTTGTGTGCCTCTGGAGATGCCCATTTCGGTTAAATGATTTACCACAGATTGTACACGTGAAGGGCTTCTCTCCCGTATGAATCATTAAGTGCCTCCTAAGATCTCCCTTTGCGTAAAACGTTTTAGAACAAACTGTACAACTAAATGGTTTATGAGGTCTCGTGGACAGATCAGCTCTCTGTGGCAGGTTGTTTCTCAAAGAAATTCTTTGTCCTTGTGCCTCGTGTGTTTTCAGTGACTGATTTTTCCTGGTCTCCTCCCAGTCGTCACTGTCGTCGGTGTCAGATTCAGAACCGTGTGAAGAGATGAGTTGCACATCAACAGTTGGTTGTGATGCTCCACAGTTCTGCACATCAGCTTGCGTTTTCATGTGTTCATTTGAAGTGCTGGCTAGAGGCTCTTTCTCGCTGATTTCACTATATTCACATTTCAAAGGTCGTAATGTCTGCGTTGACTTGGCATCTACCTCTTGTCTGGGAATTAGCTCCTGCTGTTCATCCTTAATCAGTGCAGGCTGTGGTTCCTCTTGGAGCAGATCGGACCCTCTCTCATGTTGCTCCGGCGATTTCTCCTCTTCACAGACTGGGATGAAGTCTTGGAGAAAATTGAATGAGCAGGATGTCAGTAGAGGCTATTGCAACTCTACTGTATATTCATCCCATTATAATAACATAATCTCTAGATTTTAAAATTGCAGCTACAGTATATTGCATCATGTAATAATGCAGGTGGCAATACTGCATTATTACTGAATAATCAATAATTTGGTTGAGTTGTCTCTATTTTTATTGTTGCTACAACAAACACAAAAAAGACAAAAAATAAATAATCAGTACAGTACCACAACTATCGTAAAGTGTATCCCCAACAACTATCGTAAAGTTTATCCCCCCACCCACCCCGCCTCTCCTCATTGTACATTTCTCTTTTCCCTTTTTTTACCTCCCCTATGATTTTGCCTCAATGATTTGCTGCTTCTGTTTTTACCCAAGTAATTGTTTTGTATGTACGGTATTTGAATGCCTCAATGAAATGAACAAGTTGGCCACTATTGTAAACAAGTGTATGCTTAACTAGTGTGCCCAATCAGCTTTTTCAGATTTGATGCAGTTGTACTTGAATTGTACTGTAATTCTCCAAGCTGTTATCAGTTTTGTAGCACTGTGTACTTCACTTGTACTGTAACTCTCATCCCTGTTAATAAAAATTTCATTCATTCATTCATTCATTCATTCATTCATTGTACACTTAATTAGTGATTCCATTCAGTCATCAGCTCTGTTGTAGTTAGTTTACAGTACTTTAAATGTACTGTAAACGACCTAAACGGCATTCATTCATGATGTAAATGACTGTTAGTATGCTGAATGAATGAATGAATGAATGAATGAATGAATGAATGAATGAAATGAATGTTTTTTTTATTAACAGAGATGAGAGTTACAGTACAAGTCAAGTACACACTGCTACAAAACTGATAATCCTATAGTTTAAACGTTTAGTCCAGACCGATAGTAAATACATAGCAATGATTGGTGACCAACCTGTCAGATCAGAGGTGACTTGAGGAGTGAGGAGCTCCAGCTGTCTGTGTTGCAGATCTATTTGTTGTTGGTATTGTACGATAGTTCTGACAAACACAGCTAATATGTCCTCTGCAACGGCGGTCAGTCGTTCATTGACGAACAGCCTCAACGTCTCTATGTCACACATTGTTACTTTAGTTACAAATAATAGTGCTATTATGTTCTTTTACTGGCAGAACCAAAGGAGAAGAACCTTGCTGGAAATAAACAGGATGGCTACAACCCAAATTAAACAATGAGAATAAAAACTTCCGGGTCGACTACCTTTAGCTTTTCGCAGGGCCATCTATAGTCAGAGTTGCGACAATGAGGGGTCAGAAAATGCAGACTGGAGTTAATTGGAAATAGAAATACTTTGATTTAAACGAGGGCGGCGCAAATAAGAGCTACGCCAACTGTTTTAATCGATAAATCGTCAATTAAAGAGATTTAAGGTCATTAAAGTTGGGCTGTTGCCTGAGCCCAATGCGTTGCTGACTACTTTCAGTCCAGTCCGGGACCTGTCCCTATTTGTCTCCATTCTCAATATAAAAGTCTATGTAGAAGAGCATTAGCCTCGATCTCCAGGCTCTCATCCGCGCTGCGAGATGGAAGAAAATCCACTGGAGTCTGACCCCATGAAGTGAACGGAGTTTGCGTAATACTAATGTTGTCCCCTTTGTCTTTCTGTTTGATCCTTGTACGCATGGATATATATCTATGCTCGCAGGCCTACGCCCCCTGCTGCTGGGAGACCGGTATGGCTCAACAACATACAATGTTAATAATGAAATGATAACTTATTGTTTCTCTCTATATATTTATAAAAATAATACTAATAATAATAATAAAACGTAAAGTCATGTTGCTAAGTTTAGGTGAAACAAATGGTGTAAAAGCAAATATTAAATCATCTTTATTGTTAATTGGATTTAATCTTTGTGTTAGAGACAAAACATTGATTTCTCATCATCGTCAATGGCATTTTCAAAACAGACGTTGAACTAAAAACAAACATTAAACATATTAGCACCCCGGGACCACAAAATATGATGTAATACTGACAGGGAAATATCTATGGTCTTAACTCGGAACTGTGCATGGTTCGTGCATGTCTCATTAGATTTCCATTTAGATTAAACGATTTACCACAAACTGTACAACTGTATGGCTTTTCTCCTGTGTGAGTCCTTAAGTGCCTCCTAAGAAATGCATTTCGGTTAAATGTTTTACCACAAACTGTACAACTGAAGGGCTTTTCTCCCGTATGAGTTCTTCTGTGCCTCTTTGGAAATGCATTCTGGTAAAATGTTTTTCCACCAACTTCACAATGAAATGTTCTTTCCACTGTATGGGCTCTCATGGATGGACTTTGTCGCCCTGATATTACGTCCTGTGGCAACTTGTTTGTCAAAGAAATTCTTTGTCTGTCCACAGTGTGCGCCTCGTTGTGTGTTTTCAGCGCCTGATCTTCCCTGGTCCCTTCCCAGTCATCACTGTCGTCAGTGTCAGATTCAGAACAGTGTGAAGAGATGAGCTGAACATCAACAGTTGGTTGTGGTGCTGCGCAGTTCTCTACATCGGCTTGTGTTTTCACATGTCCGTTTGAAGTGCTGGCTACTGTGGCTAGAAGCTCTGTTTCAATGTTTTCGTCATATTCACTTTTCACTGCTAGTAATGTCTGTGTTGTCCTGGCATTCTCCTCTGATCTGTGATTTAGCTCCTGCTGTTCATCCTTAATCTCTGCAGGTTGTAGTTCCTCTTGGAACGGATCGGGCCTCCTCTGCTGTTGCTCTGGTGATTTACTTCTTTCACAGACTGGGAGGAAGTCTAGCAAAAATGAAATAAGAGAAACAGTGATTCACAACATTTATTCAGAGTACAGTCTCCTTTGACCTCATATGCTTTGTAGTAGTAGTAGTAGTAATTGTAGGTAATTGTGAACACAGTGTGCGAGGTTACTATGTAAGCCAGGCAGAAATGTCTGTGTCACACACTCCATATTTTGGCATGCGTAAATCAAATATGGAGAACTCCACCGTTTCTATTAGCTTCGATCCCCGGCCATCAATTATGCACGTGGTGGATGTGGCATTTATCATGAACATTAGTGAGGGTCAATTACTCTATGTGAATGTACTCGCCCGAGCCCATAGACTTCAATGCATTTCCTAACTATCGGTTGTCCCAAATCTCAATAGTAGTCTATGTAGAAGGACTGGGCTGGGCTAGAAGGGCTGTCCAGTCCGTCCAGTCCAAGGGTAAATAAATCGTAATGATTTGTGTGACCAACCTGTGAGATCAGAGGTGACTTGAGGAGTGAGGAGCTCCAGCTGTCTGTGTTGCAGATCTATTTGTTGTTGGTATTGTACGATAGTTCTGACAAACACAGCTAATATGTCCTCTGCAACGGCGGTCAATCGTTCATTGACGAACAGTCTCAGCGCCTCTATGTCACACATTGTTACTTTAGTTACAAATACTATTGCTTATTACGTTCTATTACAGACAGGAGAACTGCACGATGATATTCAAGAACTCAAAATAAACAGACCAACAACAAAGCCCGACCCGGAAGTAAACGGGTCGGGTCAACGACGTTTGGTTTCTCTCATGTCAAATAAGGTGTTTGATGCTTTGTTCGCCCCCTGTTGCTGGGAGGTGGTATGGCTCTTGGCTCTTCATATACAGTAGGTCCTAATCAATGTACATGATAAAATACCACTAGGCTATTTATTTCTCAGTCTGTGTCTCACAGGAAAGCTGTGGGCAGTTCAGAAACCCGTCTTCCAGTGACATCATCGTTCAACAGATGATGCCATTGGAACACCTGACTTTTATTTTGGTCAATTTACAATGTTTGTGTTAAGTGAACACCAAACATATCAAAAACATGGCTCAGGCATACTCAAATACAGTGTGTGGCACAGACACATGGCTTCCATAGTAACTGTGTACTAAATTATTTTAAAACAGTAAGTCGAATTCAACATGTGGTGCATTTGGAACTTACCCCTTTTTAAAAGTTGATATTACATAGCTGTATGTTCATTGTATGGAGTGGATGTTATGCTATTCAATGCATGTTAGTCAAGTAAGCTAATGGGGCTAGTCAATTTTGGGGGTCTTGACCATGAAAATGTTTTGAAACCACTGAGCTAAGGACAGAAACAAATCAATTCACAAATAAAAGCAATCAAAGCATCGCTATGGGGTAAAAAAAAAAAGAAAAAAAGTAAGTGATATTGTTGTTAAGAGGAGAGTGTGAAATAGGTTCTCTATATTCTAACAGTAGTCAGTGATATTTGCGATGACGATCACAGGAACAGTAGGCAGAGACGTAGTGTACCTTCTCATTAATCACTTTATTGAACTTAAACAGCAGCAGGCACGAAGGTGCAGGCGTAACCACCACAACAACAACCCCAGCACACATTTGTCTTCCTGTGCTTCAACTTCCCACACAGTAACCGGAACAACGTCCCTCAGTCCCGGAAATCCCTCCAAAGAACTCAATCTGTAGCCGGACGCTACAATATGCACTAAACGAGTGTTTAGTCAGTAAAAAAACACAGTATAAACAACAAACTAAGTGAACATAATTCACAAAAAGCACAAATATGCAAGATGGTAAAATGCAAATAATGTCAGACCTCTCGGTACTTCATTGCCATCTCCATGCAGTTCCTGCTCACTGATGCACTGATGGTGTGTTCCTACTAGCGATGACATCAGGGAACAACAGTTTTCTATCTCTGGTCCTTTAGGCAGGATTCCAGAGAAGAACTAAGGGATTAGGGATAACACCTGACGAACCGGTGAGTTGTTTCCTAATAACTGACTGAGGCACAGCCGCTTCGGTCAACAACCGTATTGCTGTACAGGTATATTAGAGAAGTGGTTCTTCCAAAAAATAAAATAACAGAAAAGTTTGGATAGCACTTACCGGTAGTTCACATTTTCACCTAATCTTTCGGTAGATTTGATGCGAATGGGTGGAGAAATTCTGATCCTTGCATATATAATCTGCCTTTATCAACCTTTATCAATGTTCAATTCATAAACTACATAGTGAAATATAGTTAAAGTTAGAACACTTTAGGAGTCGGACATGATGTGATGAAAAGTTAAAAACATGGTTGCAGTTGTGTGTGCATGCAGGAGTAATGGCAGTAGCTCAGTGGGTAGAGAGGCCATCTTCAACTCTTCTAGTAATCAGAATGTCAATTAGCTCCCCTTGTTCAATAGGCATGTTAGCAGAGGGAAGCTTGATCAGAAAATCTTGACCTGCATTTGAACATTTGCTATACTATTTGGATTGGCTTTAGACAGTGACTAATCGTTCGCTCCCTGGCCTAAGTTTAAGTGTTAGATTGTCTGCGAGAAAGAAGCAGATTTTGTACACTAAACACGTGAGGCAAAAGCTATCTTTGGTAAATAATACTGCAGGTTTATTGAGTGTCAGGATAGCATCTTCATAGCATCTTTTCAGGATTGCATTCAAGCAAGCGTCTCTCTAGTATCATGATAGCATAGTGTCATGTGCCATAGCACACTGAAGGCCCTCCGGCCTCCCTGTAACTGGCCTCCCAATGTCTGTTCGATTCTCTTCGCAGTGGACTTCTTCCTAGTGGCTTATATGGGCCAGAGTCCCACCCAGGGGTTGGACATAAACACAGGTTAACAGGAGAGTACATGGTTGAATACACAAGAACACGAAAGGAAGTGTAGTGGGAAGTTAGAGTCGCTACAGACTGCAGAGTGGACAGCCCGTGTTTCGGCCAAGCGGTGACGTCACGTCCTGCATTTTTGAATGGGTGTCAATGAGACTTCCGGCTTGTTCCGGTCTGAATTTCGGCCGCGGGCAGGTCTTTCCTGCTGCCTGACCACTGTCCAAAATACAGACCGGAACAAGCAGGAAGTACCCATTGAACACCATTCAAAAAAGGAGGATGTGACGTCACACCCTGGCCAAAACACGGACTGTGCAAAATGCAGAGGCAGCCTTAAGGGTTGGGGTGACAGGAATAGGAAGCCAGGATATGGCACCTGACTTACCAGGTGCCATGTCCCTCTCACAACATGGTTTGTAGGTTCAAACAGCAATATTTAAATGTCCTTTAGCAATGGAAATTTGCCACGTCAAAACGTAACTCCTTACTTCTCTCCCTGAGCACTCATCATAACCAGGGGCAAATTCCTCTAAAATTGTCAGGGGTAAACCATTCAACACCTGTATGAAACCTTGTTTGTTTTCAGAGATCACCAATTTCACTCACTCCATCTATAAATTATAAAACTAACGATTTCTGTCACATATGAAGAATCTCCATGTCTTTCTTCAGATTCGGGCTGGAACTAAAGTGCTTGCCACAAAGTATTAGCACGTAAGGCATGTGTACGTGTGTGCTTCTTAAGATTTGAATTCCGGTTAAACGTTTTACCACAAACTGTACAACCAAAGGGCTTCTCTCCCGTATGAGTCATTATGTGCCTCTTGAGATCTGCATTTCGGACAAACGTTTTAAAACAAACTGTGCAACAAAATGTTCTTTCCACTGTATGGGATCTCATGGAAGGACTTTGTTGTTCTGATATCAGCTTGTTTGTCAAAGAAAATCGTTGTCTTTCCACAGTGTTTGTCTGATCTTGAGAATGATTTTCCCTGGTCTCCTCCCAGTCATCACTGTTGTCAGTGTCAGATTCAAAACCGTCTGAAGAGATGAGCTGCACATCAACAGTCGGTTGCAATGCTCCACAATTCTGTACATCAGCTTGTGTTTTCACATGTTCATTTGAAGTGCTGGCTAGAGGCTCTGTCTCTCTGATTTCACTATATTCACTTTTCACGGCTACTATTGTCAGTGGCGACCCTTCACCCTCGTCTGGTCTGTGATGAATTAGCTGCTGTTCATCTTTAATTTGTGGAGGCTGTGGTTCCTCCTGGAGCAGATCGGACCTCCTCTCCTGTTGCTCTGTTGCTTTTTCCTCTTCACGGACTGGGGCCAAGTCTAGGAGTCAAAATGAGAAATAAGAGAAACAGTGATTGAAGCACACATATGGATTCCTAAAATTGTTTTTAATACTTAATATCATATGTCCCTCAAGCTTATTTGTAATGGTTTGAGGCCCAGTCATCACTGATATAACCAGTCCTCATCATTTCTTTATGGACAGTTTAGCTGCAGTGGAACTGCAGCTAAGGAGGATATTTTATAGTAGAGTCAATATAGTATAGTCATTATAATACTGATGCTAGATAAAACCAGGCTTGTTTAAATTCCAGGTCAAATGGAAAATCAACAATAGTGGACATTATAAACAAATTGGAAATGCAATTTTGGAGTTGAAGACTGAAGGAGAGGAGAAATTATACAAAACAGGGTGCATTGATGATGACATCATTATGAGGCCAAAATCAAACAAGGTGTTCCTGAGAGCAATTTACATTAAAGCTACCCTATATAATATGAAAGACTGATTGTTCAAAATAGATAATTTGTGGAGATAGAAACACACACTAACCCCGGGAGCACCAAAAAACAAAAAGTTGAATTTCATGTTATTCCACCTTTAATATTTATTCAGACTGCATCTCCATGTTTGTGCACTGTATTTACACAATTAAATGATGAATCCACCCCAAAAGGCTTTCTTACCTCGATTTGAATGCACAACACCAATAAGTAGGCCTACTTGTTGAATGAATGAAATATGTATTACAGCTTTCAGATATAGCAGTGGTTTTCAACCAGTGGTCCATGAGAGGGTTCCAAGTGGTCCCCAGGTAAGTTGGTTAACCAGGTGAAAACTTGGTTAACCAGATGTAACTCTTGAGAGCGTAAAAAATGATGTTTACACTCCCAAGAGTCCCGACTCCCAAGTCTACACAACTAGAGAATGCAGATTGTAGAATATTAATGTTCATTATTTATTTTTGCCTGTTTTGTCTCCCAAATCAAAGCAAAATAAATCTTTAGTTTTGGGGTCTGTAGGGCTAAAATGTCCGCAAATGCTGGTCCGTGGATCAAATGCTGAATAAATATGGGCCCCCCTGGTATCAAAAAGGTTGAAAACCCCTGAGATGTAGTATAATTCAAGTACAACTACAACGAGTGGACAGTTTGCAAGTAGAATTCAGTGGTCCAGTCCAGACCGAGGGTAAATAAATAGTAATTGGTAAATAAATAGTAAATTGGTGACCAACCTGTGGGATCAGAGGTGACTTGAGGAGTGAGGAGCTCCAGCTGTCTGTGTTGCAGATCTATTTGTTGTTGGTATTGTACGATAGTTCTGACAAACACAGCTAATATGTCCTCTGCAACGGCGGTCAGTCGTTCATTGACGAACAGCCTCAACGTCTCTATGTCACACATCGTTACTTTAGTTACAAATAATATAATATTGTGCTCTTTCAGCGACAGAAGAACCTCACACGAGAAGAACTTTACTGAAAACAAAAGGAGCAGCTCAACAAAGTAAACAATGGAAAATAACTTCCGGGTCGACGACTCGACGACAGTGTCTTAAACAGTATGGGCAGAGTTACGCCAACTCCGTTCACTTAATGATTCCACAGCCCAGCTTTAGATCGTTTTGTAGAACATAAACATTACAAAGACATTAGTTGTTACTGTAGGCCCGCAATACTTTAAAACAGTAAACACCCAAAGCATCTCTAATTTGCGCAGCTCTCATCTAAAAACAATGCAATTCCAACTCCAGTTTGTCCCTAATTCAGGCTGCATGACCAGGGCTCGAGCTCTCAGTTTCTGACCCCTCAATGTCGCAACTATCGCTCTGGGCATCTCGGTACCTTGCATGCCAAATAAAGACGGATCCTGTTGGTCATTTGATGCTTGTACACCCCCTGCTGCTGGGAGACCAGTATGGCTCTCGCGCTCAAAGATGAGATTCAGTTTGATTTAAAGGTAGGGGAAGTGATTTGAAATTCATGGTGTAGTACCAGCCTGGTGCACTAGGGGCCCCCAAAAGTAGCTACACTATGTGAACCTGCTGCTCTCTCCTGATTGGAGGAGAATTGTGGTGACCTGGGGAACTTTTATTAGCTCCTCTGCTAACGTGGGGGAGGGGGAAACTCCATATGTGGTTTCCACACCTTATAATAGAGCATTTTAACAGAAAAATTTTTTTTTTGGGTGATATCTGACAAAAGTGAAATCACTTCAGTTTGATTTAATATAATGATTCTATATTCTGTCATTCCTTTGGAATTTCCAAAGGCAAGTTGAATCAAGGCCAACTAAATAAGAAGCGACACATATCCAAGTTCATATATGGCCTGACATGGGAGTGAAAGCCTTTGGTTACAGTCGTCACAGATTTCCTGTGGAAACCGTCTCTATCAAGGAGCCTTGAATGGAATCCATCAGCCATTTGGGCCAGCCCATGAAAACAGGGGGCTTGTAGATCACCTACAGTATTTTGATAAATATTCAAGAAATAAACGTATATTTTTCCCAGATTGTTTTTCTTTTTTAAATGAAATTCAAATTGTGTAAAGGAAAACAGGCATATTTTGTATATAGATTGAATGGCATGATTAAATGATTAAATTAATTTTGAAGCTGTGATTAATTTGATTATTTTCTTGAATCATTCAACAGTCTGATTTACACTGGCAAACAAATCTAGCCTGAATCTGATGTCACTTCAAGACAGAAATCTGATCTAACAGGTCACGTGACGCATTTAAACAAATCACATTCCACAAGCTTGGTGTGGCTCAGATTTTATTCAGGTTGGATTTGGCTTTATTTTTTGTTTTCGGGCCTAGTTGTGTGCTATTTAATAGTCTTGGCTCCAGGATTAAATAACTGAGGTCTGAGGAGGTAGCCTGGTTCTGTCTCTGTCTCTATCATTTTATTACTCTATGGCAGGGGTGGCCAACCGGTCACAGACTAAGAGCCACGTTTTTCACTGTGTTACTGCAAAGAGCCACATCAAACGGTCACAACGGTTATAAAACCGCTGTGACGGCCGTCACGGTCCCAAATAGATTTCCCCTCTCCTGCCATAAGACACTTGCATTTGTGTGCAGGTGCGCAATGCAAAGACACACTATTAAAACAGACACATATTTAGAAACAGGGTTTACAATCAAAAAAAGTATACGACAAGTCAAAAAACATACACCTACACCTCCACGGTCGACTAGGAATCAGTCCTTGGTCTAGTGTTAGGCACCACTGTATAGGGCAGGAGTATTTAACAGGTGGTCCGGAGACCACCAGTGGCCCCTGAGAGGATTCCAGGTGGTCCCCAGGCTAAATTATGGAAAGTTGGTTTGCCAGATGTAACTCTTGAGTTAAAATATGCATCACGTGAATCAGCCCAAGTCTACACAACTAGAGAAGAATAATGGTCATTTTGATCTGTATGTTTGACTGTTTTGTTTTCTCTGAAATCCAGCCTGGAATTGTTGACAAAAGTAAACAAAATATTTAGCTTTGGGGTCTGTGGAGCTAACATGTCATCAAATGGTTGTCCGTGGCTCAAATTCTGAATAAATGGTGGGCCCTGGTATAAAAAAGGTTGAAAGCCACTGGTATAGGGAATGCATGACTGCGCCAGTCCGAGCGTTTTTAACGGTTTCATGTGTAAGAGCCGCATGTAACCAGCTGTAACCAGCTGCATGCGGCTCGCGAGCCTCGGGTTGGCCACCCCTGCTATACACGATACCTTTCAGGTAAACAAAAGCCACCTGATTAGCATTTGAATATCTGATGGCCCTGTTACAGCCAGTCAACCATCAGCCACTTCCAACCCCAAACCTTACTGTACAACTGATTTTTCATGAAATCTTCAAAGGGGGGGGGGGCCCTGCCCAGTACAACAGGGCACCAGGTGTTGAATTGTAGTATTACCCCTCGAGACTGGAATCAACATTACCCAATTAAGCCATGTTTAGGAAAATAGATGAGACCTGGATATTTCAGTCTACAGTAGTTAACTGAAACGCTGCCAATATACCTCAATAGATGAAAGAAGTGTTTAACAGTTTATTAAGTTCAAGCAGGGAAACCCATTAAGCTACTAAAGGACAATGCAATGTAGAACATGACAATATGCCAACATAATATTTCAGGCGTATTTGCCATGTCATTCCAAACATCTGCAATCAGTCAAAAGACTGTGAGTGAACTTCCCATTTTCATTTGACAGCAGCTAGCACAGAGGCCCTTCATAGCACAGCAGTCTCCAGCATATTCACAATGAGCCAATAGAGTGGGGGTGAAGTGGAGGTAGATTCTGTTTTTAAACAAATATGTTTACAAACAGTGTTTATACACACTAAAGTTGCTTCGATTACCTTAAAAAAAAAAAGCAATATATTGGCATATCATTTTTCCCCCTCCACCCCTAATACAAATCCAATGGAACAGACAAAATAGCAAGTGGTCAGTGTTCATGTTTCTCCATCATGTGCAGGTGTGTCTGTGTGCGCTCTGGCTTTGTGGCGTTTTAAACTCTGTGCGTGACGAAAGGCCTTCCTGCACTGGTCGCAGCGATGGGGGTTACCGTCCATGTGAGTTCTCTGGTGACTCCTCAAGTGAGCCTTTGACACAAAGTGAAGCCCACACTCCTCACAGCCGTGGGGTTTAAGGCCCGTGTGAAGCAGTTTGTGCAGGCTCAGGCTGGCCTGTTGGGTGAACCTGCTTCCGCACTGGTCACAGTGGAACGGCCGCTCTCCCGTGTGCACGAGCTGGTGCGCCTTGAGGGTGGACAACTGAGCAAAGCATCTCTCACACTGGTCGCACTCGTAGGGTTTTTCGCCGGTGTGCGTTCTCAGGTGCGCGACAAGGTTATTTTTGCTGCTGAAGTCTCTCCCACACTGGTCGCAGTGGTGCGGCTTCTCTCCGGAGTGAACCTTCTGGTGTCTTCTCAAGGTCTCCATTCTGGCGAAGTGCTTTCCACACTGGGCACACCCGTGGGGCGTCTGCGGCTTGTGAACGTTCTGGTGGCTTTGAAGGTGATCCTTTCTGGTGAAGCGTCTCCCGCACTGATCGCAGCCGTAGGGTCTTGGTTTAGCCGAGGAGCCGACGGGTTCGTTTTCTGCTGGTTTGAGGACCAAATTAAGACAAAGGGAAGCAGATGCAGGTTGAGACATTGCAAGAAAGGAATTCAACGTTACAATTAAAACATTCGTTTCAGTGACGGTCAATCTGACACAATTTAATTGCTTATTCAGCCTTTAAAAGTCATTAGGTAATTTAAATTAGCAAAAGTCAATGACAAGAGATATACAATATGGAGTTATGCAGTGTGATGTCTCCGATCTTATAGATCAGGGGTGGCCAACCGGTCACAGACTAAGAGCCACACAGACTAAGAGCCACGTTTTTCACTGTTACTGCAAAGAGCCACATCAAATGGTCACAACGGTTAGAAAACAGCCACCACGGTCGCAAATAGATTTTCTCCTGCCATAAGACACGTGCATTTGTGTGCAGGTGCGCAATGCAAAGACACACTATTAAAACATATAGACATGTATTTAGAAACAGGGTTTACAATCCAAAAATGTATATGACAAGTCAAAAAACATACACCTGCACCTCCGCGGTCGACTAGGAATCAGTCCTTGGTTGAGTGGTTGGGCACAACTGTATAGAGACGGGGGTTTTAAACAGGTGGTCCGGAGACCACCAGTGGTCCCTGAGAGGATTCCAGGTGGTCCCCAGGCTAAATGATGTAAAGTTGGTTAGCCAGATGTAACTCTTCTACGCTCTACAGAAAGTACAGTTGTAAAAGATTAATGGTCATTTTGATCCGTATGTTTGACTGTTTTGTTTTCTCTGAAATCCAGCCTGGAATTGGTGGTCCGTGGCTCAAATCAAATTCTGAATAAATGGTGGGCCCTGGTATAAAAAAGGTTGAAAACCACTGGTATATGGAATGCGCCAGGCCGAGCGTTTTTGACTGTTTCATGTGGAAGCCCCTTAAGAGCCGCATGTAACCAGCTGAAGAGCCGCATGTGGCTCGCGAGCCACGGGTTGGCCACCCCTGCTCTATGGGTTAGACAGGTAGTGCCAAAATGACCAGTGTACATGGTAAATATAAATTAATGCTCAGTGTTTTTTCAGACCATTGAAAGTGTTAAAAGGAACACTGGTTCTAGTCTACCCTGTATGGATTTTAAGATGTCTGTTCATGTCAGCAATTTTGCCAAAGCCTTTCCCACAAATTGTGCAACTAAAGGGTTTTTCCCTAGTATGGGTCCTCAGGTGCATCTGCAGATGAGCTTTTTGAGTAAAGTGTTTGTCGCTACAAATCGTACAACTAAAGGGTTTTTCCCCTGTATGGATCTTCATATGTCTGCTCATGTCACCCCTTTGGCCAAAGCCTTTACCACAAACCGAGCAGCTAAAAGGATGTTGTCCTGTATGGCTCCTCATGTGCATCTGCAGATGTGATTTCTGATGAAAGTGTTTGTCACTGCAAACTGGACAACTAAAGGGTTTATCCCCCGTGTGAATCCTCATGTGTATCTTAAGATTTGCATTTCTGTTAAAATGTTTACCACAAACTGTACACCTGAATATTTTCCCCCCTGTATGCGCTGGAGGAGTTTGTTTGGATGATATCAGACCCTGTGATAACTTGTTGGTCAAAGACAAAAAGTGTCCGCCCACAGTTTGTGTATCGTGTAATTGCAGTGTGTCTAAGGCTGACAGATCTTCCCCGGTCTCCTCCCACTCATCAATGTTTTCATTGTCGGATTCAGAACAGTGCACAGAGATGAGCTGGACATCAGTACCGGTAGTTGGTTGTGATGTTCGACAATACTCTGTGTGTTCAGTTGAGGTGCTGGCTAGAGGCTCTCTCTCTCTTTCGTGGTGTTCACTGTACCAATGTGTCACTGCTAGTGACGTCATTGTTGACATGTCAGCCTCAGGTCGTGGAAATATCTCCTTGTTTTCCACTTTAACGTGTGCATATCCTGGTTGCTCCTGATGAATGGGACTGGAGCTCATCTGTTGATGTTCATGGAAGCCCTCAGCTTTACACACAGGGGGACGCAGGCCATCTGTGGAAAATAAATAATGGCAGACCATTAAATGTTTTAATCATCAATCGGCCGTTCATGTGTTTTCCGCACAGATTCCGTCTCAAAATCCCACAGATCGTTACACAGTATCTATATAGTGATGTGCCCAAGACAGATCTGTCCTGTAATTTCACATTCCCAACTGTGCAATTGTAATTGTCTTTTTAAGTTTTCAAGATTAGCCTGTCTTGAACATGAGCATCAATTCATAAATGCAGCATGCAATTTACATGGAGTCTTACACGCACTTTCCTACACTGCTGAGAAATATATCAACCCACATTTTTGAAACAAACTGCCTCAAATCATCCAGTTGCTATCAAAGACATAGGTTAGGGTTAGAAAAAGGCATCCTTTTCACATTGGCCTATTATAGTGCCACCAGGAGACATGTGCCCAGAAGGCATAGTTACAAATTAAATAAAATGTCACCGTTTTGGACATACATAAGTTTTCCACCCGCCAGTGATGATATGCATGGAAAAGGACCATTAAACATAATGTACAGTGGACTTTGGGATTGGTCTACCACAGGGGTGCCAGCACTTTTTTGACTTGAGAGCTACCATCAAAATAAACAATAATCAAAGTAAAAGGAAAATAAGTAAATATGCTATGTTGCGCTACTATTGTGCTACTGGTTGCTGAGGAAGTTCAGATGTATGATGAAAATAAATAACTGAAATTCAAACATTCACTGAGTTCATATTACATGATTTATTATCCGATGGTTTTGACCAAAGTCCTATACTTTGTTGTAGCTACAACATAAACATAACATAAACTAATTAAATGCACAGAATATAGAACAAGTTCACAGTCAAAAGCTAGTTTACCTCCGTCCGCCACTGGTAACACCTAGTTACAGGACAACTAATTAACAAAATATACAATAGCATCCTTCCGTGTCACATGTATTGAGCTGTTCATGGCTCCAGGCACAAAAGAAGTCTAAATTTCTTATGTCCCTGCCGTAGTCTAGCTTTAATTTGTTGATGACCTCAACAATATACAGTATTTCGTCTTAAGTCAGGCAAATTAGCTTAGTGTTTTAACATTTTCCCATGGTTTTAGTCAATGACGTTAACATGTATGTCGGATACAAACAGGAGGTGGTCAAGGTGGCCACTGACCAGAGTTTACAAGTTATACTTGCAGTACAAGCTGCATCTAAAGGATTTTATGACCTGTGATGTTTGGGCAACTAGTGACCTGCAATGGTTAGGGAAGACAATTCTTGGGTAGTACAGGGACAAGGCAGGATGTCTTCTCTAATCGCACAAAAAAGTCCCCGTTTTGCAGTAGGCAGCTCTCTGGTTCAAATTAATTAAATGGCCATCATTCATCGCCACGATTTCCCCAATTATTGTTCATTTAATGTCACTAGCACTGTTCAGTCAAGTTATCACTCCTCTTCTCTGGCACGGCACGTTTCACTTCTGTGAGGGAAGTAAGTTTTAACTGTGGTTTTGGGAGGATATTGTGCGAATTTGCACCACCTGCTACTACCGTCCTTTGGGTGGTTTGTGGGGCTGCAGAAAGGCAGGGTTGAGTCACACGTGTGGCCCCGAAGGGAACTGGTACTAAAACCAGTACCTGTCCAGCAGCGTTCAAGGGTTTTGGAACCAGTTCGGCAGCTTTATATGGTTTTGCTTCCAGACCAGCAGCGCTGTACTGTTTTGGTAGCGGGGTTTTTTGCAAGCACTTATTCGTGTAGATGGTGTCGATGCCGGCTGCTTTGCAAATCCGAGTCAACATGCATCTGAGGAAGTTTAAACCCATGGGCTCTCTGGTGTACCTGCCGTTAGGAGAGACGAGAAAGACACATTTTAGACACATGTTCATGCTAGGTGATCTTTGCTAAATCTTACACAGAATTGTTTGTCCCAAATAAATAAATAAATTAAAACAAATGTATAAACAAACAAACAAGCAAGTCCCATGTCACTGTTGGATGACAGTGAAAAACACTTTATGGTAAATGGATAATTATTTCCACAAAATAACTGGGCCACTATTTGGGAAATAAATCTACTGCAAATAAAGGTAAGAACACCTTCTGGGGGTGGAATTCTACTTTAACCACTATTTTATTGCACAACAGTGTCATCAACATCTGTAGCGTTCTCTAAATTTTAAACCTTTTTGTGTGTAGTTAGTTACCGTGCCATGATGTAATTCCAAATGTGGACAAGAAGTAAAAAAATGTTCCAGTGGTTATAAATTGATGATTCAAATTATTACCTTCACTGACTTACTAGTACATTGTATGCTAAAACAGCTCTCAAAGCAAACACAAAGTTGATTCAGACACTGTAGTTGTACTTGAACTGTAGGAGCTTTAATGGACATTGCTCTCAGGAACAGCTTGTTTGATTTTGGCCTCTACAAACGCAAACTTGCACGCAATGCTGGCTGCAAAAAAAAACACGTCCTGACTCACCACAGATTTCTGGTGATGCTTCTCGCTCGTATGGGGTGGAGGTAGAAGGCAGGTGGATCTACGGGCAGCAGCGACAGGTATTTCTCCAGCGAGGCGACGGGACACAGTGGATTCCCAGGCTGCTCGCGCATGAATCCCCGCAACAGGCGGCGTCCGCCATCGTCTTGCTGAGTGGCCGCATCTCCTTCGTGGGTTTCGGCGGGCTGCTGTTCGCCCAGAGCCAGCGTCACATACTTGCGTCCGGTCACGTCCCGGTGGATGGAGAACGACTCAGTTGTGAGTAGACGGTTGCACTCCCCGCTGGCCCGGTGCCGGCCCATGTGCAGCTGCACGTCGAACCACACCTTGTTGACCAGGCCCTGGGGCGTGTTGGGGTCCAGCGCCCGAGAATGCATGATCCTACCGAGGTCCGTCTCCGTCAGCGGCCGGGCGCGGAACTTGTCCCTGTCGAGGCCCTCTCGGCGGAGCTTCTTCAGCACCGCCACGAACACGGCGTTGCTGGAGATGAACTCGGAGTCTTTGAGCAGGCACATGGAGCGGCTGAACGGAGGCTCCTTGATGTGGCGGTTGAGCCCTGCGCGCAGCCCAACGTAGCCGCTGAAACTGTACGCCCTGCCCTTCACGTTTTTCACGCCAGCATAGAACCGTCGCAGGATCTGGTTCAGGTCCACCTTGGAGACTGTTTTGAAGTCGACCACCAGCTCCTCCTCGGCGCACCAGGTCTGAAAGCAGCGCACGGACCACTTGGTCTGCTTGCGGGTCGACTTGAGGCCTTCGTATCTCGAGCGTTCCAGCTCCTCCAGGTCGCTCTCGTTAATTTCAGCGTGTCTCCGTTCTTTTTTTGCTTCTTGTTCCTCCTCCTCCTCGTCATCCTTCTCGTCACCGTCGCTTTCTGTGAAATGTGCCATTTCAACTCAGCACAGTCAGAACTCAAGGAACCAAGAACTAGAAGTATGTTTTAGATTTAGAAGAACAGGAGTGGGGCCGCATATTAAGATCTACAAGCTCAGTGCAACATGTTTTGAGCTTGTAGATCGGCCATCTTTGCTAAATTTTAATTGTAATACTGATTCATTTATTTATTACTTGCGCGAGCACAGGGAGCGAGCAACCACAAGTAAAGCGTTCGGTTTGCAGTTGTCGACTGTTGGTTGTCCCTCAAAGAACTCCGATTGGCTGCTTTAGGTGCTGTTTAGACCATGGCCTACTTGTGTGCAATAGTTGGAACTCTACTGAGTGCAGAGCTAGTTTGTCTGTTTATTTATTTGTTTATTGTACTGCATTTTGATTCCTGAAAAGTAACATTTGTATTTACATACATTTAGCTATACTTATGATAAAGATAATAGAGGCAAATTATTCCCCCCTCTACGTTGCTTCTACTTTGATGCTGCAGGTGTTTTGATGCCGACAGACACTTGCTTCTTCCTGCCGATGGTCCAGAATGTTGTTGTTGTCAACAAATAATGAGGACAAAACATTTGTCGGGCTCAGGAAAGGCGGTGCTAATTTGTGAGGGGGAGGTGAGGTGGAGTTCGATCCTGTTTTTAAACTAATCTGTTTACAAACAGTGTTTGTACACACTAAAGTTGTGTGTGTGTGTGTGTGTGTGTGTGTGTGTGTGTGTGTGTGTGTGTGTGTGTGTGTGTGTGTGTGTGTGTGTGTGTGTGTGTCAGTCAGTTACCTGAAAAGACAGCCTGTGTTGGTGGAGAAAGTGGAGCCAAGTCTTCCTGAGGATGGTTTGCAGATCCTAAAACACATTCAATGAAGAAAGCGGACAAGGAAGACATTATAAGAATCATGCAGATTTGGGCAAGTGTAAACATTTGCAAACCAATAAATGATCTACTCTAGATTCTTGACCGGATTGTTATTACTGCATTTAACCACTTGGTGTCGCATTTCACTCAGGAATGAATGATTCAGAGTGACACATGGTTTCTCACAAACATTAGGCTTTGCTTGACACTTAAAGGTAATAGAGGCAACTTTAGTGTGTACAAACACTGTGTTTGTAAACAGATTTGTTTAAAAACAAAATCTAACTCCACCTCACCCACTCTATTGGCTCATAATCAATCTGTGGGAGACTGCTGTGCTGTGATTGGCTAAGATGCTGTATGGCGCTGACTATGACATTAAATACAATGCTAAAAAGAGCAAAATAATGATTGTCCGAAGCAGAGAGGATAGGCAATCAACCTTCCCTGACTTTCATCTCTCTGGAGCTGTTCTCAGTGTATGTAGTGAGATTAAATACCTGGGACATGTAATTTCTAATGACCTCTCTGATGATAAAGACATATATAGACAGCGCCAGAAGCTGTATGCACAAGGTAACATGCTGTGTAGGAAATTCAGCATGTGCTCAGTACCAGTGAAGATCTCACTTTTTAAATCATTCTGTACACCCCTGTATACTGCTCACCTGTGGTGTCGCTACACACAAGCCAGTATCAGGCGTTTGACTGTGGCCTACAATGACTGTATGAGACTGCTACTGAAAGCTCCAAGAAGCTCCAGTGCCAGCCAGATGTTTGTTAGTGTTGGGGTTCCTACCTGCTCTGCTGTTCTACGCAACCTCATGTATAGGTTTATGTGCAGGTGCTCAGAGTCTGTAAATGACATCATTAATGTCCTAACTAACCCGATGCGTAGCTCTGTTAGGTTCCACTCTAGAAGGTGGAACCACTGGAGAACGTGTTTGTATGTTCAAAACTGAACATGGTGGAACACTTTTTATTGTACATTTTTTCTTCCCTCTCTCTTTTATTTATTTATTGTTGTACTGTTGATGTATGTGATATGGATTCCCCTGAGTCTGAAATAAAGATTGAATTGAATTGTCTCACCACACACACAAATTTCTTCTCCCCCGAGTGAATTCTCCTTAAAATTAAAACTGTCAGGGGTAAACTGTTCAGCACCTGTAAACCCTTGTGATTTCAGATACTAGTTTCATAATTTCTGTCACATAAGAAGAATCTCCATGTGTTTTTTTTTTTTTTTCAGATGCAGGCTATAACTAAAGTGCTTGCCACAAAGTATTAGTACGTAAGGCGTGAGTATTTCGGGTAAACGTTTTATCACAAAACTGTACGACTGAAGGGCTTCTCACCTGTATGAGTCATTATGTGCTTCTGAAGATCTACATTTCGGACAAACGTTTTAAAACAAACTGTGCAAGTAAATGTTCTTCCCACTGTATGGGCTCTCATGGATGGACTTTGTTGTCCTGATATTGTCAGGTGTTTTTTCAAAGAAAATCTTTGTCCTTCCACAGGGTTTGTCTGATCTTGTGAATGATCTTCCCTGGTCTCCTCCCAGTCGTCACTGTCATCAGTGTCAGATTCAGAACCGTGTGAAGAGATGAGCTGCACATCAACAGTTGGTTGAGATGCTCCACAGTTCTCTACATCGGCTTGTGTTTTCACATGTTCATTTGAAGTGCTGGCTAGAGGCTCTGTCTCTCCGATTTCACTATATTCACTTTTCACTGCTACTGCTGTCAGTGGCGACCCTTCATCCTCCTCTGGTCTCTGAATTATCTCCTGCTGTTCCTCCTTAATCTCTGGAGGCTGCATATCGGACCTCCTCTCCTGTTGCTCTGGTGGTTTCTCCTCTTCACGGACTGGAAGGAAGTTTTGGAGGCAAAATAAATAAGAAATAAATCAGAAAAACAGTGATTCTTAACATTTATTCAGACTACAGTCTCTTTGGACCCCATGCTTTGTTGTAGTGGTAGTAGTACTAGTAGTAGTAGCAGCAGCAGGGTTGGTCATTTGGAGATAATTGCTAACACAGTGGGGGAGTTTACTATGTAAGCCTGTGTTTGTGCCTGTGTTTGCATCACACACTCTATAGAATGGAAGTGAATTAAGATACGCAGCAGCATCATACTTGTATATAAAAGGTACAAATGCTACAAATTATAATTATGCAAATGAGCCGCCAACGGCTCAGAGTGGTAGAATAGCTGGATGCGATATGATGCAAATGAGCCATCCCCATGGCTCAGAACGGTTGGAGCTAGTATCCTTGCAAGTTACAATTGTGTTTGCTTCGTTCATTTTATGAAAGGTTGTGGGTTGTTGGCTAAATTTACCCACTGTTTCAGGGTTGTGCCATGAGGTGAAGCTGAGGGGCAAAAAGTGGTTTCATGGTAAATTCCTTACTTCAAGGCTATCTTTGTGCACCATGTTGTGCACAAGTCTCTGTATGATAAAAAATCAGTCTCACTTTGATTTTACCAATTTGCCTACAGCCGCCAAAGCCACATTCTTATTTATTTTAAATGATGTTTAAAGTGAAAAAACCCAATAAAAGATTGATAACTGTGAGTGGACAACACCATTAAGTAATTCTACTTGCTGAATGAATGAATGAATGAATGAATGAATGACATATTTATTAACGTTTGGAGATATAGTATAATAATTCTATACAACTACAACTAAATTAACAGATTAATTTACAAGTAGAATTCTGGAGGAGGTCGTTTTGATGTGTGCGGTATGCAGCTTGTCTAGGGCTTAAATCTTCTAAACTGCATTCATTCATTCATTCATGATGTAAATCAGTGGTTTTCAACCAGTGGTCCAGGGACCACCAGTGGTCTTTGAGAGAGTTCCAGGTGGTCCCCAGCTAAATGATAGAAAGTTGGTTAACCAGATGTAACTTGTTTTTCATTTTACACTCTCAAGAGTAAAAATATTCATCATCTGAATTGCCCAAATCTACACAACTAGAGAATGTAGAAGATTAATGGTCATTTTTTTTTATCTATGTTTGCCTGTTTTGTTTCCCAAATGCAGCCTGGATTTGGGATACAAAAGTGGACAAAAGCAAACTAAATCTTTAGTTTTTGGGGTCTGTGGGGCTAAAATGTCATCAAATGGTGGTCCGTGGCACAAATTATGAATACATAGTGGGCCCTGGCATTAAAAAGGTTGAAAACCCCTGATGTAAATGAATGTTAGTATGCTGGTCCTATAGTTTAAAGGGGAACTGCACCCATTTTCAACATTTTTTTTCTGAGAGTGTACAAATGCATCCAAATGAACCCTAATGGGTTAATTTGGTTCCATTTGTACGCTCTCAGAAAAAAAGAAGCATCATTCTAATGAAATCCATTTGTGGTGAAAATACATCTTGATGATGTCATCAAGATGTTTCACCATGGTTTTCTTCATTCCTCCATTTCTTGGGAACACAGAATGGGGAAACTTTTTTAAATCATGTCCACCCAGCACCTGTAGGGTAGATTTTAGAATGTTGCTGGGTGGACTTCCCCTTTAAACGTTTAGTCCAGACCGAGAGTAAATAAATAGTGATGATTTGGCTACTAACCTGTCAGATCAGAGGTGACTTGAGGAGTGAGGAGCTCCAGCTGTCTGTGTTGCAGATCTATTTGTTGTTGGTATTGTACGATAGTTCTGACAAACACAGCTAATATGTCCTCTGCAACGGCGGTCAGTCGTTCATTGACGAACAGCCTCAACGTCTCTATGTCACACATGGTTGTTGTTACTTTAACTACGAATAATATTGCAATTATGTTCTTCTACTGACACAAGAACAGCTCACGAACTTTACTGAAAATAAACAAACAATGAGAATAACTTCCGTGTCGATGACAGTGCCTTAGAGTATGGGCAGAGTTACGCCAACTCCGTTCACTTCTTGGTTCCACTCCAATGGAGGCTCAACTCATAGACTTCTATCGGGAATGGAGACGACAAAATAGGGACAAGTTCAGGACATGACATAGGCAGAAGAAATGCATTGGATTCAGGCAACAGCCCAGCTTTAATAATCATTCTTAAATCCCTTTATTTTAGATCGTTTTGTAGTATTAGTACAACATAAACATAACATTGTTTTGCGAGATTTTAGTTGTTACCGCACACGTACACGCCCCAAAATAAATCTTATTTGCGCAGCTCTCATTTAAAACATCTCCGATTCCATTCAGGCTGCATGAAGAGCGCTCGAGCGCCCAGTTTCTGACCCCTCAATGTCGCAACTCTGACTGAATAGATGGCCCTGGGTATCTCGCACGCCAAATAAAGACGGATCCATTTGGTCATTTGATGCTTGTACACCCCCTGCTGCTGGGAGACCAGTATGGCTCTCGGGCTCAAAGATAAGATTCAGTTTGATTTAGAAATAGGCCTACAGTATTCTACATTCTGGTTTTGTGTTGTAGATGCCTTGTATATTAGGTAATGCAGATGTTTAATAATAATGTACCTCTATAACGGTCCTTTTGGTCAGCAACTCCATCATTCTGTCTGGAACCTCCTCAAAGCCTGCAGGTGGTCCCTGGCCCAGTGGTTGCAAATCACTGCATTTGTTCTAGTCTACCCTGTATGGATTTTAAGATGTCTGCTCATGTCACCCATTTTAACAAAGCCTTTACCACAAACTGTGCAACTAAAGGGTTTTTCCCCAGTATGGGTCCTGAGGTGTATCTGCAGATGAGCTTTTTGAGTAAAGTGTTTGTCACTACAAATCGTACAACTAAAAGGTTTTTCCCCTGTATGGATCTTCATATGTCTGCTCATGTCACCCCTTTGGCCAAAGCCTTTACCACAAACCGAGCAGCTAAAAGGATGTTGTCCTGTATGGCTCCTCATGTGCATCTGCAGATGTGATTTCTGATGAAAGTGTTTGTCAATGCAAACTGGACAACTAAAGGGTTTATCCCCCGTGTGAATCCTCCAATGTATCCTCAGACAACTCATTCTACTAAAGCTCTTCCCACATACAGTACAGCTAAAGGGCTTTTCTCCTGTATGAGTCCTTGTGTGTATCTTAAGATTTGCATTTCTGTTAAACTGTTTACCACAAACTGTACAACTGAATATTTTCCCCCCTGTATGTGTTGGAGGAGCTTGTTTGGATGATATCAGACCCTGTGATAACTTGTTGGTCAAAGACAAAAAGTGTCCGCCCACAGTTTGTGTATCGTGTAATTGCAGTGTGTCTAAGGCTGACAGATCTTCCCTGGTCTCCTCCCACTCATCAATGTTTTCATTGTCGGATTCAGAACAGTGCGCAGAGATGAGCTGGACATCAGTAGTTGGTTGTGATGTTCGACAGTACTCTGTGTGTTCAGTTGAGGTGCTGGCTAGAGGCTCTCTCTCTCTTTCGTGGTGTTCACTGTACCAATGTTTCACTGCTAGTGACGTCATTGCTGACATGTCAGCCTCAGGTCGTGGAAATATCTCCTTGTGTTCCTCTTTAATGTGTGGGTATCCTGGTTGCTCCTGATGAATGGGACTGGAGCTCATCTGTTGATGTTCAGGGAAGCCCTCATCTTTACACACAGGGGGACGCAGGCCGTCTATGGAAAATAAATAATGGCAGAGCATTAATCGTTTCATCTTTAACTTCAATCGGTGGTTGATGTGTTTACTGAGGTACAAACACTAAAAATGCTGCTAAACCATTCAGACAACCTTGTATTATTATTTTTTAAGCTGTGCCTTGTGTCCTTATGTCATTCACTGTGTCTTACAACCCAGATACCTTGCATAGCTTTACCAAGATTCATTCCAATTATCTCAGTGGGCACTCAAGCCCACTACTTGTGTCCTACTGGTTGCTGAAGAAGTTCAAATGTATGATGAAAATAAGTGAAATCCACACATTCACCATGTTCAGATTACATGATTTATTATCCAACGGTTTTGACCAAAGTCCTATACTTTGTTCTAGATACAACATAATTATATCACAAACCGTCAAACGCACAGGATACAGTACAAGTTCACAGCCCAAAACTAGTTTAACCCTGCCATTGGTAACACCTGATTAGTTACAGGACAACTAATATACAATACAAAAATATACAATAGTATACACCTTCAAAAAAAGCTTACATTATGCAGGATAAAAAGAAAAGATAGGAAAACACACAGTATCTACACGTATGTCTGATCCGTGTCACATGTAAGGAGCTGTTACTTCACCTGTCTATACTGTATATTAAGTCTTAGTTTTAAGCATCATAGCCTAGTTTTCTTAGTTTATTTTGTCAATGAAATAAGCTACCTGACAAACATTTTCCGCCAGTTTTGGTCGACGACATACGCAATACGCACACTAGAGGTGGTCAAGGTGGTCACTTGCCACCTTTTTTTTACTAGTTGTACTTGTTGCATTACAAGCTGCCCCTGAAGGATTTCATGACCCATGACGTTTGGGGTGACTGGTGGAGGGACGACATTTCTTGGCTAGTACAAAGACAAGGCAGGATGTCTTCTATAGCTTCGGGCAGAGGAGGACAAGGTGTCTGAATATGACACTATGTTTGCTCAGAGAAAGAGCACACACTGCCGTGCTCCTGGCAACGTCCGGCGTTCTTTTATAAGCTGCCCCTTGTCCCGTATGGCACGGCCGCTACGGGTTTAGCACCGTCTGGAACAATTGAAAACCAGGTCCATGTCAATGCCCCGACACACACAAAAGTTTCCCTGTTTTGCAGTAGGTAATGGCGGTTTATCGCCACAAAAATCACACAATAGTTCATTTAATGTCACTAGCACTGTTCACTGTTCAGTTATGTTAGCACTCCTCTTTTCCTGCACGGCGGGGTTTGCCTCTGTGAGGGAGGTACGTTTTAACTGTGGTTTTGGGAGGATATTGCGTGAATTTGCACCACCTGCTACTACCGTTCTTTGGGTGGTTTGTGGGGCTGCAGAAAGACAGGGTTGAGTCACACGTGTGGCCCCGAAGGGAACTGGTACTAAAACCAGTACCTGTCCAGCAGCGTTCAAGGGTTTTGGAACCAGTTCAGTGCCTTTAGATGGTTTTGGTTCCAGACCAGCAGCGCTGCAGTGTTTTGGTACTGGGGTTTTTTGCAAGCACATGTTCGTGTAGATGGTGTCGATGCCGGCTGCTTTGCAAATCCGAGGCAACATGGATTTAAGGAAGTTTATCCCCATGGGCTCTCTGGTGTACCTGCCGTTAGGAGAGACGAGAAAGACACCTTTTTAGTCGCGTCTATACTATGTGCGTTTGTGTTGCATACATTAAATATGCGCGGTCGCACAAACCAGTAAAAATAAATAAGCATTGTCCCACTGGACAACTTGACAGTAAAACACTGTCAAATTTTGGCTAAAACATTGCTTTAAATGTTTAAAACTCAATTACCTATTGCATCCCTAAATAACAAACAAACAGGCATGCAGTGTTGGCTGCAAAAAAAAAAACACTCACCACAGATCTTTGGTGATGCTTCTCGTTCGGAAGGGGTGGAGGTAGAAGGCAGGTGGATCTTCGGGCAGCAGCGACAGGTATTTCTCCAGCGAGGCGACGGGACACAGCGGGTTCCCGGGCTGTTCGTGCATGAATCCCCGCAACCAGCGGCGCCCACTGTCATCCTGCTGACCGGCCACATCTCCTCCTCCTCCGTGGGCTTCAGTGGGCTGCTGTTCACCCAGAGCCAGCGTCACGTACTTGCGTCCGTCAGTCGCGTCTCGGTGGACGGAGAACGACTCAGCCTTCAGGAGGCGGTTGCACTCGCCGTTGGCCCGGTGCCGGCCCATGTGCAGCTGCACGTCGAACCAAACCTTGTTGACCAGGCCCTGTGGCGTGTTGGGGTCCAGCGCCCGCGAATTCACGATGCTCCCGAGGTCCGTCTCCGTCAGTGGCCGGGCGCGGAACTCGCCCCTGTGGAGCCCCTCCCGGCGGAGCTTCTTCAGCACCGCCACGAACACGGCGTTGCTGGAGGTGAACTCGGGGTCTTTGAGCAGGCACATGGAGCGGCTGAACGGAGGCTCCTTGATGTGGCGGTTGAGCCCTGCGCGCAGCCCCACGTAGCTGCTGAAGCCGTACGCCCTGCCCTTCACGCTCTTCACGCCAGCGTAGAACCTACGAAGGATCTGGTTCAGGTCCACCTTGG
Organism: Benthosema pterotum; assembly: GCA_039105355.1. Classification (NCBI taxonomy): domain Eukaryota; kingdom Metazoa; phylum Chordata; class Actinopteri; order Myctophiformes; family Myctophidae; genus Benthosema; species Benthosema pterotum. Next base: position 9,167,580 of record CM076980.1, on the reverse strand, counting down.
AGACCGTTTTGAAGTCGACCACCAGCTCCTCCTCGGCGCACCAGGTCTGAAAGCAGCGCACGGACCACTTGGTCTGCCTGAGGGTCGACTTGAGGCCTTCGTATCTCGAGCGTTCCAGCTCCTCCAGGTCGCTCTCGTTAATTTCGGCGTGTCTCCGTTCTTTTTTTGCTTTTTCTCCTTCTTCCTCCTCCTCCTCTGCATCCTCCTCATCGTCATCCTCCTCGTCGCCGTCGCTTTCTGTGAAATGTGCCATTTCAACTCAGCAGAGTCAGAACTCAAGGAACCAAGAAATGGAAGTATGTGTTTTAGATTTAGAAGAACAGGATTGCACATTACTGTCGCACCAAAAACAGTTCTATGCGTCCTGAGCACGTAGATCAGCTACTGTATCTTTGAATTGTAATCGTGATTCATATATTTATTTGTTTGTTTGTTCTTTGGGGGCCGGGAGGGGCTGCCAGGTGGGAGCAAACACTTCTCTACTGAACAATGCTGAATAGTTCAGAACACAAGCAGCAGCAGAGTAGACGACTCTATATTGTTTCTGACGCATCGTATACTGCAGAGATTAGGAGGCAATGCCATCCGGCAGGAGGTACAGAACTCCAAGGTGTGTGTATAATAAATAGGTTTAAACAATAACGTCCTCTGTCTAACAAAATGCTCGATCAGAGATTCCCCAATGATTAGATAAACTTCATTAGACTAGGGCATTTTAGTAAGGAGTGTGTGCAATATCCATATCCGTTCATTTTGTTTTTCTCTCTTTGTCCTGTGGTTGTGTTCTATGTTACATGTATGCAGCTTTTTGTTTCCGTCTCCCTGACTAATTTGTCCCATAAACACCTTTGAAAAACCTTGAACCTTGACGGGTCACATCCGTGGCTTGATGTGACTTCATCTTAAAGTAAGTCAGTCAGTAAGGAGTAGGACCATTAAAATACAGAGTGTGTGGCAGATATTTTGGGACTGGTCTTTGCCAGAAACTAACAAAGTAACAGACGTAATACAAATGTACAAATTGGATCAAGAAATCACTTTTGTCAGTCCTGTCCGAGCATAACCACGCGTGCGTGCGTGCGTGTGTGTGTCAGAGAGAGTTACCTGAATAGACAGCCTGTGTTGGTGGAGAAAGTGGAGCCAAGTCTTCATGGTCTGCAGGTCCTGCAACACATTCAGTGAAGAAAGCAGACAAACGAGACATTAAACAAGGTCCAATATAAAGATCTGTTGGTTTTATTACTGTGGATCATCATCCTGTAGATTTGGGCAGGTGTAAACATTTACCAAATAATACCGGTAAATCATCCAGATTCTTGACTGGATTGTTATTGCAGCATTTAACCACTTGGTGTCGCCTTTCAGTCAGGAATGTATGATACAGAGGGACAGGGTTTCTCACAACAATTAGGCTTTGCTTGGCACAAAACTACTTTACCCCAAAATGTATGCTGGGCAATAGTTCTCTTGACACAGTACCCAGATTGGGCCAGCAGATGTATTGTAAACTAGAAAAAACGCTCCTCAGACCACCAGGATAGGAGCATTTGGGAAAAAATGTCAAGCCTATTGTCCTATCTCAGCCTACTGGGACTGATTGCGGTGCAACTCTGCATGATGATTTACAAAAAGGGACACTTCTGAAATGTTTTGTAAGATTGACGCCACGATGATGGTGATACTCACCAGGAAGTGTAAAACTGCAGCCGTGGTCTGTTGCATCTCCTTCTCCAGGCTCCTCTGCCTCCTTCTTGACGATGACTGTTTAGTGTTTAGGATACACAAATCATCCGTATTAAATGTCGGTAGGGCTGCAACGATTAATCGACTAATGGTAATGTAAGTTTTGGGCGCATGAAGAGAGAGCAAACAGCGTTATGAACCATTTAGGAGTAGGCATAACTCGGGAAAAGACATGGGATGAATTAAAGGCAATGGCAAGACCAAGACGGATTGGATGAAAGTTAAAGACGCCCAAAACCACACCTAAGCATAATGTAACAGGTCTAGGAGGTGTCTAACAGAGGATGGTAATGAAAATAACAACTTTAGCGTTAACGTCTCTTCCCCAATGCTAGATGCTCTAATTGCTTATAATGGGCGATGAGACGAAATTGGAGCCCAAGGTCTTTCCTTGATACTCCTTTTGGACAGTGCATAAATGTACTTTGTGCTGTTTGTTTTTTGTTTAATAAAATAATTCATTCATTGATCAATCAATTCCAATCAATCAATTCAATTTAGTATCTCCTGGGACAGCACTCCACACATCCAAAACTTTCACACTCACTCACGCATGCAAGAAAGTAAAAAGAAAGAAACTCAAAGAAAACTTACTGAAGTCAGGGTGGTCTTCAGGTTCCTCCTCCTTCACAGAAAGAGCTGAGTCATTGTCTGGGTCCGGAGAGTTCACCCTCAGCTGCATCCTCGACTTCCCACAGTGGTCTGGGATGAAGGAACAGAAATTCAGACGCTTCACAAGAGCATATCTGAAATAAATATCAGAGCTGAATTTGACAAGTAAATATAAAATGCTTAAACATGTAACTATGAGTAATGTTAAGACTCCACAGAAGTGATAGTCCAGTAATATTGTCATTTGACCTAGAACTAATTTGAAAAAAAAAAAGAAAAAAATCAAACTCAGCTGAATTTGTATTTTCAATATATCCTGAATAACAGATAAAAAGTTGCCTGGAATTGTCTGAGGGGAAAGCTTTGAAAATGGCTTTTACAGTGAGTCCACCATTGACATTCTATTGAAGGCAAATATTTTCTAAATTTCATTGTGCTTTAAGTAGCAAGTGACATACCAAACTTGAGAGTTTTCATGGTGCTGAATCCATTCTTAGCATTAGTTTTGCACGAAATATCGCCATAACAACTTGCCCAAATGTGCCGACGTCATCATATTTGTCAACACAGTTATGGCTGTTTCCAACCCAAGGAGGATTTTTTGGGCAAGATTAATGCTTGGAATGGATTCAGCATCAGGAAAACTCCCTAGTTTGATATGTCACTTGTTACTTAAAGCACAATGAAATTTAGATAACATTTGTCTTAAATGGGAAGTCAATGGAGGACTTACTGTAAAAGCCATTTTCAAACCTTTCCCCCCCAGACAATTCCAGGCAACTTTTATCTGTTATTCAGGATATATTGAAGATACAAAATCAGCTGAGTTTTTTGCAATTAGTCCCAGGTTGACTCCTTCTATTACATATAATGTCAAATTGTAGCTATGATATCCTGCTTTCACATGACATGATATTGATAAAGCAAACATGAAAAACTCCTCAATGACCCAACTTCGGTTGTGCAGGGGGGCAACCAACAGTGTGCCAAGTAATCTCTTCCTCTGTTAGAGAGGAAGAGCTTACTCCGCCCACCGTTGGTTGCACCATTTACAATTTAGTAAGTCACTCACCCAAGTCAAAGCTCTGGAAGTGTTGCGGTAACCGCCGGTGTTTCCTGGTCCATGCTGCGTGGCCCTCTGGAGAATCTGGAGAAGAAGTCACCTCCTGTCGGCTGGACTGCACACACTGGTCTGAAATGAAGGAGTTCAATAAGGACAGGATATTTCGCTTTTAAAACCTTGGGCCATTTCAACATCTACCCAGGCATATGTGAACAGTACACCCAGCCCCAGACTGTTTTTGAAGAAAAACACAAACAAACAAATAAAAAGATCTGTTTGATTGATTGAGTGTTTTTCAAAAGTTTGCAGAATGAGTATAGGGCTGCAATTAGGAACTGATGATTCCCTCACCCACCCCCTTCCCCCTGGTATATTTTTCTTTTCCCTTTTACCTCCACTATGGTCTTGTCCTTCTGACTTTACAGGAGTAAATAACTGCCTGTCTTTGAATGTTTGATGAAATGAACAGGGTGACTGCCATTGTAAAAAAAAAAAAAAAAAAAAAAAGTGCAACAGGCCAAAAAGCACATACACCAAGGCCCACCCCCACTACATCCTGATTGGACGAAAGGCTTTTCACCCAAAGCCCAAACTGAAACTATGTTTTGTTTTTTACCCCCAGGGACTATGGTCATCACTCACCATGAGGAGGATTAGCAAAAAAACAAAACAAACAAAAACAAACAATAATTTAATTAATTGAAATCACGTACTATACCTTTAATAATAATAATAAAATAAAAAACATCATCAAAGTACAGTTCAAGAAAAGGTCCACACAAAACCTGCTAGGGTAAAACCTAGCTCTGCTCCAGAAGGGGAAAAAACACTAGTATTAGCACCACTGTTTACATTAGGGTCCTCCATTTTCAATTCATCAGAACATTCAGACTAGAGACATTTCAGATTTCATATTACACATATTAAACACCACGTGTAAACACCAACCTGTTGTGTGTAGCGTAGGGTCCATCAGTGTGCGGTGGTGGCGTTTCTGCTGTTGAATGTGCGTGTCTTCATCCTTATGACTATTATTATTATTAGATTCACTTATAAATCTCTCCAGCAGCTCAAAGATCTCCTCCGCCGCCACGTGGAGGCGCTGCTGCACCAGCAGCTTCACGGAGTCCAGTGGAATCATCTTAGAGACGCGAATACACCTTATTAGAAGTCATAAAAGTACATCAGCACCAGTACAGAGTGTCTCTCTCTCAATCTACGGTGTCTGTTTGTGATGTAAACAACAGCAGCTGCTGCTGCTGGCAGTGGGCGCAGCAGTTTGACGTCACTAACAGGCGCCGCCGCCGCTCTGCTTTATCGTAGAGCTCTGGGGTCTGAACGGCGGAGCGGGGTTGGGAAGGAGCGCTTGTTTTATCCGCCGGCTACTACTAGTAGGGCGGGGCGAAGCATAGTTTTACTGAGGTTATGTTTAGGGTTAGTAACCGCATAAAGCATCGTCTAACTCTAACCCCAACCTAACCCTAAACACAACCCCAATAAAACTAGGCTATGCCTAAACCTAATCCTAACCCTAAACTTAACCTCAGTAAACCTATGCCTAAACCTAACCCTAACCATAAAGACACAACCCCAATAAAACTAGGCTACCGCTATGCCTAAACCTAATCCTAACCCTAAACTTAACCTCAGTAAACCTATGCCTAAACCTAACCTAACCCTAACCATAACCTCAGTAAAACTTCCTTCGCCCCGCCCTACTAGTAGTAGCCGGCGGATAAAACAAGCGCTCCTTCCCAACCCCGCTCCGCCGTTCAGACCCCAGAGCTCTACGATAAATCACTAACCCTGGTCATGGGGTACATTCTTGCCATCTTGCCATGGGGTAAATACTAGTCCTGTGTTAGATTTTTGCCCTGTTAAATATGTGCCCTTTTAAATACAGTATGTGCAGCATTTTTGCTCTGTTAAATAGAGATGCGCAGTGACGTCACCGCCCCTGTTCCACTAGAGCAGGGGTGGGCAATTATTTTTCCCAAGGGGCCAAATGAGGTGCATGAAATACTATGGAGGGCCAAGACTGAACTAAAGTCTGCAGAATATTAACTTCAAGACAAAGGTAAGAGTAAGACCAAGCATTTTGACACCAGGGCCCTCTATTTATTCAGTACTTGAGCCAGAGGACCACCATTTGATGACATTTTAGCCCCCCAGACCCACAATACCAGGCTGGATTTCACAAACATACCAGGCAAATATATATAATAAAAATGACTATTCTTTTACATTCTCTGATTGTGTACACTTTAGGTATTTCAGATGATGAATATTTTAACTCTTGAGAGTGTAAACATGAAAGCAAATGGACCCGCCAGGGTCCATTTGGTTTCATTTTTACACTCTCAAAGAGTTACATCTGGTTAACCAACTTTCCATATTTAACTTGGAACTCTCTCAAGGACCACTGGTGGTCCCCGGGCCGGTCAGAGTCAGCCAAAGGGCCGCATTTGGCCCCCGGGCCACATAATGCCCAGGTATGCACTAGAGCAGGGGTTTTCAACAGGTGGTCCAGGGACCACCAGTGGTCCCTGAGAGGGTTCCAGGTGGTCCCCAGCTAAGTTGGTTAACCAGATGTAACTCTTGAGAACATAAAAATGAAACCAAATGGACCCTTGCGGGTCCATTTGGTTTCATTTTCACACTCTCAAGAGTTAAAATATTCTTCGTCTGAATCAGCCCAAGTCTACACAACTAGAAGATGGACAAAAGCAAAAGAAATCTTTAGTTTTGGGGTCTGTGGGGTTAAATTGTCCTCAAGTGGTGGTCCGTGGCTCAAATTCTGAAAAAATGGTGGTCCCTAGCATTAAAAAGGTTGAAAACCCCTGTCATGGAGGATTCCTCATTCATTTAATAAAAACACGATTGCGCCTCGGCCAAAGCCAACTCGGGTCGTGACAAATCATGACAACAAACACAATATCGTCATATAATATATAATTAGGAAGAAGTAGAAAACGGCATGATACAAGACTTTTTGTTTCGTTTTTCATCTTAGAAATGATTTGATTGACCCAAAAGTTTCTGAGTGTCATTATGATTTGTCACGACTTGACTTGGCTTTGTCTGCGGCGTAATCGTCTTTATATAAATTATTTTCGAAAAGTCTATGAGAAAAATGAATGAAGAATCCATTTCTGGAACAGGGGCGGTGACGTCACTGCGCAGGTCTATTGCCCTATTAAATAAGGGGATTGCATGTTAAAACATGGTCTAATTTATTTGACCCTATTTAATATGGGGCAATTGTATTGCCCTGTTATAGCCAAGCTATGTGTTATAGCTTATAGATATGCATGTGTGCAGACACTAGGCCTATGTGCTGTGTCAGGACTCAGAAAGGAAAATCCTCAGGTGTGGGGGGGCCCTTTGGCTGGTGGTGGCCCAGGGGCCCATAATGTCTAGATCCGTCTATGGGTCTGGAGATAGGACAGCCTCTCTTTGGTTGTTTTACTGAAGTGTAAAGGGGCAGGGGCTGAATCCCCCCTTTTATGTCTATGGACTCATGCACATTAGCCACTCTCATGGATATGTCTAGGCCTATTTGATATAAACAATACTGACAATGAGTGTTCCATTCATTTATAATGAATGTTCCATTTATTTATTTTTTACTGCCCATTGTATCATGAGCTACGTCAAAGGTTGTTTAATTCGCTGTAGCCTAAACATCGGGTGTGAGTATGCAGAGCGCATATCCAATGGATATTTGCATTTAATAGCAGAATACATAGAGAAGATTTGGGACATATACTGACAAGGAAAACTTAGCTGATGTATTTTATTTAGTGTACTTCTGTTTTGAAAATTGAGAATAAAGATCGATCAATCAGTCAATTAATTCAGAGGTTGTATGCACAGACTGAAGAGACAGACTGTCGCAAGCTTGAATTTCATGTCCAAATGGAGTCACATGTATTTTTGTAAAGGGGGGGGGGGGTCCCTTCAGAGGGAGCGTACGTGTCACTGCAGTCTGATCGAGGTTCCACAGAAATGGGAGTCATAATAATGAGTCATAATTCTTAGAAAACATGCCCATAATAAAGCATGTACATATAGCCTATTTGACCAAGTTTTTATTAATCATTTTTCTGTTTTACAGAACTCTGTCTCCACACTCCCCAAAGTAAAGTATCTTTCAATATAAATTGAGACACATATATTTTGTTCTACTTGGACCCAAGGATTCTGGCACTTGTCTGAACCCATGTTGCAAAGGATGGAGTGTAAAAGCAATATGATACTGTTCAAAATTAGCTAGATTTTGTCGTCCACACTCCTTGCTATGTTCTGCTATATAGATGTTCTTGGTTTGGTTTATTTTTATTTCAACTACATTTTTGATCATGTTGTTTTTATCATGTCCCAAAAACCATGGGGTACTTCTAGAGGTAACATGCTCACATGGAAATTTACTTTAGGTAATGCGTTCATCCTTATAACTGAAATATGGGAAAGTAGAGATTCAGTTTGTCCCATTTGTCTTATATATTAGTCTTTTATAGTCTTTTATATATTTTTTTAATATTGTTCTTTCTCAATTTGCATATAATAATAATAATAATAATAATAATATTTATTGTCCCAACAGATATTTGTCTTCACAGTCTGTTCAAACATCAACATTGAACAACACAAAGCATAATACACCAAGACAATACAGAAAACATGAGGTCCCCACAGTAGACAGAACCATCCCATCATACATGTACACTGCATACAGACCATCCTATCGGCAGGGCAGTTTGTTAAGTGCCGCAATGGCTCTGGCTGAGGAAACAAAACTCCTGCTAAAACTGACCTTTTTCCAGGGCAAGGATCTGTCTTTGCCTCTTTGTCCAGATTGCATGAGGTTAAAAAAGTGATACAGAGGATGATCAGTGTCATTTGATATTGACAGAGCTATAGCCGTTAAATGGCATTATTGTTCATATCAGAAAGTGAGGGAGTGGGGAGTCCTATGATCTTGGAAGCAATTCGAGTGATACTGAAAAGTTTGTTTCTGTTAAGCATGGGCAGGATGGTATAAAAACATGCGGAACAGAACAACAGAATAGGTTGCATAATGCTTTTGTACAGTAACAACAGGTGACAAGGAGCAACAGATTTTAGGTTGCGAATAATGTGGAGTATACTTATCAATGCAAAGATTGAATATCTCAAAATGTGGCACTATGGGGATTGTAGTACCAATTTGGATAAAAGCTGGTTTATTTGAAAGTATATGATAGCCAGATAACATAGATTTTTTTTCCCCCAAATGTCTCTAACGCATTAAGGTAGTGTAATTAAACAAGTATAGTCATGTCATCGTGTGTCTATCAGTACTGTACCAGTTACGGTAATCTGAGTTTAATGGAAAATTGGATAAAGTAAGAGAATGGATGGAGAATGGATAACCATGTGGTGGCCATCACCAGTTTCATGTACCGGTATGGTATGCTACCTAAGCTATACCCAAGAATTTATTTGGGATAATATCTTGTACACAATTCCATGCTTTGAGTGGTATCATAGGAGAGAGGCAAACAAAAGGTGACCAAAATGACAATTCTTGTACATTCTCTGATTTTATAGACTTCACGCAAATTAAGCAATGCAGATCTATGTTTAACTATGACTTAACTCGTGAGAGCATAAAGGGAACTGGGTGCATGCTTTTACCCTAACCCTAAACTCCCCAGGGAACCAATACCATAACCAATATGCCTCCCAAGGGAACTAACACTAACCACAAAGTAATGACTAACAGACACACAGCGTCTTACTGGTACAATAAACCAGTTTTGTATAAGTAATCATCTGGAGAAGTTTTCGTGGCAATAACAATTATATATACAGCAGGTGTGCAGGTTTTGGATATTCACAATTAAACAATTAGACCCCTCCCTTAAAAGGTCTAGATGTCCTGACCCCATTTCCAGCATTCATACATTATGGATTTTTAGTGTGGACTTAGGCTGTAATTTGTCTCAGCTGCTCAATTATAACGTTCCAATATTGGAGGATCTGGCTCATTGAATAAACCCAAAAAGAACTGAACCGCTTCCCAAATGGTGGAAAACAGTACAGGAGTTGACACTAAGGTCTCCGAGACCTTAGTGTCAGGTTCAGGTTCTACTTGCCCATCGGGTAAGTGCAAGTCAGGTTCTACTTGCCCTCAGGTGACGGTCACTTGCCCCTGCCCCTGTCTCAACTTGTAAATCAGTGTAAATCAGTGGTCCCCACAGTGGTTCCCATAGTGGTCACGGACTCGGGCGTCTGTAACCCCAGCAAAATGATAGTTATAGGAACCAAATGGACCTGGGAGAGAGATAGGAGATATAGCTAGAAAGCAGGGAAAGACGCAGAGGCAGAGCGCAATGACCACCTTCAAGACAAATATATATTGTGTTGTGTTATAGCAAACTAAGTTGCACACTTGCCCAAGCGGGCAAGTGTTAGTGTTAAGCGTTGGAATTTGGGACAGAACAAGATGGATGGGTGGGGAAGGAACAACATAGAAACAGAGTATATATAGAGTATATGGAAATCTAAGGGCAGTAGTGTGGTCTCTTGAGTGTAGGGGGTTTTGATGACCTGGGCCTCAAGTCAAAAGGTCTCACAATAGCAATTACGTCTCACAATAGCAATTAACTGTGAATGAAATATGCACTAACTATGAATAATGTATAATATTGTTTTTTCTTTCCAGGAACTGAAACTTGCTGGCCATCCATATCATGGCTCCAAGAAGAATAGCCTTCACCGCTCTAAGGGCTAAATGGGGAACCATAATGAACAATAAACATGATGCACACATGCGTCATGTTTGCACGTGATGCATGACATATTGTTAAACGTTATGTGACATGTTGGCACATGAACAAATAGTAAAATAGAAACTTTACTCCTCCCACCCACGTCTTCCTTGTGACACCCCATATGTCCTACTACGCTCTATATATAAGAACAGATTTCACACCAACCCTCCATCAACATCCTATAACAGCAAGGTAAGGACTCTTTTTCTCCCTCACATACACACACACCTCACACATCACAGAGACTAATTTTGCTGCAGCCTTTTTTAACGGTTGCTAGGAGTCTTTTACCAACCAACCTATGGATTCTACTACTGTATGTCCTGTAGGCTGCCAAAGATAAACACAGGTAGATTGCACCTATAGCTTAGAATTGATAAAAAAAAAAAAAACAACCTCATGAGGCGGTGGGTGGTATGTTCATCTGAGCTTACAGTAGGCCCATTAATAAAATTAAGTAAATAGAGTTGTCAAAGTGTGAGAAATACTGTAGGTTCTTTTTGGCATTTTATTTTCACATTCAGTACCCAGATAGCAAAATCCATTGATTCAACGTTGAATTTTGGTTAGATAACCAGAATTCAACGTTGAATCAATGGATTCAAAATCCATTGATTCAACGTTGAATTTTGGTTAGATAACCAGAATTCAATGTTGAATCAATGGATTTTGCTATCTGGGTATTCACTGTCTGTCTGTCTGTCTGTCTGTCTGTCTGTCTGTCTGTCTGTCTGTCTGTCTGTCTGTCTGTCTGTCTGTCTGTCTGTCTGTCTGTCTGTCTGTCTGTCTGTCTGTCTGTCTGTCTGTCTGTCTGTCTGTCTGTCTGTCTGTCTGTCTGTCTGTCTGTCTGTCTGTCTGTCTGTCTGTCAGAATGCAGTTCCTGCTAGTTGTCGGTGTCCTCCTGGCTGTGTCCAGCGCTGCCACCATCACCCTGGAAGATCTGGAGTTCCACGCGTGGAAACTTAAATTTGGTGAGACCGACTGAGACCCAATTAAACCACACCAACGACTCTCCATGCAAGTGACTGCTTGGCTTGCAATAGTTGCATATTCAAAGGCTATGCCCGACTCTTTTCATCTGGCCAACAATATACTATATCGTCACATATAGGAAGCACCAAAAAAGTAAATTCTTGGAAGCTGAATATGCTGTCACCTTAAAGCTATCTGATTATGGAAAAAGAAAGATAATAAAATCACTATTATGGGTCTGTCGCCTGGGCGCTAAGACCCGGAAACAAATATAGTTCATTGACACACCTCGGCTCAGAATGACCATATACCATTTATTGCAAAGCTTTTGCATGTTAGTATGGCGGTGTGGCTCTGCTCGTGTGATATCAAATATGTAACGAGACATAGGTCTGATATCACATTTGATATGTCAGATTTCTGCGTCTCGGCACCGAGACACAGCTCTGATATCAACAAAACGCTTACATCTGAACAGGGACATGGAGTCAGCTAGTAGGGAGGTTGAGGACAGAGAAGTGACTGCTTATAAAGACACCTGATTGAATGTGGGCGTGAGTGACTGCTGATTTAAAGAAACAGAATGAATTACTGACTGAGAATGAGGAGTATAATAAAAAACATTCTGCCCTCCGTGCCTCCATGAACTATCGCTTACGCTGAATTAATGACTCAATGTATCAGAAACCAATGATCTCATTCTATATCCAGGAAAGGTGTACAGCTCTGTGGCAGAGGAGGCTCAGCGTAAAGATACCTGGCTCAATAACCGCAAAAGGGTGCTGGTTCACAACGTCATGGCAGACCAGGGCATCAAGTCCTACCGTCTGGGCATGACTGTCTTTGCTGACATGGTAGTGTTGCTGTTTGTTTTGTTGTTTGAGTTATAGTAACATTTGAGTCACCTGGAATGTTTTGTTGTTTTTGGGATTACAGCATTTTTTTTTGTTTAAATTCCGACCCATGTGAAACAGGACAGAGAGGAGTATGGACGCTTCATCTCCAGAGGTCTCCTGCACTCCTCCAACTCCTCCACACCTCGCCGTTTAGGCTCCACCCACCTGCCACTGCCAGGTATGTAGGACAATCCAGAGCCGTAGTTAACAAAGATGGGCAATGTATGAAGATAGGCCAACTAGCTTGCACTGGTGCCACGAGGTGAAATTGACTACAAGTCCTACCATAATGGTCTCCCAAGTAGGCATGTTTTTTTCCTCCTCTCAGAGCCCCTATGTCAGGGGTCAGCAACCTGCGGCTCAGGAGCCGCATGCGGCTCTAGAACACAGCCCTAGTGGCTCCCTGGCTGTAGCATTATTACATACACACACTGGGGTGATCCGCACCAAAATAATATAAACATATCAGTCACTTTAACTGACAGTTGCCAGTTAAAGTAGCACTTGGCCATGTCAAAAAAGCCCAGCAGTTATCAGAGGTGGAGCTTTCAATCTGAACCACCCATTTTCAAAGATGTCATTAATATACCTTAGAGATGTTGTGTGGTCTAGAAATGGAGTTCTGTAAAACTTTAGAAACTCCATTTCTGAAGAAAGGTTGTGTTTCACCATGTTAATGATTTTTCTTTGAGGACCTTTTTTCTGAGAGTGTGCAAATGGAACCAAATGGACCCGCCAGGGTCCATTTGGTTCACATTTGCACACTCTCAGGAAAAAAATAATAAAATGCGGCTCCAGACAGATTTTGAATTTAATTTTGGGTCGAAAATGGCTCTTTCAACATCTTGGGTTGCCGACCCCTGCCTTATGTGAACCTATGTGTCATCCATCAAATTGCAGATGGACAGAGACTTGTGAGAAGTCATTGCTGGTATAAAGCTATGGCTAACACAACAAAGTTGATTTTTTTTTCTGCTTTGTCATGAAAGAAGCCATTTTAGTATTAGTATGTTGTAAATATTGTATGCCTTGTGTCCAGTATTTGGTTCACTGCATGATCAGGAAGTTGAGGAATGGATTATAAGTGGTGTGCACGTTCATTCTACCATTTGAAATGAATAGACTCCATATTGTTTTCCTAACATTCTACCCGAACCCTTCACAAAGGTATGGGCAAGTAGATTGCTAAATAAAGCAAGTAGATTGCTATTGACCTCTTGGGAATTAAGCTGCATTCAAGTGGATTCCAGCAACGGGTAGAGACGACAAACGGTGTGCAGACTGTGTAGGTATCTTGTTTTGTCTTTTTAACAGACCGTGCTTGATTGCTTTAGATTCTGATATTCTGATTCCAAAGTACGTACAGAACTAAGACAGGTCCAGTGTACGACAACAACAGCTTAACCCTAGATTTAATATGATGGTTTCATCATTTCAGGTGGCTTCCAGCTGCCCACCCAGGTGGACTGGAGGGACCAGGGATACGTCACTGATGTGAAGGACCAAGGACAGTGTGGTTCCTGCTGGGCCTTCAGCACGGTATGCTGTGTGTGTGTGTGTGTGCGTGTGCGTGTGTGTGTGTGTGTGTGTGTGTGTGTGTGTGTGTGTGTGTGTGTGTGTGTGTGTGTGTGTGTGTGTGTGGCTTGTTGATTCTATGCTTGCTAGCATCACCTAGTGGCAGGTCCGTCCATCCATCGCTGGCTGGGCCTGTCTGCCTGAGCAGGAACATCGTGGGGTCCCTTTAAAATAAATCATTGGTATGCATTGAATCCATAACTTCTCTCAAAGAAGCCCAAATGAAACCCTCTGAGACCAGGCAGATCATGAATATTCTAATGAGGCAGCCAGGGAATAACAATGAGGTGGGCAACTTTGGGAGTTAGAGTTTATATACTGCACGTTTTGTAAAAGATGTGTCTTTGTGCTTGTCTGTCCCCTCATACACCTCCAGACTGGCTCTCTGGAGGGACAGCACTTCAGACAGACAGGGCAGCTGGTCTCCCTGAGTGAGCAGCAGCTGGTGGACTGTTCCAGAAGCTACGGAAACCAGGGCTGCAATGGAGGCTGGATGGACCAGGCCTTCGCTTACATCAGGGACAACAGAGGCCTGGATATTGAGTATTACTACCCCTACGAAGCTACGGTCAGTCAGGGGTAGAGCTATAGTGTACTGTGCTTTGAATTCTCTGAATAACTAGAGGCCTAACTCAGGGGTTTTCAACCTTTTTGACACCAGGGACCACCATTTATTCAGAATTTGAGCCACGGACCAACATTTGAGGATATTTTAGCCCCACAGACCCCAAAACTAAAGATTTATTTTGCTTTTGTCCATCTTCTAGTTGTGTAGACTTGGGCTAATTCAGATGATGGATATTTTAACTCTTGAGAGTGTAAAAATGAAACCAAATGGACCCGCAAGGGTCCATTTGGTTTCTTTTTTACGTTCTCAAGAGTTACATCTGGTTAACCAACTTAGCTAGGGACCACCTGGAACCCTCTCAGGGACCACTGGTGGTCCCCGGACCACCTGTTGAAAACCCCTGGCCTAACTGGTCATCACTGATGCTCATGAAAATAGACATATCCACATCCTCCTCCTCTGAGACAAACCATGAGTAGACAGAAGTCAAAGTCGTACGATTTGTTGCATAACATGCGACAAATCATAGCCTCCAATCACAACACAGTAGACTAGGCTTCATTAAAAATATTCGCTTTTCAGCAATTATTTTAGTTACCACGCTAACTAATGCTATAACCCGGGGTAACGCGGGTTATATTTGCACCTGTGCATTGCTGAACACGAAGTGGCGCGGGTTAATCATAGTTTATAGTTTTAAATTATAAACGTTATAAACATAGCTATACAGCCATGGTAGCCATGCTTGCTTCTAATTGGTAGGGCTAGGGCAGCGGTGCCCACACTTTTTTTGACTTGAGAGCTACTTTCAAAATGACCGGCTCAACACGATCTACACATCAAAAATGTGATTATTGCATTACTGAAAATCCATTTCAAGGTCCCCTAGAAAGTTTGAGCTTTGAAATAGTGGCGATGGTGTTACTTACTGTTATAGTGTTTAAGAATAAAATAGAGGGGGAGAATTGGAAGGTTTTCCTGTATATGCTACCACTGGCATTTGAAAACAGTATTTGAGTTGACAGTTTGTGATGTTGCGTTTGGTTTCTTGCACCCAAAACTAAGAACGTTCACATTTTTGTCCACAATTGGACTCTTGAAAATTAAGAAATTCAGATGTTTAAATAAAATTTGACCTTTAAGAGTGTAAAATGAAACCAAATGGACCCGTAAGGGTCCATTTGGTTTCATTTTAACGCTCTCAAGAGTTACAGATCTATAAGGGTCCAAGTGCTGAGGGGACTGTCGTGTGATCTACCAGCACGGCTTGTGTGATCACTGGTAGATCACGTTCTACTTTTTGGGCACGTCTGGGCGAGGGAATGTAGTTTAATAGATATGGTACAATATGACCATGCTAAGTGTTGCATTCCGGGCACCAGGATGGGTACTGTCGTTTTGACCCCCGGAGCGTGGGAGTGACCTGCAGTGGCTGGACGGACGTTACCCAGGGCAGCGAGGAGCATCTGCAGGACGCCGTGGCCACCGTGGGGCCGGTGTCTGTCGCCATCGACATCAACCACTATTCATTCCAGCTCTACCAGTCAGGTGAGAACCCAGAACCCCTCTGGTGCATATAGGTCCTCCACTGCTTATATGATTCTGCCTCACAAGTACAGCTATGGGAAAATCAGCATTAACTTTCAAATTCAAAAAAGTCAAAGTCGCATTATTTGTCACTACGTTACCGCAGCGAAATTGGTTCTCCGCTTTTGACCCATTACACTTGGAGCGGTGAGCTCCAAGGAGCGGTGAGCTGCGGCTTGCCGCGCTCGGGAATCATTAGCTGATTTTGACCCCCAATCCATCCCTTTGATGCTGAGTGCCAAGCAGGGAGGCATTGGGTCCCATTTTTAGAGTCTTTGGTATGACCCGACCGGGAATCGAACCCAGGCCTCCCGAAAAAGTGCTTATATGTGTGGTGGGGGTCTCAGGGTGCTTCCACAACAGAATGTAGGCTTTCTGATCACTCAAGCTGTGTTTGTAACATGGGACTTAATTCCTTTCGTTCATATGCCACCAAAATGTGAGACACCCTAGTGACCCTACCAACAGTCATTAAGACATGAGAATCCCTTGACTCCATCAAAACCACTCTCAAAGAGCACCCACTATACGGAAATTGCAGCAATTTCGAAACTGGCCTCCATAAAACAATTCACAAAAAACAATTCTGCCACCCTGCCCTTTTTTCCTCTGTATATTTCTCTTTTCCCTTTTTACCTCCATTTGTATTCCTTCCTGTAGGCGTGTATTATGAACCAGATTGCCGCAACAGTGTGTCTGACCTGGATCATGCTGTCCTGGTGGTGGGTTATGGTACTGAGGATGGACAGGACTACTGGATAGTGAAGAACAGGTAAGCATTACAGTACAGTACAGTACAGTACAGTACAGTACAGTACAGTACAGTACAGTACAGCGAGGTAGTACATTAGGCTACTGCAACCATACAGTACAGTTGCTACTATGTAATGATATATTAACTGCATTGAAAAATCGATTTCAATCAAGACACTGTACAGTTAAAGGAGAATTCCACACCAAAACACTTTAGGCACCAATCTAACTTGATCCCTGTTACATCATATACTGTATATTACTGCACTTGACTTTTGTCATAGATGCCCCCTGTCCTGTTCTACATTTCACCCCTGAGACCTGGATGAAATAATCTGGCCTGATTATCCTGTAGTGTGTGGTTTGATGTTATGTGTGGGAAAAAAAGTTTGGAGCCACTAAAATATCCATACTACACAACCTGTGGCAATGCAAACTGCACTGGGGGAGGGGGGCTCAGGGTGAAATGTAGAGCAGAGGGCATCTACCGTATTACAAAAATCAAGGGCAATATGCACAGGGATCAAGGTAGATTGATTCCGAATGTGTTTTGGTGTGGAATTCTCCATTAATATGGTACAGTAGTACAGTAAAACATTGGTGGGAACCGTTTGACATTGCAAGAAGTGGTTCCCCAAATACTTCACATCAAAACATTTGAATGAACATATTATTAAAAGAACGTTAACATATAAAATGTCTTTTTAACACAAGTATGAACTAGTTCATTATACTGTACCCTGATACCTGTTATAAATGTGTGTTTGTCTAGCTGGGGAAAGCGCTGGGGTGACATGGGCTACATCAAGATGAGCAGGAACCAGAACAACCAGTGTGGGATTGCCACAGCAGCCAGTTACCCCCTGGTCTGAACACACCTGCATGGGACAAGGACCAGCTACCCCCCTGGTCTGAACACACCTGCATGGGACAAGGACCAGCTACCCCCTGGTCTGAACAATCAGGGGTGTCAAAGGGTATCTGAAGGTGTGAGGGGTGTGAGGGTGGGGAGGGGATTTGCGTGCAGGCGTGCAGGTGTGCACATTTGTGACAGGGACTAGCCCCTCCAATATGCAGGTTTATTGTTTGTTTTTCAACTTTGACAACTTTCACATTGACATTTGACATTTTTTCCGCTAACACAAAGATTATTATCACCCGTTGATAACACATAAAACGCCATATGGTCGCCTAATAAAACAAATTTGCTATTTATTATTATTGTTATTATTATTTGAATTAACTGGATAGGGCAGTTGTTTTATGGATGGGTAAAAGGGCAGGGGCTGAAGACCCCTTTGATGTGTGTGTGCATGTCCCTGGAACTACTGCCAGTGCTGTGTGGATCATGAAATAACACACTAGCAGTTTATATAGACAACTGAATTAATGAGAGGTGTGTGTTCATGGGGGTTTGCAGGCAAATTAGTCCATTTTGTTTGTCAAATTTTGTAGTCCAATTGTTTGTCATAACAATGATACGTCAAATAAAGAACAACATTTTGATTTTTCTGACAGTGTGTGGATCCTTTTCATTTCCAATCTCTCCTTAATTTAGAAATTCCTTCACATTGAAATTCTCATAGTGAGCTTGAAAAGCTTATTATAAAACATTTGCCCTAATTACGACATTGAGGGTGCAGAAAACAGTTTATGTAAAAGAGCCACAGACCGCTATTGATTGTATTGGACCAATGAAGTGAGAGCCAGCGAAATCCATTCAAGCCCTCGCCCGCGGGCGCCCGCCCGGTTTCACAAAAACCCTAACCCTAACCCTACCCTAACCCTAACGCTAACCCTAACCCTAAATATTTAAGGCACCCGTTTGTGAAAACGGGCGCCCGCTTTTGAAAACGGGCGCCCGTTTTTGTGAAACCGGGCGAGGGCTTGAATGGATTTCGCCCCTGCTGGCCAATGAAGTGAAGTCTTACTCTGCTCAAGACAATGCAGTGAGAAGTGTGCGCTTCTTACAAAATGACAACAGAACTCATCCAGGAAGTTACATTATATAAATTATTGTTAATGGGAAAATTTGGTAAAATAATGGAGTTGTCAGTGTGTTCAAATTTAGAATATATAATGTATATACTGTACATTATACTGTAAAATACAGTAAACTATTTTTCAAAAACATTTTAATGTAGATAATAGATAATAGTAAAAAAAAAAAAAAAAGCAAAGTAGTTTAGGGATTACGGGTTTTGTGTGTTTAATTTGGTTCAAAAAGTGTTATCAGGGATTATTATTACATGCTGTGCATTTTAGGTGCTATACATATAACGTGGGAATTGGATTAGGACACACTACAAATGACAGCACACATAACATGCACTTTGTTATTTCCTTTCATGTCTGACATGTTCCACTGCAATGGTTACATTACAGTGGAACATTCCCTACTTTACATTCCCTGATGAAGGCTTAACCGCCGAAATGCTGGACTTAAAGATGGAGTGCCGTGAATTTTTTCTACCCTAAAACATGATCATCAGGTATTAATGTTATATGAAAAGTAAGATTTTTTCCCAAAAAGTGTACAGTGTTTGTTAAACTGTCATTTTTATGATTCCACCCTACCAGTTCATTAAGTATGCCTGGTTTGCCTGGTGGGTGGTGATGGGTGGAGATCCACCTGAACTGAAGCCACACCCACAGCTTTAGTTGGATGATAAAGGGGGAGGAGTTAGGGGAGGGGCTGAGCACATGATGTCACTATATTGAAGTTTTTTTCATTGGCACGTTTGACTGGAAAGGTTCAGCCCCTAGGAGGAAACCCTAAATACAAAGGGAAGACATCATTGCACATAAAAAACACACCAAGGGGTCTATTTACATACTGCCACCTCTTAAACATGTACAAAATAGGAAAAAATACAAAAATCACGGCACCCCCACTTTAAACCTAACGCTCTGTTCTAATTAAAATATTGACACTTTGGCTACCAGTGTGTGCAGCCACTTTCTTGTTTTGCCAAGAAGTTTCTCTACATTACAGTGTAACCATTACAGTACATTACAGTGGTTACATACATTCTGTGAAATCCACCCAGACAGGTACTTCTGTGATGTTCAAGTTTGCAGCACTAACAGCTCCTAAACAGGATGCTGTGGGCAAGATGCGCCAACCTGAAGCCACCTGTTTCCTGCACCTATGGGAACCGTGAGACGAAAATGGGCCAAGACAATGAGAACTGTCTTTATACTACGGATTTGATTTATTTTCCCACGTGTGACCACACACCCACACAGTTCAGAGCCTGTACAGTATATATACAATATATATTTCCTGCAACTGTGATAAACCTTAGAAGAGATTGTGAACTTGACAATTAAGTTACTTGTGGACAGGTCACTTGTGGTCACGCCATGCCTCACGAATCAGTTCATAAGACATAAAACGACATAAAAAGCAAAATAAAAACTTAAAAAACTTAAAAAAGTGAAACATACGCCTCCCACCCACGCTTTCCCTGTGACAGCCCATATGTCCTAGAAACGCTGTACATATAACAGAATTCACACACTGAGGTAAGGACTCTTTCTTTCTCTTCCTCTCTCACACACACGTGCAATCGGACACACACAAACTGTATAACAGCTGAAACAGAACAGAATTTGGTAAGTTGTTTAGCTTTGCTCCTTGTCATGCCAGCTATTCTTAGGTCACTCATGGTCAGTTAATGCTCATAACCCAGGATTCCAACTATTCACAATATCACACACACATGCGCACACATGCACAGACATTTTATTAATTTATTCATATGCAAATGAGTGCAATTAAGATGCAATTAAGGACACAAAGTTTTCCATGGTTCTGCACAGAATGCAGTTAATTAAAACACCCTTCCTGCAGCGCTCAGTCCAGTTCAGTTATTTATTATGGTCATTACAATGTGTAGACGTAAAAAGTGACAGACAAGACGAGAGTGGACTTATGAAAAGACAAAGCAAACAAACAGCAATATAAATAAGGAGGACAAAAGACAAAACAAAACAGAAACAAAAGAAAACAGAATAAAAAAACATAATATACTAGGTATCACAGCATCATATATGTAATTTACCGTAGTCATTATTGTATGTATGGGACAGGTATATGAAGTTCATTGCATACATATCATCTTCAATATTTTTCTACTATTTTTTTATATATATAATGTTTTGAATGTTTTAAGCTCTTTGATTCCTATACATCAGTGGTTTTCAACCATTTTTCTACCCACTATTTATTCTGCATGTTAGCCATGGATCACCCTTTGATATTGAGTTTAGTCTCTCGGCCGCAAAACTTCTCACGTTCGGTCAACCATTTAAGAGAGGTAACTGGCAAAACGTTTTCCCCTACATTTTAACAGCTTTTCTACATTTAATTGTGTATATTCTTGAAAATTAAGTAATTCAGAATAAAAATAATTATAATTTAACTCTTGAGAGGAGTTCTACAAGGGTTCCACTGGTTGAGAACAACGGCTCTACATACTGTATGGCAATCTCTAAGGTCTGGCATTCCATGACTCTATCAATGGTAATTGCTCAACTCCACCTGCCTTTTTGTTGGTCCTATCAGTTGTAAACAATTCGTATCCCTCAATTTCAGCATTGTAGCCCTTCCTTTTATAGCCTGCCTCTGATCAACAAGCTCAAAACTCCACCAGAAATGAACACGTTCACAAAGTCGTTCATCCAGCAAAAATACATCACGTCACATTCCATTCCGTTCATGTTCAAAATATGAATATAGATATATATATTCATATAATATATAATATAGAAGAGCAGCACACAGCACGCACAACCTCAATGTGCGAGAAATATATATATTTTTTTGCATTTTACATTTGTATCAATTAAAATAAAGAAATAAAATAGTGTGTGAGTAAAGGGTGGAAATGGGACAGTGCATTGAAACGGTATTCTACTACTACTGCTACTAGACCACAATAATTGTCTGTTTGTCTGTCTGTCTGTCTGCGTCAGTCAGTGATTCAGAATGCAGTTCCTGCTAGTTGTCAGTGTCCTCCTGGCTGTGTCCAGCGCTGCCACCATCACTGTGGAAGATCTGGAGTTCTTCGCATGGAAACTCAAATTTAGTAAGACCGACTGAGATGCAGCTAAATGCAACCGTTATCGTGCTCTCTTTTTATATAGCAAACGAGTGCTCAATGTTGTAGACTAGGGTCAGTTTGAAAGTAAAGAGAGCTGTGTTTAAGCTGTGTCATCGTCCACTGATTCACAAACACAATAGCTACTACTACTACCACCACCACCACCACTACTACTAGTGCATGCAAACTGTTAAATAAAGTGACCACTCAATGTATCAGAAACCACTGATTCTATTTTCAGGAAAGGTGTACAGCTCTGCAGCAGAGGAGGCTCAGCGTAAAAATGCCTGGCTCTATAACCGCAAACTGGTGCTGGTTCACAACATCATGGCAGACCTGGGCATCATGTCCTACCGTCTGGGCATGACTGTCTTCGCTGACATGGTAGTGTTGCTGTTTGTTTTGACATCCAGTTCTTTTTTTATTTAGGTTTACTATAGTGTTCTTGAATGAGTTTTCATTTAGATAAAGTCACATTTTTATTCCCCAATAGTTGAGTAAATGTACTTTAATTTCCGACCCATGTGGAACAGGACTTAAAGGAGTACAGACGCTTCATCTCCAGAGGCCTCCGGCGCTCCTCCAACTCCTCCACACCTCGCCGTTTAGGCTCCACCCACCTGCCACAGCCGGGTACGTGAGACAATCCTGAGCCATAGAGTTAACCTATAAACATGGATTCCGGGCAAGCGGTAGACAGTTTAACTATATGTGGTAGGGTGGTGTAATTTGGTCCGACTACGCCAGATTGTAGTATTACGCAGAAGCGGGGATTGAACTCGGGACTCTCACTCGCCAGCCATGAGGCAGCCACAACAGCCCCGCCAATCGGGCTCAGCCCTATTGGCGCGACTTATTGTGCGTTGGACTGGTGAGTGGGAGTCCCGGGTTCGATCCCCGCTTCTGCGTAATACTACATATAGATTAGTATAATTGCCAGCATTTTTGTTGTTGTTGAGATGACAAGATGTGGAAGATGATGTTTTTATTTCTCCAGGTGGCTTCCAGCTGCCCACCGAGGTGGACTGGAGGACCAAGGGATGTGTCACTGTTGTGAAGGACCAAGGACAGTGTGGCTCCTGCTGGGCATTCAGCGCGGTACGCAACAGCCAGAGAGCACGTAGTACACCAAGGCCCAGACCCACTCAATCCTGAAACTATATTTTTATTTATTTCTTACCCTAGCGGCTCACTGGGGACAGGGAGGAGCTCCAAATAGGTCAGCACGCTCTAAAGGGGCTTACAGACGGCGAGTGAAAAATTGCACATTCTAATTCATTTTCAATGGGCCCGACGTTTTGTGCCCAGAAAATGACCTGCGATAAAGAGCGTGTAACGCCGGTCGTTTACCACAGGGCATGTGATTTGTGTTGCGCGCATGCTCGTTTCGTGCACACCACGCACACTGTTTTTGAAAGCTCAATCCAGTGACCTTTTTAAAGCACCTGGCGTTAATCGACGAGTGATTTTCTTTGTCGGCCCTGCAGAGAGAATCGAGAATTGCAGCGTTTATGCGGGCGTTTATCACTGCCGTCTGGAAAGCCGTAAGGAGGATTATGCAAAAAAAAATCCTCACCCTAACCATCACCTCCCAAGGGAACCAATGCATGTCTGACCAATACCATGTCTGGCCAAAGTATGCCTCCCTGCTTCATGTAGCATGCGTGATATGTATGGGGTTTTCATGATGCTGAATCCATTACACACATCAGTTTTGCAAAAGCAGTAGATCCTGTGAACTTCTGTGGCCAGTTATAACTTATTGGGTTGTATTAGGACTGTGGTAGATAAAGAAATCACTTTAAAATTGAAAAATGCTTAAACAAATATGTATTTAGGACCATGTTTGAATGCCCCCTCCCATAGCTAAAATCCCTAAAACTAAAGAAAGCAAGGAATGTAAAACAATTAACAACCATATTTTACTTCCTCTAATGAAAACATGAACTATCCTTTAAGGCCGAAACCTGCTCTAAAATATATGTACCTCTAGACAGGTGCTCTGGAGAGTCAGCACTGCATCCAGACAGGGCAGCTGGTCTCCCTGAGTGAGCAGCAGCTGGTGGACTGTTCCCTAAGCTACGGAAACCAGGGCTGCTACGGAGGGCTGATGGACTACGCCTTTAACTACACCATGGACAACGGAGGCCTGGTCGTAATCTGTCATTGAAAAAGCATTTTTCTATTCTCAGACATGTTGAGTACCCCAAGGTTTTATGTTAGAAATGTTGAGTAGGGGGTCCCGAGCACGTAGAAACTGCCGGATGATAACTTGCATATGTTGAGCAATTTCCATAATTGGCATAATATGTGACCATAACATTAAAAACCTATAGCCTTGGTAAAAATGTTAAATTTCTGTTTTCACACATGATCCATAAACCATGATCATGAACATGATTTTTCGCCTCCTATAGGTTGTTGGTATGGTCACTTATGCCAATTATGAAAATTTCTCAACATAATCATGCAAGATCGCATCAGGCAGTATCTACTTGCAGGGGACCCCTACTCAACATTTCTAACATAAAACCTTGGTGGGCTCAACATGTCCGGGGATCACAATGGAGCGGGCCTCTATGAGCTGGCAAGTAGACTATAAAGTTAACTGTTGTATAATCAAGGGTGTTTCATCATACGTAAACAAACACAAACAAAGCTGATTCAGACACTATAGACCAGGGGTGGCCAACCAGTCAGAGACTAAGAGCCACTTTTTTACCGTGTTGCTGCAAAGAGCCACATCATACAGAAGGGCACACATGAACATCACCACATCCCTTCCTCTCTCTCACACACACAGACCTCTGCTCAGCCAGATTTATTGTAAATGTCACACACCAACTTGATAATGACTCGTAGCCCACACGACCTGACTTTGGATAACCGGTTTAAAATGGATGGATTATGTAGTTATTTTCAATAATTAACATCGGGTGCACTGTCTCACACACAAACTCTCAGTTGAACCAGTTCTACAAAAAAATAAATAAATAACATTGTGAGCTTGCACACACAAAATCGATTTTATAATCATAATATAGGAAATGAATGGCTGCGCCAGGCCCAGCAATTTTGACACTTGTCATGTGAAAGGCCCTTAAGAGCCGCATGAAACCAGCCAAAGAGCCGCATATGGTTCAAGAGCCACAGGTTGTCCAGGCCTGCTATAGAGCATCAACAAATAACTACCTGTTGCTTTTACTATTTGAAGATCTGGATGTTTTTAATGATCAATTACTAATCACTGGAACATTTTATTTCTTGTCCACATTTTTAATTACAACATCAACAAGGTAACTAACACAAAAAACCTTATTTGTCCTTCCTCCACTGCATAATGGGCACCAGGAGGGGGAATGTCGTTTTAACTCCAGCACGGTGGGAGCGACCTGCAGGGGCTGGACGGACATTAGCCTACCCAGGGCAGCGAGGAGCATCTGCAGGATGCCGTGGCCACCGTGGGGCCGGTGTCTGTCGGTGTCGACGCTAACCACTGGTCATTCATGCTCTACCAGTCAGGTGAGAACCCGGTGGAACCCTCTGGTCTGTAGCTACACTACTTCTATGATTCTGCCTCGCAGTAGAGCTATGGGGGGGAAAAAAACAGCCTTCCCAATCTATTTAATTGGCAGTTGGCACAACCCGACCCGACCCGACCAGCCTCCCTTCTGTTGTGGATAGCTATTAACTACTCACCAGTACAAACAGGCATGTGTGATTAGAAAGCCTGCATTCCTTAGAGCAGGGGTTTTCAACCTTTTTCATCCCAGGCCCACCATTTACTCAGCATTTGAGCCACAGACCACCAATTGAGGATATTTTTTAGACCCACAGACCCCAAAACTAAAGACCAAAATGACCATTGATCATCTAGTTGTATAGACTTGGGCTAACTAAGATGGTGAATATTTTAACTCTTGAGAGCTCTAAAGAGTTACATTTGGTTAAAACAACTTAGCTGGGGACCACGGTCACCTGGAACCCTCTCAAGGACCACTGGTTGAAAAGGACCACTGGTTGAAAACCCCTGCCTTAGAGGAAGCACTTTGATTGAACATAGCTTAGTTTAAACCTGAAAGAATTTTGGCCTAGAGCGGCGGGGACCGACTCAGACGGTAGCCCTGATTAGATCTTATCTGTATTACACACTTAAACCTTTTAATTCATCCTTGAGAAGATTTAATTTCGAGGGGGTGGGACTGTGGCCCCCTATAATAATGTAATCACTTGTGTATGCATGCGTGCATGTGCCTGTGCCCTGTAGGTTTGTATGATAAACCAGGGTGCCGCAACGGTGAGTCTGACCTGACTCATGCCGTCCTAGTGGTGGGTTATGGTACTGAGAAGAATGGACAGGACTACTGGATAGTGAAGAACAGGTAAACATTATACAGTATGATACAGGATAGTTACTACAATACAGTAGCTATTCAAGGTGTAATGATACATTAACTTGCTTCGTAAAATCCATTTTAATTTCAAGAATCAAAGTATATCAAAATTTCAAGACTCAAAGTACTGGTATATCAAAATTAAAACAGCAACACTGACCATGTAACATATGGTATTGTTGTGCAAATTCATTCATTGATTTTAAATCATTGAATTGTATCAGATTGGATCGCAAACATGAATCAATATTGTATCTATATGAAGATTATGCCACGGACAAAGTTAACTTGGGTCTTGACAAATAGACCTTTCAGTAAACCCCTCCCCAAACTGCTATGATCCAATCACAGATAAGCATAACATGTGATAGACAAACCTCTCCACCAATAGCTTTAAAAAAAAAAGAAAAAAAAAAAAAAGTTTTGCCTTGTTGATGGATGTTGTTGATGGATTTAAAAGAGATTTTGAAGGTCTGGTTCCAAAAACGAACCAGTATTTACTGTGCAGTGTCCATGATACTTACATCGGAATGAGTGGACCCTGGGGAGAAGGCGGGGCTTACTGAAAGGTCTATTATGACACCAAACACAATGTTGCCATCAAATATTTTGTATTGCACCGGCCTGCGGACCGCTGGCTGGGAAGGAACCTCTGCACTAGTGCACTATACTGTACCCTGACAGTTTGGTATAAATGTGTGTTTGTCTAGCTGGGGAAAGGGCTGGGGCAAGAAGGGCTACATCAAGATGAGCAGGAACAAGAACAACCAGTGTGGGATTGCCACAAGAGCCAGCTACCCCCTGGTCTGAAGACACCTACATGGGACAAGGACCAGCTACCCCCTGGTCTGAACACACCTGCATGGGACAAGGACCAGCTACCCCTGGTCTGAACATCATGGGTGTTATTTTGTCCCCACAATAGCTCATGTTTAATTGTTATGTGATACAGCACCATCCTCTGGTGGATCAATGTTAGTTCTTTTCATGGTTGCCTTGAACTTGTATACAGCATGTACCAGTATTCAGTTGTGCTGCCAGCAGTCAGTAATGCATAGGCATGCAAGTATAGGCATAAACATCTGAATTACGCAATTGTAGAAGAATTGTTATTGTTAGTTTAGTCTCTCAGACACAAGTTTTTGTCCACAAGTTAGGAGAGATGGACTAGGCCTATGAATCACCCCATGTGCCCAGTACACACAAATACGTATACAGAACACAGAGACCCTAGTTAAGCACAAAGTTGGACATAGCGTTCTGTCGTAATGTAAATGCACGCCATGCACACATAGAAAGCAATCCATATATGGATAATTTTGGGGAGCGTTTGTGTTGCTGAACACATGCATTGCCCGGTATAAAAGACAGACAAAGGGAACCACCGTAACCCTGTATCATGGGCGAGAAGCCTAATAAAATATTGGGCGATTACTATTATTCTCAATGTACTGGAAGGGGCAGTTGATGTGCGTGGGCCCCCTTGGTGCATGTGTGCACGTCCCTGAAATATACTGCTAGTGCTGTGTGGTGATGGATAAATATCGGATCATGAAACAACACTCTAGTAGTTTGTGACCGCAGGTCAGTTTAGTTATGAGAACTGCAGGTGAAAATTTCTTACTACATTTATCTTTTATTAGTAGCCTAAACGGAAACAGTGAGTGTTGCCAACTTGGGTGAATGACAAAGTAAATGAAAATAACATGGATTACATCATTATATTTGTTGGATGGAACGAAATGGACCCTTACAGGTCTGTAGTTTGAGAGTTAGAGAACATTGATTTTTCAATTTAAATTGAGGGTCCCAGGTCTGTAAACTAATGCATGTCAAACTAGTGGTCCTTGAAATAAACTGGCTGAGCAATCACTGCTAGATCTGTAAAAATGTTGGGCATTTGTTACAGTCCTTTAAACTTAACCAAGGACCCATCACTCAACATAACAATAGGACACAAATCAGATGCCTTAATATTTACCATTATAAAAAAAAAACAAAAACAAACAAACAAACAAAAAAAAAAAACAGTATAGCAAATCATTAAGTATTGACCAACAAGCCTTGAGTGCAGAAATGCCTGGATGAATGACTTAACCAACTAATTGATTGACTTGCCTAAATAACCAACTTAATGACAAAAAGACTGAACACCTGAACAAAATTAATACATGCAAAAAAAAAACCATAAAGATAAACTAAAGACCCAAATAAGTATGCTACCAAAACAAAGTTTCACAAAGAAGCAAAAATATGCCCTGGCAAAACTAATAAGCAGGGGAGCCTGACTACCCATAAACTACCAAAACAAACAAGCAAAAACAAACAAACAAAAACAAAGAATATACTTACCTCCAGCCCATCTGAAACTTAACTAAAGAATAACAAAGAAACAAAACAAAGGGACACAACTGTTCTGTTTGGGAGTTGAGGAGACAATGCGCTACTGGCCACAGCACATCAAGTACAGCTGGGACAGGGTGGAGCAGCCAAGTGATTGACAGGTGAGTCAGCAGTAGATCATCATAGCATAGACAGGCACTACAGCAGAAGAGTGTAAATAATATTAGTGGCCAGTATACAAAATGTGTGTGCCAGCAAACAACACCATGCTTTAATGCCATGTAAGCATATGTGCACACATCACAGTAATGTATTGATTTCCACATAGTGACATTCAACTTTTTTTTTTTTTTTAACATGTATTAGTTCTAGTTATGGAAATATTTTAATAACATGCTAGGGTAGCCTGCTACCTCATATGTTTATCCACAATTTGAATCAAGGACCACTGTTGTTTTCCGCTATTGATTCCATGCTGTATCGATGTGGTAACATGATAGGTCTATACAAACGCTGATCAGTAACAACACTCTTGAGTGAAATATCTATATAAGGGTCCATTCAGTTACCATCTCATACCTACATCATTTAGCTGGGAAACTCCTGAAACTCAA
Organism: Benthosema pterotum; assembly: GCA_039105355.1. Lineage (NCBI taxonomy): Eukaryota > Metazoa > Chordata > Actinopteri > Myctophiformes > Myctophidae > Benthosema > Benthosema pterotum. Next base: position 9,138,534 of record CM076980.1, on the reverse strand, counting down.
GGACCAACCTCTCTACTAAACCAGATAGTAGAGATGAGTGGATAGATGCAATTAAACAATATTTATTAATAATTAAGATGCTAAGGCGTGCATTTCACATTTCCATGGCTGTACGTATGTATTTATGGATGGATACCATACTAAAGTACACAACATACTAACATACTAAAGTGACAGACAGACAGACAGACAGACAGACAGACAGACAGACAGACAGACAGACAGACAGACAGACAGACAGACAGACAGACAGACAGACAGACAGACAGACCTACCTATTGCCTAACCGACTACTGTTATTTTAAAAATATGCCCATGTGGGCATGGAATACATTTTTGCCCTGTTAGACACTGAACTACTTTTTGCACTCTTAATGGGGTAAATGCTTGTCCAGTTAGATCTGCGCTGCACTTTCTCCCCTTTGAATAAGGGGTACGTCTGCTCTGTTCCGTGTCAATCCACCACTTGTAAATTCTCTGATTTTATAGACATTCAAATGAAGTAATGCAATCTATGTTTAACTATAACTTCACTCACTCGTAAAGGGAACTAACCCTAACCACAAAGCAATGACTAATAGTATTATCTCCTGAGACTCCTGCAGGTGTCAGGGTACTTGAGTGTCATGTTGTATTTTTCCATGAGATATTTTTTACAAAACTGGGCAAAGTCATACTTTAAATGGTTCAAAGGGTCAGTTTAAAGGTAGGGTAAGTGATTTGAAATTCATTGTGTAGTACCAGTCTGGTGCACTAGGGGCGCCCAAGAGTAGCTACACTATGTGAACCTGCTGCTCGATCCTGATTGGAGGAGATTTCACCCTCCACCTGGGGAACTTTATTAGCTCCTCTGCTAACGTGGGTGGGGGGACTCCATATATGGTCTGCACACCTTATGATAGAGCATTTTAGCAGAAAAACTTTTTTTTGGTGATATCTGACAAAAGTGAAATCACTTCCCCTACCTTTAAGTAAATCAATATACAATAGCCTGTTCCCTTTTTCATATTTTCCACTTTAGTATTACAATGATACAGTATAGTATACATGATAGGTGAATAAGTTAAATGTGTGAGAAATGATGAAAAGCAATTCTATTGTGTGGAAGGGACAGGTTTATTGACCCTATGAACAGTTTTATACAGGTATGGCTTCGCACACTAATTTCATAAAGACACATACCTCATGGACAGGTATTTTTTGTACAACGTTCAATTACCCCCACACCTCCTGTATAGGTAATACTCATGACAATACTTAGATATCTAAATTACATCACCATTACATAAACTGCGCATAGTACTTTAGAACAAGGGGTGAACCCTGACCACTGTCATTTTGGGAGGGAATATGAGAATATGTGCTTTTTTTTAACACCTTCTGCTATTCATCCCATGTGCATGCATGATACACACATACTGGTCAACAATGGGTCCACTGACTGACTACCAACAATTTCCCAGTAATAATGACTCTTGATATACAGGTACTCCCTTTTTCTGTTCAATTTCCTGGAATCCAACTATTCAGTAAATGACCACATGGACAGTAATAATTATAGGTCACCAGGTCATTCACTTCACTGTTTCTCCGGTATAGGAAAATCCCTGTTTTACAAGTTTTAACATTTGGGTCAACTATAGAAATAGCATTATAACCTGCAACAATAAATATGAAACATCATTAACAGATTCTAATTAACATGTACATTTGCATTTAATAATTTTGATGTCTAATCATGTACTGCTACTGTTAACTTAAGATATATTGCTCCAGACAGATTTTGGCTCCTTGGACATTACAGGTTGCTGACCCCTGGTCTAAACTAAGTGCTTATACCATTGCAATAATGGTTGTTTAACACATAAGTAAAAATGAATAGCAATTAACCATGAATGAAATAAGGGCTAAATAATATATAAAAATACAACGGTCTAATATTTATTCAGATTACTTTTCAGGAACCTAAACTTGCTGATCATGCATGTTATGGCCTCAACCACGGCGAGGGCTAAATGGGGAACAGTAATGAACAATAAACATGATGCACAGATGCATCATGTTTTTCATGCAACATGATGCATGAAAAACTTTCCTCCCTTCTTTCCTCCCTTCACCCAGGTGTTCCTTGTGACACCCACTATGTCCTACAACACTCTGTATATAAGAACACAACTCACACCAACCTTCCATCCACTCTCCAACCTCCAACAGAAAGGTAAGGACTCCTTTGTGTGGCTTTTAGCTGCTTTTTTGGTATCCCAAGGTGTTGGGAGCGTTTCACCAACCAACCTATGGGTGGTTGTACTATGTCCTATAGGCTGCTGAGGATAAACTCAAGTAGATCGCACCTATATGGCTTAGAATTTATAGAAAGTCCTCTCTTGTAAATTTGAAATATAAAGAAAAAACATTTTATTTGCTTGTAATAATTCAAATAAAGAAATAAAAATAGAAATGGCACAGTGGGTTCGCTACTCAGCTCACAATAATTCTGTCTGTCTGTCTGTCTGTCTGTCTGTCTGTCTGTCTGTCTGTCTGTCTGTCTGTCTGTCTGTCTGTCTGTCTGTCTGTCTGTCTGTCAGAATGCAGTTCCTGCTAGTTGTCAGTGTCCTCCTGGCTGTGTCCAGCGCTGCCACCATCACCCTGGAAGATCAGGAGTTTGACGCCTGGAAACTTAAATTTGGTGAGACCAACTGAGACCCAGTTAAACCACACCAATGACTCTATGCATGCACTACATGCCATGTAGTTGCATATTCATATTCATATATCCAGACCTTGTATTGTACTGTACTCACAAGTGCTCAATTGTCCAATTGTCCTACAAACTGTTAAATGATGTACAACGTAATCACTCAATGATCATCTCATACTATATTCAGGAAAGGTCTACAGCTCTGCAGCAGAGGAGGCTCAGCGTAAAGATGCCTGGCTCAATAACCGCAAACTGGTGCAAGATCACAACGTTCTGGCAGAACAGGGCATCAAATCCTACCGTCTGGGCATGACTGTCTTCGCTGACATGGTAGTGTTGTTGTAGTCTACTTGCATGAGTTTTCATGTGTAGTCATAGTGTATATAGTCACCTGGAATGTTTTGGTGTTTTTAGGATTACAGCATGTTCTTTTTTTGCGTGAGGATACCTCACAAAAGTACAATTATTTTCTGACCTATGTGAAACAGGACAGGGAGGAGTACGGACGCTTCATCTCCAGAGGTCTCCTGCGCTCCTCCAACTCCTCCACACCTCGCCATTTAGGCTCCACCCACCTGCCACAGCCAGGTACGTGGGACAATCCAGAGCCATAGAGTTAACAAAGATGGTATGAAGATAGGTCAACTTGCACTGGTGCCACTAGAGGTGAAATGGACTACAAATCCTACCAAAATTTAATGGTCTGCTGGAGAAATGTTTTCCCCCCTCTCAGAGACCCTAATGTGTCATCTGTCAAATTGCAAATGTCACAAGAGTTTGTTGCTGGGATAAGCTAAAAGAATTAAGCCATTTTAGTATAGCTATGTTATAATTATATGTCTGACTTGGGTCCAGTATTTAGTGGACTGGAAATGAATAGACACCAATATCCTTCCGGTCTCCTAAATTATTGTACCAGAACCCTTCACAAAGTTATAGGAAGTAAAGCTATTTGGCCGCTCTTGGTATAGTCCTCTTGGGAGTTAAAGAACCACTTCACCACTTTTCAGCGTATATCTTCTTCATATAGATCCTCAATAATGTACCATACCATACCATACCATACCATATTTTTTTCCTACCTACTAGTCTCACTGTAGGGCTCTGGTCATGGGAACTGATCCTCCAATGACATCACCGATGGAGAATCCAAGCTAACTCCAGTCCAGTGTATCACAACTAAAGTTTCACCATAGATTAAAATCGGCACCATAGTGATTATTGTGAACGATTCTTTTGTTGTTGAGATGAACTATCCCATCCCTAAAAACCCTAAAAAAAAACTTTGAAAGTGGCACCTTTCATATAAGCCACTTTACAAGAAAAATACCATGGATCTTAAATCTGTATTGCATGTCATATCATATATTATTCTATAATATATGACATATAAAAATACTATGTATCTTATATCTTTTTTGAAAGTCATATATAATTCTTATAACTTATAACTTCATTCTCTTATATGAAAGGTGCCACTTTCAAGAGTTCGCATATAAAGTTTTTGGTATATTGAATATGAACGATGGTTTCATCCTTCCAGATGGCTTCCAGTTGCCCACTAAGGTGGACTGGAGGACCAAGGGATACGTCACTGCTGTGAAGAACCAAGGACCATGCGGCTCCTGCTGGGCATTCAGTGCGGTATGCTGTGTGTGTGTGTGTGTGTGTGTGTGTGTGTGTGTGTGTGTGTGTGTGTGTGTGTGTGTGTGTGTGTGTGTACACACCTACATCATTATTATTTATCACATGGCTTGAATGAATGCTCCAATCAGAAGCCAGCATTCTGGTCACGTGAGTGGTAAGCTATGTCCCTATAACACACCGCTCCACTCTATATCACACCGCTGCATAATCAAGGTCCCCAAAGTGCAAACAGCTGTGTTCATAGCACGGCACGCTTCCGCATTTACTTCCATGTTTATGTTGCGGGTCCATTTGGTCCACTTGGTTTCTCAAAGAGTTACATCTGGCTCTCCATCATTTAGCCTGGGAAACACCTGGAACCCTCTCATGGACCACTGGTTGAAAACCATTAAGCGGGATAACACCCTTCGAACCGGTGATTTGTTTCCTAACAACTGACCAAGGTGCAGCCGAGGTCACTCATCCCTTCGTCGGGTGTTATCCCTTACGTAAGAGAAAACAGAGAGAGCTGCCGAAGCAGACAACCCGCAACACTCCATGTTATGAAAAGTTCATCTAGGTGCAAGGCTCAAAAATGCAGAATAGAAAAGAGAAATTTCTCTTTTCTATCCCTTACGTAAGATACAACACCAATCGTTATTATTATTGTGGAGGAAATAATTCCCAAAGTTACGTCTGCAAACGTATGTGGCCCGTTTATATTAAAGATGTGTCTTTGTGTTCGTCTGTCCCACCATTCACCTCCAGACTGGCTCTCTGGAGGGACAACACTTCAGATACTTCAAGAAACTGGTCTCCCTGAGTGAGCAGCAGCTGGTGGACTGTTCCAGAAGCTACGGAAACCTGGGCTGCGGCGGAGGCTGGATGAACTCGGCCTTCGCTTACATCAGGGACAACAAAGGCCTGGACAGAGGGGATTCTTACCCTTACAAAGCTACGGTAAGTCAGAGGGGGAATAAGTGTACTGTTATCTGAATTCTCTGAGTAACTTACAGTATGTCTTCACAGAGGCCTAACTGGTCATCACTGATGCTCATGATAATAGACATATCCACATCCTCCTCAGGTACACAGGTACCGGGGTGGCACAGGTACATATACTATCGCATTGCGGCCAAAATATTACCGTTTGTGGTGAAAGATGACATCAGCTGAACAACAAGAAACTGCCTTCTGCCTATAAGCACACATACGCACGCGCACACGCACGAGGTGAAGGTGCTATCACACCTTAAGTTAGGTGTACAGTTTGCACTTTACTGGTCTGCTGGACTATTGTTTGTCTCGTCCATATATTGTCTTTACTTTGTCTTATTGCACTGTCTATTGTCTTGACTATTGTCTTATTGCACTGTGGAAAATGGAAACGCTATTTCATCCTTGTATATGTCCTGACATACACTGGAGTGACAAATAAAAAACCTGGAACCCCCCCCCCCCCCCCCCCCCCCCCCCCCACACACACAACACACACACACACACACACACACACACACACACACAAGAAGCAGGGGGGGTAGAGAATGTAGTTTAATAGATGGCATATAAAAAAAAGAATCATTGAGAGTACGTGATTCAAAGATGGGACATTGGTTCCACCTGAATGATTTGCTTTGGCAGCACTAGATCCAATCACGTTGGGGCAAGTTGAACGTGATTGGATCTAGTGCTGCCAAACCAAATTATTCAGGTGGAACCAATGTCCATGTTTGAATCACGTTATCTCAACAATTATTTTTTTGAGTGCAGGATGGGGACTGTCGTTTCAACCCCAGCACCGTGGGAGCGACCTGCAGGGGTTGGAAGGACATTACCCAGGGCAGAGAGGACCACCTACAGGATGCTGTGGCCACCGTGGGGCCGGTGTCTGTCGCCATCCATGTCGACTACTCATTCCAGCTCTACCAGTCAGGTAAGAACCTAGAACCCTCTGGTCCATAGCTCCACTGCTTCTATCGTTGAGTAGAGCTATGGGAAAATCACTGTCATCTTGCACAATCCGACCAGCCTTGCTTCTGTTGTGGATATCTCACCAAGTGTTTACCTACTGTATACTCACCAATACAAACATGGCTTGTCTCATTAAAATGCCTACTTTCCTTAGTGAAAGCACTCTGAGGCTCCCCACCACACGGATAAAATGCACTTTATGGGCAGAAAACAATTGTTTTTCACTGGAAAAAATACAGGATTTCTGCCCACTGCCGATATTGCCAAGAGAAAACCTTGATAGACATCATTTTTCCTCCGTTTTCTGCCCCAAAAGTGCATTTTATATGTGTATCGGAGGGCTCCATGAAAGAATGTAGACTGCTTTTTAATCCCACAAGTGAGGCAGAATCATAGAAGTTAAGGAGTTATGGACCAAAGGTAGTGAGAACCATGCAGTGCTATTTTATAGTAAACGAACAAGTATAGGAAGCGAACAAAATATGATGAGGCCTGAGTGATACAAGGGTTCGAGTCCCGATCCCTACGACCGTTGCTGCGTGTCCTCACCTGTTCCTGTCAAACTATACTGTTAATAAATAAATCAATAAAGCCAAAAAAAGTTATACAACTTTATATGTTTTAGCCCCTCAAAAACGTAATTCATTTTCAATACAATTTTAGAGCTGTGCACACACACACCACACTCACACACACACACACACACACACACACACACACACACACAACACACACACACAACACACACACACACACACACACACACACAAACACACACACACACACACACGTGTTAGGTATTTGAGGGGTCAATGTATCAAAAAAAATACATCAATGTGGCTGTTCTAAAATGCTGATGTATAGTGCTGTAATTAGTGTGTGTGTGTGTGTGTGTGTGTGTGTGTGTGTGCGTGCGTGCGTGTGTGTGTGTGTGCGTGCGTGCGTTGCGTGCACCTTCCTGTAGGTGTGTATGATGAACCAGAGTGCAGTCAGTCTAGCCTGAATCACGCTGTCCTGGCGGTGGGTTATGGTAGTACTGATGATGGACAGGACTACTGGATAGTGAAGAACAGGTAAACATTATACAGTACAGCACAGTATAGTTGCTACTAGAGGTGTAATGATATATTAACTGCATCAGAAAATCGAAACATTTAATTTCAGGAAATATACCAAATGAAAACAGTGAGCAACATTGACAACGTATTTTTTATTCACTGAATCGTAGCAGATTGGATCGCATCATCCATGTATCATATCGTCGACCATGTAGGCTACCATGATACGCATCGTTGTTGAAATGCATTGTCACACCCCTATACAGTACTATACACTATGGTCCAGTAAAACATTCACATTTTTAAAAGAACACTGTTTACATAAAATGTCTGTTTCACAAATGTACTCACTAGTCCACTATACTGTACCCTGATGGTTGGTATTTGTGTGTTTGTCTAGCTGGGGACAGGGCTGGGGTGACATGGGCTACATCAAGATGAGCAGGAACAAGAACAACCAGTGTGGGATTGTCACAGCAGCCAGTTACCCCCTGGTCTGAACACACCTGCATGGGGCAAGGACCAGCTACCCCCAGCCTGGTCTGAACACACCTGCATGGGACAAGGACCAGCTACCCCCTGGTCTGAACACACCTGCATGGGACAAGGACCAGCTACCCCCTGGTCTGAACATCAGGGGTGTTATTTTGTCATGTTTGTTATGTGAAAACAGCACCACCCTCTGGTAGATCAGAGCTGGTTCTTTTCATGTTTGTCTCATGCTTGTAGGCTAATTAGTTACAACATACAGTAACCGTGCTGTTAACTTACAACCTCCTGTTTGATGCTGTTTGTGTCTTCTCCTGGGCTAAAAACATTGTATTGGAGTAATGGCTGATTTTGTGTTGTTTACTTTTTTGCCTGCATTCATACAGATGTATTTTACGGTCGGCTTAAGTGATGACTGAGTGATTTTACACTGTAAATTAGCTATGACGACTCACATGCTTCCGGTATTGAACAGTAATTTGAGAATGTTTTAAATTTTTTGGTGCTACAATTTCACAAATTCTTCAGTAAACTGAATAAAGACAACAAGCCTTCTCTGTGGAGTTTGTTGGAGAGTGTTCAGGCCGTATGATAGTTACTAGCATGTGCACAGTGCAGCTAATGAGGCCTACACATGTCATGTGACTCAGCCTTTACAGCACCGTTCCAAGTTTCCCTGCCATGCCATGCCTCCCCGTTTCCTCTAAAAGCGACAAATGATGGGGGGGGGGGGGGGGGGGGGGGGGGGGGGGGGGGGATTCATTTCATTTACAAACCGATAATGCTGATTCATGATCAGTTGTTTGCTAATTAAGAGACCAACCATGTAACACAGCAGACGCAGATAGGGTCAGGAAATCCGTTGCAGGATGAGGAAAGGAAACTCCTCCATCAAGACGATTAGGCTACTAATGAATGACGGGTGCGGGTGGGTGCGTGCCTGTGCCTGCGTAGTGCACTCTTTTATGCACTTTGCTGTGGGGAAACATGCCTGATCATTGTCCAGTCGGATGTTCATATTTTGGTAATTAAGGTTTGATAAGCTCCAAAATTAATTTAATCATGATTAGTCAATATTCAAACTATGTTCAAAATATGACTCGTTTTCGGACTGTCTATTCAACATCCAGCATGATCACACGAGGATGGCAGAGGGATGAGAGAGAGACAGGTTAGAGAGCAGAGAGGAAGGGTTGCAAATCTGATTATCAGAGAGCCGAGTCTCTACTTGAACTGTCTCGTCATCTTCTACCTGTGTATTCTAATCAGTACAGGAGCCAGCCAGCCAGCCAGCCAGCTTCATGCCATGTACACAGACAAGCACCGCACTCCACCTCTGTTGGAATGTGTTTTATGTCCATTTTTAAATTCATATCACTATGAATGCATGTAAAGTTCCTAGATTGTGAAATGAATTATGAAGTTATTAACGCAGAAATGTTTAATTGATCAGGGCGGCGCAGGGGTTTTCCAAATCTTGTCAGAAATATCCAATCTGTAAGCTTGCAGCGTGTTACGAGATGAAACGTAGGCCCACTTGTTCATCAATCTACGTACAACCTGCATTAAAGTACCTCATCCATGGGTGTCAGAGTAGAGATTGGTTTTAATTGATTGCTTGAAAAATATATATATATTTTTTAAGATTTGAAACCGTGCGAAAGAGACAACACAGAGAGCTGGAGCCACCTCTCTTTGTCTACACCAGACTTGGGGTGGGATACGGGTCCACCAACATGCACCTGGTCACGTACGCCGCCGTTATCTGTTGTTGCATGCAGTTGGCATCATTGAGGGACTTGGAGGCCAGCATGCTGCAGCAGCAGAAAACAAGACTAAACACATCCAGTAGTCCATCCAGAACCTAACAGGTTATTTGTGAATCTGTTCTGGATGAGTCATGCTTTTTAAAGTGAATCAAATAATACGTTTTGCACACTGTATGTGCGTGCGTGTTTCTGTGAAAACAGACCAGATACCATCCTGACATGCTACTATAGGACAAGGTTTCAGTAACTGATGGGAGGATGCGTACTATTGGTGGGTGTGTGCATGTCCATGCGTGTGTGCGTAGCAGGAATGTAGATCAAATCAAAGACCCACTGATGCCACAACAAGACACTTCTACACATCCAGAAACAGCCAGGGACAGACAGAGAGAAACAGGAGACCAAAAAACATATCTAATATTGTAAACAGAGTAGTTAACACGGTAACGCATTGGGAGGTAATCATCTGAAACTAGCAAGATGAACAAATCAGTATTTGACCGCTCTGAAAATCCCCCAATTTCATCTTGCTTTTGTCCAAGACTGCCCCTGTCAACAGTGTACTGAGGAGGGGAGAGGAGGATGCAAAGAACTTATAGGCGTTACGGCCCTGAGTAAATCTAAGGGAAGCAGGAACTCGGAAGTACAACGTAACAAAACACAACATTATGGTGCTAAAATAAATTAACTCACTAATCAAGAGAAGTAAATCACACATTTCGTAGAGAAGAAAGGCCACAACTGTACCGTCTGCATGGTACGTTGAATGCACCCTCCTGAGGACAGGGACGAACTTTGACCTATATTTTTATTTCAGCTTTTTTTCTAATGCCACCAGGGAGCCATTTCTTTCCAAATTCTGTCCCCAAATCCGCAAAAATTTGAAAAAACAGTTTTGAATAGTTAAAATGGTTAAAACAGTCTACAGGCTAGTTGAGCTATTAAAAAATATTTAAGCAAAGAAGTTAGGGTTGATGGGTGTTTGACAAAAATGGAGCCCTAGAGTGTTGTAATTCTAAGCTGACTTTTTATAGTAAAAACTAAACATGTTGTGTTTAAAAAATATTACCAGGGACTATTATTACATGTATTTAATTCTGTATAATCTAAGCACTGTGACACATTAAAAAGTGTTGGAAATGGGTGTTTAGTGTGTGTGTGTGTGTGTGTGTGTGTGTGTGTGTGTGGGGTGTGTGTGTGTGTGTGTGTGTGTGTGTGTGTGTGTGTTGTGTGTGTGTGTGTGTGTGTGTGTGTGTGTGTTGTGTGTGTGTGTGTGTGTGTGTGTGTGTGTGTGTGTGTGCCCGCGCGCATGCATGCGTGAGTGCGTGCGTGCATGTGTTGGGGGGTGGCATCTCCGAGATGAACCGATAATGCCAATGTTCTGGGCATGAAGTGAAACCTAGTGTAAGACAAGTCCTACAGCGCTCTACATATAAAAACAGAATTCACACCAACCCTACACAGCAAGGTAAAGACTATTTTCTCTTTCCCTCACACACACACACACACGCACTAACAGCATAACAGAATTTGTTTAGCGATTGTGGCAGTACCCCCTGTCACAGATGAGTTGACTGAACTCCAAAAGTACTGTATATCAACACTACTTTGGGAGTTCAGTTCTGCATTAAGTGCAGTTAAGTGTAGTAAGAAGTGCATCAAGTTCCTGTGCAATTTTTCTCCCATAAAGTATAACATGACAGATTTGACATAGGTTAAAGACCAAGTCTTTATTGTGACTTACTGTATGTTCCAGAGTATATTTGCTTGAGGTTATATCGATGTTCGTTTCAAGTTGAGTAGGGAAAGTAATTAGTCTATCAACTGTTAGTTTGTGTGGGGACATGTAAATGTTGCTGTACATACTGCACAGAGAACACTAATTATCATTATTTGGATGTTTTTTGGTTTATTTGACACTTTGAATGTTTATGTGACATTTGAATTGAAGAAATGTGTATCTAGACAGTGAACGTAACTAGTGTAATAGAAGATTCAATTTAGAGTTGATAGCGCTCACTATTCTTAGGCCACTCATGCTTCCAACTAACACAGATAAAGAATGCAGTCAACTAAAACATTGTTGTGAAGGCTCAGTTCTCACAGCCTGCCCATCTCTGTGTGCTGAAAACAGCTGGTCTACAATCTCACAATGTGTCGCGGATGCAATGCATTGTGAGCCTGTAGGCTCTCAAACAGAATTGAACGCAAGAGAATGTGATGTTCGCACACCAGGCAGAAATACAACAACATTGCAAGTTTGCACCTATAGCTAAGCTCTATATCAATGTGTGAGAGATATAGGTTCTTTTTGAGATTTATTTTGGTATAAATTCAAATAAAGAAATAACAGTGCAGGGGCAAAGGTTGGAAATGGCACAATGCACTGGCTACTCTAGTCAACAATTGTTTGTCTGTCAGGGAGAATGCAAAAGCAGTTCCTGCTAGTTGTCGGTGTCCTCCTGGCTGTGTCCAGCGCTGCCACCATCACTGTGGAAGATCTGGAGTTCTACGAGTGGAAACTCAAATTTGGTAAGACCGACTGAGACGAGTAGTTGCATTCAATTTAGCTGCATATGCAACTGTTATCCCTATCTCTTTTTATCTGGCCAACAATGTTCTCAATGTTGTACATTAGAGTCAGATAACTGGGACAATTTACAAACATACAATTTAGACATTTAGCAAGCGCTCTTAATCCAAAGTGACTTTTCCTGTAAGGTTGCCCGAGCGATCAAAACTCCAAAGCAGTGAAAAGTCCAGGTTATGATTTTATTTTTCCCTGGTTGCACTGGCCTATCAAACATACAACACTGAAGACTAAACTATAAAGAACATAAATTTAAAGGAAATTATGGAAAGAAATCGCGAAGTCGAGGAACTATTCTTCGGGCTATAAACCCTTTCATCACAGGCTCCTGGGTGTAACCTCATTGCCTCAGGCCAGACTGAACTGAACTTTACAGCATCTCTCTTATACTAGGCAAGACCAGGAACAGTTCTGTAATTGGTAATCCACTTAACTTCACATAAAATATTAAATTAATCAATTCTTCTACATTTCAGATACAGTAAAAAAAGACACTTGGTACCTTCCCCCATCACTGCGGGAGAGCCAGGTGCTAAAGAAAGCTAAAGAATTAAATACAATTGAAAATAACGTGAAAACGTGGTCAAAGTACCGTATTGTCCCGAATATAAGACGACTCATTTATAAGACGACCCCCATTTTCAGTGGCGGTTCTAGAGGGATTTACTCCCTGGGCGAAATCCTCCCCCCCCCCCCCCCCCACACACACACACACACACACATACACCCTCCGGGATCAACCAACGACCACCTCTACTCCACCACTCAAGACTAAACAGACCATCGTCCATACAAACACAACTAGGCCTACTCCCCCCCCCCCCCCCCCCCCCCCCCCCCACCCCCACACACACACACACACAGAGCTACCTACAGAACCTAGAGTGCATTTTTCCATATTGTTATCATTTGGTGATATGAAACACCAAGCAATGTTCTCTCTTTTTTTTTTTTTTTTTTTTGGGGGGGGGGGGGGGGGGGGGGGGGGGGGGGGGGGTCTGAGGAAATACATAGGCCTAAACCTTCTGAGTAGATATCACCATCTAGTGAGCATGTCACCTTGACACCACCTTCTTCACACAGGGTGTATTTTCTTTTTCCCTTTATTTTATTTTTTCATAATAATAATATCAATAATCTAATGATCAACTTGAGATGCATTTGCATTACTGAACTCTTCTAAGCAAAGTAGGCTATACATCACACAGGCAAAAAGTAGCCTTCAATGGGTGCATTATTATTATTATTATTAGTCTTGATTGCATTTGAGTTTATGCTTTATAGCCTATTATAGTTTCAGTTAATTCAATGAATAAGTAGCTATAATGCAAACTGCATTGGAGGGAGGGGGACCTCAGGGTGAAATGTAGAAAAGGGGGCATCTATGACAAAAATCAAGAGCATTATTATGCATGTCACAGGAATCAAGGTAGATTGCTCCCAATATGTTTTGGTGTGGAATTCTCCTTTAACCACTGTGGAAAGTCCCCACTAATTAGTGCACCTGCTGCACGAAGACACTGACAGAAAGAATGCGCTCCATATTTCCATAGAGTTCCATGTTAAACTTTTGAGATTTGAAAAGGCCCTGTTAACTTTTCTCAACCTTTAAAAAAAAAATCAGGACTTCCCAAGAAACCATGTGAGGTAAGATTTTATGTACTGTATCATAAATACTGTTGCCACCATTCGCCAGTTTACTGTGGCTTTTTCAAATCTCAAAAGTATCATATGGAGAGCGCATTGGAGAGCGCATTTAACATTGAAGTCAATCGGTCCAGCGGTAACACCACAACTGAACCCCCCAGGCCAGGACACATACACACACGAATTGCACTACGTTATCATTTTTTGTGCGTTGATGTGGGCGCAATACTTGTAGATCCATGCAATGACAATAAGACGGAATAGCGGATTTCTTTTCTCTCTTTTTTTTGCTTCGCTATGCCGCCCCCCTCACGATGCCGCCCTGGGCGGCTGCCCATATGGCCCATGCCTAAAACCGCCCCTGCTCAGACTCCAAGACCCATTTACAGAAAAAAAGAACATTGAATGTCAAATAGTATAGCTCCTGAATATAAGACGACTCAATTTTTTGGGATATTTCCATTGGAAAAAAAAAATGTAGTCTTATATTCAGGGTACTTTGACATTCACAATTCACGCGACTTACCAATAATAAAATAATATGCCCTTAATGACCCTTAATTGTCCATCATGCAAACTGTTAGATAAAGTAATCACTCAATGTACCAGAAAACCACGGATCTTATTCTATATCCAGGAAAGGTGTACAGCTCTGCAGCAGAGGAGGCTCAGCGTAAAGATGCCTGGCTCTATAACCGCAAACTGGTGCTGGTTCACAACATCCTGGCAGACCAGGCCATCAAGTCCTACCGTCTGGGCATGACTGTCTTTGCTGACATGGTAGTGTTATTGTTTGTCTTGTAGCCATTTTAGATTTAGGTTTACTCATTGGGCCATATTTTGATTCTCTTAAGTATATGTCTTATGACTTAAGTCAAAACTTGGAGGTGTGGTAAACTGTTTGACTGTTTTGAGTGGCAAACAGCTTTGCCACACCTCAAAGTTTTGATTTAAGTCATAAGACATGATACTTAGACAATCAAAATATAGGCCTCATTTAGCTGTAGTCACATGCCAGCAGTATGGGCTAAGTATGTTGCTTTTAAAAAGTAAGAATTATAGTTATTTCTCAACTCAGTTTTTATAAATGAAAACAAAAGTTTTCCATCTCTACGTGCAAATACAGACGGAAAGAAAGAGCACTTGCACAGTCCAATATCCACATTATCAGTGAGTCTAATGATGAAGTATTTGCCCTATGTTACCCTATGTTGACCAATCATCATCTGATCATCTAATGATGTTATGCAGTTATGTCTCTTGTGAAATGTGTTTCACTCTGGGAGCACACTCACCCATTGAAAACACAGTAACTGTAATGGTGTTACTGAGTGGGAAAAAAATGTAGAGAATTAATTTACAAGTTACAGCAAAAGGTAGTCCCTTGCGTAAGGGCGTTAGTCCCTACACTGCATTTTATTCACCATGGATTTGGATTATGGCATGTTCTTCTTTTGCGTGATGGTGCCTCACAAAAGCACAATAGTTGCGTAAATGTACTTTCACTTCCGCCCCATGTAATGTGCAACAGGACAGAGAGGAGTACGGACGCTTCATCTCCAGAGGTCTCCTGCACTCCTCCAACTCCTCCACACCTCACCGTACAGGCTCCACCCACCTGCCACAGCAGGTACGTGGGACAACCATAGAGTTAATAACACATATTACACACAGTTCCAACTAGGAGCTTCCAGCTCATTCAGACCTGCCCCCGTTGCTGGATACGCCATCGCTTCCAGACTTTATGAGGTAGGAGACCCAGTCAGTAGCAGGAGAAGATACCTGCGCAAAGATAGTTTTTAGAGTGGCATGGGGGTTGCGCATCTCCCAACGCCACTAACTTGGCTGTAGAGGAGGTGGTTTGGATGGCAAGGGGAACCCTAGACAACTGGCACCTCCACACAACTGCAGGAGGCTGCCAGAAATCGTGTTTATTGGAAACCACCTTGAAGCTTAGCTGGCTTTTCTGTCAGGGTGTGCTCCCTTAGCCTTTTGTCCTCCCAGACTCACCCACAAGGCAGTGGGGCAGTGGTTGTTGGTTGGTGCCAGGGTGTGTCCACCAGGGTGGGCCTGCACACCATACCACTGGGGACCACTGCAGCTCCGAGATCCCCTGCCGAGTTAGCCCAGGGCCGCGGGGCCTCGGTTGCCGTGCATGGCCACGACGAGGCCTGACAGGAGTCTTGGTGAAGGAGAGGCTGTGTACCGGCAGAAAAAGACTGATGCACAAAGCTGCAATAAGACAATAGTCAAGACAATAGACAGTGCAATAAGACAAAGTCAAGACAAAATATAGACGAGACAAACAATAGTGCAGCAGACCAGTAAAGTGCTAACTGTACACCTAACTTGAGGTGAAGGTGCTAAGCTAACCAGGTGTGATAAAGTGGCAGTAGTGTGAA
>CM076980.1:8949784-9119784 GCA_039105355.1 Benthosema pterotum | reverse complement strand
CAACAGTGTGTCTGACCTGGATCATGCTGTCCTGGTGGTGGGCTATGGTACTGAGAATGGACAGGACTACTGGATAGTGAAGAACAGGTAAACATTTTACTGGACAGTTTAGTACAGTTACTACAGTGCAGCACAGCAGCACAGTACAACAGCTACTAGAAGTGTAATGATATATTAATTATTAATTTCTAGAAAATCTTAATTTCAATATATTATTCTATATTAAAATGAAACAAAAACAAAATTGACTTTGTACCATAAGGTATCGTTTTGTTATGCAAATCAGCGTGGTATTTATCCATTAGTCACATATTTTGCAATGTGTGGGGAAAAAAGCACAGTTTTTTGTATACAGCACTGTGCAATGCTATACAGTACTGTAGGCCTACAGTTTACTGTACAGTACAGCATAGTACAGTACAACATTGGTGAGACCTGATTGACATTGCAAGAAGTGAGTCACCAAATACTTGTCAAAACATTTTAATAACTTTCATATTATAGAGATGCGCAGTGACGTCACTGCCCCGGTTCCGGAAGTCTTTTCCCCATTCATTTTTCTCATAGACTTTTCGAAAATAATTTATATCAAGACGATTACGCCGCGGCCAAAGCCAACTCAGGTCGTGACAAATCATGACAACAAACACAATATCGTCATATAATATAATAATTAGGAAGAAGTAGAAAACGGCATGATACAAGACTTTTTGTTTCGTTTTTCATCTTAGAAATTATTTTATTGTCCCAAAAGTTTGTGTGTGTCATCATGATTCGTCACGACTCGAGTTGGCTTTGGCCGCGGCGTAATCGTCTTGATATAAATTATTTTCGAAAAGTCTATGAGAAAAATGAATTGGGAAAAGACTTCCGGAACCGGGGCAGTGACGTCACTGCGCATCTCTATTAAAGGACCATGTAGCATGTTTTTAAACTGTTTTACACATGCATGCACTAGTGCACTATACTGTACACACTGACCGTTGGTATAAATGTGTGTTTGTCTAGCTGGGGACAGGGCTGGGGTGACATGGGCTACATCAAGATGAGCAGGAACAAGAACAACCAGTGTGGGATTGCCACAACTGCCAGCTACCCCACGGTTTAGCTATCATCTCTGAACACCAGAGGTGTTGTTTTGCCCGCACAATAGGGGTCAAAATAGTCTGTGAAACAGCACCACCCTCTGGTATCTCAGGGGTAGTTATTTTCCATGCTTGCGTCATTTTTGTAATACAACTTATTTTGTAATTTTGCATTTGCATGTTGCAAGATCCCTCGGAATCAGAAACCATTGTCATCAAAAGGGACAAAGTGCCAAGAGTTACTAATCTGCACTTCATAAGATGTGATACAATGTCAAAATGGTAGCTGATGGTGTTTTTGGCCTGACCAAAATTGATATAGTCTACTGAAAGGCATAACTCGGTGACTAATGGACAGATTTGGATGATTCTGACAAAGTCAAAGTATACATTTTCTGGAGTGCCGAGTTGATTTATGAGGTGGCCGAAGCAATTCAACTTCAGGGTAATCTGTCAAAGGTTAATGTCATGGTAATTTATACCATGTGTGTCCCACATAAGTTTGGAAACACAACTTTGGGAATTATTTTCTCCACCTTAATATGAATTCGTATTGTATCTTATATTGTTTTATCCATTGATTAGTCACCTTTACAACAATGTATGGCATGTAGAGATCAGATGGCAAATGGCTTGCATTCAAATCTTGGTGATACCAGCATACGCCACTTCACACGGGTGTGATTCATTTTGATGTTCCCTGATCAGCCAATCGAATATCTTCTGTATGTAACATCAAAATGATTCGATTGGTTGAGCAAGGTTAAGCAATATTGTGGTTGCCCTTCAACCCCACTAATGAAGGGCCCCAGAATAAATGCCTGTACTGATGAAGGTCCTAGTGATGAAACGTCAAATAAAAAGCAAGATTTCTCTTGAGGATCATTTCATTTCCAATTTCTTTCCTTTTTAAATTAGTGAAAATAGCCGATCCACCATGCCAAGGACCACAACTCTATTCTCTATAGGGAGCTTGAAAAGCTTAAACATAATAATCACAAAGGGGAGTTATTTCATGACGACATTATGAGGATGTCCGGTGATATTCAAAACTTGGCCAGATCACAGCCCATATGGGCATGACCTTTATGGGTGTTTTCATACCCACAAGTTTGCATTTGAATTTTGATTTGTTTGGTGTTCAAACATGAGTGACATATGGACTTTTAAAGCAAACCAAATGGTGAAAAAAATAATAATAATATAATAATAATAATTTTATAAGCCATAAGAGCAACAGATACCAATCAATAGTACTCAAATCTAGTACTGCAGTTAGAGTATGAGTACAGTCTGATGAACTTTACTCAGTTCTGAGTAAAAAGTACTTTGTGAGAATGTTATTGGGTGAGAGTACAGCGAGTAAAAGTAAAATCATTTTATTATTATGTAGTAAGAAATCCACTTACAGTAATTTATAGCACCAACTTGGATTGGGGCCTAGCCTTAATTCATGTGATAGATCTGGGATTCGCATGCCTGCCCTGCAAGCTTCAGATACAGCAGCGTACTACCATCAATATATATAGTACGGCATACCAATATGGTGCTATGATGGTATTCATACAGCATACCATCAATGAGTCTCTTGAACCCAAACCCAACATCTCCCTTTTATTCAGTCAGCAGCTGGGTGTTGCAGCTGTCCTGAATATGGGTGATTGGGGAGTCACATCACATGTCTAGGAAAATTAATCTGGTATGACATTACGGGTGCGTTCGGAAATACACTCTAAACGCACTCGTGTACTCTGTAGTCGTTCGTTTATACCTGGTGTATTTGGGGCATTTGGTGCTCCTCGTTCGTTTATTCACACTGGTGTGTTTTGTGCACGCACTGACCAACCCTACCCTGGAGACGGGGTTGGCCGGTGTGGAAGGTTTGATTGCGTCACAGCTGTATCTCAAGCGCTGCCGTTCAATGAAAAGCAATACAACTGTTGTGAGCTAGGAAGCTAGGCTATGGCTAAGCACTGTACTACTACTGTGGTCCCCAACTTTTACATGTCTGTCAAGGACCTGCACATTTATCAAATAAATGCATGCGGACCCCCATTTGAAAATACTTTCCAGGGGGACCCCCTTAAGAGAGGATTTATATGGCTTTGGCAGTGATTCTCGCCATTTTTGAGTGAGGTGTGTTGTCTGGTTTTAACTGCTCGTTCGTAAATCAACGCACTCGGTGACGACACGCCCACAAAACTAAATGAACTCGGTGCGCACCCAGTTTGTATTTCCGAACATACCCCTGGTGTATTTGGGGCATTTGGTGTTCCTCGTTCGTTTATTCACACCGGTGTGTTTGGTGCACGCACTGAGCAACCCTACGCTGGAGACGGGGTTGGCCGGTGTGGAAGGTATGATTGCGTCACAGCTGTGTCTCGAGCGCTGCCGTTCAATGAAAAGCAATGCAAATGTTGTGAGCTAGGAAGCTAGGCTATGGCTAAGCACTGTACTGTGGTCCCCCAACTTTTCCATGTCTGTCAAGTGTCAAGGACCTGCACATTTATCAAATAAATGCATGCGGACCCCCATTTGAAAATACTTGCCAGGGGGACCCCCATAAGAGAGGATTTATATGGCTTTGGCAGTGATTCTCACCATTTTTGAGTGAGGTGTGTTGTCTGGTTTTAACTGCTCGTTCGTAAATAAGGCTCACTCAACGCACTCGGTGAGGTCTCCGCCCACTAACCCAAATCAACTCAACGCACCCGCAGTTTGTGTTTCCGAACACACCCTAAAAGACACCTTTACAAATGAATGAATGCCACTTCAATCACATCAAGTACAGCTGGGACAGGGCGGAGCAGCCAAGTGATTGACAGGTGAGTCAGCATAGATCATCATAGCATAGACAGGCACTACAACAGAAGAGTGTGAGTAATATTAGTGACCAGAGTATACACAATGATGTACTGATGATGAAGTGTGTGCCAGCATGCGTTTGATGCCATGTATTGTATGCATATGTGCATGCACATATGCATACATAGTGACAGTGTATAGTGACAGTGTATGTATTATTTCTAGTAATGTAAATATTTTAATAACATTCTAAGGTAGCCTGCTCCCTCATATGTCCAGAATTTGAACAAAGGACCATTGTTTCCACAATTCCATGCTGTATCGATGTGGTACTGGTACCATAATAGGCCTATACAAACGCTGATCAATAACAACACTCTTGAGTGAAATATCTATATAAGGGTCCATTTGGTTACCAACTCTATCATTTAGCTGGGAACCTCCTGAAACTCATGGACCACTGGTTTAAAATGGTTAGTAGAGATGGGTGGATAGATGGAATAAAACTATCTTTATAAATAATTAAGATGTTAAGGTGTATACTTCACATTTCCATTACTGTATGTATGGTTGGATAGATAACATTCTAATAAGTACACAGACAGACAGACAGACAGACAGACAGACAGACAGACAGACAGACAGACAGACAGACAGACAGACAGACAGACAGACAGACAGACAGACAGACAGACCTACTTATTGCCTAAACCTGTTATGTTAAAAACATGCCTCTCTGGGCATAGAGTACTTTTTTTTTTTGCACTTTTAAACATAAGGTAAATACTTGTCTGTTGGATCTGGGCTACATTTTTTCCCCATTAAATTAGGGGTACACCTACCCTGCACACGGCCTGTAAACTCTCTGATTTTAGAGACTTCATTCAAATGAAGTAATGCAGATCTATGTTTAACTGTAACTTCACTCACTCGTGAAGAGAACTAACCCTAACCACAAAGCAATGACTAACAGAAGCACAGTTTAGTTGATGATGTAATGGTGATGTCATTAAGACATCACCATGTCATACAGGCTTCATCATCTTTTATTATGCCAAAAGTATTATCTCCTATTTTTACGAAATGGATGGGCAAAGTCATACCTACTGAATACTGTAATGGAGTAGCTTTTTCATATTTTCCACTTTCATATACAATAATATAGTACAATAATATAGTCTACTTGATAGGTGAATAAGATAAATGTGTGAGAAATGATAAAAAGCTATTCTATCCTGTGGAAGGGATATATTATTTTTTGCTTATATTGAACTTAAATCCCTATAAACAGTTTTATACAGGTATGGCTTTGCACACTCATTTCATAAAGACACATACCTCATGGAAAATGTATTTTTTGTACAACATGACAATATTCAAGTACTCCCACACCTCCTGTATAGGTAATACTCATGACAATACTTAGATATCCTAATTACATCATCTAAACTGCGCATAGTACTTTAGAACAGGGGGTGAACCCTGACCACTGTTATTTGGGAGGGAATATGAGAATATGTGCTTTTTTAACACTTTCTGCTATTCATCCCATGTGCATGCATGACACATACACTGCTCAATAATGGGACAACAACAACTACTGTAACTAACGGACTAACAATTTCCTAGTAATAATGACTCTACCCCTCTTGATATACTCCCCTTTTATGTTCAATTTCCTGGAATCTAACTATTCAGTAAATGACTACATGGACACTAATAATCATGGGTCACCAGGTCATCCAATTCACTGTTTCCCAATTTGGACATTAGAAAACAACAATTCTATATTACTAAATGTATGGTTAGGGACCATAAGCAAAATGTGCAAGACCACCAGTGGTCCATGGTCCACCTGTATAGTTTGTTGCATGCCATGTAGTTACATCAGGGGTGGGCAATTAATTTCCCAAGAGGCCAAATGAGATACATAAAATATTGTGGAGGGCCAAGACTAAAGGCTGAACTAAAGTCTGCGTAATATTAATTTAATTTCAAGATAAAAGTACGGGTAAGACTAACCATTTTGTTCACCAGGGCCCACTATTTATTCAGTATTTGAGCCACGGACCACCATTATGACATTTTGTTTTTAGCCCCACAGATCCCAAAACTTTCTTCGAGATTTCTTTTGTTTTTGCCCACAATACATTCTCCGACTGAATGTGTAGGCTAGACTTTGGGCTAATTCAGATGATGAATATTTTAACTCTTGAGAGTGTAAAAATGAAACCAAAAGGACCCACAAGGGTCCATTTGGTTTCATTTATACGCTCTCAAAGAGTTACATCTGGTTAACCAACTTTCCATATTTAACTTGGAACTCTCTCAAGGACCACTGGTGGTCCCCGGGCCGGTCAGAGTCAGGCCGCATAATGCCCAGGTATGAGTTACATATTCAATGTAGTTACATATTCAAAGATCCAGACCTTTTATTGTATTGTACTCCCAAGTGCTTAATTGTCCATCATGCAAACTGTTAAATAAAGTCAACTGGCACCAGGGGAGGATCTAGGCATGGGCATGGGGGGGCAATGCGCCCCTAAATACCCAGTCTGCCCCCCCCAAACACGAAGCCATGCAAAACAACCCAAGATATTTCAAATTAAAGTGCTTATATTTAAAATGATTTGAAACACTACTACTGCTACTAACTACAATTTTGGCACCACTAAACCAACAGCATTTCATCATTGAAAACAGAAAACTCTCTGAGTCAGACCTTTAGCTTTATGCATGCTGCGTGTCTGTTGCAACTTCAACAACAACTGATGTTATATTTGATTCTTTACTTGACTAATAAAAGTCCTGTAACTGAAAATGGTATGGGTGCGACTTCATCGCCCGTGGCGTGAAGCAACAAGGGCGATGAAGCCGCCCCCATACCATTTTCTCTTGCCAGGCAGGAGGGTGTTACATCCGCCCTGCCTGGCACCTCCCTTCCAAGGAGACAGTGGTCCACACTCAACAGGTTCAGGACTGGACATGGCCCCTGCTTGGCCAGCCTCCAAAGATGGGGCAATAGCCCAAGCCCACTGTGTGCGTGTGGGGAGGAACAAACTATGGAGCACATTGTTGAAGTTTGTCCTCTACAAAGACCGGAAGGAGGATTACTCACCCTCCACACAGCGAACCAGGAGGCAAACGTACGGAGCCCGGGAGGTGCCATGCAGAAAAATATATTTTAAAAGCGTTCGGACGCTATATTTAGCGTTCGGACGCTTTGTTATTTCGTCCAAACGCCTTATATTTCGTCCAAACGCCTTATATTTCGTCCAAACGCGTTATTAAAAAACGTCCAAACGCGTTATTCAACAAGCAATCAAGCGACTTTTTTGGACTTCCAGACAGCTCGCGGCGAGCAGGGAGCCGAGCTGCGGACCTGCCCGACCGAGGAGCACTCTCGGTCGGGTATCCTCGGTCGGGTAGAGTCGGCCGTTCTTCCCCTTGCTCGGCGTGAGAATGGGGACAACCGGAAGTCTACCAGAATGCTTTCTGCCCATTGAGTTATAAAATACAGAGACCACATCTGGAGGAAACAGTTAATGCAAGTGGATGGAAGGGAAAATCAGAATACGTCTCTATCCAACTCTATGTTTCTGCCCCCTCAATGTCGCAACTCTTCTACTATATGGCCCTGATACAGTGTATAGACGGCGGAGATTCTGAAGGAGGATTCAGCTACGTCACATCCCTACACATCTATGGCGTGGTAACTGCCTCCCACTAGCCAATGCTGACTAGCTAACTAGCTTTTTGACTCATCCTTGGGTGTAAAGGGTTCCCGGGGGCAGGGGCCGCTCGGGGACCCCTCGAAGATGGAGCTGGACTTATAAACATTTTCATTTTTTTCGGACCTCCGTAGCTCGCGCCGAGTAAGGGGGCGAGCGGCCGACTCTACCCGACCGAGAGAGCTCTTCAGTCGGGCAGGTCCGAAGCTCGGCTCCCTGCTCGCCGTGAGCTCTGTCTGGACTCTGGAAGTCCAAAAAGACGCTCCGGGGACCCCCGGAGCTGCCGCGAGTCACTCCCAGTGCGGCAGCAGCACACGCGCACACACACCCGGATTTTTTAACATTGCGTTTGGACGAATTAACATTGCGTTTGGACGAATTAACATTGCGTTTGGACGAATTAACATTGCGTTTGGACGAATTAACATTGCGTTTGGACGAATTAACATTGCGTTTGGACGAATTAACATTGCGTTTGGACGAATTAACAATGCGTTTGAACGCTAAATATAGTGTTCGAACGCTTTTAAAATATATTTTTCTGCATGGCACCTCCAGGGCTCCGTACAAAGGACTTTGCATTCGCTAAATAAATAAATAAAGTCACCACTCAATGAGTCAGTAACCACATACCTCATTCTTGGACATTAAAGGTTGCTGACCCCTGGTCTAAACTAAGTGCTTAGCAATACCATTGCACTAATGGTTGTTTAATAAATAAGTAAGAATTAATACCAATTAACCATGAATGAAATGCGGTAAATAATATATAAAAATATAAGATTTATTCAGATTATTTTCTTTTCAGGAACCTAAACTTGCTGACCATGCATGTCATGACTCCAAGAAGAATGTCCTTAACCACGGCGAGTGAGGGCTAAATGGGGAACAGTAATGAACAATAAACATGATGCACACATGATGCATGTGTAAACATGATGCATGATGGAAAAAAAAAGTCAAATAAACTTTCCTCCCCTCACCCAGGTGTTCCCTGTGACACCCACTATGTCCTAACATTGTATATAAGAACACAGTTAACCCCAACCCTGCATCAACTCTCCATCCTATCAACAGAAAGGTAAGGACTCCTTTTGTGCGCCTTTTAGCTGCTTTTTTTACTCTCCAAGACTCCAAGTTATTTGGAGTCTGTTACCAACTAACCTATAAGATAAACACAAGTAGATTGCACCTATAGTTTAGAATGTACAGTATAGCAACTCCTCTATTGTATTTTTTTAAAATATATGGAAAAAACAAAGTGAGTTGATATGTATTTGCTTTTTTTTTAATACATTTGACAGGACAGTATTTTCACTGTTTCCAGGACACGTGCAGAGATAAATGCATTTTGAGTTATTATCATGTATCATTTAAAGTTGTAAAGTGTACAAGGGATTTCTGGGTATTGTAGTGCAATCACCACTTAAAGGACTTTATGTTTGTGCGGAGTTACTTTATCTGAGCTTATTAATAAAAAAAAAAACTTGACAAAATGACAATGGTTGTCAATCAATCACTCCAAAAGTTGTGTTAAATCTGTCAAGGAGTTAAGATGCCAATGTGTGAAAGGTTATTATAATTTTTTTCCTTATAATTTTATTTCCTGTAATGACTCAAATAAAGAAATAAAAGAGTGCAGGAATAAAGGAAATAGAAATGGCACAGTGGGTTCGCTATTCAGTGCACAATAACTCTATCTGTCTTGTCTTTCTGTTTGTCTGTCTCTTTGTCTGTCTGTCTGTCTGTCTGTCTGTCTGTCTGTCTGTCTGTGTCAGTCTGTCTTGTCTTTCTGTCTGTCTGTCTGTTTGTCTGTCTGTCTGTCTGTCTGTCTGTCTGTCTGTCTGTCTGTGTCAGTCAGTCAGAATGCAGTTCCTGCTAGTTGTCAGTGTCCTCCTGGCTGTGTCCAGCGCTGCCAACATCACCCTGGAAGATCAGGAGTTTGACGCCTGGAAACTTAAATTTGGTGAGACCAACTGGGACCCAGTTAAACCACACCAATGACTCTCCATGCAAGTGACTGCTCGGCTTGCAACCCAATAGTTTGTTGCATGCCATGTAGTTACATATTCAAAGATCCAGACCTTTTATTGTATTGTACTCCCATAGTGCTTAATTGTCCATCATGGACACAGTTAAATCAGTTAAATAAAGCCACCACTCAATGTATCAGAAACCAATGATCTCATTCTATATCCAGGAAAGGTGTACAGCTCTGCGGCAGAGGAGGCTCAGCGTAAAGATGCCTGGCTCAATAACCGCAAACAGGTGCTGGATCACAACATCGAAGCAGACCAGGGCATCAAGTCCTACCGTCTGGGGATGACTGTCTTCGCTGACATGGTAGTGTTGTTGTTTGTTTTGGCAGCAAGTTTGGATGTAGGATTACTCATAGTCTCCTTGCATGACTTTTCATTTGTAGTCATGTTTTAGTGTTTTTAGGATTAAGCCATGTTCTTTTTTTCCAGTGAGGATACCTGACAACAGTATAGACAACAGAATAGTTGAGTAAATGTACTTTTTTTTTTTAATTTCCGGCCCATGTGAAACAGGATAAAGAGGAGTATGGACGCTTCATCTCCAGAGGTCTCCTGCGCTCCTCCAACTCCTCCACACCTCGCCGTTTAGGCTCCGCCCACCTGCCACAGCCAGGTGCGTATCCAGAACCATACAAACAATCCAAAGTCAGCAACAAAGATGGTCAATGTATGAAGATAAGGTCTGGTAACTTGCACTGGTGCCTTGGGTCCAGTCTTTATTTCAGAGGAGTTAAAGAATATGGATCATAAGTTGTGCTCATGTTCATTCTACCACTGGAAATGAATAGACTGCTTACGGTCTCCTAACATTGTACTGTACCTGAACCCTTCACAAAGTTATAGGAAGTAAAGCTATTTGGCCGCTCTTTATATTGTCCTTTTGGGAGTTAAGCACATGGATTCTGGTAAGGGGTAGAGACGGCAAACGGTGTTCAGAATGATAAACGGAACCGGATCTAACAGGACACAACAGGGCGGCATGGAAGCCTGGCAGCCAGAACTAACTCCAGTCCAGTGTATCACAACTAAAGTTTCACTTTAGTTGCGATTATTTTGTTGTTGAGATGAACTATATTGAATATGAATGATGGTTTCATCCTTCCAGGTGGCTTCCAGTTGCCCACCCAGGTGGACTGGAGGACCAAGGGATACGTCACTGCTGTGAAGAACCAAGGACAGTGTGGTTCCTGCTGGGCCTTCAGTGCGGTATGTAGTGTGTGTGTGTGTGTGTGTGTGTGTGTGTGTGTGTGTGTGTGTGTGTGTGTGTGTGTGTGTGTGTGTACACACATATACATACATTATTATTATTTAATTCACTCGCACATATGTAAGCACACACACACACACACACACACACACACACACACACACACACACACACACACACACACACACACACACACACACACACACACACACACACACACACACACACACACACACACACACACACACGCAGACAGTCCTACAGGGCAAAGCAAGCGTCTGTCTGGGGGGAAACAGCTACAGTGTCAAAGTAGAAACAATGTGGAAAGGCAAAAACATGTATATACACAGTATATTTAGATTTTTGGCTAAAAGTTCAGGGCATTAAACTTACCTTTAATGCCCTGAAAGCAAGGTTTTTTGGGGGTGCAACCCACACCTTTAGCACTGTTACTCATTCCAATAATGTCTGATACCTTGTTGTAAAGGTGACTAATCACAAATTAAAACGATATTACAACACCAATTATTATTATTATTGAGTAAATAATACTACTACTAATAATAATAGATGTGTCTTCAGGGGCGGATCTAGGCATGGGCATGGGGGGGCAATGCCTCCCTAAATACCCAGTCTGCCCCTCCAAACACGATGCCATGCAAAACAACCCAAGATATTTCAAATGCTTATATTTATTTATAGTGGCTCATAGGAATAGACTATGTGACAACCAGGGAAAGACTTGGTGACCACCGGAGAGACGGGTGACAGCCGGAATGTAGACGGCACTCGGGTGAGCAGTATGGGTTAGCGCCCCAGCCTGTGTCCTCCGTGAGGAGGAAGCCCAACAAACCTTGGTGAGGCCGTTAGGAGGGCCATTGTGATTCACTGCTCCTGAATGAATTGCCGGTGCTGGGAGTCTGGTGCAACGCACAGGTCCTGTGCCAACCTGGTGAGAGCAGGAGCAGACCTGGTGAGACGTAGGAGGGGTCTGGACAGGAGTCAACCCACAGAGCCTAGTCCTTCCATGTGCCAGAGTATAGTGCCTCCCAGTACCGGCGGAATAGTTCTGGAGCAGTGGATTGTATGGCCTTGGGTCTTTCCCTAGTGGACTGACCGAGAGTAGCTACTGGGACGTAAGTCGGGACTTGATCAACCCCGGCTGGGTCGCCTGAGTGAGGGGTATGATGTTGCGAGACCCGAAACCCCGATGACCTTGGGATACATCACTGAGGATACGTCCCAGTTGCATCCATGCGATGTATCTTTAAACCAAAATGATTTGAAACACTACTACTGCTACTAACTAACTACAGCTGTGTCACCACTAAACCAACAGCATTTCATCATTGAAAACAGAAAACTCTCTGAGTCAGACCTTTAGCTTGTCTGTTGCAACTTCAACAACAACTGATGTGATTAATATTATTGATGCTTTACTTGACTAATAAAAGTCCTGTAACCGAAAATGGTATGGTTGCGGCTTCCCATACCATTTTCTCTTGCCCCTCCAACATGTTCTCTTGCCCCCCAAATGGGACATGTTACATCTGCCCCTGTGTGTCTTTGTGCTTGTCTGTCCCCTCATACACCTCCAGACTGGCTCTCTGGAGGGACAGCACTTCAGACAGACAGGACAGCTGGTCTCCCTGAGTGAGCAGCAGCTGGTGGACTGTTCCACAAGCTACGGAAACCAGGGCTGCAATGGAGGCTGGATGGACCAGGCCTTCGCTTATGTCAAGGACAACAAAGGCCTGGACACTGAAGATTCTTACCCCTACGAAGCTACGGTCAGTCAGGGCTGGAACTATAAGTGCACTGTACTCTGAATTCTCTGAAACGATAAAAAAAAAAAACAGTGTTACACTAGTGATGTCCCGATACCGATACCAAAGTATCGGATTGGCTCTTTTTGTCCCTTTTTTGTCATATCGGTATCGGCAGATACTGAATGTAGGTATCGGAAAAGTATCAGTATTGGTTATTTGTCTTTATCGGGTCACATATTGGCAAATATGCATAACCAGTGATCAGACACAGGGGTAAGGGGTTGACACCATGGCAGTTAAGTAAAATGTTGGGTCATGTGGAGTTTGCTTTGGAGTTTCCCAAGTGCACATTTGAGAGAGGAGTATGTCATTCCCAGTTGGTGAGTTCATATAAAAAGGTATTTTTTCTTTTGTACTGTATGTTATTCTCTGGTATCGGTATCGGCTAACACAAAAACTTTGGTATCGGGATCGGAAATGAAAAAATTGCATCGGGACATCCCTAATTTATACCCCCCAGATTTTTTTTTTACAGTCAGACCTATATTGCAATATCTATGATTATGTGTCTGAATGTGACAGCGTGAACGGGCATTCTCAAGTTTCTCTTATTTAGTCATGCCACTAAAAATACCAATTTCAGTACTCCTCCCTTTAACTCTGCCTCCACCCTTTACGTCATTGCTATGCATTCAATCCACAGCACCTTGAAAAGAAGCCCAATGAGAGCGACTGAAACCAGGCAGATAATGCATATTCTAATAAGATATGAGGGAATATCAATGCCGTCTAACAGTTAAGAGGGAGGGGGTCTGTTTTTGTGGTTATTGCTGGTACTGCAGCCAAATAAGAGAAAAATATAGAGAAAATAGAGAAAATATGTAAAATAATTATCCCAGTGAGTGTTTAGGCTACAGATTGTATAAAAAAGGTATTAAGGCAACATTTATATCAGGGGTGTAAAACTCAGATACAGAGTGGGCCAAAATTTAAAACTGAACAAAGCCGCGGGCCAAGTTTGAACAAACTAACCTTTCAAAAGGGAATTCCACCCATTTTCAAAATTTTCCTGAGAGGGTACAAATGTGAACCAAATGGACCCGCTAGGGTCCAAAATGGGTCTGAAAGAAAAATCATTAACATGGTGAAATACATCTTGGTGATGTCATCAGATGTATTTCACCATGTTAATGATTTTTTCCAGATCTCCATTTTTAGGAAATACAGAATTGCGGAACCTTTTTTATCATGTCCACACAACATCTACAACAACAGGTATATTAATGACATTTAATGACATTAAAATGTTGAAAATGGGTGGTCTTCCCCTTTAATTTCATAATGTCTCAAGGGCCAAATGAAATTACACGGCGGGCCAAATTTGGCCCGCGGGCCAGAGTTTAACACCCATGATTTATATGATACATTCTGGGCACCAGGATGGGAGCTGTCGTTTCAACAGCAACAGCGTTGGAGCGACCTGCAGTGACTGGGTGGACATTACCCAGGGCAGTGAGGAGCGTCTGCAGGGTGCTGTGGCCACTGTGGGACCGGTGTCTGTCGCCATCGACGCCACCGACTCATTCATGCTCTACCAGTCAGGTAAGAATTAACACTCTGGTACCCAGAGGGTCCCCAAATACTTAGTTTTCAAAGGTCAGTTGTAGCATATACAAGAAAACCCTTCCAATTCCCCCCACAAAGACTCTAAAAAATCACACACCCGTGTGAAATGAAGTGCTGCCTGTGTGGTGGTGTGTGGGGGGTCCCCCGAACTTTATTTGATGCATCACTCAAGGAAATACATTCGGTGCGGCCGCGCACTTGTTGTACAAACCTCCTGCACGGAAATGCATTTGGTGCGTCCTCGCATTTGTTGTACAAACCATTTGGTGCACTCGCGCATTTGTTGCACAAACCATTTGGCACTTGTTGTACAAGCCTGTAAACCGTGCCGGTTCCCCACGCAGCCACGCAGCCAGCCACGCTGCTTGTAAATCGTCTAAGGGAAGTGCTTGGCAGCACTTCAAAAATGGGACCCAATGCCTCCCTGCTTGGCACTCAGCATCAAAGGGATGGATTGGGGGTCAAAATCAGCTAATGATTCCCGAGCACGTCAAGCCGCAGCTCACCGCTCCTTGGAGCTCACCACTCCAAGTGATGGGTTAAAAGCGGAGAAACAATTTCGCTGCGGTAACGTAGTGACAAATCATGCGACTACTTTTCATTTTGTTTTAATACTGTGTATAACAGTAAGTGACACCATGACCGCTATCTCAAAAGCTCCAACTCTTGCCGGTCATTTAGAAAGTAGCTGTCAAGTCAGAAAGTAGCTCTCAAGTCAAAAAGAAAGTATAGCTCTCAAGTCAAAGAGCTCTCAAGTCAAAAAGGTCCATAGCTCCACTGATTCTATGATTCTGAGCCGTGAGAAAATTAGCACTATCTTGCACAACCCGATTCGACCAGCATCTCTTCTGAGGCCCCCACCACACAGAAAATGCACTTTTTTGGCAGAAAGTTTTTTTCTCTCTCTCTCTCTCTCTCTCTCTCTCTCTCTCTCTCTCTCTCTCTCTCTCTCTCTCTCTCTCTCTCTCTCTCTCTCTCTCTCTCTCTCTCTCTCTCTCTCTCTCTCTCTCTCTCTCTCTCTCTCTCTCTCTCTCTCTCTCTCTCTCTCTCTCTCTCTCTCTCTCTCTCTCTCTCTCTCTCTCTCTCTCTCTCTCTCTCTCTCTCTCACACACACACACACACACACACACACACACACACACACACACACACACACACACACACACACACACACACACACACACACACACACACACACACACACACACAATTTTTTAGATATTAGAGGTCAGGGTCACTATCACCAAAATTACATCAAATTGTCAACGTATATTTGACATTTTGATGTAACGTATAGTACTGTACTGTCACTGTGTGTGTGTGTGTGTGTGTGTGTGTGTGTGTGTGTGTGTGTGTGTGTGTGTGTGTGTGTGTGTGTGTGTGTGTGTGTGCGTGTGTGTGTGTGTGTGTGTGTGTTCCTTCCTGTAGGTGTGTATGATGAACCAGCATGCAGTCAGTCTAAACTGAATCACGGTGTCCTGGTGGTGGGTTATGGTACTGAGAATGGACAGGACTACTGGATAGTGAAGAACAGGTAAACATTATACAGTACAGCACAGTATAGTACACAGTACAGTTGCCACTAGAGGTGTAATGGTATGGTATATTAACTGCATCGAAAAACGGAAACATTTAATTTAGACTAGAGCATCAAAGTATACCAAATGAAAACAGCAACATTGACGACATGCATTTTATTTTATTTTATTATTCATTGAATCGTAGTAGATTGGATCGCAAACATGAACCAATATAATCCATGATACATAACAGTCTTGAAATGTAATACGCTTTTAATGTAAATGCAGCGTAATCCTGGATTAAGTCAATGCATGACGCTCGTGAAGAATGAGCATCATGGCGTTGTATGGATGCCCTATACAGTACTATACAGTATGGTACAGTAACATTGTTGGGTAGTGGTCAAAACATTTGAAGAACATTGTTAAAAGAGCACTGTTAACATAAAATGTCTGTTTTACACATGGGTTAGGCTAGTGCACTATACAGTACCCTGATGCCTGTTATAAATGTGTTTGTCTAGCTGGGGACAGGGCTGGGGTGACATGGGCTACATCAAGATGAGCAGGAACAAGAACAACCAGTGTGGGATTGCCACAGCAGCCAGTTACCCCCTGGTCTGAACACACCTGCATTCAACAAGGACCAGCTACCTCCTGGTCTGAACATCAGCTGTTATTTTGTCCCCACAATATGGGTCATGTTTGTTCTGTGAAACAGCACCACCCTCTGGTAGATCAGAGCTAGTTTGCCTTGTGCTTGTTATAGACCTGTGCAGTGATGTCACCACCCCTGTTCCAGAAACGGATTCCCCAATAATTTTTCTCATAGACTTTTCGAAAATAATTTATATAAAGACGATTACGCCGCGGACAAAGCCAACTCGGGTCGTGGCGAATCATGATGGCACACACAAACATTTGTGAGAATCAAATAATTTGAAAAACGATACAAAAAGTCTTGTATCATGCCGTTTTCTACTTCTTGCTAATTAGATAGGCTATTATATGATGGTAAATGAATGAGGAATCCACTAGTGGAACAGGGCTGGTGACGTCACTGCGCAGGTCTATTAGTTACAACATTTCACCTGCCAGCAGTCATAGTAACTTACATCCTCCTGTTTGCTGCTGTTTGTGTCTTCTGCTGGGCTAAACGCATTATATTGGAGTAATATGACAGCTGATTGTTGTTTTATGTTGTTTTTTGTTGCCTGCATTTATACAGATGTATTTTACTGTCAGCGAAGTGATGACTAATTTTACACTGTAATTTAGCTTTTTATGACTCACTTGCTTCCGGAATTGAACAGTAATTTAAGAATGTTTTAGTTTTTTTTTTGGTGCTACAGTTTCACAAATTCTTCATTAAACTGCATAAAAAACAAGCATTCTCTGTGGAGTTTGTTGGAGAGCGTTCAGGCGGTGTGATAGTATGGGGGTGGCTTCATCGCCCATGTTGCGAAAGCCGCACCCATAGCATTTTCAGTTACAGGACTTTTATTAGTCAAGTAAAGCATCAATAATAACATAAGCTGTTGTTGAAGTTGCAACAGACACGAAGCATGCATAAAGCTAAAGGTCTGACTCAGAGAGTTTTCTGTTTTCAATGATGAAATGCTGTTGGTTTAGTGGTGACACAGCTGTAGTTAGTAGCAGTAGTCGTGTTTCACATCATTTTAAATATAAGCACTTTAATTTGAAATATCTTGGTTTTTTTTGCATGGCATGTGTGTTTGGGGGGGGCAGACTGGGTATTTAGGGGGGCATTGCCCCCCCATGCCTAGATCCGCCCCTGCCTACACAGGGATGAGACTCAGCCTTTAGAGCACCAGTTCCAAGTTTCCAGCACCACACCCCACCTCCCCATTTCCTCTAGGTGCCGCGTTGGCATACGTAGTTTTAGGGTAAAGTATAGGATTAGAAATGCAACAGCCCAGCTTTAATGACTTTAAATCCATCTAGACCTATTTTAGATCTTTTAGCACAGCATACACATTACAGAGACTTTAGTTGTTACTGTAAAATATTTTGTCATTTTGCATACATATGTAAAATAGCTGTTATTTGGCAGATGTGACTTTTAAGGGTTGGAATGTGTTCTGAGGGCAGCATTCAATTTCATTGGTCCTTGTGACTGGCCAATCAGAAACAGCGAGAGGTGGGCTGGGAGGCGGGGTCATAGAATTTTGAACTGTGCAGCGGCAGCCCTCTTGGATCAGCCAGTGCCTGGAGTCAATTATTAGCGGTCAAAAATACAGTATGTTGTTCCCAGGATCTCCCATGCAGGATCATGTTTGGGTCACAAATGTTGGCCGCAAAAAATACCAATATATTCAACGATTTGCACAACCTTTTCTACAAGCTCAGAGTGCTACGCCGTGAGCTTGTAGATCTGCTGTTTTTCATTTGCTAAAGTATAATGCTTAAGACACCAAATGGGGTTCAGTATACCAACATCAATATAGCATGGAACTGTGGACAACATCCAACGATAATAAGAACATATTCTTTATAGTTGGGAGTCTGAGGCGGCTTAAGGTTCAGTCATACACGGTGAAGTGGCTCGTGGTGAAAGGGTTTTACCGTGGTGTAGTTTCTTTATGGCTTCACCCTGTATCATACATACTCCAGGGTGTAGCCTTATAAAGCTATACCAGTGTGAAACAATTTCACCGCGAGCCACCGTGGAGTATGTAAGTAAGTAGCCTTGCCAGGCCATGATGTCAGGAGGCCCAGCTGAGCCATTGAGGCCCATATAGGTCAGGAGCCTATCTCCTGTTTCTATAGCGTGAGGCAGCTTGATGTACAAGTACACCCCCTGGACATGACGCTAGTATATTACAGGGACTTACCCCCAATCCAACCCTTGATGTTGAGTGCCAAGCAATAAAGGCATTGGGTCCCATTTTTAGAGTCTTTGGTATGACCCGGCCGGGAATCGAACCCCGACACTCTAACCACAAGGCCGTGGAGTATGACTGAGCCTTAAATCTCATCAAATGGTGGTCCATGGTTCAAATGCTGCCTTGCCACCTTGATATGAAAAGTTAAACCACCGATATGGTCAAACAGAATAGCCAGTTTAAGATTCCTCCGACTTGAGACGTGCAACGTCACTGATGCATGGCTCGGTGCTCGATATATACTGTAAGCCTCGATGCCGTCGGAGCCTGTTCTCCGATGGGCAAAACACAGCTTTTGGCTTCTTGTTAACAACGTGGACGAGAGGTACGCTGTAGAGGAGCGTCCTAAAGACGGCTTTTTTTAAAGTTAGTAAGTTAGTAAGGATTTTCACATGCCCCTCCTCTAGCTTGACTCCATGCAGTGTGTCTGCCAAGCAGTGATGGGCAAGTTACTGGGAAAATGTAGTAAGCTACACTACTTGTTACTTGAAACAAGTAGTGTAGCTTCACTACAAGCTATTCCCAGAACAAATGTAGTAAGCTACACTACAAGCTACTTGAAAATGTAGTTAAGCTATGTAGCTTAGCTAATTGTAGCAAGTTACTGACCATCACTGCTGCCAAGGATGCATCAAAGTCAAGTGAAACCTACTGTAAGCACAAGTCAGGTCAGGTCATGCCTCCAGTTGACAACAAGTGAAACAAAAACTTGAAACTTAAAATCCCTTGTGACACCGCACATGCCTTACAACGCTCTACATATGAGAACACATTTCACTATGTTGTCACACCCATTAAAAATATCTTCTGGCCATATAAAGTGAAAACCACAGCAGTATCAGGAAACAAAAACCAAAATAAAAACCTGAAACTTGAAAAACACGTTCATTGTGACACCCATATGCCCGGCCCTCGGTGCCTCAGTCAGTCATTCAGAATGGAAGATCTGGAGTTCCACACGTGAAAACTCAAAATTTGGTGAGACTGACTGACCCAATAGACCTGCGCAGTGACGTCACCGCCCCTGTTCCAGAAACGGATTCCCATTCATTTTTCTCATAGACTTTTCGAAAATAATTTATATACGACGATTAAGACGATTACGCCGCGGACAAAGCCAACTCGGGTCGTGACGAATCATGATGGCACACAAACTTTTGGGACAATCAAATAATTTCTAAGATGAAAAACGAAACAAAAAGTCTTGCCGTATCATGCCGTTTTTTACTTCTTGCTAATTAGATATTATATGACGATATTGTGTTTGTTGTCATGATTTGTCACGACCCGAGTTGGCTTTGGCCGTGGCACAATCGTGTTTTTATTAACTATTTTCGAAAAGTCTATGAGGAAAATGAATGAGGAATCCAATAGTGGAACAGCGTTGGTGACGTCACTGCGCAGGTCTATTAACCCACACTAATTCCCATTAGCTTGTGCACCAGGCAAGTGCAGGGCCCGCAGTGCAGGCCTTGCAGGCGCTGATGGCCCACCACTGCTTGAGGATCTCGAAGCCTTAGATCTCCTATGGACATTACATCCTATCCTGACATTCCATAATGTTGATCACCAAATCCTGTACAGTCAAGACAGTTTATGGTAGTGTAGCACCCAGCCATGAGCCAGCGACAACAGCCCCGGAAATTGGGCTCAGCTCTATTGGCGTGACTGGTTGTGTGTTGGACTGGCGAATGGGAGTCCCGGGTTCGATCCCCACTTACACGTAATACTACAATCTGGCGTAGTCGGCAGGATTTGGAGTGCGGGTGTTATCCCCAATATACCCGTCTACGTCTTTGCAGGTCCACATGAAGGACATTGTGTACGGCGGTCTGCGGTGTGAAGTGTGAAGCGCTCCAAAAGATCAAAGGGGTGAATGTAGCACCCAGCCATGAGTCAGCGACAACAGCCCCTCCAATTGGGCTCAGCCCTATTGGCGCGACTGGTTGTGCGTTGGACTGGCGAGTGGGAGTGCCGGGTTAGATCCCCGCTTCCGCGTAATACTACAGTAGGTACAGAAGTCATTACATATGTTGATCTGACACCCCCATGCCAAGAGCACCAGCCTGCCATCACTGAGGCGAATGTATGCACGCAACCTCACCCCAGTCTCAGGGCATCTCACTGCATGGTTGTAATAGAAGATTATTTAATATCAGTGTATTAACGTGATACAAGCGAGGTTACAATGCTAAAAGGTTAGTTTAAGAAAAAGCACCACAGCTGTGCCAAAATGACGCATCAACACACCAGATAACAAAATGCCATGCATGTCATACACTTTCACGTTTATGATTTATTACAGTTTCCCAATTTAGCCCTCACTACAGTGAATGGCATTGTTCTTGGAGCCGTAATATGAAAGTTGGCTGAGATTTCAGTTCCTGAAAATTTCCAAGTTCCCATTCTTGCACGTAAACCAGAGCCGAGTGCCATGAGAGAGAGGAATTTGGCTCTCAAATTCATGAAGATCCTGGACACAATTCTACATTTCAAACTGGTCAAACAACATGCATCTTAAGGGTTTGAAGTCATTTGCTTTAAAAATCTAAATGGCTCATTCCGTAAAGGTCCTGGATTCAAATCTGGGCACTGACACCTTAGAATTAAAACCTACCCTGTCACAATTTCAAGTTATTAGTTCAGACTTCCATGCTTCTATGGCTTATTGTGCATATTGTTCTATTTGCTTATTGCCTTCGCTGCTTGCTTGGTCCCGTCTTATCGCTGCTTGCAGCCTTTGTTATTTTGATCAATGCTTGCCTGTTGTCTCTCCTAATGGGACTGGCACCGACATCAATTTAGCGCAGAATTGTGTCATATTCTTTAGTTTGGGTTCTGAGAGGCTAAATCTCGTCATGGTCCGTCGCTCAAATGCTGAATAAATACACTAATGGGCCTTGATATGAAAAGATAAACTATAATCATACATAAAGTTTGGCACGTGTCTCTCCCCTAGCCTGTCTCTCCCCTAGAGTACAGTAAGCTGTCACACCCATAAAAGATATGTTCTGGGCTTAAAGTGAAAACCACAGCAGGATCAGGCCACAGTCTGCCTCCCTGCCAGTTCTCACGTAAAGGTAAAGGGAAACAAAAAGTAAAATGCAAACTTGAAAAACACGTTCCGTGAGATACATATTCCCAGCCCTCGGTGCTCTACAACACGACAATAAAAACAAAACAGGATTCACTCCGACCTTACATCAACTCTCTATCCTACACACAGCAAGGACGCTCTCTCTTTCTCTGTCTCACACACACACACACACACACACACACACACACACACACACACACACACACACACACACACCCCACACACACACACACACACACACACACACACACACACACACACACACACACACACACACACACACAGTCAGTCAGTCATTCATTCATTCAGAATGCAGTTCCTGCTAGTTGTCGGTGTCCTCCTGGCTGTGTCCAGCGCTGCCACCATCACCCTGGAAGATCTGGAGTTCCACGCGTGGAAACTCAAATT
This sequence comes from Benthosema pterotum, assembly GCA_039105355.1. Classification (NCBI taxonomy): domain Eukaryota; kingdom Metazoa; phylum Chordata; class Actinopteri; order Myctophiformes; family Myctophidae; genus Benthosema; species Benthosema pterotum. The sequence continues at coordinate 9,097,591 of CM076980.1, read as the reverse complement.
TGGTGAGACCGACTGAGAACCAATTAAACCATAAATGTAGGCTATTGTTCTAGTTACTGTGCAGCAGTTGTGCCAAAACAATAAAAGCTGAGTGGAGAGGTGTTCTGCATTGTCAATGATGTACCCAAAAGCAGACACAGAGAGAAGTTATGGCCGCTTTAATTTGTATTTTTGTGTGGGTGCTGTTGTAGTATGAGGCTGGATGGAGGCGGGCATAGTTACTGTATACCGGGGTCCCCAGGGATCCCAAGTAAATCCATACCTCTAGGAACCAGGGGGTCAGCATGGTTCTGACATGCTGCCCTGCATCCAAAACAGTCGAGAAATTACTATTCGAATATTGTCCGGATTATAAAATAAATTATTAAGAATGTAGGCAATTAATGCAATAGCAAGTTAATGCTGTTGCTGTTCTCTTGTGTGACTGATCAAAACTTAGCAAATCCCCTTGCAAAATATATACATTCAATTTTTACATATCCACTTGTCATTTGTTTACATATTTGTTTTGCGTTACAGTCCAGTGTGAGCCCCAAAGGAACCAAAATCAAAAATGAACTACTCAAATATTTGGTACTTTTTGGACCTTTGTGAGAACTTTATGAGAAACTGCATCCTCAGTCAATATCCCCTGAGGACCTTTCACTTGGTGGTACAAGAACCAAATTTGGCACAAATGACATCCAGGATTTACTTCCTACGAAAAGCACATTATACAACTTAAAATCCAAAGATGCCACTTTTAAATGAGTATATAACGGCTAAAGGCGACCTTTATCACATTTTTGTGTGGTAAAACAAATTGTAATAGGTGTAATCATAATAGGTGAAATTATATTAATTATAATTTTTGGTATGAATTACCTAAAAATTATTTTTGGTATGAATTTTAGGTAATTTTGGTATGAATTTTAGGTATTTTTTTGCATCTTGTTGGTAGTAAATGGTAAGGTACAAACCTGACCATTTATTAACAAGATGCTGTGCGTGTCAATTGTGCACAAAGCAAACATCGCTTGCTACCCAATATGGAGTTCTCCATATTTGGATATGCATGACGCATACAGAGCAGCACATACATTTTTGCCTGGCTTACATAGTATTCTCGGTCACTGCGTTCGCAACAACTCTCATTGAATCAATAACCAACCACTGATCTCATTCATTCTATATCCAGGAAAGGTGTACAGCTCTGCAGCAGAGGAGGCCCGGCGTAAAGATGCCTGGCTCAATAACCGCAAAAGGGTGCTGGTTCACAACATCCTGGCAGACCAGGGCATCAAATCCTACCGTCTGGGCATGACTGTCTTCGCTGACATGGTAGTGTTGTTGTTGTTTGTTTTGGCAGTCATATAGACTTCTTGAATGAGTTATCATTTAGTGCAGGGGTCCCTGGTCCCTGAGAGGGTTCCAGGTGGTCCCCAGCTAAGTTGGTTAACCAGATGTAACTCTTCAGAACGTAAAAAAGAAACCAAATGGACCCTTGCGGGTCCATTTGGTTTCATTTTTACGCCCTCAAGAGTTAAAATATTCATCATGTGAATTAGCCATTTTGGAATGTATGTTTTGCTTGTTTTGTTTCCCAAATCCAGCCTGGAATTGTGGACAAAAGCAAAATAAATCTTTAGTTTTGGGGTCTGTGGGGCTAAAATATCCTCAAATGGTGGTCCGTGGCTCAAATCCTGAAGAAATGGTGGATGAAAAAGGTTGAAAACCCCTGATTTAGTGCGAGGATACTTTAGAAAAGTATAATAGTGTGCGTAAATGTAGGGTAGGCCTACTTTCATTTCTGACCCATGTGAAACAGGACAGAGAGGAGTATGGACGCTTCATCTCCAGAGGTCTCCTGCACTCCTCCAACTCCTCCACACCTCGCCGTTTAGGCTCCACCCACCTGCCACTGCCAGGTATGTAGAACAATCCAGAGCCATAGAGTGAGCTTGTAGATCAGCTATATACAGGTATAATATATGGCTGCTCTTACATAGAATCTATTGGCAAAGAGCTTTGCGAAGATCAAGACTGACTGTTTTAGACCACAAGTTGGCAGAATGCACTGCACTGAGGCAACAGCCCAGTCAGTGTTAAATCCCTTTTTTTAGATTGTATTCAGTAACTTAAAAAAAAAAAAAAAAAAAAAAAAAAAAAACAGTTCATTCATGCTATTTAGGCTGCATGAACCCACGTTCGAGTGCTAATTTTCTGCCCCCTCAATGTAGCAACTCTGGGACCATAGGGCTGTTGTATTCATGAAGTACTGTATGGATACAAAATGTTTCCTTCTGTCTTTGAACTATATTTTATATGACGGTTCTCAAACATCTCTGACTAATTTGCTACGGCTTGGTTTAGGGCCCACCATGACACATCTCTTTGCAAACGATTGTGATAGCCGGCAGGGACGGCTCCAGGGGGGGGCAAGGGGGGTCTGTAGCCCCCTCTGGTGGAGGCTTAGCCCCCCCTAAGCCCCCCCTCCAAACAGGCCAAATTGACTGAGTTCTATGTAAATGAATATGCATTAGCCCCCCCTCGAAATCGCCAGTACCCCTATAGCACCCCCAGTCACAATTTTCTGGAGCCGTGGCTGATAGCCGGGTGGTTCAGTGTAGAAAACAGTGTTAAGCAACTTAAAATGGGACTGACAGTTAAAGTTGAAAATGCCCTCCCGCACACCTGACAAACTGCCTAAAGGTTAGTGACTCTCACAACACACAAGGAAGCAATAGCAACAATCTGGTACAGCCCACTTTCAAAATTAACATGGGCAAATTCTCCTTCTACAGTCCATACTCCCTCTCTCAAAAAGAGTAAATCCCTAAAACAGGCCTGAAAATCCACATTTCATGTTATTTTACCTCTTACAATGATTTGAACTGTTGTTGTTTTTTAACCACTGTTGATCTGAACTATTGTTATCATGTCATGATTATGAGCTGAACCCTGTGTATGACTTTCCGCTGTGCGTTTACTTGTTTGCCAATCAATCAATACCTCCAGATAGCTTCCAGCTGCCCACTGCAGTGGACTGGAGGACCAAGGGATACGTCACGCCTGTTAAGAACCAAGGAGGTTGTGGTTCTTGCTGGGCCTTCAGCGCGGTATGATTTCTGACCGTTGTGTGTGTGTGTCTGTGCGTGCATGCATGTACATATACACACCTGCATGTATATATCTGCGCATGCCTGTATGCATGCATGTTGTACACTATGTATGGATGTTTGTATGCCTATGTACAGTATGTATGTGGCTGGGTGTTATGGATAGATTGACAGATATGTCCCCTCATACACCTCCAGACTGGCTCTCTGGAGGGACAGCACTTCAGACAGACAGGGCAGCTGGTCTCCCTGAGTGAGCAGCAGCTGGTGGACTGTTCCACACGTTACGGAAACCAGGGCTGCAATGGAGGCTGGATGGACCAGGCCTTTAAGTACATCAGGGACAACAGAGGACTGGACACCGAGCAGTCCTATCCCTACGAAGCTGTGGTCAGTCGGTGGTGGAACTAAACGTGTACTGAAAGTGGTCATCACTGATGCTCGAATGATAATAAGCCTGTCCCCCTCGCAGACAAAGCATGACCAGGCAGAAGTCAAAGTATGATTTGTCACACACGTTACCCATTGCCATACTTATTTTCGAACTAATTAATCACAATAAAATAAGCCTAAAGAGTTTCCACAAACAGTCTCGTTAACTCAGCCCGCCATGGCGGGGCAATGACCCCATAAATGCCCTAAAAAATCGTTGCATTGAAAAGGCGTTACTACATGAGTGGTGACGGCATATGACCCGTTTCAACCAAGCAGATTAGTTCCTCAAAACGACCTGTTGTAGAATGTAGTTTAATAGATGGTGCAGAGGCATCATATGAGCACTAGAGGACGCCAGCAAGCTAAGTGTTAAGGGTAAATGTTGTAGAATTGCAATATCACACTATTGTCTATTTCATAAATGACATAAAGAACACACTCTCATGTGATATCACTTAAAGGAATATTCCACTTTCAAAAAAACGTTTGGTCATGTTATGGTCTACTCAGTCTCATGTGAACACACCAGACAGTTTATAAGTTACTGTATTCAGTATTTAGATATTTGATGTTCATTTTAGCGCGGCCCACGGCCCTCTCACGTATGAGGAGGACAATATCAGTCACCTGAAAAAAGATGGGTTGTTTTCGAATAATCTGTCATGGTTAAAATGGAGTTTTAATTTTTAATGGGTTTGTATATAGGAAGGAGCTGGAGGCGCTAAAATGAACATCAAATATCTAAATACTGAAAGGAGTAACTCATAAACTGTCTGGGGTGCTCACATGAGACTGAGTAGACCATAAAATGAGCAAAAGTTTTTTTGAAAGTGAAATATCCCTTTAAATAATCATGAGTGCTCCCTCCTTGCTCCGCTGCATATGGACACCAGGACGGAACCTGTCGTTTTAACCCCAGCAACGTGGGAGCGACCTGCAGGGGCTGGGTGGACATCGCTAAGGGCAGCGAGGCCAATCTACAGGATGCTGTGGCCACCGTGGGGCCGGTGTCTGTCGCCATCGACGCCAACCACGATTCTTTCCTGTTGTACCAATCAGGTGAGACGAACCATGCAGTGCTGTGGTCAACTGCCAACTGTGCCAACTGCCAAAGGCCAGTAATTTTAGATCATGTTTTACCTAAAATTGGAATAAATTGTAACATGGGATTTTTCTTCACAGATCATTTCTTTGAGGTCTCCAGAACAACATATTAAAAGTCCCGAAAAAAACCCAGTTGTGCAAATATGTTTAATTTCATAAAGTAATAGAATACATAGGCTCCAATGGAGTGATAGCCCCGCCCCCTCCTATACAAACCCATTATAACTTAAAACTCCATTTTAACCATGATGGATTATTCAAAAACAACCCATCTTTTTTCTGGTGACTGATATTGTCCTCCTAATACGTGAGAGGACCATGGAATTTCATTCACAAGTTTCAGTTATTTTTAAAATATTGTTTTGGAAAATGTAGCTGCCTCCATATCTGGCTATGCCCACCCAAATGAATATTTAAAAAAATAAATAAATGAAACCTGTAAATGAAATTCCACTGCCCTCTCACATATTAGGAGGACTATATCAGTCACCAGAAAAAGGTGAGGGCAGTGGAATTTCATTTACAGGTTTCATTTATTTATTTTTTTAATATTCATTTGGGTGGGCATACCCAGATATGGAAGCAGCTACATTTTCCAAAACAATATTTTAAAAATAACTGAAACTTGTGAATGAAATTCCATAGTCCTCTCACGTATTAGGAGGACAATATCAGTCACCAGAAAAAAGATGGGTTGTTTTTGAATAATCCATCATGGTTAAAATGGAGTTTTAAGTTATAATGGGTTTGTATAGGAGGGGGCGGGGCTATCACTCCATTGGAGCCTATGTATTCTATTACTTTATGAAATTAAACATATTTGCGCAACTGGGATTTTTCGGGACTTTTAATATGTTGTTCTGGAGACCTCAAATAAATGATCTGTGAAGAAAAAACCCATGTTACAATTTATTCCACTTGAAAATCTATTTTGCCTGGACTGTGCAAACTGCCAAAATCCAAAATGCACTAGCGGCACTTCCAAAATGCACTAGAATGTATCAGAGCCTTCTAGTGGGAGAGTTAGGATATTCCCGTTCACTCCTATGCGCCAGGGCGCTCTCGCTGTTGGAGGTGCATGGAGGGGCCCTGTGAGTCCACTCTCAAGCTGGAAGTCGATGAAATGAATGGGATTTAATAGGGAGCAGCAAAGGCTCGCGATACGTTATACGTCTCGCGAGACTGTATGAGTAGTGACTAGTGAGCGTTATCATGAGCGTTATGCTCAGATAGGACTCAAAGAGGCTCTGTATAGTCACATGACCTGGCTGCGCCGCTCTGCTTCCGGCCTCCTCTTCCGGGTACACGAATATCCTAACTCTCCCACTAGAAGGCTCTGGAATGTATACGCTAAAGCAGTGGGTTTTCAAACCATTTTCATACCAGGGCCCACTATTTATTCTGCATTTTACCCACGGAGGACCACCATTTGATGTTGAGTTTAGTCTCTCTGACTAATTTAGGAAAAATAACTGGCAAAATGTTGGTCAAAATAGCAATTCTTATACATTTTCTAAATTTGTAGATTAATTTTACGCTCTCAAGAGTTACAGATCTAAAAGGGTCCATTTGGTTACCAATTGTCCTTTCTAGGAAGGAAGGAGGACTGTCATAAGAGGAAAAATTGTGAAAAATGAGGGTTTTATCTCTGGCGTCTGTCAACCAATTTCTCCCCAACTCACAAGCAAAAAAGCACCAGATTTTCTGCCAGGAGTTCTTCCACTAATTTTGGCGCTAGGGAGGTCTGGAAAAGAGCTAAATATAGCGACAAATGCGCCAAGTTGGCAACACTGGCTGTGGCTCTTCTGCAGGGTTACTCAAACACACAGTAGACCAACATAGAAAACAATGAGCCCTTCACTAAGTCCCTCCCCATCAGGGGCGGATCTAGGCATGGGCATGGGGGGGGCAATGCCCCCCTAAATACCCAGTCTGCCCCCCCAAACACGATATCATGCAAAACAACCCAAGATATTTCAAATTAAAGTGCTTCTATTCAAAATAATTTGAAACACGACTACTGCTACTAACTAACTACAGCTGTGCCACCACTAAACCACCAGCATTTCATCATTGAAAACAGAAAACTCTCTGAGTCAGACCTTTAGCTTTATGCATGCTGCGTGTCTGTTGCAACTTCAACAACAACTGATGTTATTTTTGATGCTTTACTTGACTAATAAAACCGAAAATGGTATGGGTGCGGCTTTAGTCGCACCCATACGATTGTCTCGTGCCCCTCCAACATGTTCTCTTGCCCCCCCAAATGGGACATGTTATATCCGCCCTGCTCCCCACTCCCACTGGGGGGGACTTAGTGAAGGGCTAATTAAACATGAATGGACCCAAAGGAGTGACATAATTGTCGTTCTGAAATGCTGGTGTGTCGTGTGTGTGTGTGTGTGTGTGTGTGTGTGTGTGTGTGTGTGTGTGTGTGTGTGTGTGTGTGTGTGTGTGTGTGTGTGTGTGTGTGTGTGTGTGTTTCTTTGTAGGTGTATATGATGAACCAATGTGCAGTCAGAGTCAACTGGATCACGGTGTCCTAGTGGTGGGTTATGGTACTGTGAGTGGACAGGACTACTGGATAGTGAAGAACAGGTAAACATTATACAGTACAGTATGGTGCAATACATTGTACTGTACCTACTAGGGGTGTAATGATATATTATGAGCCAATGATGTAATTAACGTAATTAATTAATTTTGACGATCCTGCTGCTGATGTAATTGACGTCATAGGTTAATTTCTTTAAAAAGAAGAAACAAAAAAATAATATTTTTTGGCGATAGGCATTTTTTTAGCATGATCGGTTAACGTCTGGTCCCACTACCCTAAAAATGGCCAAAATCGTCGGGTGCTCGTGCACAGTCTGTTTGTCCATCGCCGTTCATAATCCAACAATCGGCACGTCATTACGGCTTGATTTGACATATTTATGATGATAAACAGGAACAGAACCAATCAGGACATACTATAGTATAAAACCTAAGCTATTATGCTATGCAAATATACAGTTTAGGGAGAGGGTTAGGGTTAGGCATAGTGAGAGAACATAGAGCTGAGGGAACATAGGGACAGTCCTAGCCTGGTCTAAACCCATAGACACAGGATTGTGTCTCTTGGTCTGGCCTTCTATTGTCAACCTCTAACCAATGAGAGTCGGTGTTGTGGGTTGGTCTAACGACAAATCCGAACAGACACGGCTGATTGGCCAGCAGCCCCGTCACTCAACAGTGTAAAAAAAAAAAAAAACATGGCGGCTGCAACTGTGGTGAATCACGGACCTATCAATCTGTCCATTAAACCAACCTATGATAGTTTATTTTAAGAAGCGTCAGGTTGTATAAACATCATCATCCGACATATTTTACTGTCCCCAATCCACATGATTGTCAAAAATCTCTGGTTTGTTTGGTATGAACCAGACCCCTCCCCCTTGAAATCTCACAGACGGCGGACAATTTCAGAAGCTTGAGTCTGATAATCAGGCTAGGACAGTCCCCTTATTACTAACGCACATTAAAAAGAACGCTGTTAACATATAAATGTATTTTTACTCCAATACGGTAACTATATGCACTATACGCTGATGGTTGGTATAAATGTGTGTTTGTCTAGCTGGAGCTCAGGCTGGGGTGCCAACGGCTACATCTATATGAGCAGGAACAAGAACAACCAGTGTGGGATTGCCACAGCAGCCAGCTACCCCCTTGTCTGAACACACCTGTCGCCCTTAATGGTGTAATGGATCACTCAGTCAGGATTTGAGCCACGGACCACCATTTGAGGACATTTTAGCTCCACAGACGCTAAAAACTAAAGATTTATTTTGCGTTTGTTACAATACCAGGCTGGATTTGGGAAGCCAAACAGTCCAACATACAGATCAAAATGACCATTAATCTTCTACATTCTCTAGTTGTGTAGACTTGGGATAATTCACATGATGAATATTTTAACTCTTGAGAGTGTAAAAATGAAACCAAATGGACCCGCAAGGGTCCATTTGGTTTCATTTTTACGTTCTCAAGAGTTACATCTGGTTAACCAACTTAGCTGGGGACCACCTGGAACCTTCTCAGGGACCACTGGTGGTCCCCGGACCACCTGTTGAAAACCCCTGGTGTAATGGATCACTCAGTAAGGGTATCGATGTTACAGAATTAAAAAAAAAATGTGATAGAGCTTGCATTTCTGATGAAAGTATTGGCAATACAGTATCATGTTTCTTATAACGCGTTATTACCCAACACTGATTAAAGTTCATGATCATTGTGGGAAATGTGTTTCATTTAGGGTCTATAAAAGTTCATGACGGTTGTGGGAAATGTGTTTGTTTGGTTAAGGTTCTATAAAAGTGCATGACGATAACTTAAGGCTCATAAACAATTTAAAGGTGACATGTTTACCATTTACGAAGCTTATTTGTAGAGGTGGGCAATAAAAATCGATATTTCAATATGTTGTGATTCTAACTGCTATGATCAATATCGAATCGCCAGGTTCAAAATCAACTGATATTAGTTAATTTGTTCATGTCAGAAGAACTGACTGACGTCTGGTTGCCTTGAAGTGTGTGATTGAATTTTCAGTCTAGAATTGCTTTAAAATGTACTTATTGATTTCTTTACCAATTTTTCATGATTAAATTGTTTAAAATTGTTCTAGTAAAAAAGGAAAGTTATTTGTGGGGAAAATCACAATATATATCGATATATTGAATTGTACCACAACAGAAGTACGAATCACACTATAAATCGACACGATTGCACCACGGTCAAAGCCAACTCGGGTCGTGGCAAATCATGACAACAAACACAATATCGTCATGTAATATCTAATTAGCAAGAAGTAGAAAACGCCATGATACATGCTTTTGGCTTTGTCCGCGGTGTAATCGTCTTTATATAAATTCTTTTCGAAAAGTCTATGAGAAAAATGAATGGGGAATCCGTTTCTGGAACAGGGGCGGTGACGTCACTGCGCAGGTCTATTGGTAAAGGATAAAAGGGCACTCAGTAGGAGGGACTATGTCAGTTCCAGTCATAACTCAGCACAGTGCAGAAGAGAAGGACTAGACCAGACCACTGATTATTCTCTTGGCCTCAAAACTACCAAAAGGGTAGTCGGGTAGACACAGTTTAGTAAGTGTTCATATTTTTTTCAGAGTTTTCTTTACTTTTTCATAAATTGATATCAAATTCCGTCAACATTCTTCTTCCTCCTCCATCAATTGTGGTGAGTAGTATACTCGCATCAGATCATTGCTATAACAATAACATTAATCCCATTGCAGGTATGTTGGACATGCATTGGTCATGTTGTGATTGTGAACATGTGTTATTTTGAGTTAATTAATGAGAGAACATCATCTGGTCAAGAAAGGATCAACAAGAGATCAAGGACTTTCTCATGCAAGTAGCTGACTGACAGAGGTAGTTTCTTGCTGTGCACATACTGTATGCCCAGTGTTGGGCAATATTACATAGGAGAGTAATATCTTTACTTTACTCATGGCATCTTGAAAAAAGTTACAATAATATATTACTTATAACTTAAATCAAAGAGTAATAGGTTACATATTACTTCATTACTTTCCCCCTCCCACCCGCAAAAGAATAGAGATGTGTTTAGAGACAGACAGGTCATATAGTGTAGGTCATGTGTGCATGCAAAATGCTGTGGTGGATTAGGGTCTGCAAACTACTGCACATCCCTGTTGATAGCTTGTAGATCTGTTTTATTTTAACATCATGCAACAAGAAACTCATTTGTAATAAGCAAAAGGTAATAATATTACAGTATTATATAATTTGTAACAACCCAACACTGCATATGCCACTGACATGATTGCATGTCATTTTAATAAGACACGGCTAGAGCTATTGTGGAGCAATACAAGAGGTCATATAGTTGTTTTGAGGATCTCAGCCTGTCTAACAATCAGGTATGATGATGTCAATCACTGCAGGTGACTGTTTTTCAGACTCAGATTTGCTACTCAACCATTAACACAGATGAATTGAGCAATTTAGACCCACTGTCAACTTTCACTGTCCAAATAGCAAGAGCCTCACTTGTAGTCAACCTATAGTTGCAGCATCACAACCAACCCCACTGTCAGTCTGCCAGTGGTATCACTATAGCCAACACATCTGCTACGATGATGAACTGTCATTAGTGCATTTGTGGCATTAGTGCTATTAATTACCTAACCGCCATCCTTTCCAGGAGAAGTGAAGCGACTACGACCGAGTGGTCGCTTCCCCTTCTCCCCCCGAGGAAGTTCATAAAAAGGAAGTGTCATACATGGTCACGTAACCAAGCTGCACCATGACGCTTTCATAAGAGTGAGAAATCTCACACCATGATTTATGAACCACTGAGACCTATATCATTTAATCGGTTCAGGACTATAAAATAATGCATATCAATTTGCGTTTGCACAAGCACACGCACACACACACACCACTGCAGACCACTGTCCTATAGGCTGCCGAAGATGAACACAAGTATTTTAGGCGACTCAGCCTTTACAGCATCATTTTCAAGTTTCCCCTGTGTGCCCTGCCTCGCCGCTCCCTCCCTGTCAGTGGAGTACGGAGTGCTGGGCTGGGCTGTGTTTTGGACAGCACACAAGTGACAGTAACACTACACATAACCTCAGTATAACTATAACCCTATAACTTCACACACACACACAACCTAGGATGTCAATGTGTGAGACACACAGGTTCTTTTTGGCATTTCATTTTCGTATTAATGCATATAAAGGAAGAGGGAATAAACGATGGAAATGGCACAGTGTACTCCCTACTATAGCCCACACCAATAGGCTGTCTGTCCGTCTGTCTGTCAGTCTGTCTTTCTGTGTGTCAGAATGCAGTTCCTGCTAGTTGTCAGTGTCCTCCTGGCTGTGTCCAGCGCTGCTACCATCACCCTGGAAGATCTGGAGTTCCACGCGTGGAAACTCAAATTTGGTGAGACCGACTGAGACCCAATTAAACCACACCAATTTGGTTAATTTGGTAGGATTCCTATTTCCTACCAAATCCTACTCAGCTGTGCCCCAGGGCACTGCTAGTCTTCTGCATAGATTTACTGCTAGCTAGTCTTCTGCGTACATTTAAAAAAAGTCAAAAATTCAAAGAAATAGTTGCATGTTTGTCTTTGACTTAAAAAAAAAATAATAATAATAAAAATAAATAAAAATAAATATATATATATATATATATATATATATATATATATATATATATATATATATATATATATATATATATATATATATATATATATATATACACACAACCCAATGGTTTGCTTCATTCAATGAGTTGAAATCGATATGGTGGCACGACCATTCTAAATTAGTCTGATCGGTACAAATGAGTTGTGACCGGTGAAAACAGTTGAAAACAGTTGACTGGTCACGACCAGTAGCGAATTGGACCAACAGTCGCGACATATGACCCCTGAATCTACATTCTACAACAACAGCATCACCATCACATTTCAGATACCACATCACAGCAGAAACAACTGGTAGTAGTAGAGAATTGATGGAAAAGAATATGTCAACATAATATATAAATAGTAACATTACTTGTAGTAGTAGTATAAATAGTAACCTACTACAGTATTAGCATGGCCAGATACTGTACATAGTTTATACTTAATAAGCAGTATAAGCAGTGGTGAAAGTGGGCCGGGCCCGGGGTCCAAGTCAAATCTCAAAAGTTTAACACGGAACTCAAATACATCCGCAATTCTTTCGTTCAGCGTCTTAGTGCAGCAGGTGCACTAACTGGGGACTTTCCCCAGTGGTTAAAGTAGAATTCCAAACCAAAACATATTGGGGGCAATCTACCTTGATTCCTGTGACATGATGCATAATGATTCTCTTGATTCTTGTCATAGATGTCCCCTTTTCTACATATCACCCTGCAAGGTCCCCCTCCCTACAATGCAGTTTGCATTATACTGTAGCTACTTATTCATTGAATTAACTGAAACTAGCCTATAGTAGGCTATACAGCATACAACCAAGCAAATGCAACCAAGACTAATAATAATAGACACTGATATTAATATTAAATCATGCTGTAATGAAGTAAGTAGCCTAATGCATGTGTACGGCAGGCCTGTTGTGTTTCATACTGTGCCAAAAAAAAGCATTTTCCTATGCATTTTAGGGACACTGTGGAGTTTGAACCGCTTCGCGGCACAACCTGTCCTGAACGCGTCACAGGATGACAATTATAGACCCGGCAAGAAATGAGAGCCACTTTCACCACTGAGTATAAGGAAGTTAAACTACCGGTATACCGAAACGAGGAACCGCACTAGTCTGAGGTGATTGAAAGAGGAAGAAGGGTAGACCACCTGGGAGGGGAAACTGTAGGTGCACTAACACCAAAACAAAGAACAATATTCCCACAGGGAACCACCGCACAGCCACCAAAATAGATTAACCAGAACATGTGACTACTGAGGAAAAGAACTGTATAAAATGAAAGTCCTATCTGAAGATCTAGAAACACTATACTTGCTGAATGTGATAAGGCTGGCAACATAACAAACTTCATATTTTTCTACAAACAACCACATGGCATGTGGCACCAATTAAGCTACAATAGATCACTAGTACCCAACTGCTACTACAGTTAGCAACGCCCATGTGAAATTGACATAGGCGTGGAGTATAAGAAAACCAGTGTACATTTCTCCAAAACAGATTAACAGAATTATGCATTCGCGACAACTCTCAATGAATCAATAACTACAGATTTCATTCTATATCCAGGAAAGGTGTACAGCTCTGCGGCAGAGGAGGCTCAGCGTAAAGATGCCTGGCTCAATAACCGCAAACTGGTGCTGGTTCACAACATCCTGGCAGACCAGGGCATCAAGTCCTACCGTCTGGGCATGACTGTCTTCGCTGACATGGTAATGTTGCTGTTTGTTTTGGCAGAAAGTTTTGATTTAGGTCTTCCTAAATGAGATTTCATTTAGCTGCAGTAACATTTAAGTTACCCTGAATTTTTCAATGTTTTTTTAAGATTAGGCATGTGTTTTTTGCGTGAGGATACTTCACAAAAGTACGATAGTTGAGTAGAGATTAATATCTGACGCATGTGTAACAGGACAGTGAGGAATATGGACGCTTCATCTCCAGAGGTCTCCTGCACTCCTCCAACTCCTCCACACCTCGCCGTTTAGGCTCCACCCACCTGCCACTGCCAGGTATGTAGGACAATCCAGAGCCGTAGAGCAAGACAGAGTTAGGACAATTCTAACGGCTGCTCTTCTACATATAATTCTATTGTCAAAGAGCTTTGCGAAGATGGTGTTTGGTGTTTTAGCAGTTGAAAAATAGCAGATCTACAAGCTCATATTGAGCTTGTAGTTCTGCTATTTTTGAAAAATTGTGAAAATGTGGTGCAAATCTTTGAATACATTATTTCGGAAAGCAAATATTTTTTAACTCAAAGAGTGAGTTAAAAAAAACTCAAGAGTGAGTTCCATTTAAGCCCTAAAGTTACTGTTGCACAAACAAGCATTCTGAGTTGAGCAAGGAGGTTATGTGTTCTCTATGAGAGATAGAAACAATTATTACACAATTCAACATTTAACAACAACACCAAGTGGATATTCTATAAGGTTTGTAATCATTGCATTTACTGTACCTGAAGTTCACAACAGGAAGCTAATGTGCATTAATTTGCAAACACTTGAACATATCTATACTGTAAGCCCCAAGGCAAACAAGTCATATAGTCCTCATCTCCCTCACACCCAGATAAAGACCAACAGGTGAAATCATGAATTTGAAATACTGTAAACTCACTTCAGTGATGCATAACCGTGGCTTGCTGAGGCTCCAGAGCAGGCAGATCTCAGCTGGTTGTTGTTGCTGCTTTAATGGCCAAACAGGAACTGACGGAACAGGCAGCCTTATATACCAAGCCACTAATGAGTTGTGAGTGAGGACAGCAGTGATTGGTGATTGGCAATGAGCTCTTCTCAAAACCCTACCCTTTGGGGTGGGGTTTGCTCACTGTCCAATGCCAAACCACATACTTTCCTGGTCAAACTCTATGATAAAGAAAGAGGATAAAGCACAGGGGCGTGGCGCAGGCTGGTGCCGGAAGTTTGTACATGCTCAGTGTAAACAGGAACTGCTATGGTGGAATTTTCCAGCAGAGGCGCTAGAGTTACTGACCCTGAACTGAAATAATAAAAAATAATATAAAAAGAGAATACTATAATGCTTCCGTCTTTAGTTTAAATATTATGCCAATTTAACTACTGTGTACTGTAGAGGAAACAAGCTGTTTATAACAGACTGAAAGACAAGGGCAGTAGGGCTCATCGAGCAGGGATCCCATCCAGGACTAAAAGGGGGACGGTCCTGATGGTCCTTGATGACTCTTCTCTACAGTAACATAAGTACAGTATATTCACATGCACATGTACTGTATGAAGCTGCAGTGTAGGAATATTCCCTTACAAGTAAAAGTCCAGAACTCCAAATGTAAGTGTCCGGATGTACAAAAGTGAATGTACTCAAATGTATGAACATTTTTATAAGGTAACCGAAATTGGGTATACGTATGATTTGGTGTCTTCATTCAATAACTGTAGTAATAACTGTAGTTATTGGATGAAGATACCATCCAATAACTTTTTGTTCTGTTTTTTGTAAAGTGCCTTGGGTTTCTTGAAAGGCGCTATATAAATCCATTATTATTATTATTATTATTAGTAGTAGTAGTAGTAGAATGATGGTTTCATCCTTCCAGATGGCTTCCAGTTGCCCACTAAGGTGGACTGGAGGACCAAGGGATACGTCACTGCTGTGAAGAACCAAGGACAGTGTGGTTCCTGCTGGGCCTTCAGCACGGTATGCTCTGTGTGTGTGTGTGTGTGTGTGTGTGTGTGTGTGTGTGTGTGTGTGTGTGTGTGTGTGTGTGTGTGTGTGTGTGTGTGTGTGTGTGTGTGTGTGTGTGTGTGTCCTGTGAGGGCACGATCCTCCTTTCCAATAATGCTGGTCTCCCAGATTACAAACAGCACAATTAATACAGTTACTGTGGAAATGTGGAATGCCATCCATGATATTTAAAGGAGAATTCCACAAATTTTCAAAATTTTCCTGAGAGGATACAAATGTGAACCAAATGGACCCTAGCGGGTCCATTTGGTTCCATTTGTACCCTCTCAGGAAAAAGGGGTCTGAAAGAAAAATCATTAACGTGTTGAAATACATCTTGATGATGTCATCAGATGTATTTCGCCATGTTAATGATTTTTTCAGTCCTCCGTTTTTAGGAAATGCAGAAATGGTTGGAACTTTTTTATCATGTCCACACATCACGAATGACATATTAAAAATGTTGAAAATGGGTTGAGTTCCCCTTTAAGACAAAAAGGGTAGGAATTCTAGCTGTAGCCTTCAATGACCATGTAATGTTGTAATGTTAGTTGTGACATAACTCTGTACATGAAATGAAAAGACATGCACCTCCAGACAGGTGCTTTGGAGGGACAGCACTACAGACAGACAGGGCAGCTGGTCTCCCTGAGTGAGCAGCAGCTGGTGGACTGTTCCAGAAGCTACGGAAACCAGGGCTGCAATGGAGGCTTTCCAAGCCAGGCCTTCGCTTACGTCAGGGACAACGGAGGCCTGGACACCGAGGATTCCTATCCCTACGAAGCTAGGGTCAGTCAATGGTGGAACTATAAGTGTATTATCATAATAGACCAATCCTCCTTGGGACCAGGGACTGGCAGCACTGCAGCAGTTCTGTGTTGCGCCGTTAGGGTTAGGGTAAGGTTTTGGCTAGGGGACCATGTAAAGGGTTTAGTTAAGGTTAGGTTTGTGGTCTAAGACTTCAGTGTTTTGCATCTTACAACATTATGTATGAGTACAATACAGAGAATGTTTGCATTCACCATCTTTGTTGAAGAAGAGTCTATCTTTGTCTGAGATAGCCTTTCATATTGATTTAAACCCTGTGGGAATGTTGTATTAAGTTTTAAAAGCCATTGTTTTTCTGCAAATTTCCTCTTCCCCTCTGTCCACGTTTTGTGGGATTCTAGTCCACACACTTCCATTGCCCCATGCAATTCCAGCAATTCCATGTCCAATAAAATATCTATGCTGGTTAAGTCTGTCTGCTATTGTGTTTCTGGTCCCCCCTACTACATATTGTAGATTATATTTGTTACATGTGATTAGGCCTAGGTACAGTAGATACAGTTTTTTGTGGTCACTGTTATGTTTTGTTTTATGCCTGTCATGGTGTTCGTTGATCTATTTTTCACTAGTAGTTTGGGTTTAAAGTAATCCGGTCTTTTAGGGAGGGTTCTGTCTGTTCCTTTAAGTTTGATGTGGGCTAAGAGATCTTTTAAGTTTTTATTTTTTCTGTTAGGGTAAGGGTTAGCACATAATAAAATGACTGCACCGCCATGTGCTGTTCCTTAGCAGCTGCCACTTCCAGTAAAAAAAAACTGCCTGACTCATGCTCCACTGAACATTTTCTCATTGAAAAGGATAATGGTAGAGCACGGTTTTATGGAGACACATAGCTGTGTGTCTCCCTGTGCCTCCCAGATTTTCCCAAACTTTTTATTTTTTAAATGTTCAAATCTTGTACAGGAAAACATGGCATATTTTGGACATAGTTTAAATCATGATTAAAATCATTTTGAAGCTGTGATTAATTTAATCATTCAACAGCCCTAATGACAATCAAACCATAGACAGCAAGTACTTACTATGGTTGTCTCTTCAGCGCTTGTAGATAAAGATAAACGTCACCGTGAGCTGAATGACAAACTCACAAAGGAAGTCTTCCCATGGCACCGCAGGCGTGGTTATACCCTTAAAACTAAGAGAATTGCTGAAAAAATATTTGCACAATAAATGTCCCAACAAACTAGCTAGTGGTCAGATTAGTAGACTAGTCAAATAATTGCATTATGTTGCCTCTTTATATAAACCCTCTTTGATTGTATTATGGGCACCACCAGGAGGGGGACTGTCGTTTTAACCCCAGCACCGTGGGAGCAACCTGCAGGGGCTGGAAGGACATCCCTAGGGACAGCGAGGACATACTGCAGGATGCTGTGGCCACCGTGGGGCCGGTGTCTGTCTCCATCGACGCCAGCCAGCACTCATTCCAGCTCTACCATTCAGGTGAGAAGAACCATGCATCGCTATCGTATAGTGCAGGGATGTCAAACATGTGATGTGCAGGGACGTAAAACTCAAATACTGTACATAATGAGCCAAAATAGAAAAATTGGTACAAGTCGAGGACCAGTGCCACCACACGGGCACCACTTTATGAGGACGTCCCAGGCAAGTAATTTTCCTTAAAAAAATCGACATACCTTAAATACTCATTAAATGTGAAATGTTAAAGGTGAATACTCCATGAATACTGTGTGTGTGTGTGTGTGTGTGTGTGTGTGTGTGTGTGTGTGTGTGTGTGTGTGTGTGTGTGTGTGTGTGTGTGTGTGTGTTCCTCCCTGTAGGTGTGTATGATGAACCAAAGTGCAGTCGGACTAAACTGGATCATGCTGTCCTGGTGGTGGGATATGGTACTGAGAAGAATGGACAGTACTACTGGATAGTGAAGAACAGGTAAACAATTACTTAATACTTACTCATCATAATTAAGGCCCGGCCCTAACTGATCAGGCCCGAGGCCCAGCCTGGCCCTGCCCAGCCCTAAACTGTCGGGTTTGGGCGGAATTTTCGAATTCTCCACAGAGAGTGCCAATCAGCACCATCTTCATAATAGGTAAATACAGAAAAGAATAATTATTTTTACTATAATAAAATAATTCAATATATATTATTTTTTCATGGAGGCCGAGGCCCGACCCGGCCATACTGATTAGGATAGATTTTAGGCCTGATCTGGCCCTAAATGTCGGGTCAGTTCACTATACTGTATGCTAACAGTTGGTATTAATGTGTGATTGTCTAGCTGGGGACAGGGCTGGGGTGACATGGGCTACATCAAGATGAGCAGGAACAAGAAGAACCAGTGTGGGATTGCCACAGAAGCCATCTACCCGCTTGTCTGAACACACCTGTAGGGGACAAGGACCAGCTACCCCCTGGTCTACTCTGAACACACCTGCGTGGGTCCATGGGCTTCCTTGATAAGAAGACCATTGGGACCACTGACCTATGTACATTGAAGTTTCAGCCTCTAGATGTTTGGTGGCTATTGTGTCCTTTTTTGTCTGCATTGATGAAGGTCCTGACGACAAAAGTTCAAATAACAAATAGTAACATTTTTCCTGACAGTGCGTGGAAGGATCCTTTCATTTTCAATTTATTTTGTCATTCCAGTCCGTCCATGCAGGACTTTTGGTTGATTTTCACCACTAAGTGTCACTGTTGCACAGCCTAACACATGGATGGTTGTGTGTCATGACCACCTTTGCTGCTTGTCTCTGCCTTTCTCTCCTTCCCACTTTCCTGTCTGTCTTCACAAATTTACTATCAATAAAAGCAAAAGTCTAAAACAAATCGTAAAGGGGTAGGATTGTCCCGCAAAACAGAAAAATCAAGTCAGGGGCGTTTTTGCCAGCAGGCAGACTAGGCACCATGACGGGAGGGGGGGTCACCGGAGCGACCACTAGACAGGGTTTAAAAGGATCCCAGGGTAATAAGCCGCATATGGATAAATACATTAATAAAAATATTTAAAAAGTATTAAAAAATACATGTAATACTGTATGTTCTTTAGTTTAAAAATATATATATATATATTTTTTTGCAAATATTTTATCCCACGATTTTGTAACCCATTTTTTCACCCAGTGTCAATTCCTAATGTGATCCTCGGCTCTACACATTCTCCGCCAACCTGGGGAGGCAGCGGACTGGCCTCATGCTTCCTTCAATGCATGAGGAGTCCAAGCTGCCTTCTTTTCACCTGACAGGGGGGAGTTTCCCTGGTTGGACGTAGCTTGTGGAAGGAACACGTTATTCCAACCAGTTCCTGTCCCCTCCATCAGGCGCCCCGGCTGGCCAGGGGGAGGCAGTTTAGAGTCCAGGATTACAGCATGTTTTTGTGAGGGGACACGGGGAGAACATGCAATAGTTCATAATTGTATCCCTTAATTTGGGGGGCGCAGGGGCGGATTGGCACATATTTTCCCACCGGGACAATTTTGCCTTTGCCAGGCCACTGTGTGAGGGGGGGGGGGGGGGGGGGGGGGGGTTGTTTGAAGGAAAAATACTTTTGCTGTTTTCCTGGAACATCCTCGGTGCCCTGTGTGATGAAACAGTCTGGTTAGTCCGGCCCTCGACTTGTACCAATTGTTCTATTTTGGCCCGCCTGTATTTGAGTTGGACATCCCTGCCGTAGAGTCTATCAGTGGTATTTTGGCAGAAATATTGTCCATGGAAAAGACGTTTTGTTGCATCACAAATCGGTTTACATACTCCTTGAATGAAACAAGCACTGTGATTGGTCAGGAAAATATCGTAATATGTTAAAAACTGTCTGCCAAATGCCACATTGGCATTTGGCAGGTTTTAGGACACTCAACATGTGGGCCCAGCCGGGGGTACGTTACACCTTTGACCACTTAAATCCCCCCGTTTGGGGCATGTATAACACTCTGTGGCGTCCATCTGGCATCTTGTTTTTTGTAATACAAAATGACTGTCCTTTCACTGCACCATTGTCATGTGGCACTCCAAATAAGGGTTTAGGCGAGGCCATTGCCGAAAAACAGCCAATCTGCCAGCTCAGGACATATTTTCCAATTAGAGATCGAACCCCAGCCCAACCACCCGGGAGACATCTTTCCCCCTCTACGTTGCTTCTACTTTGATGCTGCAGCTGTTTCCCTGCAGACAGACACTTGCTTTGTCCTGCAGACAGTCCAGAACTTTGTTATTGGCAGCAAATCATGACATGTGGGGACAGGAGGTGGGGGGTTGTGTGGGGTGAGGCAGCATTTTAGCCAATCACAGCACAGCAGTCTTCAGCAAATTCATAATGACCTAATAGAGTAGCCTGACCTCAGTCTGAATTATCATTTCGTTTCACTTGATTATTCAGACTGAAGTCCATCTCTACCACAGCAGTTTCTAGGATGGGCGTGGTCAAAGTGGCAGTCTTAACGGTGATTGGTTCATATGAACCGCTAAGACCCCTAGACGGCGTTGGGGTCGAAGTGATTGACAGGGCTGTTGGCCAATCAGGTGCTGGGGACCCCAAAGGCAGGGAAGCCAGTCCTTGAATCACAGGGAAAAAAATAAGCTAGTATTTTTTAAGGTGCTACCAATAGAAAGGAGGTGAGGTGGAGTTAGATTCTGTTTTCAAACAAATCCTGTTTATAAACACAGTGTTTGTATTCACTTGCCTAATACCTTTAAAATGACTTGGGTCTCAATGGTCTGAAGTCTGAACGGGTTCCAGCTGGCACCTTTCTTTGCTTGCTGTGTGTGCGTGTCTTGTTTTGTGGTTGTTCCCAGCATGTCCCAGTGCTTAAAAGGGTGATCTGGCAGGTCCTCTCCGCACCACACAGCACCATATGTCCCCCAAAAAGTGTGTGTGTGTGTGTGTGTGTGCGTGCGTGCGTGCGTGCGTGCGTGCATGCGTGTGTGTGTGTGTGTGTGTGTGTGTGTGGTTTGCAGGTTCTCCCCGTGTCCCCTAGATACCCTAAAAAAAAAAAAAAATACAGTATCCTGGCCTTTAACACTAGCATGCCCGAAAAAAGGGCCACACAACACCCTGTCCCCTCACAAATTAGCACCGCCTTTCCTTAGCCTGACAAATGTTTTGTTTTCATGATTTGATAATAACAACAAAGTTCTGGACTGTCTGCAGGATGAAGCTATTGTCCTTCTGCAGGGAAACATAGAAGCAACATAGAGGGTAAGGTAAAATGTATGCCCGTCCAGCTGGGTGAAGATGGACACGTTTTTCTAGCTAGGCAGATTTTTTTTGCTTTTGTAGGCCGCTGTGTTAACTTAGCTTGCGATTGATCGTTGCCAATGTGCATGTTATACTTATATTTTACTTACAAGGGAAAAGGGTAAATCAGGGCTTGACACGAACACTTGCCCGCTTGCCTGGGGCAAGTAAAAAAATGGTGGGGCAAGTGAAGACTGCTACCTGGTTGCCCGATCGGGCAAGTGTGCAACTTAGTGCACTATAACACAACACAAGATACATTTGTCTTGAAGGCAGTCATTGCATTCTACCTCTGTGTCTTTCCCTGCTTTCTAGCTATCCACAATTCCAGGCTGGATTTGGGACACAAAACAGGCAAATTAACATACACATCAACATGACCATTAATCTTCTACAGTGTAGACCTGGGCTAATTAAGATGATGAATTTTAACTCTTGAGAGTGTAAAAATGAAACCAAATGGACCCGCAAGGGTCCATTTGGTTTCATTTTTACGTTCTCAAGAGTTACATCTGGTTAACCAACTTAACTGGGGACCACCTGGAACCTGGGGGGCAAGTGACCATGACCAGAGGGCAAGTAGAACCTGACTTGCACTTGCCCGATGGGCAAGTGCCTCGGAGACCTTAGTGTCAACCCCTGCAAGTCATATAGCTAGATATCTATTTTGATTTTTGTTACCTCTATTACCTTTAAACAAATCAGCAGTGACTTGTTGAGAGAGCTCGTACAGGTGAAATTATTTGACAAATCTTGACAAATATGTTTTCGGTAACGCTTCCTTTTACGGTACTGTAATTACCATGTATTTACATGGCAATTACAAGGTAAGTACCATGTAATAAGGGAGTAATAACTGCAAAATTACCATGTAATTACAAGGTAACTATATAGGTAATTACCTTGTACTTTTAAAGTAACTACCAAGTCAATTCCAGGCAAATACCAAGTAACTACCTGGTAATAAGTATTAATTACTGGATAATTTGTAATTATATACCAACTATTTTGTTAATTGCCAAGTACTTACTAGGTAATTGCCAAGTAATTCCTTAAAAAGTACCTGGTAACAGCCAGATAATAAGAAGTAATTCCTCAGTATATATAAAGTATTTATATTAGTATTTATATATTATCTGGTAATTACTCATTTGTTACCCAGGAACTACAGAACTACCTACCTAGAAAGTACCTAGTTATTAAAATGGATTTGTACTGTAAAAGGAAGTGAGGTCAGTTTTTCATGTTATTAACTAGTAATTACTCATTTGTTACCCAGTAAATAGAAAAATATCTACCTGGAAAGTACCTAGTTATTAAAGTGGATTTGTACTGTAAAAGGAAGTGAGGTCTGTTTTCATGTTATTAACTGGTAATTATGGACAAAAAAGAGAGAATCAGATGCCTGATGAAGACCTGAACAGGTTGAAACGTCGCTGCCGTAACCCTTGTCGCTGAATAAAGTTTGGAGCACTTTAAAGTGAGTTGCGAGCCCCTTCTCTCTTTTTTGTTCTCTCTTTTTTGTCCACGTTTACTGTGTTTTTGCAGTTTTTGGGGGCTCAGCACCAGTTGGGGATGTGCGTTACTTTTTTAAACTTTTCATTAACTGGTAATTACTCATTTGTTACCCAGTAAATAGAAAAATATCTACCTGGAAAGTACCTAGTTATTAAAGTGGATTTGTACTGTAAAAGGAAGTGAGGCCTGTTTCCATGCTATTATCTGGTAATTACTCATTTGTTACCCAGGAACTACAGAAATACCTACCTAGAAAGTACCTAGTTATTAAAGTAGATTTGTAAAAGGAAGTGAGGTCTGTTTTCATGTTATTAACTGGTAATTACTCATTTGTTACCCAGTAAATAGAAAAATATCTACCTGGAAAGTACCTAGTTATTAAAGTGGATTTGTACTGTAAAAGGAAGTGAGGTCTGTTTTCATGTTATTAACTGGTAATTATGGACAAAAAAGAGAGAATCAGATGCCTGATGAAGACCTGAACAGGTTGAAACGTCGCTGCCGTAACCCTTGTCGCTGAATAAAGTTTGGAGCACTTTAAAGTGAGTTGCGAGCCCCTTCTCTCTTTTTTGTTCTCTCTTTTTTTGTCCACGTTTACTGTGTTTTTGCAGTTTTTTGGGGCTCAGCACCAGTTAGGGATGTGCGTTACCTTTTTAAACTTTTCATTAACTGGTAATTACTCATTTGTTACCCAGTAAATAGAAAAATATCTACCTGGAAAGTACCTAGTTATTAAAGTGGATTTGTACTGTAAAAGGAAGTGAGGTCTGTTTCCATTTTATTACTTGGGAATTACTCAGTATTTAGCCCGTAACTAGGAAACTATCACATTACCCAAGACACTTGGACTGGAAATGCCGCAAAACCGACCAGTGTCTATGATACAGTGTCAGAGTACACTGATACAGTTACAGAGTCTGATTCTCCCCCTGAACAGCACACTGTATCTGTCAGGAGATAAGAGTTCCATCAAAAACCACCATCACCAGCCATCAAACTACATTAAGATGAATGCATTACTTTGACACTTCCTCACTCAAAACACCTCGCTGTGACAGATATTTTTCTATTTACTGGGTAACAAATGAGTAATTACCAGTTAATAACATGAAAACAGGCCTCACTTCCTTTTACAGTACAAATCCACTTTAATAACTAGGTACTTTCTAGGTAGGTAATTCTGTAGTTCTTGGGTAACAAATGAGTAATTACCAGATAATAGCATGGAAACAGGCCTCACTTCCTTTTACAGTACAAATCCACTTTAATAACTAGGTACTTTCCAGGTAGATATTTTTCTATTTACTGGGTAACAAATGAGTAATTACCAGTTAATGAAAAGTTTTAAAAGTAACACACATCCCTAACTGGTGCTGAGCCCCAAAAACTGCAAAAACACAGTAAACGTGGACAAAAAAGAGAGAACAAAAAAGAGAGAAGGGGCTCGCAACTCACTTTAAAGTGCTCCAAACTTTATTCAGCGACAAGGGTTACGGCAGCGACGTTTCAATCTGTTCAGGTCTTCATCAGGCATCTGATTCTCTCTGACTCTCTTTTTTGTCCATAATTACCAGTTAATAACATGAAAACAGACCTCACTTCCTTTTACAGTACAAATCCACTTTAATAACTAGGTACTTTCCAGGTAGATATTTTTCTATTTACTGGGTAACAAATGAGTAATTACCAGTTAATAACATGAAAACAGACCTCACTTCCTTTTACAGTACAAATCCATTTTAATAACTAGGTACTTTCTGGGTAGGTAGTTCTGTAGTTCCGGGGTAACAAATGAGTAATTACCAGATAATATATAAATACTAATATAAATACTTTATATATACTGAGGAATTACTTCTTATTATCTGGCTGTTACCAGGTACTTTTTAAGGAATTACTTGGCAATTACCTAGTAAGTACTTGGCAATTAACAAAATAGTTGGTATATAATTACAAATTATCCAGTAATTAATACTTATTACCAGGTAGTTACTTGGTATTTGCCTGGAATTGACTTGGTAATTACTTTAAAAGTACAAGGTAATTACCTATATAGTTACCTTGTAATTACATGGTAATTTTGCAGTTATTACTCCCTTATTACATGGTACTTACCTTGTAATTGCCATGTAAATACATGGTAATTACAGTACCGTAAAAGGAAGCGTTACCATGTTTTCTTATGGGGGTCGCTGGAACTATTTTCAAATGGAGGTCCACACGGTTTCTACAGGTTTACACACATCCATGATTTAGGATGCCAAATTAACACTTCCACTGCCCTGGAATGCCTTTCCCACCAGAGACACAAGGGGGCGCTGTTTCTGCAGAAACGTGGAGAGAGAGAGAGAGAGAGCCAGAAATAGTGCATGTAAAATTGAAATTCATCTACTGGTATTGCAAAAGAATTGGCATGTGGTTGGACCAGCATACATCCATAGTTGCAGATGTGTGCAGAGTTGTTTTTTGACAGTAAAAAACAAAACATAACAACAAAAAATGGACCACACACTTTGTTAGGAGGAGGATGCTTTGATAAAGTCTAAACATTTCTTTATTGGTTCCTTATTGCTTGTAACCAATGTCTTCACAACCAAATCAGAGCCTCTTTTTTGGTTGGTTGGTTGGTGTAGGCTATATTGTGCAGCACACTGAGGCCGTGGCTACACGACAGTGGCAAAATCCCGGCGTCTTTTCCGCCATGTTTGGAGTATTTGAATGGATGTGGATGGGAAATAAAAATGGCCCAAAGCCTCGGAAGTATTTCAAAGAGCCGCACTTTAGAGCGTCAAAAGCCCGACGTACATCCTGTAGTCTGCCCAGTGGGTCACCGAGACCTGCATTTGCAAAAGGAGCACCGCGCCACAAATGCAGGGGTTGACACTAAGGTCTCTGAGGCACTTGCCCATCGGGCAAGTGCAAGTCAGGTTCTACTTGCCCTCAGGTCATGGTCACTTGCCCCCCAGGTTCCAGGTGGTCCCCAGTTAAGTTGGTTAACCAGATCTCTTGAGAACTCTTGAGAACGTAAAAATGAAACCAAATGGACCTTTGCGGGTCCATTTGGAGTTAAAATTCATCATCTTAATTAGCCCAGGTCTACACTGTAGATGTAGAAGATTAATGGTCATTTTGATGTGTTAATTTGCCTGTTTTGTTTCCCAAATCCAGCCTGGAATTGTGGATAGCTAGAAAGCAGGGAAAGACACAGAGGCAGAGTGCAATGACCACCTTTAAGACAAATTTATCTTGTGTTGTGTTATAGTGCACTAAGTTGCACACTTGCCCGATCGGGCAACCAGGTAGCAGTCTTCACTTGCCCCACCATTTTTTTTACTTGCCCCGGGCAAGTGTTAGTGTCAAGCCCTGAAATGGCTGAAAAATTGCAACTTCCGGGGGAGGTTTACAAGTGGAGTCCAGGTCCAGGCCTTCGTTTCACAGTGCAGCCGTAATTGTGCAGTTGTATTGGTTGTTTAGTTGTATTGTCTACTTATTAAATACTTCTACTTTTAGTAAATTTCAGTTTTGACACCTGACAATTTTTGAAAAATGATTAATTCACCCGCTCCCACGTGCACACTGTGCCCCGGCAGATTAGTAACAGTAATGTAACAGAAACACGTGTTGCCAACAGGGTTCCATCTTGACATTAAGTGTTGCTCCTTCGCTAAGCGCGGTAAAATTACAGCTTCACTACTTCAAGCCTCACCAATTATCTGATTTGCCCTGATGAAATAATGACGCCGTTTTACACAGTTACAGTTGAAAGCTATAGTAGGGTAAAGTATACAGTAGCTATATTGAAAATTAAGCTCAGGCTTTTCACACATTTGACTACAGATAGTAAACGACGAGGAGCTGATCATTATTATTAACAGTTTTATTGCCAGGATAATGAGTTTGTGTTTCAGGCTGCCATTTCCTATGTTTTAAACCAGAGGTGCCCACACTTTTTTGACTTGAGAGCTACTTTCAAAATGGCCGGCTCAACAAGATCTACACATAAAAAAATAAAATAAAAAATCCATTTCAAGGCCCCCAAGAAAGTTTGACTTTTAAATAGTGGTGATGGTGTTAATTACTGTACTTACTGTAGTGTTTAAGAATAATGCACTTACAATGAAAAAATGGAGGGTGAGAATTGGAAGATTTTCTTGTATATGCTACTACTGACGTTTGAAAACAGTATTTAGAGTTTGAGTTGACAGCTTGTGATGTTGAATTTCGTCTCTTGCACCCAAAACTAAGAACACGTTTTTGTCCACAATTGGGAAAGAGTTAACTGGCAAAACGTCAAAATAACAGTTCTTCTCCATTTTCTAATCGTGTGGGCTCTTGAAATTACGTAATTCAGATGTTTAAATATAATTTAACTCTTCAGAGTGTAAAATGAAACTAAATGGACCCGTAAGCGTCCATTTGGTTTCATTTTAACGCTCTCAAGTTACAGATCTATAAGGGTCCAAATGCTGGGGGGACTGTCATGTGATCTACTGGTAGATCACCATCTACCTTTTGGGCAGCCCTGTTTTAGACTAAGGTGGAATGAAACAGGATTGTTTTTATTATGGATCAGGGGTTGACACTAAGGTCTCTGAGGCACTTGCCCATCGGGCAAGTGCAAGTCAGGTTCTACTTGCCCTCAGGTCATGGTCACTTGCCCCCCAGGTTCCAGGTGGTCCCCAGTTAAGTTGGTTAACCAGATGCAACTCTTGAGAATGTAAAAATGAAACCAAATGGACCCTTGCGGGTCCATTTGGTTTCATTTTTACACTCTCAAGAGTTAAAATTGATCATCTTAATTAGCCCAGGTCTACACTGTAGAAGATTAATGGTCATTTTGATGTGTTAATTTGCCTGTTTTGTTTCCCAAATCCAGCCTGGAATTGTGGATAGCTAGAAAGCAGGGAAAGACGCAGAGGTAGAGTGCAATGACTGCCTTCAAGACAAATTTATCTTGTGTTGTGTTGTAGCGCACTAAGTTGCACACTTGCCTGATCGGGCAACCAGGTAGCAGTCTTTACTTGCCCCACCATTTTTTTTTTACTTGCCCCGGGCAAACGGGCAAGTGTTAGTGTCAAGCCCTGTGGATCGATTATCTGGCACAGGGGGTTTCTGAACCAATCAGAGCATATATCCCTTCAGGTGATGGGATGGCATGGCGAGGGATGGCTTGCGCTTCGTTATACTACAGGCGATACATGGGCTGTTCAAGCAATTCGTTGCTCAACTCTGCCACTTTACTGCTATGTGGCTTATTTCTACCATATAATGTGCTAAGATATACTGTATACTCTAACATGATGATTAAGTTTAAGCCATTTAAGTAATACGCTGTCATATAGGCTGTCATACACTGTAATCAAGGCGCCTGTGTTTGAGGAGGACGATTCAGAAATGGGATAAAAAAAACAGGTCAGCTTAAGGCTTTTACAGTTGTGATAGTGGATATGTCCTCATGCAACATCTTTTCATTTAAAGGAATTAATTAAAAAATGATTTTATGGAGTTTTACTATATATAAAAAATACACAAATGTGAATTGTGAGCATTTTAGCCTTAGCCTATAGCCATATAATGACCACGGATGTGGTCTAAAAGTGTTTTTCAATTCACTGTAGCTTTAAAGTTACCTTTGAACAGCCACATTGAGTTGCTTGTCATGAAAATCCACTTTAGAATGGTGTAATCGCTTGTCATATTAGTATTCAAAAATATTCCAAAGAGACACATCACGACTACAGAGGGGATGAGGAAGGTGAGCGCTGCTTGGTACCATCACCGTTGCAACGGAAAAGGAACTCAATTTCCCATCATTGCATGCCAGAACGACATTTTGTTTTTGTGATGACATCATCAAAAAGTGTCTCGGATTGCCTGTATGACCCATAGATATGACCAAAGATACTCTATGTACAAAAATCCGCAACGTTCCATTGGAACTACAAGAACTACAAGCTCATATACTACAAGCTCATATCGCGCCACCGAGTGGCGCGATATGAGCTTGTAGTTCTGCTATTTTTGAAATTTTTGCTTCTTGGGGGATCCCTAGAACATGTTTTCAGATGGGGGTCTGCAGCCAAATATGGATAGTTCTGGTGGTCCTTGGCTTGAAATATGTTAGCATCACTGAAACAGGAACACAGATTTATTATTTTTTTTCCAGAAAAACTAGAATCTATTGTCAGAAACTATGGAATCTAGTGTCAAAAACTGGATTCTAGCATCAGAAACTAGATTCTAGTGTCAAAAAGTAGATCCTAGCATCAGAAACTATAATTTAGTGTCAATAACTAGAATCTAGTGTGGGAAACTACTGTAGAATCTAGCGTCAAAAGCTAGAATGTTGCTGCAGCTATAATCTGGTGTAAGCAACTACTGTATAATCTGGTGTTAGAAACTCGAATCGAGGGTCAGGACAAAATAGGTTTAAGTGAAGGTGGGGGTCACATGCTCCAAGGCCACTAGCCTGTGTATGGTAGAGGGTATACTGTACACAGAATATAATATAATGTACATATAAAAGAATATAATAAAATAAATCTATTCCCTGTGATCCCTTACGTCCGCTTATATTGCTTATGAAAAAAGGGGTAGGACAAGATAAGTTTAGCTTTTTCGAACATAAGTTAGGATGGTAAAAACCAATTATTTTTTATTTTATTTTAATTTTAATCTACTTTTCACTTCATAAATATAAAACAACACCCCAGCAGTCCTCACTGAATATCACCCTGAGATATTGATCAAATAGTCTAGAGGCAGTATTTATTTATTATGCATCGTCTATTCCTCTCTTCTGAAGGGTACTGTTTAGCTGCAAATAAACATTGCGTTGGTTTACAGAAAGACAAAAAAATGCAGGTCTCTTAATTAGTTTAAAACACAAATAAGGTAATTCTGCACTGTAATTGCATATTTTCACTTAACATCTTTTGTTTTATCCATCCTTGTGTGCTGCTGTGTAGAGCATATTGATTGCCTTGTTGTTAAAACATACTACACAAATGAAACTGCCTAACGACAGAATGATATGAGCCAGGTGCTCCGAGTCGTTCATTCAACACTCATGTTTTCTCTCTCTCTGTCT
This sequence comes from Benthosema pterotum, assembly GCA_039105355.1. Lineage (NCBI taxonomy): Eukaryota > Metazoa > Chordata > Actinopteri > Myctophiformes > Myctophidae > Benthosema > Benthosema pterotum. Next base: position 9,067,390 of record CM076980.1, on the reverse strand, counting down.
TTTCTCTTTTTGAACATATCCGTTTATTTGTGGCATTGAGTACACTGGGTGGCGAGTTGTCATAGTGTGTGTTCAGTGTGCCTTATTTACGAACAAAAAGTTAAAACAAACAACACACCTTCCTCAAATGATGTGAGAATCACTGCCAGTGTCGAGACAATCCTCTTATTGGGCTTTGTTGGCATACATTTTCTAATGAGGCGTCCGCAGTAGCCTGACCAGGCTAAAGAGTGTCAATTTGGGGGTTCTTTGACAGGAAAAGGTTTGGAAACCACCACATGATCATACGACAGGAATGCAGCGACTAACGTTGCTTACCATTGAAAGGTAGGCTAATCCATAGCATTAGGGGCAGTGCCGGTTCTAGTGGCCCTGCAAGATTAGTTCATGTGGCTCCAACGCACGCCACGCTAGAAAAAAAAAGACAAAACAAAACAAAATTAAGAGGCTAGGGGCTCCATCTTCGTTACCCTAACCCCCACCACGTCGTGGTCCCCAGACCCGCAGTATAGTCCTTTTGGAATTTATACAAGTGAAATCAATAATATAACAATATTCTGAAGCTGCAGGGTGCCTTAAGTGAAGTTGGGGGCCACATCTATGGGATAGAGCAGGGTTTTTCAACAGCGGTCCTTGAGAGGGTTCCAGGTGGTCCCCAGGCTAAATGATGGAAAGTTGGTTAACTGATGTAACTCTTGAGAATGTAAAAATGAAACCAAATGGACCCAATTGCGGGTCCATTTGGTTTCATTTTAACACTCTCAATAGTTAAAATATTCATCATCTGAAATAGCACTATATAATTAAGAAGTATACTCTACACTGTTTTGTTTGCAAAATCCACCCTGGAGTTATGAAAACAAAACCAAAAGAAGTCTTTAGTTTTAGGTCTTTGGGGCTAAAATGTCATCAAAAGGTGGTGCGTGCATGCTCAAATGCTGAATAAATGGTGGTCCCTGGTGTCAAAAAGGTTGAAAACTCCTGGGATAGGGGATAAGAATATTCTCCCTGTGATGTGGCCCCTTAGTGGTTGTGGCCCAATCACACTGACTCACACTCACTGACAACGCACTGAATGCACTGAATAAACAAACGACATGAGAGCACACCGGGAGCAATGTTAGGCAACAGGCTTGCACATATGAAAGGACCACAATGGGGAAAAATGCCCTTTGGCTTTTATTTGTTTTATCGTTTTGATAATGGTATGACAATGTGTCATTCTTTTACCTTATACTTTTGTTCACTCATATGTGCAATTCGGGCAACTCAAAAGCAAACTCCACAATAACCGAACATTATCTTTACCTGCCATAGTGTCAAGTTCAACCCCTTACCCCTGTGTCTGATCACTGGTTAGACTGGTATATTCACCATAGTGTCAACTGTCAACCCCTTACCCCTGTGTCTGATCACTGGTTAGACTGGTATATTCACCATAGTGTCAACCCCTTACCCCTGTGTCTGATCACTGGTTAGACCGACATATTCATCGTTACCAATATGACCAAAAATGACAAATAAGGGCCCATACCGGCCCCCACTGATAATTTGTAGTTATCAACCAAGGTGTTAGAGACGGCTTCAAAGAGGTCTTATAAGCCTCTAAGTTCTCGGTTGTGTGCGGTGTGTCCTGCACCAGTCGGTGCTGTCACCCGGTGTCCCAGCCAGGGGATGACCACAGTTGCCACCCCTATAGTGTTTAACCTCACATTCAGTTCTTTAAAGGACCACTTCACCACTTTTCAACATATCTTCATAGAACAGGTCCTCACTAATGTACATGATAAAATATCACTATTTTTTCTACTCAGTCTGTGTCTTACAGGAGGACTGCGGGCAGTTCAGAAACTTCTTCCAATGACACCATCAATGGTGCAGAAATCTGCAGAATGATGACGTCATCGGGAGAAGTTTCTGAACTGCCCACAGTCCTCCTGCGAGACACAGACTAAGTAGAAAAAAAAATAGTGGTATTTTATCATGTACTTTAGTCAGGACCTGTTGTATGAAGATACGTTGACAAGTGATGAAGTGGTCCTTTAATACAGATTTCACTATAGCCTGTAGATTTCTAACCTGCTTCGCCGCATCCTGTGAATTAGTTGTCACTCCGCTATAGTACCCAGTCTGGCCAGCAGGCTGTTGACTCTGTTGAACAGATTCCATAACGTCACTGTATGACGTAGCGATGCTGTTGCTGCTGATACATCCATCTGCCGGTGCCCACTCTGTCCATGCTTCCCACTGGGATCAGGGGCGGATCTAGGCATGGGCATGGGGGGGCAATGCCCCCCTAAATACCCAGTCTGGCCCCCCAAACACGATGCCATGCAAAACAACGCAAGATATTTCAAATTAAAGTGTTATATTTAAAATGATTTGAAACACTACTACTGCTACTAACTACAGCTGTGTCACCACTAAACCAACAGCATTTCATCATTGAAAACAGAAAACTCTCTGAGTCAGACCTTTAGCTTTATGCATGCTGCGTGTCTGTTGCAACTTCAACAACAACTGATGTTATTATTGATGCTTTACTTGACTAATAAAAGTCCTGTAACCGAAAATGGTATGGGGGCGACTTCATCGCCCGTGGCGCGAAGCGACACGGGCGATGAAGCCGCCCCCATACCATTTTCTCTTGCCCCTCCAACATGTTATCTTGCCCCACCAAATGGGACATGTTACATCCGCCCCTAACTGGGATTCAGCGACACACATTGTTGCTGAGTTTTTCTCCTGTTTACTCGCCCCCTCCTACCTCGGAGATGGCCGAAGTCTTTCAAAGACCAAGTATCGTAGTGACCAAACAACTGACGCAATGCACGGAAGCAGGTTAGATTTTCCCAGCCTAGATTTATCTCAGCTCTGAACATTTTCCGATGGCTGCTGACTCGCTGCAGAGTGCATCTCATTACACAGCCTGGTACTTCAGCAACCATACATTCAATGACACTTTCACCCTGTGTGGGACCCCCATTGGAGATTCACATTGTAAATCCATTGTTGTAGGCTAAAAATAATAGCATAATAGCAAAAATAATAATTGCTGTATGTACAGTAGTCAAGTTTACTCCAAAACAGACAATTCTGTGTGTGACGTCGGCACACAACTGAGTATTGGGGGGATTCAAACTATGGTCCCGAATGTACACCATTTTTTTTTCTTTTTCCCCTAGAACAAACATCATCATCGATCTAAATGTGCTTCAATTGAATTGTACTCGGATTCGGATCGGTGCAACCCAGGCTTTCGTTTTCATGTGTTGCGCAAAACAGACAAATTTAACCCTGGACAAATTTGTTAGCCACGGAGGCCTAGAAATTGGACTCAACCTTTCGGGGTGGGGGGCGTGGCTCCAAATGATGTGACAACGTAGCACAGCACCCAGCTCCCCCTTGGCCAAAATCATTTCAGGTTTGGCCAGGCTATAGGTCACTAGTGGATTAGCCTCGACATCCAGGCTTTCATTTTCGTCCACGTTGTGCGAAAACGCGGACGAAATAACCTGCCTGGACTAATTTGTTACCCACAGTGGCCTTGGCACCCCGCCCCCCCTAGGCCAAAATCATTTCGGGTTAGGCCAGGTTACTAGTGGATTTGCAACCTGGTCACTAGCGGATTTGCGACCTGTTCGCTGTGAATTTGTGACCTGGTCACTAGTGGATTTGTGATCTGGTCACTAGTGAACAGTGTTGGGGAAGTTACTTTTAAAAAGTAAGGGCATTATAGTTATAGTTACTTCCCTAAAAAAGTAACTAGTTACTTTATTCCTTACTAAATTATGAAAGTAAGGGCGTTACTTTACTTTACTTTACTTTAAAAAAAAAAAAAAAACATACAAAAAAGGGGTGTTTTTCTGTAGTATTTGTGCTTACAAGTTTAAAGTGAAATTCTTCCCATTTTCAACATTTTACTGACATTAATATGCCTTAGAGATGTTGCATGGACAAGACAAAGATCTCCCCATTCTGTGTTTACTAGAAATGGAGGTTGTGTTTCGCCATGTTAATGATTTTTCTTTTAGGACCTTTTTTTAAAAACGGGTTGGAATTCCCCTTTAATTGCTTTGCTGAGGACAATGCTTGTCTACACTTCACCTCAATGTTTTTGTTTTCGTCCACGTCCTATACCACAGTCGTTTTCAACCTTTTTCATACCAGGGCCCACTGTTTATTCTGCATTTAGCCACGGACCACCATTTGAGAACATTTTGGCCTCACAGACCCCAAAACTAAAGATTTATTTTCTTTTTTCCACAATATCAGGCTGGATTTAAAAAACAAAACAGTCAAACATACAGATATAAAGAACCATCAAACTTCTACATTCTCTACTTGTGTAGAGAATGTGTAATTCAGATGATGATTATTTTAACTCTTGTAAACATGAAACCAAATGCGTTTGGTTTCATGTTTACACTCTCAAAGAATTGCATCTGGTTAACCAACTTTCCATCATTTAGTGTGAGGACCACCTGGAATCCTCCCCGGACCACCTGTTGAAAACCCCTGCTTTACCAGCAAGAATGTAAAATAGTGTTTATATTTCCGCGCTGCAAAGGCTCCGGTCACGCTGTCGTCCTCGTATCATTGCGTCTGAGAGCGTATTTTACCGCAGCTCAAATGCTAGTGTGTGTGCGCAGCAACACTCCTGGTTGTGTCTGTTTCCTTACAAGAGGCCAGAGCCTTTAGTTACACGAAAACCCTGTTCACTTCATGGCGCCACTTCAATGGCGGCTCATCTATACACTTCTATTGAATTGGGACAACCGAGGTTACCGGATGCATTTAAGTCTATGGGATCATAAGCATTTTTTTCGGCCCCTCAATGTCACAGCTGTTCTACTAGATGGCTCTGCTCTGCTCAACGAATAAGACTGGCTCTGATTGGCTTATACTTATCACGTGACACACATAGATCAGGCATCCGGAGGAAACAATGCAAGTGGACGAAGGGGAACTTTCCTTCGGTGCCTTCTCTATTCAATATACTCTATGTTAGACAGTGAAGAAGCAAGCTGAAGAAGACAGACAGCACACAGTGCAGCGAGTCCTGCCGCCGCCGTGAAGTAATGATAGTAACGATGGTACACTAATCATAATGCCGTTAGGAATTTGAGAAATGTAAGGAGTTACGTTAGAAGTTACTGAAAAAAGTAATCCCTTACTGTAAGGGCGTTACTTGTAAGGGCGTTATTGACAACACTGCTAGTGAATACCGTCTATCGTTACAGCTGGAGTTCACCCTTCCTGACTACGACTTCAATCAAAACACACATGGTCTTGTACGTGTTATCAAGGCTTGAATGTTTTTTTCTTTTTTTTTTTCTTCTTCTTCTTTTCGCTATTTTTTTAATGTGGTTTTGAAAGCATGGTGACATCATAAGTCATTCTTTACCTGATTTCTTTTAAAGAAAATTACATTTTTACATGCTCACAGACACTGTGAGAATTATCTTCAAAGATACAAATTTAGAATTTTCGTTGTCGCCGTCGTCGTCGTGGTTTTCCAATTTTTTTTTCTCAAACACCCAAGTTCCTGTACTTACCTTTTAAAATGCAATGATTGTTCAAAAGCATACAGTAGAATGAATATAATACAGAGTGGTTTTTCCATAGAGCCCTGCGATGCGTTGTATTATTATAATTAATAGTTTTTTTTTTCTTTTTCATAGAAAGTAAAGAAAACAGGCTTGTGTTCTACAGTGCAAAAAGCTGGCAGTTAACATGCACGCAGCTTGAAACCTATAACAAAAACATCATACTGAGAGAGGATCAGTGATGGAGCCTTGTGCTCTCCCCAGGTTACAGAAGACTTCTCCGCCGTATAGAGTCCAGTGACAATGTCATTTGACCTCAAACTAGTTGCAAAAGAACCAAACTCAGCTGATTTTGTATCTTAAAAATATGTACCCTGAATAACATGAAAGAAAAGTTACTGGAACTTGACAGTATGGCCAAGGCAGATATTTTCTAAATCTCATGATGCTTTAAGGCCCTGATGCACTAGCAATATTTTGATCAATATAAACTAGCAATGTCAACATCAACGAGGCAACATGATGAGACACACGGCAACAGGCAACACCTCCCATTAAAAAGGGAATTCCACCCATTTTCATTTTTTTCCTCAGAGTGTACAAATGTGAACCATTTGTACACTCTCAGAAAAAAAATGAATTCTTAGTTTGCATTGAATCATTTTCACCCAGTGGCCACCCAACTCAAAATCTTCATTTAGCGGAATAAAACTTACACAATCCTTGTTTTTGTCCAGTGAAGCAGCAGCAGCAGCCATGGTTTCAGTCTGAGAGAAAGGATCAGCTGACGCCAAGGTGGGCTGTAATTGGAGGATTCCAAAATGTTGCCCAGTAGAGGGCGCTAAAGATCTGACTTTTCTGAACAACCAGGAGTTGATCATTTTCTACAGAAAGGTGAAAAGTCAACGTTGATAATTGACGTTGCTTGTTGATGTTGATCAAAACATTGCTAGGTGTATCAGGGCCCTTAAGTTAGCCAAGCTAAAGTCAGACCGAATCAGCTGTTAGCAAAAAAATGCCTGTCAGCAGATTGGTCTGAAATAGCTCAATTACTATACCTTTAAAGCATAATTGAATTTACTAAACATTTGCTTTAAGCAGAATGTCAATGGTGGAGATACTGTCGAGGCCATGTTCAAACCTTTCCCATCAGACAATTCCAGACAACCCTTTTGCCGTCGTTCAGGATATCTTGAAGATACACAATCAGCTGAGTTTGGTTCTTTTGCAATCAGTTTGTGGTTGCTCCTGTATTTTCCATAGATTTCTTGTACTAATAGTCAACAGGACGGGGGATGGGGTGGGTGGGGGGTTCAACACACAAATAAGAAGGTAACTTAACACATTAGGGGCAGTCCATGCTGTCTCCGACCACCCAACGTTTTGTCGGAAAAATCACACTGTTTTGCTTTTGATTTATGTTTTTTTTTTTTTTTTCCGGGGGACAAAAAAATCCGAACACCCATGAAATTGTCCATAGTTCGTTCATGTTCAAGTGAGACCGGCAACCCTGTACAGTAGCAGGGGGGAGGGAGGATGGGATTCCATGGCGTAAGTTGCAAAGGGTTGGTGAGTTATGCAAACCCACAGGGCCCCGCTGTAGCCCACTAGGGGGCGCCATCCCTCCCATCAGTGACTGGATGAACACGCCTTCATGTCAACTTGCTCTGTAACACAACGAAGGTGTGTTCTTCTTCCATCCTCCATCATTCAGCACTGGTGAGTATCACCATTGCATCACGTTTTTTCACTGCAGTACACGTGTTGCTGCTGATGAATCTGTTTGTGGGTTAATATTTGGCCAAGGTAACACGTAGAGCGTTGCCGAAACCGTGACAAACGTTTCAAATTAACCCCACAAATATCCGTTTTGCGCATGGACAATATATGCACATTGCATACGATCATTTCTGCACACAGGGCCCCTCTGATAAGAAAATCCCACGGCTGATAAACTATAGCTATGCCACTGGAAGAGGAGGCAAACGACCAATCGCATTCTCCGTTTCCGTGTCCCAACATCTGGGAGAGGTGCAGCTTTCAGAAGAAAAATTCGGAAGGAGGAAAGAAATTGTGATGTCGTTTTGTTATGTTGCATCGCATTTTTTAGTGACGAAATGTTTGGCGCTCGGAGACGGTGTGGACTGCCCTTTAGGGACGGATGGAGGGAGGGGACAGTCCCACGTTTCGGTTTGGACGGATTTCCACCCTCCCAAAAAAAAAACCTCTTCCCGTTCCATCATTGGCATGGCCGACTGCCCCAATTCATGGAGACGTTTCAGCCCTAGAAGCAAACTGCTGGAGGGAAAAACAAAACAAAACAAAACAAACAAAAACCAAAACAACAGCACTGCGTCCGTTTGAAAACACATGGAAAAATAAACCACCTTTCTTCTTTTTTTCCTCTCTCCGCGTCCCGTCCCGCATCTCTGTTTCTCGTTCTCTTCGGCGTTGTTTTCGAACCATTTTCGTAGAAGCAAATAAAAGTTGTGTTTTTTTTTTTGTTCATTTTTTTGAATCTGCATGCAAAGAGTGAGATAAAATGAGGGAAGGAAAAGAAGAATTCGAGGGGGGTTAAAAATTAAATATCATCGTAAATTGCCTTAACTACGTTTAATCGTTTTAAAGTCTCTAATAAAGTTCATCAGTTTTTGGCACACAAAAAGTTTCAGACCTATAAATGCAAAGTCCGTATTATAACGCGTCGCGCCTCTTAAAGCGCGCCTTAAATTCATTACTATTGTTTTTTTTTTTTTTATCTTCTTCTTCTTGTTCTCCTCTATTCCTACGTTTGTATGGATGAATACAGCAAAAAGTGAGAGAATTTATTAAATTATACTTCTCTTTTATATATATATATATATTTATATATATTTATATGTTTTATATACATTTATATATTGTATATTAAATTGTATTTACATTGAAAAGACATCTGCAGCTTCCTCGTCCTCTCACAGCCATTTAAATGTATACAAACGGGGGTCGGGGGCCCCTCCCTCCCCCTCACCCTTTATATTCCTCTGTACAAGATAGTCCATTTGCCATAATATGAACCCAGGCATGTTGACAACACTGAGGTTTTATGTTAGAAACGTTGGGTAGGGGGTCCCCAGCATGTAGAAACTAACTGCTAAATAAAAGCTGGGACATTAGCTATCGGTGTGTGGCCTCTTTCTCGTTTTACCAAGTTTTACTCTGCTGAATCCATTCCACAGCCATAACAGTTATCAAAAATGTGCTTAGTCAGCACATTTGGGCAAGTGCTATGGCAGTGAGTGTTTTGTTTTGTTTTTTGCAAAACTAATGCTTGAAATGGATTCAGCATCATGAAAACCCCCTAGTTAGACATACCACATGCTAGATAAAACACAATGAAATTGTGTCCTTTTTTGCCTTCTGTGTCTGTGTCGGTTGTTGCTGTCCACTTTGCAAGAAGTGGCCAGAATTAGCATTTGCTTAAATTCATATTTAGATTTTTTTTCAGACGACCAAATTTTCTGAGATGATAGAATGATGATGGATGATGATGGTCATGGAAGGTCAAAATGACCTCTCCGTCTTTCTAGTGTTTTAATGGTGCTCAACATATGCAAGGTTAGCCTGGCTAAAGCCAGACTAGACTGAATCAGTTGTTGGCATGAAAACATTGCCTGTCAGCAGATAGATCTGGAATAAGGCAATCGTACGCACATTTTCTGCTCCAGAAAATCGGGGTAGTGGCCAATCAAGACAGCGTATGCAAACGTGTTTGAATACTGTGTCCTGACTGGCCAACACAAATTTCTGGATTAGGAAATGGGCGTACAATTGAGCTATTCCAGACCTATATCTGCTGACAGGGAAATGTTTTGCCAACGGCTGATTCGGTCTGGCTTTGGCCAGGCCAATGCAAGTGTGGCAGCTTCTACATGCTGGGGACGCCCTAGTACTCAAAATTTCTAACATAAAACCTTGGTGTACTCAACATGTCCGGGTTCATCAATGGGGCTCTATGGGCTGGCAAGTAGACTAAAGAATCTATCTAGCTAAAATAAAGTGCTGGCGCCGGCCGGCCGACTGGCTGAGACGGACGGTAAACCCGTGGTCGGTCGGTCGGTCGGTCGGTCAGTCGGTCGGCGCCACCACCTCCTCCCTCCTCCTCCTCCTCCTCGTCCTCCTCCTCCTCCTCCCCTAATTGACGTAGTAGAGCCAGTAGACCAGGTTGAAGAAGGTGAAGGTGATGGGGAAGATGACACGGGACCACTTGTCTATGGCGTTGACATCCGTAAGGTCGGGGATCTTGACCTTGAGCTGCGAGGCCCTCCGCCGCAGCCGGCTCTTCTTCTGGCCGCCGCCTCCGCCCATGCCGACGCCCATGCCGCCGCCGATGCCGCCGCCCACGCCGCCGCCCAGGGGCCGGTCCAGCGCCGGGCGGCCGTACAGGTCCCGGCTGGTCATGGGCTTGCGGTACTGTATGCTGGCGCTGTCGTAGGAGAACATGGTGGCGCGCGGGTCGTTCAGCACGCCGCCCATCATGTCGCCGCCGCCCATCTCGTTGGTCAGGTTGGTCAGGAGGATGTTGCCATGGGCGTCCACCTGGGGGCACAGATTGGATTTAGATCAGGGTTTTTTTTTTTTCTATAATTTTTATCCCAAGATTTTGTAACCCATTTTTTTCACCCAGTGTCAATTCCTAATGTGATCCTGGGCTCTACACACCCTCCACCAACCGGGGGAGGCAGCAGACTGGGCTCATGCTTCCTTCAAGGCATGAGGAGTCCAAGCTGCCTTCTTTTCACCTGACAGTGGGGAGTTTCCCTGGTTGGATGTATAGCGTTGTGGAAGGAACACGTTATTCCAACCAGTTCCCCTCCATCAAGCGCCCCGGCTGGCCAGGGGGAGGCAGTTTACAGCCCAGGATTACTGCATGTTTTTGTGAGGGTATCTACCCTAGGGGACACGGGGAGGACATGCAAACTCCACACAGAAAGGTCCTTTCACCAACCCCGCCTCGGGTATGGGCACTGATGACATGGAGGAGGAGACACGCCGCCAGCACCCACAGCAGCGCCCCTAGCGGGAATCAAACCCAGGACCTTCTAGCTGTGAGGCAACAGCACTAACCACTGTTCCACCGTGCCCCTGCAGATCAGGGGTTTATAACAGGTGGTCCGGGGACCACCAGTGGTCCTTGAGAGGATTCCAGGTGTTCCCCAGGCTAAATGGGGAAGAGTTAAAATATTCATCAAGTGAATTAGTCTACACAGCTATAGAGTGTAGAAGATTACACTCTATAGCTTTGAAATAGCTTGAAATAGCTTTGAAACACTGTCTTTGTGGTCAAAAGCAAAAGAAATCTTTAGTTTTGGGGTCTGTGGGGCTAAAATGTCATCAAATGGCAGTCTGTGGTTAAAATTCTGAATAAATAGTGGGCCCTGGTATGAAAAAGGTTAAAAACCACTGGATTAGATTAAGGTTATGGTTGGGGAAACCCTTTTATTCCCAGTTGATATACAGTAATTAACACAGTTGAATTAAAGATCCATCACTCCTGTTGATGTAACTGATGTAATGGTTTAACCCCCAGTGATTTGACATTCATTTTAGTCGATTAGCATGGTTTTAGAATGATCTGCAGCTCAACTCACCTAGAAATTATCAAAATTGTCTGGTGCATGCTTGTACGTGTACGCACACATGCATGTACGCACAAGCACACAGAGCCTTTATGCTTATGAATGAATGAATGAATGAATGAATGAATGAATGAATGAATCAATGAATCAATCAATCAATCAATCAATCAATCAATCAATCAATGAAAACTTTATTGCAAACACTCTGGTCCATATACAGATATACATACAGCCATACTGTACATGTACGTACATACACAAACACAAGAAAGGACAAGACATACATTAAAAGGGTTATAGGGTTAGGCTTAAATTTAATGAAGAAATAAGTGGAATGCCTGCACACAATACAATTCTGTTCCCACTCTTTTTTCAAAATAAAAGAATGAAATACTGGGACAGGAAGAAGAATTGCATCGTGTGCAGCAACCCAATCTCACAGATAATAGTACACTATGCACGGAATGATAACCTACAGAACTGCGTGCACACACTACTAGAAAAAGCCAAAATCCGTGAATATGTACTTGGGCGTGGTTTTCACAAACACGGAAGTGCGTCACGGCGGCTAGTTGTTGGGTTTTATAATATTTATATTTACTATTCTGTCCATAACACATGGCAACTCGGACGCGGCTGAGTCGGCTCTAACCGACCTTCACAATGCTCAGCACGTCAATTCCTCAGTGGTGCTTCACAATGCTCAAGGTCGGCAGAGACGGTGTTGCTCAGTCATTGTCAATGGATACATGTTTCAGTATAATTTGCACATTTTAGTCATTTTAGTACAATATGCAAAGATTTCTTTTAGTAAAATATGCACAGTTTTATTTTTACGTGTTCTAGTTGTGTATGGACAGAATTTCAATTCTGTGCATATTCTATTAAACCGTGTGAGACCAGGTAGTCTTCATTCATTCTCTATTTGATAACTTTTGGGGGCTATTGTCCAGGCATTGTCGTTAATAACTGGGATGTGCATATCGTTTTCCTTCTTTACATAGGCAGGGGTTGACACTAAGGTCTCGGGGGTACTTGCCCATCGGGCAAGTGCAAGTCAGGTTCTACTTGCCCTCAGCTCGTGGTCACTTGCCCCCCAAAAATATATTGTAAATTTTGCAGATGTAACTCTTGAGAACGTAAAAATGAAACGTTCTCAAGAGTTAAAATTCATCATCTTAATTCTCTTGGTGCCGTCCACGCGCTGCTCGTGGATATCCACGTGGAATACCACCGCCGAAAACGCGGACGGCTCGTATCACGCGGAAATGTAGATTTCATTCTTTAATCCAACTATTAGTCCGTGCGCATCGTCTGATGATCATCCCGTTGCTGACTTTCATTTGGGACAGAATTGGGGACAACTTTTTTTTTTCCGTCCCATTGACATGCATTCAATCCAATGCATTCAAACGGCTCTCCTCCGGTTTGCCCCCTCAATGTCGCTGGCGCATGGGTTAAGCAGCCAGGGCTACACAGCTCTTCCTGACTTGTGAACCGGATGTTTTTGGGTACATCGCCAGATGATCGATTAGGCAAGACAACAGACACAGCATAACAGAAACAGCACATCCTGTTTAGGAGATCTGAGCTTCAAAATAAGGGCTTTTTTACCGATCGAACTGGTTTGAGCCGCGGCAGTGGAGAGGAAACAAAGAAGATCCGATCGCGGTCAATGAGTTAATTAGCCCAGGTCTACACAACTAGAGAATGTAGAAGATTAATGGTCATTTTGATGTGTATGTTAATTTGCCTGTTTTGTTTCCCAAATCCAGCCTGGAATTGTGGATAGCTAGAAAGCAGGGAAAGACACAGAGGCAGAGTGCAATGACTGCCTTCAAGACAAATATATCTTGTGTTGTGTTATAGTGCACTAAGTTGCACACTTGCCCGATCGGGCAACCAGGTAGCAGTCTTTACTTACCCGACCATTAGTGTCAAGCCCTGATAGGGTTAGATTTCAACATAGTTGCAAAAACATAATTGCAAAGAACTGCCAATCAAGGCGACTGCTGGCCAATTACAGAAGTGCTTTCCTAGAACTATGGTGGGATCCATAATAATAACGCGTTGACTGTGAGTTCACACCTTGGTCTCCTCCAGGCTGGGTTACTGCGGTGTAGAGCCCTGTGCATGTGGGACTGACTTATTGATCCTGTTCCCGCCCACTCCTGTTACACTTCTGTCCAATCCCGCCCGCTCCTGCAATGATTTTATTTTTGGCCACCCGCGGCTAAACGCCTCTCTGCCACTCCCAAATTGTACTCCTCCTGTGTTCTGTTCCACGATATTCTGTCATTCTGAAGGTGAAGGCGTTATTGGTGAAGGTGTCAAGATGTTGATGACACCGGAGTATGAGTCTCATTTGCCTCCTGAACGAAATTCCGATATAACTTACTACATCTAGGGTATTATTTTTTTCTAGACACTATGTGATTCATTTACTAATTTTGGAGCACACTATGTAAGGGATAACACCCGACGAACCGGTGATTTGTTTCCTATTAACTGACCGAGGCGCAGCCGAGGTCAGTTAGTTAGGAAACAAATCACCGCCTCGAAGGGTGTTATCCCGCTTATTACATGGCTTACGTCAGTGGTTTTCAACCAGTGGTCCGAGGACCACCAGTGGTCCTTGAGAGGGTGACGGCAACGGCATGTAAACAACCAAATACGTAGCTAAACAAATGGACCCGCTAACGGCGTGCTGGAACTAAATGCGGAAGCGGGAAGCGCACTGTGATTTTCAACCAGTGGTCTGAGGACCACCAGCGGTCCTTGAGAGGGTGACGGCAACGGCATGTAAACAACCAAATACGTAGCTAACCAAATGGACCCGCTAACGGCGTGCTGGAACTAAATGCAGAAGCGCAGCGCGGATTGATATGAACACAGCTGTTTGCACTTTGGGGAACTGCAGCGGTCAAATATAGCACGTAGCGGTGATTATAGTGTAATATTTGACCGCTCACATGACCAGAACGCTGGCTTCTGATTGGAGCATTCATTCAAGCCATGTAATAAAGCCAAGTATATACAGTATATAATATATATATATTTGGCCTCGGTGGGGAAGCAAGTGCCCCCTTGGCACCTCCTTAAAGCCTCCTAATACGTGAGCAGGCCGTGCTTTCTCATTTACCGTTTTCATTTATTTTAAAAATATTGTTTTACTTGATTACTTGATTTACTCGATTACTAGATTGTTTGTATTGTAAAACTGAGTTTTAAGTTATAATGGGTTTGTATAGGAGGGGTTGGGGCAGCTAAAAGGATCATCAAATATCTAAATACTGAAAGGAGTATCTTATAAACTGTCTGGAGTGTAAAAAATGACTTTTTAAAAGTGAAATATCCCTTTAAAATGGCCAATTCTTGGTGCACCACCACCGTAGCTCACCTGTACTTTGTTGCCCTCCAGCGCCCTCTTGTTCTCGTTGTTGGTCTTGGCCTGCTTCTCGGCCACCTTCTTCTGCAGGTGAGGTCCGCGGCCGAAGAAGATGTAGTTGACGAAGGCGTACTCCAGCAGGGCCAGGAAGACGAAGACGAAGCAGCCCATCAGGTAGATGTCGATGGCCTTGACGTAGGGGATCTTAGGGAGGGTCTCCCTCAGGTGGGTGTTGATGGTGGTCATGGTCAGCACCGTGGTGATGCCTGCAGGCGGACGGGAAACAGACAGACAGACAGACAGACGGACAGACAGACGGAAAAAAACGTCAAAGCACGCCCACAAATGTTCAGTCGGTGCAGTGCAGGGGCGTTTTTGCCATTAACCAGGCTAGGCAGTTGCCTAGGGCGCCATTAGGGGAGGGGGTAACCACCAGCTTTAATAGGATAATAAGCCTAATATGGATGGATAAATACATTATACTTATCCTCTATAACTAGAATTAAACATTTTAAACACATGCTATTTAGTCTAAAAATAGTTAATTTTATCCCTTTGGGGGCGCCATTTTACAGGAGATTTTCCCTGGAGCCCCCTCCAGGGAAAATGTTATAATATTTTTGCATTTTATTTTATAGTTAAGTTAGTTTTGGTTTATTTTTAGAGGGGGTTTGCTATTCTTTATTTTGTTTTTTATTTTGGTGAGAATGCTTAGTTTTAATTAGTTTTAGCTTTAGTTACTTTGTTTTTCCTACGTTGATTTATTTGTTAGGTATTTGTTAGATAGAGTCATTACAAATCATCCATTAGAAAAGATACCATTTATATACCAACAATAGGTCGGAAAACTAACTTTGGCCCACTATTTTCAGTGTGAATGAACTGGTGCTGGTCTCGTGCTGCTTACAGCTCTAATAGTAACGAAATATCATCTCACAGGCTAAAGATAATTCATATCTGATATCTGATTACTGAATTAGTTGACAACAAATTCAATTATCAACTTGACTACGATTCATGGATTACCTCGACTGCCATAGCATTGGTCTAATTGGACAACAGGACCAGTGCGTTTAGTTTCAGTCTTTCAGAGCAGTGAGTTCAGACCTGCAGCCACTCCAAGGTGTGACGTGATGAAGTGATGAACACACGCTGCCAAACAGTCATTTGTAGCAGCAGACATCTGGCCTCACAACGGCCTGCTGTTCCAAATAAACCTGCTCCGTGTAGTACTTAGACCTTGATTTCTGACTAGGAGCCTTCAGTACAGTTTAATTTCCTACACTACTACACTGTGTATATCAAGGGTGAGTGTGTGTGCGTGTGAGTGCGTGCGCGCACACATGTGAAATACTGTATATGCTTGGAAGGAGTCGCTAATATGCTGTACAAGACTTCAGAGCTTCACAAAACGTTTGGGCTCAATTCACCCTGAGAGAGAATTCTTTCACCACTAAATGACCTAGTAGTACATTTCTCTGTGTTCCCTCACACTCATATGCATGGCATATTGAATGCAATGCAACCTAATAGTATGACAAGAACGGACTAATGCACGCATAGAACACTGGGGTGAAGCAGGCCTGGCCGACTGAATCCCTGGCAATGTTTCCTTGCGTCAATAAAGATCATTTGAATCAAACTGTGAGCCACGCAAAATAATAATAACAATAATAAAATTAAAACAAAAATGTTGCTAGTTTGCTACTATGACCTCACTTTTCCACAGTCATAAAACGTGAACGTGACCCCCCAGAACGGAATACTGTAATGGCAAAACGGTTAGGTTAAGATGATTAAAATGATTGAGTATGATGAATGTAGGAATAGGAATGTTTGTAGGAATGTTTGTCTCATCTGTCAAGAAATGTTGTCGGTATTCAAATAATACAATCTGTGGCATTATGAATCCCGTCACAAAGACTGGAGGTTATTAGATTTTTATTGATTTCATAAATAGTGTTATTTTATATTTCCTGTGTTATTTTTTCTGTGAAGATTTGATTGCAAAAAGGGTTTGATTATGATTTGCTTATGCATCGCTTTCTGGAAAACAACACATTTCTTATGTTTATGCACCCCTGGGATTGCCACAATTTTTCTGTTAAAAGACTGACCCTGGCCCCCGATCAGAGAAGGGAAAAGTTATGTGGCCCTCACTGGAAACAGTTTGGGGACCCCTGCCCTACACTATAATCATTATAATGATTATTCTTCCTATTAGGGGACACAGGGAGAACATGTGAGGGTATCTACCCTAGGGGACATGGGGAGAACATGTGAGGGTATCTACCCTAGGGGACATGGGGAGAACATGTGAGGGTATCTACCCTAGGGGACATGGGGAGAACATGTGAGGGTAGGGACACGGGGAGAACATGTGAGGGTATCTACCCTAGGGGACATGGGGAGAACATGTGAGGGTATCTACCCTAGGGGACATGGGGAGAACATGTGAGGGTATCTACCCTAGGGGACATGGGGAGAACATGTGAGGGTATCTACCCTAGGGGACATGGGGAGAACATGTGAGGGTATCTACCCTAAGCATTTGAGTAAAACAATCGCATTGCTGCACCACTCGTCATTACTGCGAGCATCAACAAAACGCTCACATGTCTGCAGGTGGATACTGTATGTGCTGTCATGGAAAAAAGAAACTCTTTCGATTCATTTCCTTCATTCATTTTTAATTTCTTCTGGACACAAAAATCCAGGAAAAAAAAGCAAAAAAAAAGAAAGAAGAAGCGGGAAAGCTAGCTGTCTTCGCAGACACAGCAGAGCCCCGGAAACAGGAGACTAATGGCTATTATAAATACTGCAAAGGACGGACCATTGACTTGATACGGCTCTCTCTTTCACCTCAGTAATTCAAGCCGCTCCCGGGGGTTCGCTCCCAGCCGCTGCACTACATCGCACCGGCTGTGGAACCAAGTGGAGACTAATGGTCATCAGGGGCGGATGTAACATTTCCCAACTGGGGGGGGGGGGGGGGGGGGCAGAAGAAAATGGTATGGGGGCCACATGCCATTTTTGGTTACAGTACTTTTATTAAGCAAATAAAGCATCAATAATAACATCCATTGTTGTTGTTTTTTAAGATTTGTTTTGGGGCTTTTTGCCTTTATTGATAGGACAGTAGGTTGACAGGAAAGGGGGGGAGAGATGGGGAGTGACATGCGGCAAAGTCCGCCAGGCTCGGGAATTGAACCCGGGGCACACCGTCAGGCTGGCTTAGCAGCCGGGGGGGGGGGCCATCATGTTTGGTGGGGCACTCTGGGCATTTAGGGGGGCATTTCCCCCCCTTGCCCATGCCTAGATCCGCCCCTGATGGTCATCCCTGCTGCTTCGCCACATATGTGCTACAGCGCAGGATTTGTGATGCCAGTTCTCAGAGTGCTCAGGGGCGGATCTAGGCATGGGCATGGGGGGGCAATGCCCCCCTAAATACCCAGTCTGCCCCTCCCTCCCCCAAAGACGATGCCATGCAAAACAACCCAATATATTTCAAATTAAAGTGCTTATATTTAAACTGATTTGAAACACTACTACTGCTACTAACTAACTACAGCTGTGTCACCACTAAACCAACAGCATTTCATCATTGAAAACAGAAAACTATCTGAGTCAGACCTTTAGCTTTATGCATGCTGTGTGTCTGTTGCAACTTCAACAACAACTGATGTTATTTTTGATGCTTTACTTGACTAATAAAAGTCCTGTAACCGAAAATGGTATGGGTGCGGCTTCATCGCCCGTGGCGCGAAGCGACACGGGCGATGAAGCCGCCCCCATACCATTTATCTTGCCCCTCCAACATGTTCTCTTTCCCCCCCAAATAAGACATGTTATATCCGCCCCTGAGAGTGCCGCTGGTGGTGGTGGTGGTGAGAGGCTCCCTGGGTGGGAGGTATAACAGTACAGTACATGCCCTGAACTCAAACCACATCTGGTGGGCAGATATTAGACTTTCTAGTTGCTGGAGTTTTATAGCTGGAGGTGTTAAAGGAGCTGTGTTTTAAGAACTAGATCTGCACTCGGTCGGTAGAGTGCCAACTTGAGCACTGCGCACAAGTAGGCCATGGACTACTTGTGGTGCACGAGCACATATCATTGTTGTTTTTGTCGACTAAGACTAAGACTAAAGACAAAGTCAACTAAGGTTTTTGTTATTTAGTCGACTAAGACTAGACTAACAAAAATTATTTTCAAAAGACTAAATGGGACTAAAAGATGTGTGTTTTCAAAAGACTAAGACTAAGAGGAAGACTAAATCGTAACCTAAGACTAATGGAAATAAAAAACATTTTTTTCTTCTTTTTTTTTTTCCCGTTCTTTTAAATTATGTGAACATATCTCCAGTATAGATTGCATACCTTTTCAGGAAAGGAACTTATAACTTATTTCTATTCCAGTAATTTTATACAAGAAATAAAGCGAGCCATGTTTCATACTAAAAACTATAAATCTTATAACATGTATAAACCTCCAATGTATTTGTATGTAAGACTAAACTACCAAGACTAAGACTAAAAGATTAAGACTAGACATTTCGTTGACTAAGACTAGACTAAAAAAATGAATTTCAGAAGACTAAATGGGACTAAAAGACTAAATATGCCTTATTGAAAAGACTAAGACTAAGACTAAGACTAAATGAAAATATTCTCGAAAAATCGACACTGGCACATATATGTTTTTATTTTATATATTTTTTGGAGAAACGGTGAAATGTCCATTTAACCGACATCCCACCACCGTAAATGCAACAGAAAATGTAGTCAAGAAGACGCTGTGATTTTTTTTCTTTTCTGTGAACAGAAAGTCGTAATCCTCCCACTAGTAAATGCATCTTTTTCTTTGTCTTATTTTGCTTAAGGCAATAAGTGACATTACATCACTAGTTAGTGGAAAAAGTACTATTACTGAAAGTAATACAGTTAGGGATGTGACAATACATTTTAACAGAGATTCAATACTTATTACGATACAAGGTTGATGATACGATACATGGAGGATATTGGATAATTTTGGCGATACGATCCGCTCCGATGCTCTGATAATTTAAAATTGATATAGTAACTATTTAAAATGCATTAACTTTGTCTTGTCAAAGCTTCCAGTGCCAGTGTTCACTTTAAAATGAGTTGACCTGCCCAGACAAACTAAATAATTAAACCACTCTTTTAAAAAATGATAATTAATGATTATTCCATTATTTGCAGTGCAAAACAATACGATACATAATCAATGTTGCTGTTTTCATTTCGATATACTGTGATTCTTGAAATTTTGATGCAGTTACGATATCGTTACAGCCCTATATAATATATACAATAGTGTTGCAGTGCGGTGTAGGTGGCCTGCAGTGAATTTCGTTGCCGTGCGTTGTGGTAAAAAGCGCATCATGTAGTGTTATGTTGTGTAGCGCACCATGGTGCGGGGCTACAGTAGTACGCTGCGGTCCGTGTTGCAGTGCGGTTCCGTTCGGTGCCGCGCAGTGTTCTACATACTAATAATGATACCCTAACTAACTACCAGTATACTGTACGTACAAGCACAGGCAGCAGCTGCAGTAACAGGGCAAGTGAAAGGAGAGCTTCTCTGTGTGTGTGTGTGTGTGTGTGTGTGTGTGTGTGTGTGTGTGTGTGTGTGTGTGTGCGTGTGCGCGTGCATGTGTGTGTGTGTGTTGCCATTTCAGCATTTGGGTGCAAGGCGAGACAGCATCATCATCACTGCATACAGTTTCATCTTTGCAAATTCATCAGCAACTTTTGTCCTGATCAATAATTCTGTTTAATTCTCTCTCTCTCTCTCTCCCTCCCTCTCTCTCTCCCTCCCTCTCTCTCTCCCTCCCTCTCTCTCTCCCCCTCTCTCTCCCTCCCTCTGTCTCTCCCCCTCTCTCCCTCTCTCTTTCTCCCTCTCTCTCTCCCTCTCTCTCTCTCTCCCTCCCTCTCTCCCTCTCTCTCTCTCCCTCTCCCTCTCCCTCTCCCTCTCTCTCTGTCTCCCTCTCTGTCTCCCTCTCTGTCTCCCTCTCTCTCTCTCCCTCTCTCTCCCTCTCTCTCCCTCTCTCTCCCTCTCTCTCTCTGCTAGACAGATATTAGATTCTCAGCTTGCTTATGATTCCTGATGACAATTTCTCTACATTATACTTTTAAGGATTTACTGATGAGACATTTTGGCTGAGATTATATCGATATCCAATATACCAGTAATTAATTGCTGTGATGGCCAATAATCGATATAACCGATGCCGGTATGATCACATTAATTAATTATTATTATTCATCTAATTATAGGGATGTTGAACGATTAGAAAAAAAATAAAATAATCACAGCTTCAAAAATTAATGTTTTCATGCCATGTTTTCCGGTACAGAATTTGGTCGTTTAAAGGAGAAAAATAATCTTGGGGAAAAAAAATATCTATTTTTATATATATACTGTATATATTTATCAAAATAGTTGATCTACAAGCCCCAAATGCTTGTTGATCCTTCCAGCTATACTCTATGGCTCTGGCTACAAGGAGACACACAGCTATATGTCTCTGTAAAACCATCCTCTACCATTTTTTTTTTCAATGAAAATTGCTCAGTGGGTTGAGTCAGTGTGCACATGCCTTAATTGCATTTAAAAGAATTATTACATTAATCAGCAAAATTAATTAATGCCATTAACTCATTTTCAGCAGCCGCACTAATTATTATTAATTAATCTCACTCATAAGGGCCATTCTACTGAATTGGTTCAAATTGCAGTCACACCTTGAAGAAAATAGGCCTATATATTTTAAAACCATTAAGTAGTCAGACAGTACATATGTAGAGATTTCATCTAATGATCTATTTAACCACAACTCATTAATTTACTAACAAAAATGCAAAGTAGCACACAGCCGTGCAGCGCGGGTCTTTGCGGCACTTTGCCGCGACGGCCATTTTTATTTCCCATCCACAGCCATTCAAAAAATCCAAACATGGTGGAAAAGACTGCGGACTTTGTCGGCTATCGTGAGGTCACAGCAGGGGCGGATATAACATTTCCCAATTGGAGGGGGGGGGGGGGGGGGGCAGAAGAAAATGGTAAGGGGGCAGCTTCATCGCCCGTGTCGCTTCGCGCCACGGGCGATGAAGCAATCACCATACCATTTTTAGTAGTGTTTCAAATTCTTTTAAATTTAAGCACTGAAATATCTTGGGTTGTTTTGCATGCCATCATGTTTGGTGGGGCAGACTGGGCATTTAGAGGGGCATTGCCCCCCATGCCTATGCCTAGATCCGCCCCTGGCTCACAGCCTCTCTCTCTCTCTCTCTGTCTCTCTCTCTGAGGGAAGCCGGATATGAGAGAGAGAGAGAGAGAGAGAGAGACAGACAGACAGACAGACAGACAGACAGACAGACAGACAGACAGACAGACAGACAGACAGAGAGACAGACAGACAGACAGACAGACAGACACAGACAGACTGAAGCTTGTATCAGAGCGGAGCACACAGGTATATAGCAGAGACACCTTTTTAATTAAGTGAATGATGCTCTGTTGACGGTCAGATTGCTATCTGCCAGTAATAGCAGGTTGTAGGCAGATCTCTGGCTGGCCATTATCTCCCCAGAGGTTAGGACTTTCACAGAGATGAACAAGCTGCATCTCTCTCTCTCTCTCTCTCTCTTTTTTTTTCCTACTACGTATAGTGTATGTAGTTATGTAGAAGAATCTAGTTTACTGAGATTTTTTTGTAAACCATGTTTTTTCTGTTCTATGAACCCTATGAAACATGAAAAAAGCGGTTTACATTTTTTATTTTTTCCCAGAAAATATTTACCCATAACATCCCATATAATGTAATAATTAAAAATATAATAATTCTCTAAGAAGCACATGTGACATGTCAAACTAGGGGTTTTTCATGCTTCTGAATCCATCCCAAGCATTAGTTTTGCCCCAAACCACTCCTTACTCCTTGTGTTAAAATCAGCCATAGCAATTATGGAAAATGTGATGAGGTCAGCACATTTGGGCAAGTATCTATGGCCATTTTTAGGCCAAGGAATGTTTTTTGTGCAACCTTGCTCTGTAAGCAAGGCTGTTCTAAATCATGTCAACCCTTTATAGGTTTTCTCGACCAATTGGTAGATCACATTTTAAGTCACTATTTCTCATTGAAGCCATGCTCAAACTGAATTCCACCTGATTGAGCAATTTCTACCATTCGGTAGAGGCGAGTATGCAAGAAATATCCACTAGATGTCATTGTGGCTTCACACAGCATGCTTTACAAGTTAGGTGGTAATGAGGAATTTCGACAGAGAGAAATCACTCCTGACATCTAGGCTCTGTTTTGCCACAGATTCAAAGGTGAGATGATTTATTCTGCATATTGCCACCCCAGAGATGTTACTGAATGTAAATATGTAACTTGATTCAATTAAAATAATAATTATAATGGTTAAATAATTTTCAGAAAACATGCTCTACCAAACGGGTTGTTTGTCACTTTATGGTACAAGTAGTGCAAGTTTTAGTTTCTTGCACGATAATGTATATATACAATGATTTAGTTTCCATCTGTGTAAACAGAAAGAAAGATCTATAGCCATTAGCAACAGTGGATGCCCAAATGTTTTTATTTTGCTCTGTTTTCCATCATAAATAGTCAAAATATTATCGTGGTATCATTTTGGCATCACTGCCTTTTACCTCTAAATGACAATTCAACCATTTGGTAGAGCATTTTTAGGCAGGAATAAAACATGCTTATGTAACTATTTCAGCATCCAAATATAAATGCACCTTGTCTCTGTGTGCATATACACATATACATACATCTGTAAGCGACATAACTAGAAAACTGTTCTCCCCACTGACTACCAATTTGACATACGCATTCCACCCACCACAGGACGTGCAGTGTCTGCAGTCAAGTTTGTCAGTACACCAGTTGTCCAGAACCTGCACAACAGCCTCTGCCAGGGTTCTGGATGGTGCCCCAGCCTGGGCTGGGCTGGGGCACCGGTTCTCCATAAATGGATCTGGCCTATTCGACAATACAAAAGCCTCTACTTGGGCTCTGGGCAGGGACCCTGTTCAGGCTCTGGACATCTCCATATGTGGATCTAATCTGTTCTGACATCACAATGATGTTCTGACATTATGTATAATTTGCATATACTACATATTTGGGCATACTGAAACAAATAAACCCCATATAAGGGCATAAAAGGGGCACAAACATAATAAAAACTGGGTGGTGCACGATTTCCAACTTGCATCGTTCCAGGCCAGTGCCAACGAGCAATGCTCTAGTATTATAATGAAAAAACAATCAATATATCATAATAACAACAATGAATTATCAGGATTTGTATTTATTCATTGCAAAAAGTATTTCTTGGATTACTTTAGTTTAGTTTACATGTTTACCTTCAAGTGACTTCTCTACCGTTTGGTAGAGGCTTATATTTTAATAACTGGTGGGTATGATGTTAAAAATAAAATTGATTCTTGTTATTATTGCCTAAAGGAAGTAAAAAATGCAAAGAAATATTTTTTCCACTGCTTCTTTAATGGTGGGAACTTTAAAGGGTTAACATACGGTATGTATCTTTTTTTTTAGCAATAAGGGTGAAGTGTCCCTTTAATAGCTTGTTATGGCTGATTATTATTATTCTAATGAAAGGTGAGTGACAGACCCAAGGCCACCCTGGCAGCTGAGGCATCATAGTTGATCCAGAAGGAGACCCAGGACAGGATGGTGATCAGGGTGGACGGCATGTAGGTCTGCAGGATGAAGTAGCCGATGTTCCTCTTCAGCTTGAAGCTCAGCGACAGCCGAGGGTACGACCCTGTGGCAAGCAGACAGACAGACAGACAGACAGACAGACAGACAGACAGACAGACAGACAGACAGACAGACAGACAGACAGACAGACAGACAGACAGACAGACAGACAGACAGACAGACAGACAGACAGACAGAGAGGCAAATATTCATCATCTGAGTTAGCCCAAGTCTACACAACTTAAAAATTAATGTTCATTTTGATCTGTATGTCTTGCCTGTTTTGTTTCCCAAATCCAGCCTGGAATTGTGGACAGAAGCAAAAGAAATCTTTTTCGTTTTGGGGTCTGTGGGGCTGAAATGTCATCAAATGGTGGTTCTCCGTGACTCAAATGCTGAATAAATAGTGGGCCCTGGTATCAAAAAGGTTGAAAACCCCTGCGATACAGTATGGGGACATCTCTAGTAGTAGTTCTCAAACTCTGCCCGAACCCGACCAGGACTGAACCCAAACAGGCCCAACCCGACAGTTAGGGCCGTGTCGGGCCTAAAATCCTACTATGAAAAATAAATATATATTGAATTATTTTCTGTATTTACCTATTATGGAGATGGTGCTGACTGCCATTTGATTTTTAATCTGTGGAGAATTCTCAATTTTTGCCTAAACCCGACAGTTTAGGGCCGGATAGACCCAAAAATCTATTCCATTTAGTCGGGCCGGGCATGAACCGTTAGGGCCCTGTTAGGGCTGGGCCTTAATTTTCAGGCCTGTTGAGACCTTTAATCTCCAGTCTGTAAACAAAGTGAACCACTAACCTGTGGCGAACACGGCTTTCTTGGAGAGCGTCTGGTAGTCCATGATGGAGAACTGGGGCAGCTCTATGTTCTCCACGCCGGTGACGGACGTCCCAGAAACTCCAATCTGCCAGTAGAACTCGATGTCATCAGTGGTGTATCCGTCTGATGGGGACAAAAAGAGCAGGGGGCATTTAGTTTAGTTTCATTTTAGTTTAAAGGGGAATTCCACCCATTTTCAACATTTTACTATGTCATTAAAGTACCTACAAGGAGTTGGGTGGACATGATAAAAAAGTTTCCCCATTCTGTTACCAACAAATGGGGGTCTGAAGAAAGCCACTAACATGGTGAAACATCTTGATGACATCATCAAGATGTATTTTCACCATGTTAATGGATTTCTTTAGATGCTTCTTTTTTCTGATAGCGTACAAATGGAACCAAATGAACCTGTTAGGGTTCATTTGGTTCATTTGGTTCATTTGTACACTCTCAGAAAAAAATGAAAAATCGATAGAGCTCACCTCACATCTGGGTGTGAGTTTTATGCATGTTATTGGGCATATATTTGTGTTCCTGCCAAAATGTAGGTATGTGCCAAATTTGGCACATTAGGCTATTAGGGTACCGCTGCTATTACTACACAATTACACTATTATAGTAATCATAGTAATTCACTATTACACGAACTACACCTATTACACTACTACACTTGGTACACATATTACACTTATTACACTATTACACAGTTACCATATTACACGCATTACACTGTTACTGTATAGCACTTATTGCACATTACAATATAAGACCATTGCAATTATCTCATAATTACACATTTACACATATTACACTATTCCACTATTCTGCTATTACAGTTACTATTATTTCTATTATTGTGATTGTACTTTTATTGCCTGACAGAATGTAATCTACTTCAATCTATCTGCAGTTGAGACTTTGAGTTAGTTGGTATGCATTTTTTATTTTATCATAACTAATCCCATATTTGAGCAGTAAGTCACACACTGGTAGCCTAGAGCCATGTGCTGTTTTCTCCACTTATTGCTTTTTCAAATGAGTGTAATTTATTCTCCAAACCACTTGGTGGTGCCAAAATGCTTCCAGTCCATCTCTGGCATGTGCCAAAAAACGACCCAACATGCATTTACAGTCTTCCTTCTCTACCTGGCCTATATTTGCCCATTGACTGGCATGTGCCAAATTTGACCCAGTCGTCCACAAGGGGTTAAGTAATTAAGTAATGGTATTAATGGGTACATTTTACTTTTAGTTAAGTGATTTTCTAGTGGAAAATCAGTAATTTTATTTAATAGATTTTTGTACAACTACCTAGAAGGGTACTGCAAGGGCTATGGGTTGAGATGGATGAAGAGGTTTTGAAGGTTCTCTGGTCCAGATGAGCTGACTCTTAAGTTTTGAAGGTTGTCTTGGTCAGGAGATGAGCTGACCCTTGAGTTTTGAAGGTTGTCTTGGTCAGGAGATGAGCTGACCTTTGAGTTTTGAGGGTTGTCTTGGTCAGGAGATGAGCTGACCCTTGGGTGATGAAGGCTCTCTAGACTAGGTGGTCATCTCCTCCACATTGAGGTGGTAGTTAGGCCTGGTGCGGAACAATATGGGCCTGTCGTTGAGGATCCTCTGCACGGTTTCAAGGTCCTTAAATCTCAGGAACGCATAGGTGTTTTTGCACCGGCGTCTCTTGAAGGTAACCTCGAGGATTGACCCGCCGTACTTCCTCTCAAAGAAGTTCTTGAGCTCGGCCTCGTCCACGTCGGTAGGGATGTTGCCGACAAACAGCTGCAGCTGGGCGTACGTCGCTGTCATTGTTGCCTCTTTCATGTTCTTATTGCCGTGCACCTCTGGTGTGGGCCTGAGGATCTGCTCCTCTGCATGGCTCACCTGCAGACGCCCTTCCTTCTCCTCGGTCCCGGGCCTCTTCTCCACGACCGCCAGACGCCCTTCCATCTTTTCGATCTTCTCTTCCATCTTCTTGACGGCCGCCAGACACCCTTCCATCTTCTTTTCCATCCTCTCCAGGAGGGCCTTGTCCCTCTCCTCCAGACGCCCGTCGACTTTCTCCAAGAGGTCCTTCTCCCTCTTCTCCACATCCGACAGGTGCCCTTCCATCTTCTCTGAGAGGGCCTTGTCCCTGTCCTCCAGATGCTCTTTAATCTTCTCAAGGGCTGAGATAGTCTTGTCCAGGACATTGTCCCTCAGTTCCTCTCGATCTTCGACCTTCCGCAGGGCCTCGTGCATCTTTTCTAGGGCCTTGTCCCTGTCCTCCAGATGCCCTCCAATCTTCTGAAGGGCTGAAATAGTCCTGTCCAGGACATTGTCCCTCTCTTCCTCTCGATCTTCGACCTTCCGCAGGGCCTCGTGCATCTTTTCTAGGGCCTTGTCCCTGTCCTCCAGATGCCCTTCAATCTTCTGCAGGGCTGAGAGAGTCTTGTCCAGGACCTTGTCCCTCTGTTCCACTCGACCTTCGACCTTCCGCAGGTCCTCTTCCATCTTTTTCAGGGCGTTCTCCCTCTGTTCCAAGGCCAGAAGTCGCCGTTCCAGTTCCGTCATCTTGTCCTCGCCCTCTTCTGCGTTCGTCTCCGTGGTAGCGCCACCACTCGGCGCATCGCTGAACCACGTGAAGAGTCCTCGTAGTCGGCTAAACAGAACACCCATTGTGTCCTATCAGCAGCTTGTAGACGTGAAGTTTATTGAATCCTGAAATAGCTCTGTAACCAGCTCTGACGCTAACCCGTTCACACGTTCCGACACCTAGAACTGTCTGTCCAACCCGTTTATATACCAGTTGGGGGCCATGATGACGTGACGTCACCCAATATCAGCCACACCGATTTGCGCAACCGGTTCACAGTTGCCTGACAGAGACTTTTGGAACACCACAACGCCGACAGACTCCGTCATCTGCGCATGCCTGACAAAGGACTCTATATATGGGCATATAGGTACACAGACATAATAACACCTTTAACTGACAACTTTAGTTTTTTTTTTTTCTTTTTTTTGTTATTAGAGAAAATAAAAGATGGGTGTTAATTAGGCAGGTAACGGTATATCGTATATAGATTTGTATCGATGTGAAATGGTGACATTATTAATTATTTAATAAGCCCAGGCCCAGGTCTGGTGGTGTAGGCTATTGGCCTACACACCAGGCCCCAGACCTGATTGGCTGCCATGCAGCCAATGAGAAGCTTTACACCATACCTAGCCTCGAAAAAAACGACTGACGGAAGTCGGGACTTTCGGGACTTCCGGTTAGTTAACTTCCGCCGGAAGGAAGGAATACCCCATGGAAACATTTTATTTCTCCCTTTGTGCTCGCAAAGCTGTTGTAAATGTTTAAAAGATGAAATCGTGTGCACTTTGCACACTTCTATAACGGTTTGTTAGAATCGTTTTTTCTGAAAATAAGATTGAACAAGTCAAGTCGCTAGTGAGGACTGAACAGGGTTGTTTCTCTGGGGACTGTAAATACAGTCACTTCCGCAACTAACATTCTCAGTCTCAAAAACGCACCAGTTTCCCAGGGTGCACCATACCTGGCTACACCACCGTGTTCCAGAAAGCCACCCATTGTTGTTTCAGCTTGTGTTTCCTGCAGGGAGAAGGTTTTGCCACCCTGCTGTAAAGCTTTCTGGGAGATTTCTCCCGAGGGGGCGGTGTGCACGCAGATATATTTTATTTTTACTAGGGCTGCGGCTTTAACTGATTAATTGAGAATAATTAATTACAGAAACAGTAACACGATTAAAGAAATTAACTCATTTTAACCGCACATAGATTTTGCACCACAGAACCTTTTTCACTGGACGAATTTCATGGGTACCGGTCATAGCGCTGCACGCAATGGAAGAAGAAGCCAATCAGGGTAACAAATAAGGGCTGTCATTGATCCAGTGTTTTTATTCTCCCATTGGTTTGTAATCACTAACAGTAGGCACGTTTCCATAAGCCCTATTTTTGCGCAAAAACGGCTCTTGCGAAGAGAATGTTGAATGGAAACACTTCAAAATGCGAATAAGTTTCCATTTTGCGCAAAAATATTTTCTCGCTGAAAGGTGCCGTATTTTGGAGCGTATCGAAAGAGTCTAATGCGCAAATGAGGTATGGAAACGGCTTGCGAAAATACTTTGTATTGAAAAGCACTGGCACGCATTATAGCGCATTTGAAGAGTTCTGGTCTGCCGATGAGAGCATTGTTATTTGTTAAGTTATATTTCTACAAAACCGCTCAAAACGGACGAGGGCCGTGCGCACACAGACATCCAAGCCAAGGGGACTCACGTACTTGGCCAAAACGTTCAGACTCCCATCGCGTTTGTTCATGAAAGTCGCAGGGCATTTACAGGTCCTATATTTACAGTAGGCTATCTGTATCATCATGCATGATAGCTAAGACACGCAAGTGATAACAGACATAAACAGCTGTTTTACGTGACCGGGCTCTGCCCTTATAGATATTATTCCGTTAATAATGATCAAAACTTTTTCCTCGCACGTGTCGCGCTGCAGATAACATGATGTAGTCTACAATATCACAAAGTAGACACACCAAATCAGCAGGCTACCGAGTCTCACAAGCGCTCCGGTTCAGGAAAACAGTGAGTTGTGTAGATTATGTATTAGGATTGTAGGCTATATTAATTATTGTTTTAGCTACAGCAGAGCCAGAACAGCCTCTGCACAGCACAACGGACCTATAGGTCAATAGGAATAAAGCAGGCAGTCCGTGTGTAAAGCCTAAAATAACTTCAAAAGTAAAAATATATGTAAAATAATAACCATACGTATCACGTTGCTGGCAAAACTGTACCACCTATAGCTTGTTTCATGAACCTATTTTGTTTTCCCTAGACTCCCCCGCATTTCTTCAGTTAATGGAAACAGCGGACAATTCGCTCTTCTTTTTTCGACTTAACTAACATACTCTTCCTATTTTCGCAAAGGTTTTATGGAAACGTGGCTACTGTCTCTAACCCTCACCCTCAACATGTTACAGCATGGACACAGTTTTGATTTAGAAAAGCTCACTCACACGCTACCAAACTGTTTGAATTGACACAAAAATGCTTCTAGGATCAAATATTAGTATGTGATTAATTGAAATTAATTAATTACAAAGCTTCAAATTGATTAGATCAAAAATGTTTAGAGTCCCACCCCTAATTTTACTCATTAACTAAGGCATTTCGTTCTGACATCGCATAGATTCTACAAAACATTTGCTCTGAAAGAACATGAAAGATTTGTGCTGCATTGTCAAGATTCCCCCTCCAAAAATAGCTGGCGTTCACGGCTCATAGCGTGTCACTCTGTGGCTCGTATTCGGGAGACGGGGGGACAGGGGATGATTGGAAGGGGGGGGGGGGAGCATCACTGCGCATGCAAATATTTCCTCCTCCCCTCTCCTCCTGTCCCCCCAACTTTTTAGTAGGTCTACGCCCCTGGTAGTGCAGATAAAGTGTCCATAAATAAATGACCAGGACCGGTTATATCATTGGTGATTGAGGCTAAAACAATTAGAAATAAGCTTGAGGGACATATACAATATTATAAGTATTAAAAAACTATTTTAGGAATCCATGTTATAACCCCATTAGCAAAAGCATGGCGGCTCCATTGGATCCATGGACTACAGGCAGCCCCACCCCCCCACCCCTCCCTTCTATTTCTTGAAAAATATAACCTCTTTGGGACATACAAGGTCTTTCCACACTGACAGCATGACAATATCATGTCATCTTCCTAGAAGGTGTCTTTGAAACGCAGTTTAAGAGTCAAACTGTCCTGAGGGAGAACAACTGAAGAGCATGCATACACGCGTGTCCGTGTGTGCGCGCATGTCAGACGGCCTGTATACTGACAGCCATTCTGTGACATAGAACTTAACTATGCATGCAGGTACGGTACGATGCAGGGGCGGATTGGCACATATTTTCCCACCGGGACAATTTGGCCTTTGCTAGGCCACCCTGGGGGGAGGGGGTGAATCATGTGAATTAGTCCAACTTAGTCTACACAACTAGAGAATGTAGAAGATTAATGGTCATTTTGATCTGTACGTTCCAGGCGAGCATCTAGCGCATTCTAGTGCATTTTGGAAGTGCCACTAGTGCATTTTGGATCTTGTCCAGGCCACTAGGTGGCGCAGGCCACCGGGAAAACTCCCTGTACTCCAGATGGCCAATCCGCCCCTGGTACGATGTATTATTCAAGCAGAGCACTCGGGGTCCCGGTCCGAACAGGCCTGAGATGCCAGTGTGCATTAGGGCCACGGCGTCTACACTGTGCATTAGAGACAGGGCTGGATGCACTAGTGTGAAGTGCAGGGTGACCTCGGCTAGGTCCCTTCATCAGCAAACTCTACAAATACGTGCCGTGAATGGCCTGTGTGTGTGCGTGTGCGTGTGCGTGCGTGCGCGCGCGTGTGTGTGTGTGTGTGTGTGTGTGTGTGCAGGCCGTTTTTGCCATTAGGCAAACTAGGGCGCCTTGAGGGGAGGGGGGGGGGGATACCAGGCTAATAAGACTAATATGGATTAGTGATGTCCCGATACCGATACCAAAGTATCGGATCGGCTCTTTTTGTCCCTTTTTTGACATATCGGTATCGGCAGATACTGAATGTAGGTATCGGAAAACTATCAGTATTGTTTATTTGTCTTTATCGGGTCACATATTGGCAAATATGCCTAACCAGTGATCAGACACAGGGGTAAGGAGCTTTGGAGTTTCCCAAGTGCACATTTGAGAGAGGAGTATGTCATTCCCAGTTGGTGACTTCATATAAAAGGTATTTTTTTCTTTTGTATGTTATTATATATATTCTTCTCTGGTATCGGTATTTGGCATCTGTATTGGCTTACACAAATGTAACTCTTTGAAAGCATACTAAAAATTAAACCAAATGGACCCTTACGGGTCCATTGGTTTCATGTTTACACTCTCTATACACACTCTTTGATCTGTTTGCCTGTTTTGTTTCCGAAATCCAGGATGAAATTGTGGACAAAGGCAAAAGAAATCTTTAGTTTGGGGGTCTGTGGAGCTGAAATGTCGTCAAATAGTGGTCTGCGGCCCAAAATCTGAACAAATAGTGGGCCCTGGTATCAAAAAGGTTGAAAACCCCTGGCCTATACATTAGGTCTGTCTTTCTCTCTCTTTCACACATGCACACAGTGTGTGTCACTCACAGCTCTCAATCTCCAGGGTGCAGTTCTGTTCGTCCAGTGGGTATCTCCTCAGATCCATCATACACGCCGCTGTGGTGGTTATCCTGGAGAGAGAGAGAGAGAGAGAGAGAGACAGAGAGACAGAGAGAGAGAGAGAGAGAGAGAGGATCAGACAAACACAGCCGATGAGCGCTACTAGCATATGAGCAAAAGCGGTAGTCAGGTGATGATGTATATAAGCGCTGACACAATTTATCAAAGGTCGATTTAATAGCCAGATGGAAACGGTCGCGGTTCATCGCAGTGAGGGCCTCCGTGTTTGTCGTTTGACACATTTAAATGACAGGGCTGATAGCCAATCAGCTGTACCTGGTTTAACCTTCTGGGTTCATCATGACACGGGATGTTTTTTATGACAGTAACAGTCCTAGCAATAGCTGCTACTCTTTAGCTGTTACTATAAACCGCTGGATGTCTCTATGGTTGGGATATTATGATGTAATGGCCATCTGAATATAGGATGTGTGTCATCACAGGATGCCGCAGAATAGATGTAATGGAGGAACGGAGGGCTGAAATGATTGTTTTGAATGGGAGCCAATGGAGAGGAATAATAATAAACACTGTAATAAAACTGTGACAGGAGTCAGACCAGCAGGCTGGCAGGCATCCCTGTCATGTTACAAGGTAAACAAAGTGTCGGCACGATGAAGCGAGACACGAAATGCACAGTATGTAAATGACACATACATTGCAAGCACTCTCTCAAAATCCGGACATTTATGCGTCCGCCCAAAGGTGGTGCTTGGAGCAGGACAGCTGTCTCTAAATCCGGACGGTCTGACGAAAAACCGGACGTATGGCCACCCTAGCTCTCAGTATAGCAGCAAGACAGCAAGAAAAAGGTAACAAAAAGTGCAGGGTGTTTACTTTAAGGGTAGGGGAAGTGATTTGAAATTCATGGTGTAGTACCAGCCTGGTGCACTAGGGCAGAGGTGTCAACGATCACGCATTGACCGTGAGAATAACGCATTTGACGTCATTCACACGCTCACACGTCACATGTCCCATTCCTCACGCACTGTGGGAGCATGGTGATCTTTACGTGCTACAGCTGATATTGCCAAATCTGCCTTATTGTAAGCGGCTCTGTGCTAGCGTTGTCTATAATGTCTAATGGGCAAGTTTCTGTACATGTTTGCGGGTTTCTCACTCGAAATCTGGCAACACCAAGACCAGACCAGAGCCAATAGAATCGCTCTAAAAGAGTCATTGAGGCATTGAGGAGTCAGAAAAAGCTCTAGTTGTCCCATAGAGTTATATGGGTTGTCCCCATGTGTTGTCCCCATTCTACATACAACTCTATGTAAAAGAGCCACCGTAGGCCATTGGACTGGCCCCATGAAATGAACTGAGTTGTCGCAACTCTGTATATACTCTAAGGCTTTAGCAGCTCAAACCCGGTCTGATTGAAAATGTCAGCTGCTGGATGAAGACCTGTTGTTACGTGAGGTAAAAATTCAACTGAATTATTATTAATGGATTACATTACAGATATGCATGAATCATGGCAATGTTTTGATTTTGACAAACATCATTGCTGTTAGGTTGCCATCATGGTTTGCAGTAGTAAAGTAGTCCTTTAGCTTGTGATTTACATGCCTTTCAGCTGTTAGTAAATGAAATTCCACGGTCTTCTCAGGTATTAGGGGGACAATATGAGCTACCAGAAAAATAATTGGATGTTTTTGATGAATCTATCTTGGTTAAAATGAAGTTTTAAGTCATAATGGGTTTGTATAGGAAGGAGGCAGATACGCTAAAATGAACATCAAATATCTAAATAGTGAATGTAGTAACTTATAAACTGTCTGGTGTGTTCACATGAGACTGAGTAGTAGACCATATAATGACCAAAAGTTTTTTTTTTTATGTGAAATACCCCATAAACCAACAGCCTCTATTGACTAATTTCTAAATTAACTATTTCAATCCACATTTAGTTAGCACTAAATGACTGTTTTTGTTGCTGTTTTTAAGTCTTGATTGAATGTGTTTTCAAGTTTCATGTCAAGCACTTTAAGAAATTTAATGTGAATGATACATGCATGTTAATCAACATGCAATAACTGTGTGTGTGTGTGTGTGTGTGTGTGTGTGTGTGTGTGTGTGTGTGTGTGTGTGTGTGTGTGTGTGTGTGTGTGTGTGTGTGTGTGTGTGTTTAAAAGGAAAAAGAAAATAAGCATGGATTGGTATAGCTTTGCCATAGTAGGAATATTTATTTAACATTTTAGAATATTGGGATTTCTGTTCTGACTGACGGTGCTTCAGTCTTGTTCTGGATAGAGGCTGTAAATGTGTGACCAGTGACCACTACCTTCTTATGACAGCCACTGGACCCCAAAGGAGTGACTGTTCCTTGAAGTGTTGTTTAAGTCTTGCCGTAGAGACTCAGTTTGATTGTGGAGTTTGTGGCATTTAACAAGGGTCAAAGGTCCCCTTTGTGACCAAAACTGGGAATGGTTGTCTATTATGAAGCCAGGAAAATAGATGTGTGCTGGTGTCCCCATGGTATACACTAACTAGAGAGAGGGCACAACGAGGCTGACATTGCATGGAGAACAGCTGGCAGGGAGGTGAAGACATCAGTCTTAAAGATTACAGATCATTGTTAAAATAGGCTAAATCCACAAAAAAAACACATTTTTTTCCGGCCGTCGCCCAAACGCGTTACGACGCTAGTTTCTCACTCTTGACAATTTCCATACGTTGGCAACCCTGCACTAGGGGCCCCCAAAAGTAGCTACACTATGTGAACCTGCTGCTCTCTCCTGATTGGAGGAGAATTGTGGTGACCTGGGGAACTTTTATTAGCTCCTCTGCTAACGTAGGGGAGGGGGAAACTCCATATGTGGTTTCCACACCTTATAATAGAGCATTTTAACAGAAAAAAAAAATGTTTTTTGGGTGATATCTGACAAAAGTGAAATCACTTCCCTTACCTTTAAGGAAAAACAGTCTGTGATCCGTGTACTGTAGACAGTGTCTTACATAAGGGGGCAGGGGCAACCTCCCGTATGAGGGCACTTCTGTGTTTTAGACATGCGAAAGAGCTGGGGCTGCAGGCCCCTTTTTAATCCGTGTGTGCACGTACCTGTAGAGGAGTGTAGCACGGAACAGTGTTAGCGAGCCGAGGCAGCGTCGCATGCGAAATATAACTGATCTACAGGCTCATCATGCGTCATGCGTTGTATGAACGATGCATTTTAACTTTAACTCTGGTTTCTTGTTTTTTTTTTTTTTTTTTTTTTTTTGCCCTTGGACGCATTTTTTTTGCCAAGGCGGGGGCGGGGTTTCGTCAAGGCAGCCACCTTAGCAAGAACACGGTGTGGGAAACACTAGCATAGCTATGTTTATAATTGTACAAAGCACAGAAGAAGTTGGCTGTTCAGGGCTGGACCCAGGCTACAACAGAGTTGCAATAATAACTAACAGCCAAACTACTAAACACTGTGCCTATGACTGATTCATTCATTGTCAAGGTGAATGTAATGTTTGTGTAGGACTACCATCTACACTAATGGCTGATGTCACCAGGCCTCATAACCTCATAACCATAAATATAAGGAGTTTCCACGCCCAAATATGGATTTCTGTGTCTGCCATCGGTGGATCGTTGTGGTAAATGGTGCGTTTAGTATATATAAACGCCTTTATCTAAGGATTGTAGATTCCATTCAACCATTCACACCAATAGTGGAATAAACCATGCAAGGCTGCAGTATATCAGGAGCTTAATTAGTGGTTAAGTGTCTTGCTCAGGGGCACTTGAACACCAACTCTGAGGGTGCCCGGGTTTGAAAACTGGCAACCTTGTGGTTACGATACAACTTTATTGTCAGCTTCACTGAAATTTGTCTTGCATCCATGGCGACACCGTTCACATATAAGACAACATACAAGTGCAACATACAATACATTACAGACACGACAGCAGAAACAAAGAGCAAAACATGACGATCATGACCTTCGATTTATCGATTCTGGTTTAGAAGTAGGACAGACTGATGTACAAGAGTTCTTTAGTCTGTTTTTCTTAAATTTAGGAACCCTGAACCGCATCATGGATGTGAGGGGTCAGAACTTTAGAAGAAATACTATTTGCCAGTCTGAGCATGCTCTTAGTGTGGGCTTCTTTGAATGAGTGTAACACGGCCTCGACCGGCCTGCCAGTAATTTTTACCATCCAATTCTGCCCCCCGGCACAAACAAATCAGACATGTTATACAACAAGGGGGAATGCCCATATATGGACATGGGGAGGCAAAGGGGGAGAGATATATAGAGAGAAACCGAGAGAGAGAGGGCGATACAGTAGTAGCTGTTAAAAAGGTCTCAATAATTCACTTGCTATACGAGTGGAGAAAAATGCCGGTTCATCACAGTGCAGATCACATGGTGTCACCATAAATAACACTCCCATTATGGTCCCCCAGTGGGTGAATTATTATGGCCTGCGCTGTAAAACCTCTGAGTTTAAATTAACTCCTGAGAGTGTATAAAAAGTGGAGCCTTCACGGCGGGTTACAGTTGAATTAGAGCGCGATATAAATCCTTGGTTTTATATTGAGGGGCGCTAACCCCTCTTACAGGTATATCAGAGCCGTCTAGATAGGAAAGAGTTGCGTCACTACGGGGTTACAGGAAGTAGTCCGGTCACATGACTCACAGAGAGACTCACTACACACTTTCATGGGGAAGATATCTGGCTGCAAGACTGCAGGCCCAAGACTGGACCAGACTGACCCCATGAAGTGAACGGAGCGGTCAGAACTGTGTTTATAAATGGCTCTGAGGTGTATACATAGCCTCCGTGGCTTTAATGTTTGTTTTCCCAACAATCTTAGTAGAGTTCTCAAACTCTACCCGAACGTGATCGGCAACCCAAGATGTTGAAAGAGCCATTTTCGACCCAAAATTAAATTCAAAATCTGTCTGGAGCCGCATTTTATTATTATTTTTTTCCTGAGAGTGTGCAAATGTGAACCAAACGGACCCTGGCGGGTCCATTTGGTTCCATTTGCACACTCTCAGAAAAAAAGGTCCTCAAAGAAAAATCATTAACATGGTGAAACACAACCTTTCTTCAGAAATGGAGTTTCTAAAAAAATAAATAAAGGAGTTTTACAGAACTACATTTCTAGTCCACACAACATCTCTAAGGTATATTAATGACATAGTAAACTGAGTAAACCTTTGAAAATGGGTGGTTCAGATTGAAAGCTCCACCTCTGATAACTGCTGGGCTTTTTTGACATGACCAAGTGCTACTTTAACTGGCAACTGTCAGACAGCGCAACGTGTTTTGGGTGACTGACTTGGGTGTGTATGTAATAATGCTACAGCCAGGGAGCCACTAGGGCTGTGTTCTGGAGCCGCATGCGGCTCCTGAGCCGCAGGTTGCTGACCCCTACTCTACCCGAACCTGATCAGGCCCCACCCGACCCGACATTTTAGGGCCGGGTTTGGGCCTAAACT
Organism: Benthosema pterotum; assembly: GCA_039105355.1. Taxonomy (NCBI): domain Eukaryota; kingdom Metazoa; phylum Chordata; class Actinopteri; order Myctophiformes; family Myctophidae; genus Benthosema; species Benthosema pterotum. The sequence goes on along the minus strand of CM076980.1, from coordinate 9,029,507 downwards.
AGTGGTCATTTTGATCTGTACGTTTGCCTGTTTTGTTTGTAAAATCCAGCCTGGAATTTTGAACAAAAACAAAAGAAATCTTTTGGTCGGTGGCTCAAATGCTAAATAAATAGTGGGCCCTGGTATCAAAATGGTTGAAAACCACTGTAGTATACAGTGGTACAAAAAGTATAATATATATTGAATTATTTTATTATGATAAAAAATAATAGTTCTGTTCTGAAGACGGTGCTGATTGGATTTCACTTTTACTCTGTGCAGACTTCTCAAATACTGCTCCAGGCCAGGTGACCTAAAGTATTCAGGCCGGGCCTAGGGCCTTGAGAATCTAAATCTTAGACAATAAAAAGAAATGGTTTGAGGCAATAAACAAAAACAAAACAAAACAAAACAAACAAACAAACAAACATTGGTACCTGTTGCAAGCATTATTTGTAAGATGGTAAGAGCGTCAATCAAACATCACACAGGTGTGTTGGTTTGGTTTTTTGTTTGTTTGTTCTTTTGTTTTGTTTTTTCCAAAGGAAGTGAGCGAGATTACTATGTAAGCCAGTCACTACTATGTAAGCCATGCACTTGTGTAAGATATCGGATATAGGGGGCTCCATTTTCGTCACCGCTAAACCCCTTATCCCTTAACTTCTTTGCCTTTTTAAACTATTAAAAAAGAACATTTTTCAATAGTTTAAATGGCCAGTCTACAAGCTCACAATGTATCAATGGATTGGCACGTTGAACTATTCCAAAAAGTTTTTGAAAATAGTAAAAAAAAAATGATAAGGGGTTTAGGATAAGGGGTTTAGATGGTAACGAAAATGGAGCCCAGGGAGTGTAACAGAAAATAAACTGAAACTGGAAAAAAAATCAGTATCGATGCCTCTCTATTTCCTGCTCGGTTCACACCAAATGATGTGATTTTCACGTATATATTTTTGCCAGTGGTTGCACCTACAGGAACCTTGGCGCTATGCGATGTTCCTGTTCCAAAATAGAAGCCGGCAGGCAGACTGTAGGCTCTGCATGGCACTTAGGGAGAGCAAGGTTGACGTTATGTGCGGGAGGCGAGAAAATGATCAATGCTGTCCGCCTACAACACTCACACACACACACACACACACACACACACACACACACACACACACACACACACACACACGCACACACACACACACACACACACACACACGCACACGCAGTGTACCTGTGATTGTAATGCTACTTTGCGTGGTAAATCTTTTCTAATTAAAGGGATTTCCAGCCTTGTTCAGTATTTTAGTATACCTTAGAGATGAGATTTACATGAAAATTTTGAAAATGGATCGAATACCCCTTTAAGGCATGTGTTGTTGTTTTTTTAACCATTGGTCCAGGGACCACCTGTGGTCCGTTATGACTTCCAGGTGTTCCCCAGCTAGCTGGGTAGTTGGTAACCAAATGCACCGCAAGAGGGTTTTTTTTAACTTTGGGTGAAAAATGCGCCCTGGTACGGGTGCATTTGGTTTCATTCGACACCCTCAAGACTTAAATTATAAGACATGTAAATTACAACAACCTGGTTGCAACTAGTTGCTTATGGTAGCAACTAGTAAGCGACTGGTCGCAATCTGGTTGCAACCAGTTGCTTACTAGTCACTTACTAGTCGCAACCTGGTGGCAACTAGTTGTATATGGTAGCAACCAGGTTGTGACCATAGGCAATCTAGTCACAACTAGAAGCTAGTATAAGTTGCTATCTAGTCGAACTAGTAAGCAACTAGTAGAAACCCTGTGCACCCAGGCCACCCATAAACCATCTAGAAAATGGCTATTCCTAATACCAAACTGTAATATATTCAACCAGTAATATATTTATACATATATTTTACCACAAAATACCCATTTCTCTTGTGAAGACAGAACAGGGATATACTACTAAACACTTGTAGTGCAGGGGACATTAAGGTCCTGACAAGTATAATAATGAAATCTCACACACGCGCGCGCACGCACGCACGCACGCACGCACGCACGCACGCACGCACGCACGCACGCACGCACACACGCACACACACACACACACACACACACATTCCCCCAAAGCATAACTCGTACACCTCCGCCCGCACGCCGGATGTAACATTTCCCAATTGGGGGGCAGAAGAAAATGGTAAGGGTTAGGGTTACCATTTACCATACCATTTTCAGTAGTGTTTAAAATACTTTTAAATATAAGCACTGAAATATCTTGGGTTGTTTTTGTTTTGCATGCCATCATGTTTGGTGGGGCAGACTGGGCATTTAGGGGTGCATTGCCCCCCCCCCCCCCCCATGCCTATGCCTAGATCCGCCCCTGCCGCACACCACGCACGCGCCCAGCCTTCAATCACAGCCCCAAATCCCCTCCCCGGCTCGCCACCGAGCTCCGGCTCTCCGTTTCTCTCCCATAATTGCTTTTGCGCTGCTCAAGTCATGACGGAGCCCCTCTCCTCCTCCTCCTCCTCCTCTGACCAAGCCCCCCAACCCTCCTCCAACACCCCCACCCCCCATGGCTTTTGGAAATACTCCGTCTTAATTACGACTCTGATTAATGAAGAATTAACGGCCAAAATCCAGGGAATCGGGGCGACAGTCGACAAATCCGTGACTGACTCTCAACACCCCCCCTGCTAACACACCCACACCCCCATCCCACCCCCCCGTAGTGGGGGTCTCGTGTGTTGAAGGCTCAGTCACACGCTTCCAGTTCAACCGTTTTGGGATTGGATTTGTGGTTGGACCAAGTGCTTTGGTTGATTCTTTTAGTATTGATTTGAGTGGTGGTGCTGGTGCGGTGGTGTGTCTATGTGTGTGTGTGTGTGTGTGTGTGTGTGTGTGTGTGTGTGTGTGTGTGTGTGTGTGTGTGTGTGTGTGTGTGTGTGTGTGTGTGTGTGTGTGTGTGCGCGCGCGCACGTGTGGACAAAGGTGTGTCCCATCCAGACTTCCATACCTCACCACTCTCACGCATCAAACCGCTTTGATTCAGACCATGTGATGTGGTATTAAATCCTGGGTATATGAGTGTAGTGCAAGGGTGGGCAACAATTATGTTTTCCTAAGGGGCCAAATGAGATACATAAAATACTGTGGAGAAGCCAAGACTAAAGGCTGAAGTCTGCGGAATATTAGTTTAATTTCAAGATAAAAGTAAGGGTAAGACCAACCCTTTTGAGACCAGAGCCCTCTATTTATTCAGCATTTGAGCCACAGAGGACCAACATTTGATGACATTTTAGCCTAAAGGTTAGCCTAAAGAAAACTAACGATTTCTTTCGCTTTAGTGCACAATTCCAGGCTGGATTTGGGAAACAAAGCAGTCCAAGATACACATCATAATGTCCTTATACATTCTCTATTTGTGTAGACTTTGGCTGATTCACATGATGAATATTTTAACTCTTGAGAGCGTCAAAATGAAACCAAATGGACCCGCAAGGGTCCATTTGGTTTCATTTTGACGCTCTCAAAGAGTTACACCTGGTTAACCAACTTTCCATATTTAACTGGAATTCTCTCAAGGACCACTGGTGGTCCTCGGGCCGGTCAGAGTCAGCCAAAGGGCCGCATAATGCCCAGGTATGGTGAGTGCACCTTTAAAACACTACACTTGCCTTCTGTAACTAAAACATTAAGATAAAAAAACTTCAATATTTTATTTCTTCCACTCAATAGGACCCACTCCTGTCACAAGCTGTCATATTATGTCCACATGTGGTCCAATCAATAGTGCGTTGCTGTTTATATTATTATTATTATTATTATTATTATTATTATTTTTAATTTTGTACACTCTCAGAAAACTGGGTCTTAAAAGAGAAATCATTAACATGGTGAAACACAACCTGATGATGTCATCAAGTTGTGTTTCACCATGTTAATGATTTTTTTTCAGACCACCATTTCTAGTAAAACACAGAATGGGGGGGAGGGGGGGGGGGACTTTATGGAACTTCTATAGTGGCATAGAGCAGGGGTTTTCAACAGGTGGTCCGGGGACCCCCAGTGGTCCCTGGGAGGATTCCAGGTGGTCCCCAGGCTAAATGATGGAAAGTTGGTTAACCAGATGTAACTCTTTGAGAGCGTGAACATGAAACCAAAGGGTCCATTTGGTTTCATGTTTAGTTAAAATATTCATTGTATGAATTAGCCCTACACAGGGCTACACAACTAGAGAATGTAGAAGATTATTTTGATCTGTATGTTTGACTGTTTTGTTTTCTCTGAAATCCAGCCTGGAATTATGGACAAAACCAAAATAAATCTTTAGTTTTGGGGTCTGTGGGGCTAAAATGTCCTCAAATGGTGGTCCGTGGCTCAAATGCTGAATAAATAGTGGGCCCTAGGATCAAAAAGGTTGAAAAGCGCTGTCATAGAGAGAGAGGGGTGTAGGGTGGGGTGGTGGTGAAGGTTACTGCCACATGGATCTGCTGTGTGCGGATCAGGAGTTTGTGACAAAGGCTCTGGAACGACCTCCATCACATCCATCATCATTACTGCTCCGTGCCCAGTCCGAGAGCGCACGAAAAACCTCCTATCTCCACAACCGTGTTTTTGGTAAATCAATTGCCTTAATTGTAGCAGGAAACATATTGTAGCAGATCTACAAGATCACACGAGTACAGCACAATGGATCGGTTGGTTGTTGGTTTTTCCCCCCTTCAGTGTTCTTAAAAGTATAGCCGTTTTGAACGTTACAAGTTATTTTTCTCCCCTTCCCGCCGCGCCACCAGGCGAAGGAATTCAATCCAATCTCAATCGGCCGGGCTAATGACTTTAACCCCTGGTGGGGCGCGTCGTCTTTAATGTGGCGGCGATATGAAAACATGTTCCCATCGTTATTGGAGCTGTCCGATGGCCTCGTCCACGCGCACGCCGCTGTCATCAAAGCCTTTTTACGACTGCCAATCAGATGCTGCCATGCTGTGCCACGACGTAGAGTATAAACAAACAATAATCACACTCTGTAAGTCCTGGGAACAGATACAGAAAATAATAAACACCAGAGTGTAATTGTGTTTAGATTATCTACATATATTGCCTCTAAATACTCATCCCACAATTTTGTAACCCATTTTTTTCACCCAGTGCCAATTCCTAATGTGATGATGGGCTCTACACACCTTCCGCTAACCTGTGGAGGCAGTGGATTTCCTCATGCTTCCCTTAGTGCATAAGGAGTCCAAGCCTGAGCCCAGGATTACTGCATGTTTTTGTGAGGGACACGGGGAGAACATGCAAACTCCCCACAGAAAGGCCCTTTCCCCAACCCTGCCTCGGATCTGGACACTGATGACGCGGAGGAGGAGACATGCCACCAGCACCCACAGCAGTGCCCCTAACGGGAATCGAACCCAGGACCCTCTAGCTGTGAGGCGACAGCACTAACCACTGTGCCACCGTGGCCCGAGATTTGTATCTTTTTTTAACCTCTGTTCACCACAAGTATTTTTTTTAACTCAAGTTGAGATGTGGGATTGAAGGTGAGTAAACGTTTTTAGCCGTATTGAAATAGCAGAGCCAGACAGGCAGGAGTGAGTGCAGAGTAGACAGACAGTCATGTAATTCAATCAACCAAGCACTCTCACACTCTCGCACATGCACACTCACAGACACGCACACACACAAACACACACACACACACGCACAGCGAGACAGCAAAATCATTTTGCGACCGTTGCCGCGACTGTCAGTTAGCGGCAAATTAGTGGCTGCGACCAGTGGTCGTGGTGCGTGAAATGATTTCGCAGCCTATATTACTAGTGTGCAACCGTTGGGCCAAACAGTCACAACCGTTGCAGAGCGGTTGGGACAAGTGGTTGGTCGCGGTTGCAAAATGATTCGCACCTCCTGCGTGCACACACACACACACACACACACACACACACACACACACACACACACACACACACACACACACACACACACACACACACGCGCACACACACACACACGCAGAGGAATAGCAGAAAGATAATAATAAGGGAGGTGGTGAGTCAGCCTACCCAAAGTCGTTGCCCTGGAGATGGTAGAGACATTTCCAAGGATACTCTGCTGCTGTCATTGTTACCAACCACCATTCCTTTCTCTGCCTAGCAGTAAGCACTGCTGGAGAGTCACCAAGTACCAGTGTTGCCAACTGTCAAAATCCAAAATGCACTAGTGGCACTTCCAAAAAGCACTAGAATGCGCTAGATGCTCGCCTGGAACATATAGATCAAAATGACCATTAATCGTCTACATTCTCTAGTCGGGCTAATTCACATGATTAATATTTTAACTCTTGAGGGCTTGAGGGTTCTCAAGAGCGCCAAGTTGGCAACACTGCCAAGTACCTTCACTTATGTACGCTAATTAATTGAGGCTCCGCCATGAATTTAACATCTAATTTATGACATACATTTGGCCCTGTAATACCTCGTTATAGCCATTGAAGCCTACATAAACAACCACTAAGATTATTCATGTTCATCCCCTCTCAGGGATGCTATGCCAACATTTCAGCCAGGAGCGGGCGAAAAGCATTTGCGACCACAGTGGGTGTCGCGGCGGTTTTATGACCGTTTCGCATAACAGCTGCGACTGTATTGCATAACAGTCAACTGTTTCGCCGAACAGTCACAACCGTTTTTGTAACAGTCGTGACCACTTTGCATGTTTAGGTTTGTGGTATAGGACTTCAGTGTTTTGTATCTTACAACATTATGTATGAGTACAATACAGAGAATGTTTGCATTCACCATCTTTCTTGAAGAAGAGTCTATCTATGTCTGAGATAACTAATCTTACTTATCTTTCATAGTGGTTTAAGCCCTGTGGAAATGTTGTATTAAGTTTTAAAATCCATTGTTTTTTCTGCAAACTTCCTCTCCCCCTCTGTCCACGTTTGGTTGCATTCTAATCCACATAATTCCATTGCCCCAATTCCATGTCCAATAAAATGTTGTACTATTAGCGACATCTCCTTGGTATTTTTTATGGGGTTAGGTCAGGGGTCAGCAACCTGCGGCTCAGGAGCCGCACGCGGCTCTAGAACACAGCCCTAGTGGCTCCCTGGCAGTAGCAGTACATACACATTGGGGTGATCTGCCAATATAAAATAAACATTTCAGTCACTGACAGCACCAACACACCATGCACTGTCTGGCAGTTAACATAGCGCTTGTTGGCCATGACACAAAAGCCCAGCACATATCAGAGATCAAGCTTTAATCTGCACCGCCCATTTTCAACAGTTTACTATATCAATATATCTTTGAGATGTTGTGTGGACATGATAAAAATGATGCGTTTCCTAGAAAAGGAGGTCTGAAAAAAATCATTAACATGGCACAACACAGCTTGATGACATCATCAAGTTGTGTTTTGCAATGTTTTCTTTTAGGACCTTTTTTCTGAGAGTGTACAAATGGAACCAAATGGACCCGCCAGGGTCCATTTGGTTCCATGGACCCGCCAGGGTCCGCCAGGGTCCATTTGGTTCCATTTGTACACTCTCAGAAAAAAAAATTTTGCGGCTCCAGACAGACTTTGAATTTAATTTTTGGTCGAAAATGGCTTTCAACATCTTGGGTTGCCGACCCCTGGGTTAGGTTTAGACATAGGTTTTACTGAGGTTATGTTTAGGGTTAGGGGTTAGGGTTAGGTTTAGTAGGGAAACAGTTGCGACTGTTGTGCAAAACGATCAACTCTTATGCAAAACAGACACAAATGTTATGCAAAACAGTCGTGACTTTCTCATTTAAGGAGCAGTATCACAATTGTCCACACCTCAGGGGCATCCTGTGTGAAAATAGACACATAAAAAGTGGCTTAAGTGTGGGTTCTAAATGCCTACATTGTAAATTGTAATTGTAAGGACCAAAGATCTTGAAAAATGTCAAATTCATGGTGGTTCCCCTTTGACTCTTTTCTACGAGGTACGCCCCTGTAGAATCCATATATGGAACACCAGGCGTGTTATATTTAAGTCATAGTGTTGCCTCCGTCGCTAACGCCATCAATCCTTCACCGCGAAGCTACATAGAGACTCGGTTGGCTGCAAGATGTTTCTAAGCATCATGACTCCAACACTACGTGTACGGTCTGAGCTGCTCGGTCACGCAACCTATTTTCGGATGTCTATTGCAAACCCAACCCAATCTGTGATCGACAATTTCCCTTATCTGCAGAAACCAATCTTTTATACCATTTAAGTGCTATATATATAAATGTCAATCAGATATACTGTAGTCTGTATAGTCAAGTACCATTTTTGTCAGGCATAAACATTCTAAACATTCTCTCCTTCCTTCCCACAATTACAGGAACAGTTTTCATGTGTGTTTTTACATGATCATTTTGATAATATTCAAATTTTGCCTCAAACACACAAGATCAGTATTGGAATGAATTGCAGTCTGTTCAATTGTGACCACATGGAAGTACTTTTTGCAGTTATTCGGTCACAAAAACTTAGTTCCCTGTGATAGAGGGGCTGCCAATGCCACTAACATTGTGCTATAATAGCTCAACAATATAAATTAGAAGCTACTGCCCATCACTGACTATATGGCTCTGGTGTGCAAAAGGGTGACGATTTTGACTTCACAGTAGCATAGTCCGGGAGGAATGCAGGCAATTTGATAGACCGGTTGTTTGACACTGCACCAAAATTATTTTTATATAAATGGACAGTGTACAGTAAATATGTCAATTGCATGGATGCAGTATAGCCTATGCTGTGAAGACAACAGTGCTGGAGGTTTTTGCATGATCACATTGGTGCAAATGGTGTCGTTTGGTAGGAGAAGCCAGACAAAGGCAAACACACAAACGGGCCTGTGCCAGCGTCTATTATAGTAGCAGGATGTTAGTTAGCAATAAGCCACAAGAGGGAGCAGGATTTCATTCTGGGGAGGCGGAGCAGATGAAATCCACAGCAGCACAATGTCATCTATAAGAAAGTAGTTTCGGCCAACCTACTGTAGAAACAAAACACCAGCGTAAAGATTCCATAACAACAACAATGCCGGTTCTGGGTGATACTATAATGACACGCATCAGCAGTGGGTTACTGGTGGGTTTTTCAAACCGGGTCGAAAAACCCGCTGGGTCCCTTTAATGGCAAGTATTTCATACAGCTCCAATAAGTATTTAGATATTTGGTATTTGATGCTCATGTAAAAATGAAACCAAATGGACTCTTGCGGGTCCATTTGGTTTCATTTTTACACTCTCAAGGGTTAAAATAATCATCATCTTAATTAGCCAAAGTCTACACAACTAGAAGATTAATGGTCATGGACAGAAGCAAAATAAAAAAATAGTTTGGGGCTATGCGGGTCTAAAATGTCCTCTTAATGGTGGTGGTCCGTGGCTCAAATGCTGAATAAATGGTGGGCCCTGGTATCAAAAAGGTTGAAAACCACTGGAGTAGACCATAACATGACCAAAGGTTTTTTGGAAAGTGAAATACCCCTTTAAGTACAGTAGTAAGACGTCGTGTTGGACACAGCCAGGGGACCCTGCATGGTGCCGTATATACTGTACCTCTGTAGGCTAAAACCAACTCCAATCAACCTGTCCTGACCTCTTACACTCAGGTGGTCATGGACGAATAGATCAATAAACCAATCAATCCATATGTCAATACTATATTAGCAGAACAAACCGCAGGCTCCCTTGCCTCAGCGCTTTCACAACACAACACAAAACACCACATCAACATGGATCATTTCCTGCAAGGCCTATGGAACTCCATCCTCCCCCACATCAAACCAAACTCAGTTTCCTCTGTGCAACGGTATAGGAGTCTATCTAGCAGTGGTTTTCGAACCATTTTCATAGCAGGGCCCACTATTTGTTCTGGATTTTAGCCACAGAGGACCACCCTTTGATGCTGAGTTTAGTCTCTCGGACCCAAAACTAAGGATTTTCAAGTTTGTCTCCACAATTTAGGAGAGATAACTGGCAAAACGTTGGTCAAAATATCAATTCTTCTACATTTTCTAATGTGTACGTTCTTGAAAATTAAGTAAGTCAGATGTTTACATTTAACTCTAAGAGCGTAAAATCTTTTATCCTTTATGCATGTGCAGTGTGTTGTATTATGGTCGACACCTTTTAATACAAGGCATTCCTTGAGAAGATTCATTGAGAAGTTCCTAAAGTTTCATATTATTGTTTATCACCAGGGCTAATGACACAATTTTAAGTTCATTAAGAATATGTTTCTACTAGCTGTGTGCTCTCACTGTCTGCTGTTCTACACGCATGCATACGTGTAGGCGTGTGCACTCACACACATGTGCACACGTAATGTTGCGTGTGAGCATTGGGTGGGAATCACTGTTAATATTCTCTTATGGAGGGTCAAATGGACATAGTGTAAATTTGGGGTTCCTTGATATGAAAAACTTTGGAGTCACCCCCGCTGACATTCTTCCAGCCCACCAGGGCTGGCATGGGCAGGGCTTGACACTAACACTTGCCCGCCTGCCCGGGGCAAGTAAAAAAAAAATGGTCGGGCAAGTGAAGACGGCTACCTGGTTGCCCGATCGGGCAAGTGTGCAACATAGTGCACTATAACACAACACAAGATAAATTTGTCTTGAAGGCAGTCATTGCACTCTGCCTCTGTGTCTTTCACTGCTTTATAGCTGTCCATAATTCCAGGCTGGATTTGGGAAACAAAACAGGCAAATTAACATACACATCAAAATGACCAAATCTTCTACATTCTCTAGTTGTGTAGACCTGGGCTAATTAAGATGATGAATTTTAACTCTTGAGAGTGTAAAAATCTTTACGGTCTCAAGAGTTACATCTGCAAAATTTACAATATATTTTTGGGGGGCAAGTGACCATGAGCTGAGGGCAAGTAGAACCTGACTTGCACTTGAGACCTTAGTGTCAACCCCTGATGGGCATGGGGGGGCAATGCCCCCCCAAACATGAAGGCATGCAAAACAACCCAAGATATGTCAAATTAACGTGCTTATATTTAAAATGACTACTACTACTGCTACTAACTAACTACACCTGTGTCACCACTAAACCAACAGCATTTCATCATTGAAAACAGAAAACTCTCTGAGTCAGACCTTTAGCTTTATTCATGCTGCGTGTCTGTTGCAACTTCAACAACAACCAATGTTATTATTGATGCTTTACTTGCCTAATAAAAGTCCTGTAACCGAAAATGGTATGGGTGCGGCTTCATTGGAATGAAGCCGCACCCTTACCATTTTCTCCTGCCCCCCCAATTGGGAAATGTTACATCCACCCCTGCAGCCCACCCTAGTAGGGATGGCTAAAATCTGGCCTGGATACATATGGTTTCTCTGTTCAAATGTATCGTTAGTTACACCCCTAGCAGAGTCTATTCTCCTGTATAACGGCAGTGAAAGCCAAGTCTGTCTCTTGACAGGTGCTATAGCAGAGTGCTGCGTGCATTATAGTTAACATCAGCAAGAGTACACATTACCAACAAGACGCTGTATGATGGAATGCTATACGGGCGGGCCAGAAAATAGCAGCCAGGAGAATGGGACTAGTCTATAGCAGGACACATGCCAGAGACACCAGGAGCTGCCAGACCAGACGGCTGCAAACTGCTGCTGTGGGAACCAACTATACACAGGCACCGCTCACGAGGACGTCCCATATCAACGTTTTCACCGCTATAGGTGCTGCTAACGATAGTACAGCTCAGGCTGATGTTCACTGCCATTCTGATGGCTCTCTGACCCCCTAAAACAGCTGTGGTGGTGGTGCTCACATGGATCAGACCATCAACATCTTTAGAAGCAGTCATATTTTACACACACGGTCACAGGGAGTTGTTACTGAGCCACTGACCATCGCTGCTTTCTTCATCTACCGCCATCTAACCATAAAACGAACTAGAAATGCCACAACGACAAACTTCTTGTCCTTGGTCTGCACTGTGGGGTCTCCTTTTGTCCATAATGTGTTCAAATATGTCCATCTATATGCTAGAGAATCACCATACTTTACATTACATGCTGTACATCTTTCCCTTAAAAATACCCTGTACTGTCCACTATCCACCCTGCACTATCCACTATTTCACACACATTAAATAAATAGTTACTCCATCCATGTATCGTACCGTCAACCAGGTCTCCTCCCAGTGGGAAGTGCATCGAGGACCCCCCTAGGGAGATGCTCGAGAGGCATCCTAACCAGATGATCGAACCATCTTAGCTGGCTCCTGTCCGGGCTAAGAATCAGCGGCTCTACTCCGAGTCTCTCCCATGTCACTGCAAGAGTCACTCTATGAATGAAACACTACTTTACTTCATACTTTACTCAGTACTTTGACTTAAGTACAAATTTGACTTCCACTTTCTCGATGGATTAGTACAGGTACTTCACTGTAGAGCTTAAAACCTTGGCCCGAGACCGCGCCGACCCGACGGGCCGGGCCGGGTTCGGTCGGGCCGAGTCCAAATGGTTATGTATTTGTCGGGCTTAGGGCCGGGCCGGGCCCGTCAAATTATATAAGATATTTTTCATAAAATGATACATTTTGCGACGCCACGCGGTCACGTGTGTGTGTGTGTGTACCTAGACAGTTGGAAATGGGCAGAATGACTGCTTTTCTTATAACAAATTAACGATTTATGAGAAAAAACGTCTGCCTGCAGCAATTAGCTCGTTTAGAAAAAGTGTCGGGCTGGCGGGCTCATGCTGTCAATCATGTATCGGGCTTCGGGCCGCACCGGGCTTAATTTCTTACCGGGCCGGGTCGAGCCGGGCTCAATATTTTAGACAATTTTTAAGCTCTACTTCACTGTACTGTACTTTGTCCACCATACTGCTCATTATCCTCTATTGCTATGTGACTGTGAGAAGCATGATACAATTAAATGGAAATGGCATTTAAAAAGCCCTTACTTGGTGAATTCACACATACAATATAAATAAAATAGCATGGCCCTGCTGCTGCATGGTTTTTTACCTGTCATGGTTCTACCAAAAATAACTCCCAGAAAGTAGGTCTGCACCTCTCTTTTATTGTGCAAGAAACCTACTTTTAAAAGTAAGGTAAGCTAAACCTACAAAACACAGTGAAACCAAAAACGGTTGCTGTTTAATTTGATTCACACATACTACACACGCATGCACACACGCTCAGGGACGGTTCTAGGTATAAGCAATCTAAGCGGTGGGGCAACAACCAGTAAGAAGTATGTATCGCCCTATACCAGGGGTTTTCAACAAGTGGTCCGGGGACCACCAGTGTTCCCTGAGAGGATTCCTGGTGGTCCCCAGACTAAATGATGGAAGGTTGGTTAACCAGTCCATGTGTAATTCTTTGAGAGTGTAAACATGAAACCAAATGGACCCTTGCGGCCCAAGAGTAAAATATTCATTATGTGAATTAGTCATTTTGATCTGTATGTTTTGTTTCCCAAATCCAAAATAAATCTTTAATTTTGGGGACTGTGCATGGGGCAAAAATGTCATCAGATCAGGTGGTCCGTGGCTCAAATGCTGAATAAATAGTAGGCCCTGGTATGAAATAGGTTGAAAACCACTGCCCTATACCATACACAGGCTACTAGTGGTCTGGGAGCATGTGACCCTCACCTTCACTGACTCTACAAAATGTCTTCTAAACCCTGAAGGTTTTCTAAACAAAACCTCAGCTTTCTACAGTACATCAGTGGTCCTCAATATTTCATGTCAAGGACCCCCAAAATCATCTGTATTTGGCCTGTCGACACTGCACACGCTCACAAGCTCACATGCGTGCACAGCCACGATCTTTAACAAAATGTTGTCGCTTTTCCCTGGCATTAACAAAAAAAAAACATCTGCCTCCACGGAGAGAGAAATAGTCGGTCAGTTCTTTATGTTCTTTGTAAACTCCAACCACCATTTATTTTCACGTCAGCTGTAGTTCGTCTCCCAAGGTCCAGTTAAACTTTTATTGTCCACGAGGGGAAATTTGTCTTGGGCTTTCACCCCTGCTGCTGCTGCTGCTGCTGCAGACACATACTGTATGAAACATCAATGACTAACAGAAACGCATAGACAAACAGAAACACGACGTTACATAACCGACCTTTCATAACAGACTGCTATGGTCCAACCGCAGGTAAGCATAGACTGTGATAGACCAACATCTCCACCAATAGTTTTCCTATACAATAAAACATTGTTAAAAAAAAACAATGTAAGGTCTATTACACACTGGGTGGATAATGGTAAACCTGTTCACTGCTATTTCAGAGCCTAGTTCAACATCCAGTGATGGGCAAGTTACTGGGAAAATGTACTAAGCTACACTACTTGTTTCTCTCGAAAAAAAATGTAGCTATACAGTACAAGCTATCCCCATAAAATTGTAGGAAGCTACACTACAAGCTACACAACAAAAGTAGCTTGCAACATCAACACTACATATATCTCAACTTGATGCACAACTTTCTAAATAATAATAAAATAATATGGGTAATAGAGCTGGGTTTGAACATTGGATGGTGGCATGTCTAAGTTTTGGCATGTATATTAGAGATTTTCAACCCATTAAAATGGGCGGAATTCGAAAATCTGTGTGGGAAAATGTAGTAAGCTACATTCCTTGTTACTCCAAAACAAGTAGTGTAGCTTCACTACAAGCTATTCCCAGAACAAATGTAGTAAGCTACAGGAAAATGTAGTTAAGCTATGTAGCTTAGCTACTTGTAACAAGTTACTGCCCGTGACTGTCAACATCTTACTTAGCTGATGTTGGTGCAAACTATCCTATTATTTAAACCCGATGCACTTCCATTTGGTTCCGTCTCCCTGTTTGGAGTGGAGTTGTGTTGTTAAATGTAATGTGTTGTGCGTCACAATTACTGTTGATGCTGCGCAGCACTTTGGTCCACCTTCGTCCGGCTATTATTCTGTGCTTTTTGTGAAGCACATTGAGTTCTTCTGCACTATATTAAGTTTGATTCCAATTATTGATTATATTATATCTGTATATTGTTATATAAAGCACAAATAACATCCATTCCTAAAATTGTTTTTAATACTTGAAGGTAATAGAGGGAACTTTTTTTTTCCACCAAAAATCAAAATAGATGATATGAAAGCCTGATTGTTCAAACTTAGTTCATTGACACACTTCGGCTCAGAATGACCATAGACCATTAATTGCAAAGCTTTTGCATGTTAGCATGGCGGTGTGGCTCTGCTCGTGTGATATCAAATCTATGTAACGAGACATAGGTCTGATATCACCTTTGATATCTCAGATTTCTGTGTCTCGGCACCGAGACGCAGCTCTGTTTATCAACAACCCCCCCCGAGCAGAGCCTAGCATAAACACATTACAACATAGACACAATCATTCCAAATACACAATGAACATATTACAGACCATAGAACACATAATGATCACAGATACCCATAACAGAACTAGACACCCCAATATGTTACAATCCACAAATCATGATCATCTCATAATCGGCCACTCAGAACTAGTGCCACAGGGAGGAGGCCGGGGAGGTGGAGGAAATTTGAACGCTTACATTTGAACAGGCACATGGAGTCGACCAGAAGGAAGGCTGAGAACAGAATGACTGCTTATAAAGAACACCTGATGAATGTGGGCGTGAGTGACTTGCTGTCAGCCAATGAGAGTGAGGGGAGTAGACATGGAGAGAGATTGCTGATTTAAAGAAACAGAATGAATACTGACTGAGAATGAGGAGTATAATACAATAACCATTCTGCCCTCCGTGCCTCCATGAACTATCGCTTACGCTGGATTTATTTGTGGGGATAGAAAGCACACACGTCACACAAGTTGAATTTCATGTCATTTGTCCTTTAACCCTTTCTGTACTGAACGCGTTTTGGTGTTTTAACTGTTGAAAAATAGCAGATCTACAAGCTCATATCGCGCCACCGAGTGGCGCGATATGAGCTTGTAGTTCTGCTATTTTTGAAAAATTGTGAAAATGTGGTGCAAATCTTTGAATACATTATTTCGGAAGCAAACGTTGATGAGGTTCTGCAGCTAAATAATAGATATTTCTGGGGGTCCCTCCTATGAAATATGTTAAGCATCACTGACACAAGAAGAGTTTTTTTTTTTTCCAGAAAAACTAGAATCTTGCGCCAGGGACTAGAATTTAGTGTCACAAACTAGAATTTAGTGTCATGGAATAGAATCTAGTGTCGGGAACTAGAATCTAACTAACAAATTGACCACATCCCAAAAGAATGTTGGAAAACATAAGTAAGTATTTATTCATAACTGTCACACGTGCCTGTTCAACATGTCCATTTTGTTCTTTTTTATTGGTTGCATTTATGTATGTATTTTGTCTTTTGTACATCCTTCTATGAACCCTGAGTCTGCAGTAAAGGCATTCATCCATCCATCCATCCATCCATCCATCCATCCATCCATCCATCCATCAAGTGAAAATAGATGATAAATAAGAATCCTAGAAATCTATAGTGCAGTAAAAACATTCATTCATTCATGCATCCATCCATCCATCCATCCATCCATCCATCCATCCATCCATCCATCCATCCATCCATCAAGCGAAAATAGATGATAAATAAGAATTAAAGGTAGGGTAAGTGATTTGAAATTCATGGTGTAGTACCAGCCTGGTGCACTAGGGGCGTCCAACAGTAGCTACACTATGTGAACCTGCTGCTCGATCCTGATTGGAGGAGAATTCGCCACCACCTGGGGAACTTTTATTAGCTCCTCTGCTAACGTGGGGGAGGGGGAAACTCCATATATGGTTTCCACATCTTATAATAGAGCATTTTAACAGAAAAAAAAATGTGGGTGATATCTGACAAAAGTGAAATCACTTCCCCTACCTTTAAAATCACACATAAGAATCCTAGGAATGTATAGTTCCGATTTTTCGGCAGAACTTTGCCAGTGATTCTGCAGTTCTGGGTGCAATGTGGAGTTGGTTGTTCACGGCTGTGGGAGCCGGCGCGAGGCGCGAGGACAGCTAGCAGAGCCTGATGTGACTGTTGTGGATTGATGGACGGAGTAAGAGAGTATTACTCATCAGCGGGCATTCATGAAGTCATCTGTGACAGTCTGCCACAGATGTTAGCTCCTCTGTCATTCACAGATCACCCCCCATTTGTATCCGTCGTCGTGCATTCTGATTGATTGCTCAAACCCTGCAATGTCGTCACCGGATCACTTTCACTTGCTATACCCATTACCTTACCTACTGCAAGTACTTAAAGGGGAACTCCACCCATTTTCAACATTTTTTTCTGAGAGTGTACAAATGCAACCAAATGAAATTTGGTTCCATTTGTACGCTCTCAGAAAAAAGAAGCGTCTAAAGAAATCCATTAACATGGTGAAAATACATCTTGATGATGTCATCAAGATGTTTCACCATGTTAGTGGTTTTCTTCAGACCTCCATTTCTTGGGAACACAGAATGGGGGAACTTTTTTATCATGTCCACCCAACACCTCTAGGGTATACTAATGACATATTAGAATGTTGAAAATGGGTGAAATTCCCCTTTAACATCTTCGCTGCATGAAAAATAGTTTCAAATAGCCAATCGGCAAAGCTGTGTTACACAACAAGTCCATCACACTTCACCTGTGTTGTCAAAATATTACTTGTAACAGTATTTTTTGCGAACGCAGTGAGACGGAAAACTATGTAAACCAGGCAGAAATGCCTGCTTGTGCTTGTGGACATGTGTCTGTGTGTTTTTGTCATTTTAGCAAGCCCAAATATGGAGTATATATGGAAAGCGTTCGCTTCCTGCACAGCGTCTTACTGCTTACCTATTACTCCCTGTCAATAGTAACTTATTATTACACATTACGGGTTTTTTTTTTCCCTCACCCACAGTAATTGCATCTTTTCCCCCAAAAGGCTTACTTTGCATTTTCAACATTAGCAGTCAGACTTCACAAAAATAAATGACACAATATAAAACAGAACAGCAGTTAAGTTTGTTGTTCTGTGTTCCAGACAGTTTAAGTCCTGCCTTTCTGCATCAGATAGCCTACTTCACATGTTCTACAGACAAGTGTGCATCGTTTGTGTTATTCGCTCTATAGCATACCTGGGCCCGGGGCCAAATGTGGCCCTTTGGCTAACTCTGACCGACCCTTGCGGGTCCATTTGGTTTCATGTTTACACTCTCAAGAGTTAAAATATTCATCATCTGAATTACCTAAAATCTACACAATCAGATAATGTAAAAGAATGGTCATTTTTGATCTATGTTTGCTTGTTTTGTTTCCCAAATGCAGCCTGGAATTGTGAACAAAAACAAAAGAAATATTTTGGCATCTGTGGGGCTAAAACGTTATATGGCGACCCTCTGTGGCTCAAATACTGAATAAATAGAGGGCCCTGGTGTCAAAAAGTTTGGTCTTGACCAGATCAACAGCCTGCATCGTTTCTGTATCTATCAAGATCTAGACCAGATCAACAGTCTGCATCGTTTCCAGTGTTGTGAATAACGCCCTTACAAGTAACGCCCTTACAGTAAGGGATTACTTTTTTCAGTAACTTCTAACGTAACTCCTTACATTTCTCAAATCCGTAACGTCGTTATGATTATTGTACCATCGTTAGTGTCGTTACTCCGCGGCGGCGGCAGGACTCACTGCACTGCACTGTGTTGTCTGCTCGCTTCTTCAGTCTAACATAGAGTATATTGAATAGAGAAGGCACCGGACTAAAGTCCCCCTCTCATCCACTTGCATTCATTTCGGATGCCTGATCTAGTATTTCTATGTCTGTGTCTAACGTGACGCCATCCACCACGTCACAGAAAAGGTCATTGATTGGCTAACACGGCGCCACATGGCAGTATAAGCCAATCAGAGCCAGTCTTATTCGTCAAGCATCTAGTAGAAGAGTTGCGACATTGAGGGGGCAGAAAACAAAGCGTATGATCCCATAGACTTAAATGCATTTGGTAACCTCGGTTGTCCCAATTGAAGAGTATATATAGATGAGCCGCCATTGAAGTGGCCCCATGAAGTGAACAGAGTTTTCGCGTAATTAAAGCCTCTGGCCTCTTAGCACACACATACACAAAGCTGTGTTGTTGCTGCGCACACACACTCGCAGTCGCTGCGGTAAAATAATAATAATAAAACATACGCTCTCAAATGCAATGATACGACGACGGCAGCGTGACTGGAGCCTTTGCAGCGCGGAAATATAAACATTTTTTACATTCTTGCTGGTAAAGCAGGGGTTTTCAACAGTTGGTCCTCAGGCTAAATGATGGAAAGTTGGTTAACCAGATGTAACTCTTTGAGAGTGTAAACATGAAACCAAATGGACCCTTGCGGGTCCATTTGGATCTGTATGTTTGACTGTTTCGTTTTTGAAATCCAGCCTGATATTGTGGACAAAATAAATCTTTAGTTTTGGGGTCTGTGGGGCCAAAATGTCCTCAAATGGTGGTCCATGGCTCAAATGCAGAATAAACAGTGGGCCCTGGTATGAAAAAGGTTGAAAACGACTGTGGTAAAGGACCAGGACAAAAACATTGAAGTGAAGTGTAAATTATGTTAGTGGGCAGCAAGCATTGTCCTCAGCAAAGAAAATCTTATTACAGTCCATGCTCAGCATGCTGCCATTAAAGGGGAATTCCACCCCTTTTCAAAAAAGGTCCTAAAAGAAAAATCATTAACATGGCGAAACACAACCTCCATTTCTAATAAAGACAGAATCATGTCCAAACAACATCTCTAAGGCATATTAATTAATGTCAGTAAAATGTTGAAAATGGGAGGAATTCCACTTTAAACTTGTGACCACGAATACCACAGAACAACACCCCTTTTTTGTATGTTTTTTTTTTAAAAAGTAAAGTAAAGTAAAGTAACGCCCTTACTTTCAGAATTTAGTAAGGAATAAAGTAACTAATTACTTTTTCAGGGAAGTAACTATAACTATAATGCCCTTACTTTTTAAAAGTAACTTCCCCAACACTGTTCGTTTCTGTATCTGATCTAGATCTACGTGGAATACTCAGCTATCACAACGAAAATATCTTCTCAACAATGAAATGATTTTTTGTAAATATGTACTGCTCCTAGTATCCATGCACCCCCGGCGTGACGAGGGGGCCTGAGGTGGCCTGAGGTGGCCTACATACGCCCACAGTTGCAAAATCTGCCCCCTCACTCAGTTTAGTAAAGTTACAAAACCATAAAATATACTCGCCACAAAAAGTTCGGAAATCCAACTTTGGTCCATTATAGCTCCCCTTTGATAAAACCGATTGGTATCGTATTATATACCATTTTTATCATTGATTTGTCCCCTTTACAATGAGGTACAGCATGTAATGATCCGGCATTCGTGGAATGAGAAACACTGCTAAACATGTGGCTTGCGCTCCATTTTTTTTTGCCAAAATGGCAAATGTATGGTATTGATTGCTTTGCGTTGCCTAGCAGATTGGATGATTACTCTCTTCCACAGTACAAAGTAAAAACACAACACATATTGGACATTTTTAGACTTTATTAATTTCACACTCAGTGACAGGGAACTCAGTAGCGTGTGGTATTACCAAACACAGACACAACAGCTTGGCACCTCCTCCTCATGCTGCTCACCAATGCAGCCACATTTTGCTGTGGGATTGCATTCCATTCCTCAACCAGCATCTGTTTCAAGTCAGCCAACGTGGTTCTGTGGGTCACTCTAGCATACACATCCCTGATCCCACAAGTGTTCAATTGGGTTGAGGTCTGGACTCATGGCAGGCCATTCCATCCTCTCCACTCCCAAATTCTGGAGGTACTCTTTGATGATCCTGGCTCTGTGGGGGCGAGCATTGTCATCTTGGAGGATGGCATTAGGTCCCAGGTTCCTAAGATATGGGATCGCCACTGGATCCAGAATCTCATCCCTGTACCTTAATGCATTGAGATTACCTTTGATAATGACAAGATTAGTCTTGCCTCTCAGAGAGATGCCCCCCAAACCATCACACTGCTCCCATTAAATGATGTCACCCGATCAGTACAACAATCTGTCTGTGTTTGGTAATACCACACGCTACTGAGTTCCCTGTCACTGAGTGTGAAATTAATAAAGTCTAAAAATGTCCAATATGTGTTGTGTTTTTACTTTGTACTGTGGAAGAGAGTAATCATCCAATCTGCTAGGCAACGCAAAGCAATCAATACCATACATTTACCATTTTGGCAAAAAAAAATGGAGTGCAAGCCACATGTTTAGCAGTGTTGCTCATTCCACGAATGCCGGATCATTACATGCTGTACCTCATTGTAAAGGGGACAAATCAATGATAAAAATGGTATATAATACGATACCAATCGGTTTTATCAAAGGGGAGCTATAATGGACCAAAGTTGGATTTCCGAACTTTTTGTGGCGAGTTTATATATTCGGAATACAATAACACGATTAAGCTACAAGTAAAAAAAGAAAAAACAATAGTGGCCCCACTCAAACTAGTCATTCCATTCTGCAGCCGGGCCTGTATCCATGATTTCTCATACAATTCAAACATTTACCATTTACGCTCTTAATTCAGAGCGATTTACAGTACATGGCAATGCATCCAATACATAGAAATAGTCATGAAGGATCACCAGTAGGATATCAATGAAACTATGAGTACACATACACACTATACTACAGAGAGCTGTGTCTTCCTGAAATTAAAATCCTAATTACATAATTCATTGCCATTAAATGTTCTATAACAGGGGTTTTCAACCTTTTTGATGCCAGGGCCCACCATTTATTCAGCATTTGAGCCCACAGACCCCAAAACTAAAGATTTATTTTGCTTTTTGTCCACAATAACATGCAGGCTGGATTTGGGAAACAAAACAGGCAAAACATACAGACCAAAATGATCATTAATCTTCTAGACTTGGGCGAATCAAGATGATGAATATTTTCAGGTCCATTTGGTTTTATTTTTACGCTCTCAAGCGTTAAATCTGGTTAACCAACTTAACTGAGGACCACCTGGCACCCTCTCAAGGACCACTGGTGGTCACCGGACCACCTGATGAAAAACCCCTGTTCTATAAAGTCGTCGAGTACATACACTGCCCGCATTCGCATACTGAAGATCTGATTGTTGCCTCACACATTTTGGGGGCAGTGAAATCCAATCACAACCAAGCAAGGCCAGGCTCCCAGTCCCCCACCCCCTACCCCCAAACCTGGCAGATTTGACAGGTCTCCAGGCAAGGAAAGGATTAACCCGTTGGGAAAATCAATCAATCAATCAAACGGGGGTGTCCTTGAAATTAAATGGTTTGACAAACCAGCCCCACTGAGCATTTGTTAGTGTAATAGACGTCTGACATAGCGTACGCCAAAATGGCCGTCTAAAAAAATGGGCTGAAAATTAGTCTATATATAGATGTTTAAACATTTTCAGACGGACGCCTCATAGACGTCAGTGGGAACGACCCAGAACCACCCCATGAGTAATCCACAGGCATCCATCTCTCAATCAGGGACGGATCTAACATTTCCCAATTGGGGGGGCATGAGAAAATGGTATGGGGGCGGCTTCATCGCCTGCTTCGCTTCGCGCCACGGGTCTGGACATTTAGGGGGGCACTGCCCCACATGCCCATGCTTAGATCCGCCCCTGCTCTCAATGCACACTGACTTTGCGCCTTATTTTGCATAATTTATCCAACTGTCAAAAGACTGTGTGTGTGTTTGTTTGGGGGTGGGATGGGGGTGGTGGGGGTGTGTGTGGGGGGGTGGCTGGCACCCACTGGCAGGGACAGGCCATAATTAGTCTTTCCCAGGGCCTTTGGTTTATTTGTATTATTTTGGGGAACGCCCCGTTCTCCGTGGAATGAAAAATTCAAGGCAGCGCAATTACGGTGGATAGCGCGGTGACAGTTTGTGTGTGTGTGTGTGTGTGTGTGTGTGTGTGTGTGTGTGTGTGTGTGTGTGTGTGTGTGTGTGTGTGTGTGTGTGTGTGTGTGTGCATATTTGTGTGCGCACGAGGCATGCACGGAATGTGTGTGTGTGTGTGTGTGAGAGAGAGAGAGAGAGAGAGAGAGAGAGAGAGAGAGAGAGAGAGAGAGAGAGAGAGAGAGAGAGAGAGAGAGAGAGAGGAGAGAGCATACAGTATTATCTGTCGGGGGGAAAACTCATAATCATTTCCAAAATGTAAAAAAAAAAAAAAAAAAAAAAACTCCCACTCCCCCCCAAAACACTCACATGAACACACGCACGCACGCACGCACGCCCACACACACACACACACACACACACACACACACACACACAACACACACACACACACACACACACACACACACACACACACACACACACACACACACACACACACACACACACACACACACACACACACACTTTGAATCACCATAAGAGGTTTTCTGAGAGGTTTGGTGGAGCTGCTGGCATATAGGGGACATGTCTTGTGTGTGTGTGTGTGTGTGTGTGTGTGTGTGTGTGTGTGTGTGTGTGTGTGTGTGTGTGTGTGTGTGTGTGTGTGTGTGTGTGTGTGTGTGTGTCTGAGGCCAGCCTAGGCCAGGCCAGCATGCATGGCTCCGGCGGTGAACTGGCCACTCACAGAAGTGTTTGTTGGTCTGCCTCGGAGGGGGATTCAGCCAATAAGGGCGTCCCGCCAACGGGCGTGTCTTCAGCGGCCCGTGAAAGCAGAGGAAAAACAGCCCCCCATTCTCTTATTTTTAGGTTTAACCGTTTGTGTACGCGTGAACGCGTTTTGGTGTTTTAGCAATTGAAAAACAGCAGATCAACAAGCTCATATCGCGCCACCGAGTGGCGCGATATGAGCTTGTTGTTCTGCTATTTTTGAAAAATTGTGAAAATTTGTGCTTCTGGGGGATCCCTAGAACAACATATTTTTAGATGAGGTTCTGCAGCTAAATAATAGATATTTCTGGGGGTCCTTCCTATGAAATATGTTAAGCATCACTGACACAAAAAGAGATTTTTCCAGAAAAAATAGAACCTCACGCCAGGGACTAGAATTTAGTGTCACAAACTAGAATTTAGTGTCATGGACTAGAATCTAGTGTCGGGAACTAGAATCTAGTGTCAGAAACTGGAATCTCACTTCAGAAACTACAATCTACTGAGAGGAACTAGAATCTAGCGCTGTGAACTAGAATCTAGCATCAGAAACTAGAATCTGATCAGGACACAATGGGTTAAAGGGACAAATGTAGAGAGGCCTTGTCCCATCCAGCGTCTGTCTGTCTGTCTGTCTGTCTGTCTGTCTGTCTGTCTGTCTGTCTGTCTGTCTGTCTGTCTGTCTGCCTGTCTGTCTGTCTGTCTGTCTGTCTGTCTGTCTGTCTCTGTGTTTTCTGTAGCACAGAGGTTTTAACCAGTGGCCTGGGGACCACCAGTAGTCCTTAAGAGGGTTCCAGGTGGTCCCCAGCCAAGTTGCTTAACCAGATGTAACGCTTGAGAGTGTAAAAATGAAACCAAATGGACCCTTACACTCTCAAGAGTTAAAATATTCATCATCTGAATTAGCCCTACACAACTAGAGAATGTAATTAGATTAATGGTCATTTTGATCTGTATTTTTGACTGTTTTGTTTCCCAAATCCAGCCTGGAATTGTGGAAGAAAGAAAGATATCTTTAGTTTTGGGGTCTGTGGGGCTAAAATGTTGAATAAATACGTGGCTCAAATGTTGAATAAATAGTGGGCACTGGTATCAAAAAGGTTGAAAACCACTGCTGTAGCAGTTATTTGTACACAATATGTACACAAAAGTACA
The DNA here is from genome assembly GCA_039105355.1 of Benthosema pterotum. Classification (NCBI taxonomy): domain Eukaryota; kingdom Metazoa; phylum Chordata; class Actinopteri; order Myctophiformes; family Myctophidae; genus Benthosema; species Benthosema pterotum. The sequence goes on along the minus strand of CM076980.1, from coordinate 9,004,714 downwards.
TGCATAAACATTACTTAAACGACCACTTTTCAACCGTATTTTCATGTAGTTGTTCCACACTTATATAATAATGGATAGCATTTTATTTTTGTGCTTTTCCAAGTGCTGAAGGTGCTTTACAATGGTCCATTCATTTATATTTTGGGAGGTAATATAGTCTATTCTAAAATGCCACTATTTATTTTTTCTATCGGTACTGTGTCAAGTCAAGGTCAAGGTCCTCACAAGTATAGCAATAGAATAGGTATAATCTGATATAATCTGTGCGCGTGTGCGTGTGCGTGTGCGTGTGTGTGTGTGTGTGCGTGTGTGTGTGTGTGTGTGTGTGTGTGCGTGTGTGTGTGTGTGTCCACTGTCCAGGCCCCCTGGGAGCAGTGCGTCTGGTTGGGGGCTGTGCTATCAGCTGCTGGTTGCAGCATGTAGTCTCACCTGATCTCCGTCATGGTGACATCATCGCCACACAACCATAACAACAAACACACCAAGGGTCACGGTCACCCAGGCCTGCCAACAACCGTGGCTAGAAACACACAGCGCTCACTAGATGTATACGGTCAGGGGCGGATTGGCACATATTTTCCCACCGGGACAATTTTGCCTTTGCCAGGCCACACTGGGGGGGGGTGGGCAGCTGGTTAACCAGATGTAACTCTTTGAGAGCGTAAAAATGAAACCAAATGGACCCTTGCGGGTCCATTTGGTTTCATTTTTACACCCTCAAGAGTTAAAATATTCATCATGTGAATTAGCCCAACTTAGTAGAAGGTTAATGGTCATTTTGATCTGTATGTTCCAGGCGAGCATCTAGCACATTCTAGTGCATTTTGGAAGTGCCACTAGTGCATTTTGGATCTTGTCCAGCAGGCCACTAGGTGGCGCAGGTCACCGGGAAAACTCCCTGTACTCCAGATGGCCAATCCGCCCCTGTATACGGTGGTCACTGGAAACACACAGCGCTCACTAGATGTATACACAGTGGTCACTGGAAACACACAGTGGTCACTAGATGTATACAGTGGTCACTAGATGTATACAGTGGTCACTAGATGTATACAGTGGTCACTAGATGTATACAGTGGTCACTGGAAACACACAGCGGTCACTAGATGTATACAGTGGTCACTAGATGTATACAGTGGTCACTAGATGTACACAGTGGTCACTAGATGTATACAGTGGTCACTGGAAACACACAGTGGTCACTGAAAACACACAGTGGTCTCTAGATGTACACAGTGGTCACTAGATGTATACAGTGGTCACTAAATGTATACAGTGGTCATTGGAAACACACAGTGGTCACTGGATGTATACAGTGGTCACTGGAAACACACAGCGCTCACTAGATGTATACGGTCAGGGGCGGATTGGCACATATTTTTCCCACCGGACAATTTTGCCTTTGCCAGGCCACACTGGGGGGGGGGGGGGGGGGGGGGGGGGGGGGGGCAGCTGGTTAACCAGATGTAACTCTTTGAGAGCGTAAAAATGAAACCAAATGGACCTTGCGGGTCCATTTGGTTTCATTTTTACACCCTCAAGAGTTAAAATATTCATCATGTGAATTAGCCCAACTTAGTCTACACAACTAGAGAATGTAGAAGATTAATGGTCATTTTGATCTGTATGTATCCAGGCGAGCATCTAGCGCATTCTAGTGCATTTTGGAAGTGCCACTAGTGCATTTTGGATCTTGTCCAGGGCCGCTAGGTGGCGCAGGTCACCGGGAAAACTCCCTGTACTCCAGATGGCCAATCTGCCCCTGTATGCGGTGGTCACTGGAAACACACAGCACTCACTAGATGTATACAGTGGTCACTAGATGTATACAGTGGTCACTAGATGTATACAGTGGTCACTGGAAGCACACAGCGGTCACTAGATGTATACAGTGGTCACTAGATGTATACAGTGGTCACTAGATGTATACAGTGGTCACTAGATGTATACAGTGGTCACTAGATGTACACAGTGGTCACTAGATGTATACAGTGGTCACTAGATGTATACAGTGGTCACTAGATGTATACAGTGGTCACTGGAAGTACACAGCGGTCAGAAGAAACACGCAGCGGTCACTGGAAGCACAGTGGTCAGTATAGAGCAGGGGTGTCAAACTCAAACACAGAGTGGGCCAAAATTTAAAACTGAACAAAACCCGGACCAAGACTGAACAAATTAACCCAAACAAGTTTTGCAATGAATATTGAACAAGCAAGGCTTATATAACTTTGTAGTGGCATGCAAAATCGAGGTAAAATTCTGAGGTAAATATTAATATAAACCTTTTTCCACAGGCTATTAATAATTTAAATAAAACGTTAACTATTGCTCAGTGTGCTACCCTGATTTCTTTTAACACTGAATATGGAACAAGCAACGCTTATATAAGTTAATAGTGCAAAATACATTTTCAAGAAACAAACAACAAAACATCAATGTAATATAAAATGAAATTTAAATAAAAATTGAAGGCCTCTTTTCTATTTGCAGTCTTCTGAGGTAAATATATCACAGAGCAGACGGCAAAACAACAGCAGGCCATTATGGGATTTGTAGTATTAGCGGTGAATGCAGTGTTACAGCGGTGCCACAGCTGGATAATACCAGTGGGACAGCTCTAATGTTAATTTGATAGTGCCTCAAGGGCCAAAGGAATTACACGGTGGGCCAAATTTGGACCGCGGGCCAGAGTTTGACATCTATGGTATAGAGACACACAGTGGCCACTAGAAACACAGAACGGACACTAGAAACTCGTCATTTTATATACTGTAAAAAGTTGATTACAATTACGCACAGAGCCAACTCCTGACAAATCAACACACACAAGGAAAACAAAACAAAAAGGGTTGCGTCCTGCCATCTTTTCTTCTTGCCGAAAATAACTTCTGATGGGCTATCTCGTCTCTAGCGTTACTCAGAGCTACTGTATGTTTCACTTCATTAGGCGCTTCAATACGGAGGTTTTTTTTATACAGGTAATTCAGCAAAAATAAAAATACACCAGCTGCCAATTAACTGATGCGCCAACTCTTGTTTTCTTTGTTAAGTAGATATTGTATGTTGAACTGTTACATTGTGTGTTTTTTTTTTTTTTTTGCGTTGTCAATGTAAACATGTTTCCTCAGCCAATAAAGCCCTTTGAATTGAAAATTGAATTGAATTATATGGAATAAATTATATTTGCTGTCATGATTGGTCGTGATTTTGATTACTGTAATCATTACTTTAATCGAACCAGGGAACACAGCATGGGAGCCTCTATTTCAAAGGTAGGCAATTGTTTTTCCCAAGGGGCCAAATGAGATACATTAAATATTGTGGAGGGCCAAGACTAAAGGCTGGACTAAAGTCTGCGTAATATTAATTTAATTTCAATATAAAAGTAAGAGTAAGACCAAACATTTCGACACCAGGGCCCTCCATTTATTCAGTATTTGAGCCACAGAGGACCACCATTTGATGACATTTTAGCCCCACAGACCGCAAAACTAAAGATTTCTTTTGCTTTTGTCCACAATTCCAGGGGGGATTTTGGAAACAAAATGGTGGAATGGTGGAAAATATACAGATCAAAATTGTACTACCATATTTTCCTCACTATAAGGCGCACTGGATTATAAGGCGCACCTTCAATGAATGGCCTATTTTAGAACTGTTTTCATGTATATAGTAATAGAATAATAATAGAAGCTACTGCAGTCAGCAGAGAACAGAAGCTACAACCGTCAGACTATCCATATATAAGGCGCACTGTTGTTTTTTGAGAAAATTAAAGGCTTTTAAGTGCGCCTTATAGTAATTATAGGAAAATACGGTACATTCTCTAGTTGTGAAGACTTGGGGCTAATTCCAGATGGTGAATATTTTAACTCTTGAGAGTGTAAAAATGAAACCAAATGGACCCTTTTTTCATTTTTTACACTCTCAAAGAGTTACATCTGGTTAGCCAACTTTCCATATTTAACTGGAACTCGCTCAAGGACCACTGCTGGTCCCCGGACCACTGGGTGAAAACCACGGTACCCTTTCACGGGCCGGTCAGATTCAGCCAAAGGGCCGCATAATGCCCAGGTGTGCTCTATTTGGACAACATTTGATGTAATTTCCAGTTGGGATGTCATCCAAAGTGTTTGCTACTGACACTGTAAGGTCAGCCGTGTTACTGAGGCTCTCTGCTTTCTACTGCTTACGCTTTCGCTTGCAGTTTGGAAGGTCTGCTTGGGTCCCGGAAGGTCCGCTTGCATCTCGGAAGGCTCGCTTGCGCCTGGGAAGGTTCGTTTTCTTCATGGCCGCCAGTTCCGACCTGACGTTGTATGGGAGTTGGGACTGATTCAGACCGTGCTGAATAACCGACAGCTGGCATCGCGTCTTGAGACTGGGGCTGAAGTCCAAGATGTACAGGTCACGGTTGGGTATGTAGTCTCCTTTATACCCTCCAAAGATGACGACGCGATCTCCTACCACGCAGCAGCAGCCATGATAGATCCTGAACGGCTCACTCACCTCCAGCTTAACCTGCGCCCAGGAGCGCGTCTGTGGATTGAATTTCCACAGGCGGTCCTCGTCATCATCATCATTATCATCATCAAAGTAATACGTCGACCACCAGATCTTACCACCGAATATGTACAGCTCTCCGTTGTAGACAAACGCTGAATGACCGCCGCGCTCTCTCGGATGACGTGTGGAAGTAACATAGGACGAGCTGTTGGGGCTGTTCTCCGTGTCAAATACAAATACGTGTCTGTACCCCGCGCTGTACGCCCCAATTGAGTATTGATAGCCAATGCCACCAAATACAAACATCTCTGTCCCAATGATAGAGGCGCTGTGACTCGCTTTTACAGGTGGCCGGTGTCCTCTTAAAGTCCAGACCATCGTCTTGGTGTCCAGCCTGTAGATGTGATCAGTGGGTCCAGCGGCGTTCCATCCTCCATGTACATACATGTCCGTCCCCAAGGCGCAGGCTGCGTGGTCATAACTTGCCTCCGGAACACTCCCTGAAACCTCGGTGCTGAGCCATCTGTGCGCGCCGACGTCAAACGCGTAGAGCGCGTTGCTGCAAACTCGCAAGTAATCTCGTCCTCCCCAGATGTAAACGATGCCTCCGATGAGCACGGCCGTGTGCTGAAAGCGACTACAGGGCACCTCGGGCGGGCGCTCTCCTCTTGTGGTCGCCACCGGCGGCAACGTGGTCCATCTCAGAGACGCCGTGTTGAAGATCCTCACGGCGATCTGGTCATTCCATCTAACATACCCGTCATCTAACAAACGCCCAAAGTTGTAGACTTTCTGGTCCACCGCTACAGAAGCTCCGGCACCATGGAAGAATTGTGGGCGCCATCGTAATCTCGCTATACAAGGCAACATCTGACGGACTCTGAGCTCAGTGTTCAAATTGACAATGCTAACGATCTGCTGAGTAACACGTTGCTGTTGGACATGAGAGCATGAGAGGGACAGTCCTCATGATGTCATCATCAGTACTATGATGTCAGCAACCCTAACCCTAACCCTAACCCATCTATAGACTACAGCAAAAAAGAATTATACAATGCTATTACAAATTGCACAACAATTGGTTCAACATGGGTTCAACTTGTCAGACGTTGGGGTTGGAGACTGAACTGGGCAATAATTACGGAGCAATCGGTGTGCTGTTGGAGGGCTGTCACCCCTCGAGGTACTCCGATTTAGGTGATGGCGTAATGGTGACGTAAGTATGAGGCCGTTATAACTAATGTCATTAGTATTACCGTAATTTCCAGACTATAAGCCGCTACTTTTTTCACATGCTTTTGACCCTGCGGCTTATACAACGGTGTGGCCAATCTATGGATTTTTACAGGTAACAGGGGTTTTCAACAGGTGGTGCCATAGGGTTCCAGGTGGTCCCCAGACTAAATGATGGAAAGTTGGTTAACCAGATGTAAGTCTTAGAGAGCGTAAAAATGAAACCAAATGGACCCTTGCGGGTCCATTTGGTTTCATGTTTACACTCTCAAGAGTTATGATATTCACCATCTAAATTGGCTCCACTTAATTAATAAGTCATAAGTCATGTTCATTTTGATCTCATTCTGATGTTTTGCCTCTTTTGTTTGCGAAAATCCATCCTGGAATTGTGAACAAAACCAAAAGAAATCTTTAGTTTTGGGGTCTGTGGGGTGAAGATGTTGAATAAATAGTGGGCCCTGGTATCAATAAGGTTAAAAAACCACTGCTCTAACATGAAGCTTATTGCCTGGTGCGGCTTATAGTCAGGTGCGGCTTATACAAGGAAAAAATCAGTATTTTGCCCCAAATTTAGCTGGTGCGGCTTATATTCAGGTGCGGCTTATAGTCCGGAAATTACGGTAGTTTGTTCCGCTCTCATACAAGTAGGCTATGGTCTACTGAGGGAGTAGTAGGATAGTATGTCCTACTCATAGTAGGCTATGGCCTACTGAGGGAGTAATAGGATATGCCCTACTCATAGTAGGCTATGGCCTACTGAGGGAGTAGTAGGGTATGTCCTACTTATAGTAGGCTATGGCCTACTGAGGGAGTAATAGGATATGCCCTACTCATAGTAGGCTATGGCCTACTGAGGGAGTAATAGGATATGTCCTACTCATAGTAGGCTATGGCCTACTGAGGGAGTAGTAGGATATGCCCTACTCATAGTAGGCTATGGCCTACTGAGGGAGTAATAGGATATGTCCTACTCATAGTAGGCTATGGCCTACTGAGGGAGTAATAGGATAATATGCCCTACTCATAGTAGGCTATGGCCTACTGAGGGAGTAATAGGGTATGCCCTAGTAGGCTATGGCCTACTGAGGGAGTATTAAGGTATCCCCTAGTAGGCTATGGCCTACTCACAGTATGCTATGAGTAGTCTTGGGCGGTATTGATTTTAATATCGGTATTGATAACGTGTTAATTAGCTCGATATTCGATATTACCGGTATTGACCACTAGATGGCAATGGCGTGCAATCAGAGTCGGACACGTTCCACCAGTCACCTCGTTCTCAGAATTGCGACATTGAGGGGTCAGAAACTGAGCGCTCTGCTATTCGAGCAGCACCCTAAATAGGGAAAAACTGGAGTTGGAAATACATTGTTTCCAAAAAGCCTAGCCCAAATAAGGGCTATTTTAGGCATGTGTGTAACATGAAAATTGTTTGTATTGCTCATATTTTAATAGAATACAGTATAGTGTTGGTATTTGATGATATTCGGTATTGGATATTTTTTTATAGACCCAACGATATTGCTCGGAATTTTTTTTCCAATATCGCGATAAGCAGTAATACCGGTATATTGCCCAAGACTAGCTATGGATGCAAAGTTGAGCAACACTCAAGCAAGTGCTGCAATTTTTCGGGACGATAAAAAAATATTCAAATTGTACGGCATAGCAAAAGTCCAACTCATGAACGGTGGTGTCAGCGTGTACAGCCCAAAATCCAACTCAACCAGCAAAGTGAGTGATGTACCCTGTTGCTACTGCTGCTGGCTGACAGTGATGAATTGATGTAAACTGCGGGAAGAACACAGGTATACACACTTGAAGCGCTATGCACTGCACTGGGTAGATAGATCAGCTACATCCAGCGCAGGACACGCTTAAAATTCTACTGGATGGCTTTGGCTTTCCCTTCAAGAGCGCTGCAGACAGTTGCGTCTATGTGTTCTCAACATGAACACAAGCGCTACAGAAAGTATGATCTACAAGATCACAATGTGTTGAAAACGGTGTTAAGAAATGGCTGGTCTAAACGGTGGTTCTAAACGTGTCACGCTTTGAGAGCTTGTGATCTGTCTCTTTTCATGCACAGGCAGCGCGACCATCTAACTCTAAACAAACAAACTGGATTCAGAACTATGGACAGAGTCAGTGTCTGGTCTCACTGCTACAGCATGGATTCAGAACAGTTATAACTAGTCTCACTGCTACAGCAGGAATTCAGCACCATGGACAGAGTCAGTGTCTAGTCTCACTGCTACCGCAGGAATTCAGAACCATGGACAGAGTCAGTGTCTAGTCCACGGCCCCAGATAGTGGCTCCAGGCTTGAAGCAACGATCCCTGGTGGCTAAGTTTGGTACTGCAGGCGGGTGGAATTCATGCACGAACGCCCCGAGAGCACGCACGCTCGTTTGCTTTGTGCACGTGGACAGGGCAGTTTGTTTTTAAGTTGTTTTCTGAATAAACCAGCGGTCCTCACGTGATATACTACCTCTCAAAACACAACGGATGTATTATATGACAGATAATAAGCTCAATGCAAACCCACAAGCTTGTTTTTTGATGCTTTTTGATGTTTTTTTTCCTTTGCTCGTGCGCGACGGCGCTCGTTCATGGTTCCCATAATCCCTTGCTTCGGGCGCGTTCATGGAGAAATACTTCCGCATTTGGACACCAAATTTTGGTGTCCAAATGCGGAAATAGGCGCACTTCCGGCGGTCTTCCGGGTGCTTCAAAGCGCCAATGAGCAACTTGTATTGAAATGAACGGCAAGGGGGCGGGGCTATCGCTCCAGTCAGTTCTCTGTTATTTTATTACTCTATGGTCTAGTCTCACTGCTACAGCAGGAATTCAGAACCATGGACAGAGTCAGTGGCTAGTCTCACTGCTACAGCAGGAATTCAGAACCATGGACAGAGTCAGTGGCTAGTCTCACTGCTACAGCAGGAATTCAGAACCATGGACAGAGTCAGTGGCTAGTCTCACTGCTACAGCAGGAATTCAGAACCATGGACAGAGTCAGTGTCTAGTCTCACTGCTACAGCAGGAATTCAGAACCATGGACAGAGTCAGTGGCTAGTCTCATATTCCACATGTGCATTTGCAGTACAGTATACCTGTATAGCACCTTTATCCAAGGCACTTTACATAGTGCGCACACACACACACACACACACACACACACACACACACACACACACACACACACACACACACACACACACACACACAACACACACACACACACACACATTTAAATCAACAGGACTACAATTCAACACTATCAAAAGCAGCAGAATCCCCAACTACGACTAAGCGCTATGCATGTGTGGCCAGAGACTGTTTTTTAACTAGTGCATACAGTATACACACATGGTCTCAGGTCTAACTGGAATCAATGACAGAATTGACAAGCCAAAAGCTTATTGATTTCCCATTCTCAATAACTTGGGAGTTGATTCCGTGATAGAATCAATGTTTTCTCATTTCTGCTCCCGTTTAATTTCTGACCATGGCTTTTTTTTTTAACCAACCCAATCCGCTGCAGCTCATTATGGCCCACAGTTGATTTCTGACCGCTGCTGCAGCAAACAACGTTGTCCTACTGCAAATATTTGCATCTGAACACAAATACAAACACAAGCACAGAATATGAGAGAGAGAGAGAGAGAGAGAGAGAGAGAGAGAGAGAGAGAGAGAGAGAGAGAGAGAGAGAGAGAGAGAGAGAGAGGAGAGAGAGAGAGAGAGAGACAGAGAGACAGAGGGGGGCTGGTTAATTGCAATCACAGTGAGCCACTTGCTATGTAAGCCAGGCCAAAATGTCTTAACCTGGCTAAAGCCAGAAATCAGCTGTTGGCAAAAAAAAATGCCCGTCAGCAGATTGGTCTGCAATAGACTGCGCAGTGACGCCACCGCCCCGGTTCCGGAAGTGTTTTCCCCATTCCTTTTTCTCATAGACTTTTCGCAAGAAAGTCTAATGCACACCTATAAGTCTTTGGGACGTGTGAAACGTTTTGGTCAACAACCTTCTTCAAGCATCTGATGTTGACCGAAACGTTGCCTCGAATAAAGTTTCTTGCAAGTATAGACGTTGTGCGGGCCTCTATGTGTACACTGTTACATTGATCCTGACTCATAGACTTTTCGAAAACAGTTTATATAAAGACGATTTCGCAGCGGACAAAGCCAACTCGGGTCGTGACAAATCATGATGACACACAATTGTGTGTCAATTGTACGCCCATTTCCTACTCCAGAGAACTGAGGTGGCCAACCAACCAGGACACAGTATTCACATATGTTTACATTCTCTGTCCTGATTGGCCATTGCAATTTTATGGAGTATAGGAAATGGGTGTACAATTGAGCTATTCCAGACCAATCAGCTGACAGACATTTTTTTTTAGCCAACAGCTGATGTGGTCTGGCTTTAGACAGGCTAGAAATGTGTGTGTGTGTGTGTGTGTGTGTGTGTGTGTGTGTGTGTGTGTGTGTGTGTGTGTGGTGTGTGTGTGTGTGTTGTGTGTGCGCGCGCTTGTGTGTGTGCGCGTGTGCGCGTGTGCGTGTGTGTGTGTCTGTTTTATACTTTTACTAGTATTGATACTAGTACTAAAAGTAATTGATACTTTTACTTCAGTAAAACACCAGAGTACATTTCCACCACTGAGCGTTGCCCTGGTAATCATCCCTGCATCGTTCCAAATGCCAGAGCTAGCAGAGTCCTGCCTGCTGCTGCACCACCTGCTCCAGCACAGCACTGGCCATTCCATAGAGTAAAACGCTGTGGACGCTTTTCACTGATGAAGACTAAATGGAAAAAGGAATGATAAATGAGAAATGATAGAAATGGGGGGAAAAAAAGACTGTGTGAATACTAAAACTAAGACTAAATCCAAGAGGAGCAAAATCACTTTTGAGACCACGACCCTAGTCAGGGTCGCACTGGCCATAGGGAGTACCGGGAGCTCTCCCGGTGGGCCGCGGGGGGGTGCTAAAAAATAATAATCAGGGGTTGACACTAAGGTCTCCGAGGCACTTGCCCATTGGGCAAGTGCAAGTCAGGTTCTACTTGCCCTCAGGTCATGGTCACTTGCCCCCCAAAAATATAATTGTAAATTTTGCATTTAAGTTTACTTCCTACTTGGGTGCTTTAAACCAGGTGTTTTCAACACGTGGTCCCTGAGAGGGTTCCAGGTGGTCCCCAGCTAAGTTGGTTAACCAGATGTAACTCTTGAGAACGTAACTCTCATTTTTTTAACTATTATTTTTAACTGTTATTTTATTATCTCAAGAGTTAAAATATTCATCCTCTTAATTAGCCCAGTTCGCAATGACCACCCTCAAGACAAATTCATCTTGTGTCGTGTTATTGCGCACTAAGTTGCACACTTACCCTATCGGGCAACCAGGTAGCAGTCTTCACTTGCCCCACCATTTTTTTTTACTTGCCCCGGGCAAGCGGGCAAGTGTTAGTGTCAAGCCCTGATAATACAGGCCTGTATTCTACCTGTTCTATCGTGGATCCTTTTGCTAGCAACATTCTTGTGAGAGCAGCAAAGGGTTGTTTAGGTGTCTGTTGGTTTGCATCATTTATGTTGTTGTGTGAAAATGGTTGCATTATGGCCTGTTTGTGTGTGTACTCAGGGGCGTAGCTAGCAATTCTGGGCCCCCTGCAAAGCTTCTCCACATGCCCCCCCCCCCCCCCCCCCCCCCCCCCCCCCCCCCAATTAGAAAAAAATGTTATTTTTGCCAGTTATCTCTTGAAAATCCTTAGTCTTGTGTCCGAGAGACTAAACGCAACATAAAATGTTGAATGCTGAATAAATATTGGGCATTGTATCAAAAAGGTTGAAACACCTCTCAACACACACACACACACACACACACACACACACACACACACACACACACACACACACACACACACACACACACACACACACACACACACACACACACACACACACACACACACACACACACACACGGGGCAGTGACAACCTGCTTTTCCCCAGTCGTGGTAGCTATTTGACCCTGAGATGAAGTGTAGTACTGTGACATCTAAGGCTAAATAGTGATGAATGGATGATCTCAACATAGTACTGAGAGAACATTTTAGTATAACCATAACTCCAGAGGTGGGCAAAGAATAGAAAAATAACTTCTTCTTATCCTTAAATTAAAAGCTCCTATATGTAATTTCATGGCCAAAATAATATTTACCTGTATGTAATTTTTAAGTTTAATTAATCTCCAAAAAAATCATGTCTTTTTGATGCCTCTAGGATGTACAATATTGAAAAGTACAATTTATTTGATGCTGCAATATAAATATTTGAGCTTTTTCCATAAAGCTTAGGTCAGGCCTAAATGGGTTAAACATACATCTTGGTACCGAAGGAGATCAGAGGTTGACAAAAGTAGGCCAGACAGAGAGACTTGGTCTGAACTAGGTCCATATGTCTCAACCAGGCTATAACGACAGTGTAGTACAGTGGTGGGCTATTATTTTTCCCAAGGGGCCAAATGAGATACATAAAATATTGTGGAGGGCCAAGACTAAAGGCTGAGCTAAAGTCTGCGTAATAATTTAATTTCATGATAAAAGTAAGAGTATAAGACCAACCCTTTTGACACAAGGTCTCACTATTTATTCAGTATTTGAGCCACGGACCACCATTTGATGACATTTTAGCCCCACAGATCCCAAAACTTTCTTCAAGATTTCTTTTGTCTTTGTCCACAATTCCAGGCTGGATTTGGGAAACAAAACAGGATATCAAAAATGACCATTCTCTTACATTCTCTGATTGAATGTGTAGACTTTGGGCTAATTCGGATGATGAATATTTTAACTCTTGAGAGTGTAAAAATGTACATTTTTACGCTCTCAAAGAGTTACATCTGGTTAACCAACTTTCCATATTTAACTTGGAACTCTCTCAAGGACCACTGGTGGTCAGCCAAAGGGCCGCATTTGGCCAGGTATGCTCTAGGGCAGCGGTCAGCAACCTGTGGCTCAGGAGCCGCATGCGGCTCTAGAACACAGCCCTAGTGGCAGTAGCATTATTACACATTGGGGTGATCTGCCAACATAAACATTTCAGTCACTGACAGCACCCAACACGCCATGCACTGTCTGACAGTTCACATAGCGCTTGTTGGCCATGCCACAAAAGCCCAGCACATATCAGAGATCAAGCTTTAATTTGAACCACCCATTTTCAACAGCTTACTATATCATTAATATATGTTTGAGATGTTGTGTGGACATGATAAAATGTTGTGTTTCCCAGAAAAGGAGGTCTGAAAAAAATCATTAACATGGCACAACACAGCTTGATGACGTCATCACGTTGTGTTTCACCATGTTTTCTTTTAGGATTTTTCTTTTAGGACCTTTTTTTTCTGAGAGTGTACAAATGGAACCAAATGGACCTGCCAGGGTCCATTTGGTTCACATTTGTACACTCTCAGAAAAACATTTTTTGCGGCTCCAGACAGATTTTGAATTAAATTTTTGGTCTAAAATGGCTCTTTCAACATCTTGGGTTGCCGACCACTGCTCTAGGGGCTGCAGGAGGCCTCCAAAGCAATCCTTATAAGGTTTGTCTTTGGACAATGTGTTAGCCTTGCTGAGCTGCCTCTGATTAGGGAAAAAGGGAGGACTGGTAGAGTCAAGTGTGGAGGAGCTGGAGGTCCACGATTTCAAAGGGCCACTGCGGCTCCTATGGTTGTCATAGATACTAGATATTTTCAGGAGGTGGTCTAATAATGAAACGGGCTAAGATAAAGAAAAAAAAGGGAAAAAAATCCATTAAAATTCCGAGATTTATTGCTTATATATAATCTAATCAAGATATTCTCCTCATTGACTATACCATTATTGTATGAATCATTATTTGTACTATAGTTTGCAGGCTAAAAGTGAGAATTTGAGAACCATTTCATTGTACAATGGAAGTCAACGAGAAGCACATTTTCGATCATCAATTTCTAAACAAAGGAGCAATTATCTTCTTCGCGCACTCACTGAAGCCCAGAGGAAAACTATATTGTTTTCGGCGTGTTAAAGCATTGAGAATCCTTCATCAGTGTCTACATAACTCCACAACACAAACATTTCTACTAAGAGTGGGAGGAGGTGAGATTTATTGCTTATCTATACTTTAAAGATGGAGCACCATGAATTTTTTCTACCCTAAAACATGATCATCAGGTATTAATGTTATATGAAAAGTAAGGTTTTTCCCCGAAAAGTGTACAGTGTTTGTTAAACTGTCATTTTTATGATTCCACCCTACCAGTTCATTAAGTATGCCTGGTTTGCTTGGTGGGTGGTGATGGGTTCAGCCCCAGGAAGAAACCCTAAATACAAAGGGAAGACTTCATTGCACATAAACACACCAAGGGGTCTATTAACATATTGTCACCTCTTAAACATGTACAAATTGGAAAAAATACAAAAAAATACGGCATCCCCTCTATAATTGTTCCCGATGTGCGGGTTGGTGCCTTGCCTGCTCCCCGCTATCATCGGTGTATGAACGTTTGTGCTTGGGTGAATGTGCGCAAAGTGCTTTGGATAAAGACGCTATAATAAATACTCCATTTATCATTTACCAAAGCCTTCTAACCTTTACGTAAAAACGGGTATATGTACTCAATTTGTGCCGCGCCACTGCTCACAGCCGTAATTAGTGTGCAAAAAATAGACAACCGGACAACCGCACCTACAACCAGGACAGGAAGCTTCCCCCCATTCCTTACCCCAAAATACACGGCGGTGCTTGCTCGCCTGCTGCTAATGAGCTGGCTAGTTTTAGCCGTCATTAGCGTGTGGTGATGTAACCTGGCCCTAGGACCTGCGCACGCAGCTGCTCATTCCAGATGTTACCTTTCACAGCGAGTAATGTTAGCCTCTTCATGCTCAATGACAGGGCGAACAATACGTGGGAACTTTTTTTGGTTGTTGTACAGTACCTGACCTCCTTGGGTTGTTTTGCAAGGCATGGGCATTGCAAAACAATGTATAATATTTCAAATTCAAGTGCCTATATTAAAATGATTTGAAACACTACTACTGCTACTAACTAACTAAAGTTGTGGCACCACTAAACCAACAGCATTTCATCATTGAAAACAGAAAACTCTCTGAGTCAGACTTTTAGCTTCATGCAGCATGCTGCGTGTCTGTTGCAACTTCAACAACAACTGATGTTACTAGTGATGCTTAATTGCCTAATAAAAGTCATGTAACCAAAAATGGTATGGATGCTTGAAGCCGCCCCCATACCATTCCCCCCACCCCCCAATGAGGAAATGTTACATCCGCCCCTAGGTTGGACAGCTGAAGTGCAAGCGCCCAGCACATATGATCATAGGCGGTTGTAGGCTCTCCCGACAAGAGAAATAAAAAGATGATATTCATTATGAGCTGGCATATTTCCCTAAATTTCAGCCCTTAAAGCCTGTTCTAAATATGTGTTCCGTCTAAAAGTGATGGAGGATACTGTTTCCCGGGAAAATCATGTCGCGCACATGTGATTGGCCCTTGATTACAAGGACCAATCCGAATGCAGTTTGAACACGCAAGGGATGATGGGAAATGTAATACTAGATCTAAAAACTGCAGTACCGGCAGCGACCAACTTACCTAGTACACCTTTAAAATATTTCAAATAGCTTCAAGCTAATTGGCTAATTGAAATAACTCAAAAGTATTATTCTGAACACTGTATCCGATTTGCAGTGACACAATGCATTGTTGGGGGTGACTAAATTTACTAAATACAGCATTGTGTTGAGATATGTACAGTATTTGAAAATATTTGTACTCATGAATAACCGCAAGTATACACAATCTCCACCAGCGCCAACTGAGCTGAAACACTGAAAAACATTTAAAGGTTGAAATGAATTAAAATGTGTGAAAGTCCTATAACAACCTTGGTCCAGTGTGGGGATGACGTGGGCTGGGTTTGCCCTGGGTGTTGTGAGCCAGATGTTATTATCTAGACGCGGGCCTCTAGCTGTTTGGATCTGCTAGCATAATGAGCCACAAACTACTGCCACACACTCATCACTCCATTCTCCTTCAGCCAACTCTGCTAGCACCCGCTCAGACCACAAATGCAATTCCTGTCATTTTAAATTTCAGATAAAAAGCCTCATCTCATACACTGCTAGAATGCTACCAGCTTGTAGGGCAGGGGTGGCCAACCGGTCACAGACTAAGAGCCACGTTTTTCATTGTGTTACTGCAAAGAGCCACATCGAAGAGGATTCCAGGTGGTCCCCAGGCTAAATGATGGAAAGTTGGTTAGCCAGATGCAACTCTTTGAGAGCGTAAACATGAAACCAAATGGACCCTTGCGGGTCCATTTGGTTTCATGTTTACACTCTCAAGAGTTAAAATATTCATCATGTGAATTATCCCAAGTCTACACAACTAGAGAATGTAGACGATTAATGGTCATTTTGATCTGTATGTTGGACTGTTTTGTTTTCTCTGAAATCCAGCCTGGAATGGTTGACAAAAGTAAACAAAATCTTTAGCTTTGGGGTCTGTGGAGCTAAAATGTCAGCAAATGGTAGTCCATGGCTCAAATTCTGAATAAATGGTGGGCCCTGGTATAAAAAAAAAGTTTTTTGATGGTTTCATGTGGAAGCCCCTTAAGAGCCACATGTAACCAGCTGAAGAGCCGCATGCGGCTCGCGAGCCGTGGGTTGGCCAGGCCTGTTGTAGGGTGACCAGATGTCCCTCTTTGTATGGGACAGTCGCTCATTTGCAAGATGTCTCACAAATTGAGACTCTAAGTATACAGTGTTTGTTAAACTGTCATTTTTATGATTCCTTCCAACCAGTTCATTTAGTATGCCTGGTTTGCCTGGTGGGTGGTGATGGGTGGAGATCCACCTGAACTGAAGCCACACACACAGCTTCAGTTGCATGATAAAGGGGGAGGAGTTAGGGGAGGTGCTGAGCGCATGATGTCACTATATTGAAGTTTTTTTCATTGGCATGTTTGACTGGAAAGGTTCAGCCCCCAGGAAGAAACCCTAAATACAAAGGGAGACATCATTGTACATAAAAAACACACCTATGGGTCTATTTACATACTGTCACCTCTCAAACATGTACAAAATTGGAAAAAAATACAAAAATCACGGCACCCCCTCTTTAATGTCTCAGGTCAAAATTGGAGATGTGGCAAAGCTCTTTGGCTGTTTTGAGTGGCCAAACAGCGTTGTCACACCTCGAAGTTTCGACCTGTCCCTGTCCGTCCGTCCGTCCGTCCGTCCACCCTTGTGTGTTACTTTTTCAGGAACATTACTTTTTCAGAACATTGTGCAGAATGTGCAGAATAGAAGACGTTCCAATAAGTTTCTCGACGGGCCGCCGCATGAGGTGATTCTCTCTGGTGTGAGACCATGGGGCTCCATTTTATTTTCATTACACTCTTATTTATTATCCCAAACCCCTTACCCCTTTTTTACTATTTTGCCTAAGTGTACACACCGTCCATTACTTTAGTGTCGGACGAAAACGAGCCTAAAAAGCGGCTGTATGGACATACAAGATTTCTTCCTCTACGACAGCGTCAGCGGATACGTGCAGCTCGGCCTCCCAGTGAGAGAAAAGAGAGAGAGAGAAAGAGAGAGAGAGAGATGGAAAAAAGGGGAAGAAATAGTCCATCGGAGAGTAGAAAGTTGTCAAGTCATCATTCCTGTTTTTTTCCACCACAGCACAGAGTCTCTTTGAAGTGGTGGAGCTGCATTATTGACACGAACGAACACACACGCACGCACGCACACGCACACACACACACACACACACACACACACACACACACACACACACACACACACACACACACACACACACACACACACAAATCCTGAACTTAACACCCACTGATGCGATGCGAACGGGGGGTAGCGCTACCTCCTCCCAGCTAAATCCAGGATCTGGATTGGTGGTGCGGTTGGTTGATTCCCTCGGGGTAGTGGAAAATGTACTCTTGTTCTTTCCTCTTCCACTAGTATACTGTAGGATCCTTGCTACCGGGGACGGACGAGGCTCGATAACCGATACGCCAAGACATGCGATAACAAGCTTATCGGGTACCTGCTATCAATAAGCTTTGGGCTTATCAAGCTTCCTATTAAGCATAGAGACAAGGGGAGAGCAATAAATAAATGTAATAATCATCCATCCATGCTGGATCAAGAAAAACATCTCGGTCGGAAAGTGTGTTAGACAAACACACATTTAGACCGATACAGTGGCAAGCACTTGAGATTGTCAGTGGTGGTACCACCATGGCAATGAAATGGTAACCGCAGGAATGTGGTACCAAAAAGTTCCATGCTGTCACCAGGAGATTTAACAGGTTAAAAACACATTTACATGTCCTACTACTTGGTTAGCGGTTCCTAATGGACAGACACGTACTTTTATAACCATTGTTAATCAACCATTGACACCTTTTGAATGAAGTGTGAAAAAATCGTTACCATTCCAGGGCAGTGGTACCACCATGGTGTCCCATCACCAGCCAAGTGTTAACAGTGACAATCTCAAGTGCTTACCGCTGTTTCAACACTATGAGCTTGTACATCTGCTATGGAAATGTTACAGGGAACTAAATTTTAGGGACAATTTAGGGGCATTTTTATTTCCAGGCACAACATTTTAGTTACGATCAAAATTCGAGATCCAACGTGTAAAGGTGTCCTGGAGATGACGTAAATATCATCCCCATATGGACTGTGATTTGGCCTGGATTGTATTGCCAAATGTATGATGACTAGTAAAGAAATTGTACAGCAGTGGTTTTCAACCTTTTTCATACCAGGACCCACTATTTATTCAGAATTTGAGCCACGGACCACTATTTGAGGACATTTTAGCCCCGCAGACCCGAAAACTAAAGATTTCTTTTGCTTATTTTGTCCTCAATTCAAGGATGGATTTCAGAGAAAACAAAACATACAGATGAAAAGGGACCATTAATCTTCTACATTCTCTAGTTGTGTAGACTTGGGGCTAATTCACATGATGAATATTTATAACTCTTGAGAGCGTAAACATGAAACCAAATGGACCCGCAAGGGTCCATTTGGTTTCATGTTTACGCTCTCAAAGAGTTACATCTGGCTGACCAGCTAAAGAAAGTAAAGAAAAATAATAAATAGACATTTTTTTTTTAAAGTAATAGACTCAATATTGATCACTAAAGTACAGTATTTAGAGTACATGTACTTAGTTAACTCCCAGGAGTGCAGCGTGCATGGATCTCAGTGATGCATGCATGCATAGCTGGACTGCATCCAATCTATAAATGATTGAACAGCTGATCTGCATGCATGGACCTTTCCTATTGCACCTTAACTAGGGCCTTACCCGTTGTGAATATATGAACACCAAATGATGTACTGTGTGGGTAATGTGATTTCACCAAAGACGCAAGTAGTTTGATGAAGGATTGCTTTAATGCACACTTTTGCACAGACACTGAAAAGGGAATTGCCAATGTTAACCGAATGGGGAAATTTAATGCACCAATAAAGTATTAATTAACAACAATCAACAATTTGTTAATTTGAAAAAAAAAAAAAAATGTCTTTGTCAGTCTCTTCCTAATGTTATGGTCAATGACTGTGTGAAAAATCATAGCCAGTGATGAGTTACACTTGTTTCAGACAGACAGACATTTCCTTAATTATAGTATGGATATGGATATGGATGTACAGTATCTGCATGGGGCATTTCCATTGAACCATAATGTATCTGCATGGGGCATTTCCATTGCACCATAATGTATCTGCATGGGGCATTTCCATTGCACCATAATGTATCTGCATGGGGCATTTCCATTGCACCTTACTGTAAACTGCATGGGGCATGGGGCATTTCTATTGCACCTTACTGTAAACTGCATGAGACATGGGGCATTTCTATTGCACCTTACTGTAAACTGCATGAGGCATGGGGCATTTCTATTGCACCCTAATGTATCTGCATGAGGCATGGGGCATTTCTATTGCACCTTACTGTAAACTGCATGGGGCATGGGGCATTTCTATTGCACCTTACTGTAAACTGCATGAGGCCTGGGGCATTTCTATTGCACCCTAATGTATCTGCATGAGGCATGGGGCATTTCTATTGCACCCTAATGTATCTGCATGAGGCATGGGGCATTTCTATTGCACCTTACTGTAACTGCATACAGCATTTCTACTGCACCTTAACGTATCTACATGGGGAATTTCTATTGCACCTTAACATATCTGCATGGGGCATTTCTATTGCACCTTACTGTAACTGCATGGTCGGATATGCCTACCCAGATCCTCCTCCCACCTCACCGTTATCCCCTGTCTCATTAGAATATGCATGATCTGCCTGGTTTCAGACACTCTCATTGAGGTCTTTGAGAGGCCTTCAAACTGCAGGCCCGGGGGCCAGATCAGGCCTGTGAATGAATTATCTTCGGCCCGTGGGATGATATTTAGTTAATATAAGAACTGGCCCTCTGGGGTCCCAGTTCTAATATGATAATATATTTACTCTCATTCTACTATGAAATCAGTGTAAAAAACCCAACGACTCGAACATTGACTCAATTAGAAGATTGCTGGGGCAAGTTGAAATAGACCATTGGCTCAATGTTTTGATGGTGCTATTATTGGGAAAGCCAGTTAAAAATGTTTGTACAATTATTAAAAAAAAATATTGAGTTAGGTGATAAATTGTTGTTGGGTGAACACCCACAATGAATGATATTGACTCAACGAACATACAGTTATTGAGTCAATTGATTGAACAAGTTGGTTCAACAAATGATATTTTTGACCCAACGAATGTGGGCGGAGCCAACAAATGTGGACGGAGGCAGACAGAGACGGAGGCAGAACAAGGCAGCCATTGTTGTGTGCAGCAAATAGCACCACAGACACAGCCAAATGAAGCAGAACATTATTAGAATTTTATATCAGTAGTCTCTATCAGTGGCAGAAACCGAGAGAACCCTCTGAAGCACTCCGTCCCTTTCGTCTGGAAAAGCGTTGCGACAAGGTAAGAAACACTGTGTTTGCTTCTTAAACATGTTATGCTAGCGAGCTAGCCAGTTAGCTGACCTAGCTGTTGCTTCCCAACTCCGGTGAGTTTAATGTTGTTTTTCCCTGTGCGGTGTGCGCCACGGCCCCCGCCTCCCGGTTCGGCGCGCAGTTTAGGCATAGTTTTACTGAGCTTAGGTTTAGGTTAATTGTTAGGTTTAGGCATAGTTTTAACTAGTGGGCTAACTTAGCCAGGTATGTAGGACATTGGGATGCACATACAGTCGATGCTAGAAGACAACAACCAGGAAGTTTTGGCGCCAGTGCCTGTTAGCTAACTAGCGTTAGCCGCATTCACATTAGCCACTGAGATAGTTTTGGCACCAGATGCGGGTGCTGTTGGTTAGTTAGTTTGTTGGCTGGTTGGCTCACTTTTAGCTTAGCTAGCTGAAAAAAACTTATAAAATTGAATATAGCCCCCCTCAGTTGTGAAGCTCACGTCTAGCTTGGAAAGCCAGTCCTGAAGGCTTTAATAACTTCTACCAGTGGTTTTCAACAGGTGGTCCGGTCCTTGAAAGGGTTTCAGGTGGTCCCCAGCTAAGTTTGTTAAGGAGATGTAACTCTTGATAACGTAAAAATGAAACCAAATGGACCCTTGCGGGTCCATTTGGTTTCATTTTTACACTCTCAAGAGGTAAAATATCCATCATCTGAATTAGCCATTTTGGAATGTATGTTTTGCTTGTTTTGTTTCCCAAATCCAGCCAGGATTGTGGACAAAAACAAAATAAATCTTTAGATTTGGGGTCTGTGGGGGCTAAAATATTCTCAAATTGTGGTCTGTGGCTCAAATCCCGAATAAATGGTGGTCCCTGGAGTCAAAAAGGTTGAAAACCCCTGCGTTATACCTGTTGTGATTTATTTCATTTCATATTAACCTGCACTACGAAAACGTTTATGATGCTTTTATTTTGAAGTTGAAGTTAAGGAAATTGATATGTTGTTGAAAACATCCTAAAAACGAATTGCACTATTTACAGTCAAAACAGTTAAAAGAAAGAAGAGTTACTGTTTACACTTAAAACGAAGCAATTACTTGAAAGACATTATTATTATTTGATGTTCTGAATACTTGACAGTATTATTTCTGCACATAATGTTCTTATTTTGTTCTAAAAGAAAATATGTTTTTGCACACTCTTATTGTGAAGGCATATACAGGAAGTAGAACTTGTGTTTACTCCGTGTATTCTCACTAAGCAAAAAGAAGAAGAAAGAACACTACGTTAGCGTTGTTTTCACTAATTGAAACAGTGATATTCATTTGCACAGAGACTGAACGATTCCACGTGAAACTTTGCCACTTTATATTTTTGTTTATCACAGTTTTTGTACCACATCGTTTTGTGCCTTTTTTACTGCAAGAGAAGTCAGTAAACTTTGATTAATTCTTCATTACCTCTGGTGCCGTTTTTTCATACTTTAAGAACTTTCACTTTAATACCAATACGTGTGTTTTTGTTTGCAGGGCCTTTCCCCAGTGCTGTTTTGGCATTCCATTGATTCTGCACTCACTGCACTTGTATCTGTAAGTATCTGTATCCTACCTCTGTCGTTCAAACCATCGTTCACTCTGACAGTGTACACATGGAGCAAAATGGACCGCTGTCCAAATAAGTTGTTTGGCATTAAGGAAAGCACCTTTTCCTTGAAGTATTGTGCAGCACTATTTATCTTATGTCAATGCATTTGGTTCCATTTGTATGGTGTCAGATTTACAGACTTGCAAGGGTCATTTGCCCAGCACCCAACAAGTGAACACAACATGTCTACAAGCTCACAATGCACCTTGAAATAAATTGGGTGTGCCATCTTAGCTGTGTTTTTATTTATTTGTGTTCTGTCATCTCAGCCCATCACAGGTCTGCTAGGAAGAGTTCCCTGCCAGCACATTGTCCCCATTAACTACCTGGCCTATGTAAGTATCACCCACGTGTCACCTATGCATTATTATTATTATTATTATTATTATTATGAAAAATCTCCCATTAAACAAAACCAATTGTTATTGTATTTTATATCACTTTATATTCCTAGTTTTGCCCCTGTTAGATCAAGGAATATCTACTTTCATGTTGATTGCACCATATAGGGTCTACCTTTGAGAAACCCTGGTTCCTGGGCCTCAATCACCCCAAAAGTTGACTGTGCAGCCCCTGGCTTCCATCTTAACTTTTTGTCATCTCTCTACCCATGGCAGTTTCTTCTGCTGGCCCAGAAAGACATCCAGTACGCTGTAGCGAGCCAGTACAGACCTGCACTGCCTACTATTACTTGCACCCTGTAAGTATCTGTCACATGTCTATTGTCAAATAATTATCTGTATTTATTTTACACCACTGTTTATATTAACGGATGCACATCATAAAATACCACTTTTTTCCTACTTAGTCTGTGTCTCATACAGTAGGAAGACTGTGGGCAGTTCTGAAACCCGTCTTCCAGTGACAGCATAGTTCAGACTTTTTAAAAAGAATATTCTTTTGAAAAAATATTGATAGTATTAGTATCCAGAGGACGGGGCCTTCCATTTTCGCATTGCAAATTTTCAGGAATAGAAAGCCTGCAGATTCTATTAGCTTGTTTTCCTCATCAATGTCACTAGAGGATGACTTTCTGAACTGCCCACAGCTCTACTGAGAGTAGAAAAAATAGATATTTTTATAATGTACATTAGTGGGGACCTATTATATTGAAAAGTGGCAAAGTGGTCCTTTAACACTAGCAACCTTTTCTGAACCTAGACATGTCTTAAGTCATGGTTGTAAATCTAATTTCATGGACCCCATCTTCGATCAAATGTAAGGTGCCATTTGACCTCACTGGCCAGTTAGTTTGCCTGGCTTATATCTTAGCAGAGTTATATTTATTATTTTTTCTGTCATTTTTCTCTAGGCCCAGTGTCACGTTTGGCAGGTCAACAGTTAAGTTGCGGCTACTGGCTGTGGCAACCTCACATGCACAAACGGGCAACCTCGTGTGTACGTCCAGCGGCCCAACAAGCTGTCACATCTAGTCAAGAACCAAGCAAACAAGTAAGACTGTGGATGCAGTGTTGCCAGTGCGAATTTTCACATTCTGTTTTTTTTTATACCCCAACATTAAATAAAGGGCATGTTGTTTCATCTTTATCTTATTGTTGTGCAGTAAAAAGAATTGCCGGAAACGTTCACCTCCTTGGATGAGTAGCTCACCACCCCACTCATGAGACACGAAGAACTCCAAAGAGTTGAAGTATCTAGATGAGGTAAAATGGAGAATAATGTACACATGTCTTAACCATGTGAACCTGGGTGTTCAGATTTCCTCACAGTTAAAGTGTTACTTTGTGGCATTGTGAGCTTGACATTCTGATTTTTCAGTAGTAGCTATTTTCAGTATACATACAGTAGATGTGTGTATGCAGTTAAAATGAATCAGC
The DNA here is from genome assembly GCA_039105355.1 of Benthosema pterotum. Taxonomy (NCBI): domain Eukaryota; kingdom Metazoa; phylum Chordata; class Actinopteri; order Myctophiformes; family Myctophidae; genus Benthosema; species Benthosema pterotum. The sequence goes on along the minus strand of CM076980.1, from coordinate 8,980,426 downwards.
CTATAGAATCTAGAGGTGAAATGAGCTTGCCCACTCCATTCGCACATTATGTCTGAAGGAGTGAAGCATTTCATTGCTGTTTTTTGTTTTAAATTGTTCCTGTTTACTTTGTCATGTTTTAGCACTTTGAGTTTACACATGTTGTATGAAATGGCTATAAAATACAAGTGACTTGACTTGCCCTCTGTATCCAGACAGAGATCATCAAACATTGGAGGGTGTTAAAGCTCTGCAGTATTACCGGGGAGATGAAGTAGAAGTTGAGAGAAGTTGAGAGAAGGGTGGGAGAAGACCGAGCTTTTCAAGACCTGCAGGTAAATCAGAATTTCAAGGAGAACATCCATCCGTCAATCAATATCGTCAATATTGATTTTAATTTCCTTTTTATTTATGTGCTCCAGCTATAGCCAGACGGCGTGGTCGAAGCCTCAAGTCCCATGCCAACGTGTATCCTGGAGGTTGTGGGGCCTCCATGAAGCAAGCTGCGCCGAGAGCTGCAGTTGTCCTTGATGGGGGGGCAATTCTGTGACAACCTACTAGATCCCCCGACTGCCCTTGGAGTTTCTATTCGGTTTCATCTTTGCTCTCAACATCGCTTATCCCCTGGAGTGGTTAAACGTCTTTGAGGTAATGCAAAAGTTGTTAATGTATGCTGAAAAACGTGGACAAACCGACAAAACCCTCAGCTGTGGTGTCTTCTTGCGATGTACAGTACTGCAACATGACTACCTCACTTGGCAACGAAACAGGTTTTGTTTATCTGCCTTGCTCATTGGCACACCACCAGGCATGCTTTGAACATTAAGCCAAACTTGAGTATTGTCTATGAAGGTTTGCAACAGTGCATGTCTTTCGCAGTGTCCAAAAACCCTAATTGATATTGGCATATTTTCTGTAAACCCTCTTGCAAAGATGTAGCTCTATGGAAATTTACCATTTTTCTCTGTGTTCTTAAAGAGAACACACGCTAGGAGGTCATACATGATGGCTATTTGTTCTCACTATGTGAAGCATGATTTTTTTTTCTTGCTGTTTTATGCAAAAAAATCATAAGGGTCAGTTGATTTCAAGGGTTGATCCGTTATATTTTTCTTTTGTCTATAATGCATTTGGAATACACTTAACTTTAAAGTATACAAAGTATACAATACCTCATCATTCCGTTATTCCATGCATGTACATTACTTGAAGTTGTGGTGAAAAATGTTCTTAAATGTTTTATTGAAATGTCTATCAACAGCATGTTGCCACTGTTGATGCAAAACGCCATACTTTAAGATTTCAAAATCCTTAATATAATTGGTCTTACTACTGCCCATGATAATGTATTATATTTAGCATAATCAGGCTGTGTCCAGTTCAGAAACTGGACCTGTAACATCATAGGATAACCTATTCACAGGTCCTGAACTGCCCAGACCTCCTATGAGATAAAGAGGGGGGGGGGAGGTGCCATTTTATCATGAACAGTAATGAGGACCAATTATTTCAAGTGGTTGAAGCGTCCTTGAGATATTCACATTTTTTCCACAATGATAATGTAATGTATACATTGTACTTTACTATATTTACTGTACTGTTAGCAATTTTAAGACCGGTGTTTCCTGGATTCTTTTCCAATGTTGATTTGTAATTGTTTGAATTTAAATGTCTACTTTAGCACAAATAAAAATAAATAAAGTAAATGTGTTTTTTATTTCATTATATCATTTTTAAATGTTAATTCAGTTAATCATTATTAGAATATTCACTCAATTATTACTGCATAGCAAATAGTTGTAATGACTAATAAATTCTAGTTGAGTGAATGTAGAGCCAGCAGTCTTTCGTTCTGTCAACGATGATTTAGCTATTGGCTGAATTAATAGCCAACAAAGAGTTTGTCGTTCAGTCAATGTTTTTAAATACTAATTGAGTCAACTGAAAATATTTAGGGGAACGCGTAACCCTATAAATAATCAGTTTAACCAACTTTTTATTTTTTACGGTGTATGAAATCAGTGTATTGGTGAGGATCATAGAACAGGAAACAGAGCTTTAATAGTCAATTGTCTGTTTTTAATCAACAAACAAAAGCTCGAATAGCAGTCGAAACATGTTGGCGTTTGTGCCTCTTTAACTTTAATAAAGGCTTGTCTTTTACTTTTGTGTGCCCAGATCGTCGCTTTTTTAAATCTTCAATATGTCTGTTTTTAATGGTTTCATTTTTTTGCATTCATCTTGCTATTTAAAAGGGATTTTTTTCCTGTTTGCTTGGGATATACTCGTAAACTGATGCCAATGTGTTGAAACAGCTACGGCACTCGACTTTTTTCCATTTTGGCTCACTGTGAATTTGAGTTGGACATCCCTGGGGTGGAGGCAAAGGAAAAGGACTATTAAAATTGCTATTTTTAGTGACATCAATAAACCGAAGAATCTGAGAGTGTCCATACAGACACACACACAAAACTAGATCATCACTTGGCAGAGTGCAAACTTGCACGTTGCGCAAAAGTAGGCCATGGCCTACTTGTGCGTGAGTGGAGCGAGACATTAGTTCTAGGCCTAAAGGTCTCTCACTGTTACATAGCACCTGAGAGACCGACACAGCCGACCACCGTGCACTGATCGCCTTACTTGCGCCCACTGTGCTCACACAAGTAATCACCGATATCTCAATATAGGTCTGACTGTTTAAAAATACACCTTTTTGGGGTGTAAACATATACACTAAGGGTAATAAAAGTACCACAAATCTTGAAAAATATGAAATTCATAATGGCTCCCTTTGGTGCATTTCTATTGTACGTTAAAGCAAAGTACGTAAGTCTCTCTCTCTCTCTCTCTCTCTCTCTCTCTCTCTCTCTCTCTCTCTCTCTCTCTCTCTCTCTCTCTCTCTCTCTCTCTCTCTCTCTCATATAAACATTAACATAATTTCTAACAATAACACCTAAACCTGACATCTAAATGTCTAACCCTCACACTAACTGACCCCAACCTCCATATTATATCTAATTGTAAACTTACACCTATCTCCAACACACACACACACACACGCACACATGGATGTATACGGCGTGCTTGCACACACAAACATGCGCGCACACGCTCCTAGTGGATACAAAGTGGCACATCTGATGAACTGAGTGTGAACCCAGGCAGGCAGCTGGAGGGGCTGTGCTCTGGAACCGGAGGAAGCAGCCGCACCGGATCGGATCCAACATTGACAAACACAGGGCATCAGTTCCGTCACATTTGGAACAAGCCGCATTTTTAATCACACCGACGTCAGAGTTGGTATAACGTGGACTTCACATGATCTGCAAAATATTTATATAGTACACACTCTCAGAGTTGCAGTTTCTATTAAGGGTCCATTTGTAAACCCAGAGAGTAACCCTGAGATTATTGATGGAATTTGTGCCTGTGTTTTCAAAATCATTAAAACATTGACTGCAAACACGAATATACACAATTAAGTAATGTAGTAATGAATTGTTATTTTGACCAACGTTTTGCCAATTAAAATTCTTAGTTTTGGGTATTTTTGACTGTTTTGTTTCCCAAATCCAGCCTGGAATTTTGGGCAAAAACAAAATAAATCTTTTGCTTTTGAGGTCTCTGAGGCTAAACTGTCATCAAATGGTGGTCTTCCGTGGCTCAAACACTGAATAAATAGAGGGACCTGGTGTGAAAATGGTTGGTCTTGCTCTTACTTTTACCTTGAAAATGTAAGTAATACTACGCAGACTGTAGTTCAGCCTTTAGTCTTGGCCCTCCACAATATTTTATGTATCTCATTTGGCCCCTTGGGAGAAATAATCGCCCACCCCTGGTATACGTGGTGCTGACACATGACGCGCGTCTTATGAGACGTTAACAGCAGCAGAGTGGCCCTGCAGGCCAGCAGACCCTTCAATGCTTTTCAAAAGGCTTTGCTTTTTTCACTCATGTTTTTTTAATGCATTAACCACTTAACCCCTCGCTGTACGTCTGTTGACAGGTGGTCCCCCAGGGGCCTGTACTTGGACCCGCTCCGTTTTCCATAGTATGGGTGTTGCCACCCCCCCATGCTCATGTTTTCACGCATTATTTTATACTGTAGCTATTGAAAAAGCTTGTAGAAATGTTGGTCTTTTTTATATGGTGAAAATGTGGCACAAATCTGGAATAAATACATTCTTTCATATCGGAAGGTTTTAAGTCAGCCATTTGCTTCTGGGTGGGGCCGAGATAGCCAATTAGAAGTTGTCAGCGTTGCCGAGAGACCAGCCAGCCAATGAGATAGCCGGTACAAAAACCCATAGTGTGGAGGTACTCACAGATCTTTCGAGTATACACAGAGTTTGTCACAGTCCAGGGCTGCATAAATAGCACAAGAACGCCGTTGTTCTGCCCCCTCAATATCGCAACCTTTGTCGGCAACCTCTTCGACACTGGGACCATGCAATCTCTCCATCGCCAACATCCACAGTTACCGTGCCTGTTTATTAGGCGCTACTTTGCAGCTGCAAAAAAATAGTAAAAGTCGAGGGCTGGAGCCTCCAGGACTGTGTTTCAAGACATGGGGAACCGGTTCACGAGGACGTCCCAGGAAAAAAAGTAGTTTCCCTTCAAAAATCCAAGATAAATGCAAAAGTTAAATCACATAAAAACGGGGGAATGCATTATTAAAGATCAGTTTCCTGTTCTATGATCCTCACCAGTCACTCGCCAGTCGCCACATGAGAAAGCACAGTAAATCAATTGAGTTGAGAAATTAAAACAAGCCCAGCCAAGCCTCCCCCTCTGGGCCTTGAGTTTGACAGTGTTTCCCCAGCGCTTTAATACTAAGGCGGCCGCCAGAGTAAAACCCGCCCCCGCCTTGCCTACCTTCCCCCCAAAAAAACAAAACAAACAAACAAAAAAAAAACAAGAAACCAGAGTTAAAGTTAAAATGTGTCGTTCATACAACGCATGCCGCATGATGAGCCTGTAGATCAGTTATATTTCGCATGCGACGCTGCCTCGGCTCGCTAACACTGTTCCGCACACCTAGGGCACGCGTGCCAACGTTGGCACGCCGGGTGGAATCGGCTGGCAGGCGGCCAGATTCTGAAAGAAGTTTTTTTCCCCCCCCTTTGGTAACAAAATAACTGCATTTCTCTTCAATGTGCACGTTATAAAATAAAGTTTTCTGTGCTAAGGCTTCAAACCGAAATTGCGATTTGAAACCATGCCATTAGCAAATCACAACGGCCGCGATTATGGATTAATTTAATCAATATTCAACCGGAGCGAATCTGGTCCAATGTTTCTGTGCTGCGCAATGCCCAATCAGTGTGTCTGCAGTGCTTGTGTGCACGCACGCGGAGCAGAGCAAGTTGTTTTGCTCCCAAAGCAGTAAAAAGTCACGTTGCGCGGCTGTCTGGTTGCTGGTCAACGCATACCGTCTGTGTCTGCAGAGCCCGCGGACCCCCGGTATGTCAGCCTAACCAGACAACAACCACGCTGAAATTATGGCGTTTCGACTGTTATGTGGCTTCATACAGTTAACGTTAGCCTCTCTGTCAATATTGTTAGCATAACGTTTAGCTCATGTGTGCTGCTGCTGCTGCTGCTGCGCGCGTGCGCACGCGCGTGTGTGCGGGTGTGTGTGTGTCGGAGCGGTGTAGTTTGAGCAGAAGGCTCTGAGTTTGAGGGTGACCAGATGTCCCGTTTCTGTGGGACAGTCACAGGGTGACCAGATGTCCCGTTTCTGTGGGACAGTCACAGGGTGACCAGATGTCCTTCTTTGCGTGGCACAGTCTCTCATTTCAAAGGCTTTTCAGTCATCCCACAAATTGAGACCCTGTCCCACATGGTGACTGAGAGACTACAGTTGGCAATTGTCCTAATAGTCCCATACAGTTGGCATTCTGTTGTAAAGTTCTCTCAATGTCTCTTTTCATGCTGGATGTGATTTTAAGCCTGTTAAAATAGGACATGTCATGAAAAAGACATGTCATGACACCCTATACCTGAAAAGGAAAGAAATTAATTATAAAACGTAATGGCCTATCTGGTTCCTTAGAATAAAAGGTCAGGGCCTGGAGTCAGATGATGATAGTGGTGAAAAGTAGCTGTTATAGAGGTGAGTGGTGTAAACACATGAGTGAGGGGCTGTGTTGCTGTTTTTCACCCCAAAGCGTAGCCTACGGTATTGTAATTATACAACACATGCACGTGCACATGCACGTGCACGCGCACGAGCACAGACTCGAAGCCTCACCACCTTGACTAAACAATTTTCTGGGGGAAACACTGGTTTGACGTACATGTGCTAATGCTGACCGCTGTGTCAATACCCAAATTATAACATATTGATTTCAGCTGTTACAATTCCAAACATGCAAGTTTACATCTAATTATAAAGTAATATATTACATATTATGTTACTTTTGCACCAAAGGGAAGTACCAAATGGGCCCTTATGGGTCCATTTGGTTTCATTTTACGCTCTCAAGAGTTAAATTATTTAACATCTGAATTACTTACTTTTCAAGAATCTACAGTTCTACACATTTAGAAAATGTGTAGGAAACGTTTTGCCAGTTAGCTCCTAAATCGTGGACAAAAATCCTTTGTTTTGGGTTCGAGAGAATAAAACTCAACATCAAATGGTGGTCTGTGGCTAAAATGCAGAATAAATAGTGGGCCCTGGTATTGAAAAAGGTTGAAAACCCCTGGTGTAGGATATTAGAGCAGGCAGTAGCATCTCCCACCCCTGCCCCCTCCCTACCCTCATCCTCCATTATGAATTCATACCATAACTTAAATGGTGGTGGTGTTGCGGAAATCCTGCCAGGGGCCCTAACACACACACGCACACACGCACGCACACACACGCACGCACGCACACACACGCACGCGACCTCAAGTTCAGATGAATGTGAATACAGATGTGAGCACACATCAAAGCAGCGAACACGCCTATGGGCACAACCCTCTGTGTGTGTGTGTGTGTGTGTGTGTGTGTGTGTGTGTGTGTGTGTGTGTGTGTGTGTGTGTGTGTGTGTGTGTGTGTGTGTGTGTGTGTGTGTGTGTGTGTGCGCGCGTGTGTGCGTGTGTGCGCGCGCGTGCGTGTGTCTTCACGGTGGAAGTAATACTGATTCGTTTTTAACTAAAGCACCGCATGGGGTGCGAGTTCTCTGGACCGTTGTAGTGTATTGGGACAAGGGATGGTTCCAATGTGAATGCATGCGTACTGTACCTAAAGAAGGAAGACGACTGTTTTTGTTTGTTTTTTGAAGACGTGGCATAATTTGTAGTCAACTAAAAAGTAACAGACGGATGGATGGATGGATGGATGGATGGATGGATGGATGGATGGATGGATGGATGGATGGATGGATGGACGGACAGAGTGCATTTGCTAACAGTGTGTGTGTGAATGGGGTTCTGTTGGCTCTATGCTTCTCCAGCAGTGCGAGCGACTTGGCGCATAGGAGTGAAGGGGACTATCCTAACTCTCCCACTATAAGGCTCTGGCTGGACCCAAAGCCCAATCTGAATCATACCTAGTTGGGGCCAGGCCGCTGTATTGGTGAACGGTTCAATTCAAAACAGTCCATCTCAGTGTGAATCCCCTATTAGGACCCTGAGAGTCATTTTTTAGGGCTCTGTATGGACCTCAGGGACCACTGTAGCCATGGCAGGGTGGAAAGGACCTATAACAAGGGTTTTCATATAGGGCCCACTATTTAATCAGCATTTGAGCCACAGACCACCATTTGAGGACATTTTAGGCCCACAGACCCCAAAAGCTAAAGATTTATTTTTGCTTTTGTCCACAATTCCAGGCTGGATTTGGGAAACAAAACAGGAAAACATACAGATCAAAATGATCATTTAATCTTCTAGTTGTGTAGACTTGGGCTAATTAAAGGTAGGGGAAGTGATTTCACTTTTGTCAGATATCACCCAAAAAATATTTTTTTTCTGTTAAAATGCTCTATTATAAGGTGTGGAAACCACATATGGAGTTTCCCCCTCCCCCACGTTAGCAGAGGAGCTAATAAAAGTTCCCCAGGTCACCACAATTCTCCTCCAATCAGGAGAGAGCAGCAGGTTCACATAGTGTAGCTACTTTTGGGGGCCCCTAGTGCACCAGGATGGTACTACACCATGAATTTCAAATCACTTCCCCTACCTTTAAGATGAATATTTTAACTCTTGAGAGCGTAAAAATGAAACCAAATGGACCCGCAAGGGTCCATTTGGTTTCATTTTTACGTTCTCAAGAGTTACGTCTGGTTAACCAACTTAGCAGGGGACCACCTGGAACCCTCTCAAGGACCACTGGTGGTTGCCGGATCACCTGTTAAAAAAAACCCTGGCCTATAAGGTTACATACAAAAAAAGCAATGTAACGTGTGACCTCATGAATACAATTCCATTATGAATTCAGCTCATGAATTAAGCAGCAGGGGTTGTTGTTCAAATCCTGCATGCCAAAGGGCCCTAGCAAATGCGCACAGGCAGATGCACATGTGCACACACACACACGCACGCAGGCACACACACACACACACACACAAGCATCAACGCTATGCGTGCAACCAAGTGGGGCAGTGAAATAAAAAATAAAAACCACTGAGGTCACCCCCAGTGTGACATAACAGCAAAATGGCCACGGTGTGAGTTGGGTCAACGGCTTCCCTGAAGTTTTATGTAAAGCAGTCTTTTAAGCTTTTTCATGCCAAGGATCCCCACATTGAGGTGAACTTTTGGCCGTGGACCCCCATATGGAAAGGTTTTCTGTGCCAGAGAAGGGAAGATTTGGAAAAAACTGGGTAATGGTGACTCTATAATATGAATTAATTTAGCTAAGGGGTCGCCTGGACCGTTCAGCTAATTCCAAACATGCACCCATGACCCGCTTTAATTACTTCAGTCTAGCCTACATTACAGTATATGCAGCTTAATGGAAAATATTCAAATGCTTTACGTCCAATGTATTTGTATTTAGTTCATAACTGTAACTAAATGCAAAATATGCGGCGAACCAAGCACTCAAAAAGATGTGAAAATGAGGAGAGGGTGAATATAAAATCAAGGTTTTATATAAAGGTATTATAGGCAACTTTTTAGCCAAAAATCAATAAATCATAATGTATATATATAGCTATATTTTGTTGCCTTTTCCCCTCTACGTCGCTTTTACTTTGATGCTGCAGCTGTTTCCCTGCAGACAGACACTTGCTTTGCCCTGCAGACCGCCCAGAACTTTATTGTTGTCAGCAAATAATTGATGTCGGGCAAAGTGATTTTGGGTCTCATGCCCCTTTAAAAAGCCAACTTTTTTTTTAACTCACAAAGACTCTTCATCAGGGCTGGTACTGTATAGAATTATACTGTATTTGCCTAAACTATAAAATGTATAGTGGAACTATAGCGTTCCTCTGGAGTGAGTGTGGAACTATAGTGGCCCTCTGGAGTGAGTGTGGAACTATAGCGGTCCTCTGGAGTGAGTGTTGGAACTATAGTGGCCCTCTGGAGTGAGTGTGGAACTATAGTGGTCCTCTGGAGTGAGTGTGGAACTACTGTATAGTGGTCCTCTGGAGTGAGTGTTGGAACTATAGTGGCCCTCTGGATTGACTGTGGAACTATAGTGACCCTCTGGAGTGAGTGTGGAACTATAGCATTCCTCTGGAATGAGTGTGGAACTATAGCGTTCCTCTGGAATGAGTGTGGAACTATAGCGTTCCTCTGGATTGACTGTGAAATTATAGTGACCCTCTGGAGTGAGTGTGGAACTACTGCATAGCGGTCCACTGTAGTGCGTGTGGCACTATAGTGGTCATCTGAAGTGAGTGTGGAACTATAGCAGTCCTCTGAAGTGGCTGTGGAACTATATAGTGGTCCTCTGGAGTCAGTGTTGCAATAACAGTGGTCCTCTCCATCGCCCAAGTCGCCATGGACCCCCTGGTCTGACTCACCTGAGGCCGTAGAGCACGGTGCCGTCCGGGTGCAGGCGGATCATGCGGTTCTTGACCGTCACCCCGTGGACGAAGGACTTCTTGTCGTTGATGAAGTAGGTGTCAGGCACCCACAGCTGGTCGGCCACGCGGTTGTCCAGCGTCAGGTTGAGGGGGATGCCCGTGTAGGAGAGCCTCTTGTCTCGCCACGACTGCTGGAAGTACATGGTGATGGTGTAGTCCTATGGAAGTGGAGCACAGCATGTGGAAGTACGTTAACAGGATGTGGGCCAAAGGCATAAACACAAGACACAAACAAGCATTTACCTGTAGGTAAAGGTCGCCAAAGCTTTGTTTAAGGTTTTCAACCTTTTTGACACCAGGGACCACAGCATTTGAGCCACAGACGACCATTTGATGACATTTTAGCCCCAAAGACCCCCAAAGAACTAAAACAAATATTTCATTTGTTCACAATTCCAGGCTGGATTTTACAAACAAAACAGTGTAGACTTCTTAATTAAATAGTGCTAATTTAGATGAATATTTTAACTCTTGAGAGTGTGAAAAATTTTACATTCTCAAGAGTTACATCTGGTTAACCAACTTTCCATCATTTAGCCTGGGGACCACCTGGAACCCTCTCAGGGACCACTGGTGGTCCCCGGACCACCTGTTGAAAACCCCTGGTTTAATCCAATGATTAATCACCCTGGGCGGCGTTAAAATGAAACCAAATGGACCCTTACGGGTCCATTTGGTTTCATTTTACCGCTCTCAAGAGTTAAATTATATTTAAACATCTGAATTACGTAATTTTCAAGGGTCCACACAATTTAAAAAAATGGAGAATGATTGTTATTTTGACCAACGTTTTGCCAGTTCTTTTTCGCAATTGTGGACGAAAACGTGAAAGTTCTTAGTTTTGCGTGCAAGAAACTCAACTCAAGATCATGAACTGTCAACTCAAACCTCAAATACTGTTTTCAAATGTCAGTAATAGCATAAACAGGAAAACCTTCCAATTCTTCCTTTCTATTTTTCATTATAACTGCATTATTCTTAAACACTATAACAGTAAGCTCAAACTTTCTAGGGGGCCTTGAAATGGATTTTCAGTAATGGAACAATCACATTTTTGATGTGTAGATCTTGTTGAGCCACTCATTCTGAAAGTAGCTCTCAAGTCAAAAAAGTGTGGGCACCCCTGGTGTACTGTATGTCATACAGCAGTGGACCCCCAGGGGCACTTGAGGCAGTTCCAGGGGCTCCCCAGCTACATGATAATTAGGAACCAAATGGTTCTAATTTCTCTATTCTTTGTTGCTCTTTTTGCGCCATTTGTTCGATGTGTTTTCTGCTGTAGTGACTAGTGTGACATGTGCTGTTGTATTATTTGCCACTGAAGGAAGCCAAAGAAAAGATTTTACTCTCATGTACCTGTACACAAGATGTATTAAAATTTAAATCCAATTCACAGGGCTTTACTGGCATGAGAAAACAAACTGTATGTTTACATTGGCAAAGCAAAAACAATACAAGTCAAAACAAAAATTACGAATAGAGATGGCAGATATTATCGGCCCTCCGATATTATCGGCCGATAAAAGCTTTCAAATTTCATATCGGAAAATATCGGTATCGGTATTTACAAACTGGAAATTATGACTATTTACAGAGATGTAGACTCAGCGCTACGGTCATGTTTATACCATTACTTTTGTACTTTACTCAAGTAGGCTACATGTTGAATTTATAGTTGTATGGAGTATTTCTAGGCTATAACATGAATTCGTATTTATACTAAATGTTTATTTATATTAAATATTTGTATAGTAATAGTTTCTGTTATTTTTCCACCACTGGAGGCCGCATATATTGGTATCGGTTGATATCGGTTGATATCGGTATCGGGAATTAGAAGTTGGATAATATCGGGATATCGGATATCGGTAAAAAAAGTCAATATCGGGCATCTCTAATTACAAACATTTGAAAGTCACAATCTGCAATAAATCAATCAATTCCTATACACCAAGATCGATCGATGCAAGAGTACACACAATGATTATTCTTCGTGGTGGTTGTGTTCCATTCGAAATCAACAAACAATCAACAACAACAACAACGCTGCCCTTTAGTCCCACAATGTGATCGGTCAGCCGGCTCACGTTTGCGTGACTCATCGCTGTAGCAACATACACCCACCCTGCTGCCTGGCCTCCTGACTGTGTGCCTACGCACGCACACACGCATGCACGTACGCACGCACGGCATATCCTCTAGTGTCCTGAACGCGTTTTGGTGTTTTATCTGTTGAAAAATAGCAGATCAACAAGCTCATGTCGCGCCACCGAGTGGCGCGACATGAGCTTGTTGTTCTGCTATTTTTGAAAAATTGTGAAAATGTGCTGCAAATCTCTGAATACATTATTTTGGAAACAAACATTTTATCTCAATTTTTCGCTTCTGGGGAACCCCGAGAACAACATGTTTTCAGATGGCGGTCTGCAGCCAAATATGGATAATTCTGGTGGTCCTTGGCTAGAAATATGTCAGCATCACTGACACAGGAGCACAGATTTTTCAGAAAAACTAGAATCTAGTGTCAGAAACTATAGAATCTAGTGTCAAAAACTCGATTCTAGCATCAGAAAGTAGATTCTAGTGTCAAAAAGGAGATCCTATAGCATCAGAAACTATCATTTAGTGTCAATAACTAGAATCTAGTGTCGGAAATTACTGTAGTGAATGAAACTCGAATCGAGGGTCAGGACTCAATGGGATATGTGGGATGTGTTTACACATGCATGTGTGCACGCAACCATGTGTGCGTGTCTGATCAGTGTGCACTCGTCTGTGTCAAAGGGCGCCCATGTGTTTTGTACTCAACAGACACATGGACGCCCTTTCACGTGCGTGCATGGTTGCACACACACACACAGACACACAAACACACGCACGTGCACGCATACATGCACAAACACACGCACACAGTTTCTGTCTCTCACGAGAGTGAGATCAGCGGAAGTCGGACATATGGAGGGCAAAGACAGAGAGACAGAGTGTATGTCTGTGTGTGTGTGTGTGTGTGTGTGTGTGTGTGTGTGTGTGTGTGTGTGTGTGTGTGTGTGTGTGTGTGTGTGTGTGTGTGTGTGTGTGTGTGTGTGTGTGTGTGGGGGGGGGGGTCCGTGTGTGTGATTCAGTCTCCCACACAGTGTGAGACAGTGTCTTGTTGGACGCTGTCAGGTGGAAATGTGGGAGGAAGACAAAAATAGACGCGCGCTCCAACAACAAATCCAACGCACCCATTTTTAGTCACAAGCAGTTCTGCAGAAATATACTCACAGTTGCCCCCCCCCCCCCCCCCCCCCCCCGCACACACACACTTAAAAACATATTAATCCCATGCAGGCCTTCAGACACACATAAACTCGCAATGCGTCAAGCTAGTGAACATCAGAATATTTAATTTTTTGTGATCCGCGCATTAACAGTGGGTGGGACACCATCGCTGATCTTCGCCTACATTTCATCGCCTAAACCAGGGGTTTTCAACCTTTTTCATCTCAGGGACCACCATTTATTCCGGATTTGAGCCACGGACCACCATTTGAGGCCCCACAGACCCCAAATCTAAAGATTTATTTTGCTTTTGTCCACAATTCCAGGCTGGATTTTGGAAGAAGACAAGCAAAACATACATTCCAAAATGGCTAATTCAGATGATGATTTTTTTTTAACTCTTGAGAGTGTAAAAATGAAACCAAATGGACCCGCCAGGGTCCATTTGGTTTCATTTTTACGTTCTCAAGAGTTACATCTGGTTAACCAACTTAGCTGGGGACCACCTGGAACCCTCTCAAGGACCACTGGTGGTCCCCGGACCACTGTTTGAAAACCTCTGGCCTAAACCGTTTCACCTGATTTGCTATGTGGTGGTGGAGCGAGCTCTGACATTCTCTAGGTATAATGTTGGCTGGTGGTTCAGAGTTTGACGGGTTTTTCTTCCGGCGCGTTGGGTTTGAGGCGTCAGGTCAGTTCCTTTAGTTCAGGGGTTTTCAACCTTTTTGATCCCAGGGCCCACCATTTATCTAGCATTTGAGCCACGGACCACCATTTGAGGACCTTTTGGCCCCACAGACCCCAAAAACTAAAGATTTATTTTGCTTCTGTCCATGACCATTAATGTTCTAGTTGTGTGGATTAGGACTAATTCACATGAGGGATATTCTAACTCTTGAGAGTGTAAACATGAAACCAAATGGACCCGGAAGGGTCCATTTGGTTTCATTTTTACATTCTCAAGAGTTACATCGGGTTAACCAACTTAGCTGGGGACCACCTGGAACCCTTTCAGGGACCACTGGTGGTCCCCGGACCATCTGTTGAAAACCCCATGCTTTAGTTGAATCCACGATTGCCCAGTTTGGGTTTTCCCTCGGAAGGGAATTTGAATTGAACCGCACAGCCCGTGGCAACAACACACAGATAATGATGTAGCCGTGGTGAGGTGTGCTGCGTCTAAACAAACCCAGTGACCACCAGTCAAGTTACCTAGTACACATAATATGACTTTAACTAAATAGGAAAGCAGTCCAAAAAAAAAAAAAAAAAACTAAATTACCAGAAGCTTTGTAATGCAGGGGCGAGAAAATAACAAGGTCCGACATAACAAACACGTGGTAGAACTCCACAGGAAAGCCACAAAACATGAAGGAATGAGCAGACAGTCTTATGGGTTGATTGTAGGAGTGTGCACAGGTGAGACTGACGAGGGAGTTGTAAACAGGTGAGTGAAGGGCACTGCAGAAGGCCCAGCCAGACTACAGGATTGCACATTCCAACTTTCGGCCGGAAGTGTGACGTCACGTCCTCCTTTTTTGAATGGGTTTCAATGGGAACCTCCGGCTAGTTCCTGTCTGAATTTCGGCCACAGGCGGGTCTTTCCTGCTGCCTGAGCACTGTCCGAAATTCAGACAGGAAGTAGCAGGAAGTGCCCATTGAAACCCATTCAAAAAAGGAGGACGTGACGTCACACCCCGGTCCGAGACTTGGACTTTGCAAAACCCTGTGTAGAGGCAGCCACAGGGTCTGTGAGCCCAACCATGACAAATGTACAGTATCTTATCCTAGGCAGGGGCGTTTTTGCCATTAGGCAGACTAGGCAGTTGCCTAGGGCGCCACAAGGGGGAAGGGGGCAACGATGAGGAGAGGGGGAGCAAGGGGAGGGGGCGATCACCAGACATGCTTGAAAAGGATCCCATTTAAAACACATATAGGGCTCCATTTTCGTTACAATCTAAACCCCTAATCCTAAACCCCTTATCATTTTTTTTTACTCTTTTGAAAAACTTTTTGGAATAGTTCAACTATTGACACATTGTGAGCTTGTAGACTGGGTGGCCATTTAAACTATTGAAAAATGTTCTTTTTTAATAGCTTAAAAAGGCAAGGAAGTTAAGGGATAAGGGGTTTAGCGGTGACGGTGAGCCCATAATATGTTATTTAGTTTAAAAATAGTTCATAATTTTATCCCTTGGGGGGCGCCATTTTACAGGAGATTTCCCTGGAGCCCACCCTTACCAAATGGACCCGTAAGGGTCCATTCGTAAGGGGGAAAATCTTGCCCAGGGAAAATCTTGCCTAGGGCTCCAAATTGCTTAGAAATGCCACTGATCCTAGGCCAGATCTGACTAGTATCATATCTAACTATGATATGACTTAAGTTGACCTGCACTCGATCTGACTCATTCTCATTCATCCAGGGACGTGAGTCTTAGTGGACAGGATTTGTGTTGCTTGAAATCAGATGTTATTCTGGGCTAGTTGCTAGCGAAGCGTAGAATATTTTCATGTCGCTGGATGAGGTTTTGTCCACAATTCCATGCTGTAGTTGGGAGATAATGGGGAAGACGATCAAAATGACAATTGGTGCAGTGACTTATGTAATGCTAGAGGGACGCCAGTGGCTGTCAGGGGTAGAGCGACCGGATGGGAACCCTGTGGGGTCCCCCAGAGTCAGTGTCATAGTGCCCTTGGGCAAGGCTGTGAACCTCTAATTGCTCCCAGTGTGCAGGGTTGGGGCGCCTCGCCTGGTTTCCACCGGGACTGCTGTGTGAATGGGTGAACGTAAATCAGGGGTGTCAAACTCAGATACAGAGTGGGCCAAAATTTAAAACTGAACAAAGCCGCGGGCGAAGTTTGAACAAACTCACCTTTTAAAGGGGAATTCCACCCATTTTCTAAATTTTATTTTAAATGGGTCTGAAAGAAAAATCATTAACATGGTGAAATACATCTTGGTGATGACATCTGATGTACTGTATTTCACCATGTTAATGATTTTTTCAGACCTACATTTTTAGGAAATACAGAATTGGGGGAACTTTTTTTTTAATCATGTCCACACAACATCTCTAAGGTATATTAATGACATGTGTTGAAAATGGGTGGAGTTCCCCTTTAATTTGATAATGTCTCAAGGGCCAAATGAAATTACACGGCGGGCCAAATTTGTCCCTCGGGCCAGAGTTTGACATCTCTGTAAGGCAGTGCTTTTCAACCTTTTTCATTCCAGGGCCAACTATTTTTTCTGCATTTTAGCCAGCATATGATGTTGAGTTTAGTCTCTGACCCAAAACTAAGAATTTCCAAGTTTGTGAGTGACCACAATTTAGGAAAGATAAACTGGCAAGACTTTGGTCAAACTAACAATTCTACATTATCTAAATGAGCTTACATTTGAGTTATGATGTCTCGTCTTTATGTATGAGTGATTGCCTTGTGTTTTTGTTCTTGCTTATTGTAAATTGCTCTGGATTAACAGTGTCTCCTAAATGCCTATAAAAATTGTTGTTACATACAGTAGTGACGTTTTAAGTTACTTCGCCCCACTGCAAATAAATCACCAAATGCTGCAAACTGTCAGGCTGATTTTTGTTTTCCAGAAAAACTGTAACTTTTACATCAAGGAGACAGTATAGATTTTTTCACTTTTTTAGGAAAAGTAGTTGACTAGACGTCAAAGTCAAGGAAAGCCAAATATAAGGTACAGACACTTCAGAAGGTCTGCACATCTCACATGCACACACGCACGTGCACATGCGCGCGCGTACGCACACACACACACACGTGCGTGCACGTGCGTGTGATGGATTAGCCTGTCTCCACATAGTACAGTGTGTGGTCGATTCATCGCTGTCATGTAATAATAATAATAATAATAACTTGAATTTATATAGCGCCTTTCAAGAACCCAAGGACGCTTTACAAAAGTCAACTACATTCGACAACTATATGCCATAGGCCTGAGAGAATAAATGTCTTTTCAAGGCAGTCTTAAAAGAGTCCAGTGATGTAGCATGGCGAATCTCTATTGGGAGAGAGTTCCACAGGGTGGGGGCTGCCACACTGAACGCTCTGTCCCCAAAGGTTCGCTTGGCAGCTTTAGGAACAGAGAGGAGGTCCAAATTGGTGGAGCGCAGGTTCCGTTTCACAGGAGCTTTATGGAGGAGGTCCGAGAGGTATTGTGGAGCCAGAGCGTTTTGACACTTGTAGGTGAGAAGGAGTAGTTTATAGTTGATTCGGAACTTTACCGGAAGCCAGTGGAGTTGTTTCAGAGTGGGGGTGATGTGTTGCCAATGTTTGATGTGGGTGAGAACTCTGGCAGCTGAGTTCTGGACATACTGCAGCCTGTCCAGGTACTTGCTCGGGGTCCCAAACAGAACTCCATTGCAGTAGTCCAGACGGGAGGTAACAAATGCATGAATAAGCATCTCTGCCACGGAGTCGGAGAGTGAAGGGCGAAGTTTGGAAATGTTCTTGAGGTGGTAGAAGGCTGATTTGGTTATGGATTTGATGTGTGAGTGGTAGGAGAGGGTTGAGTCCAGAATGATGCCCAGGTTGCGGACTTCCAGAGATGGAGTTATGGAGCTGCCATCAACGTCCAGCAGGAGATGTCCAACTTTCTGGAGCAGTGCCTTGGGAGCCACAACCATGAGCTCAGTCTTTGAACTGTTAAGTTTGAGAAGATTAGTGGTCATCCAGGCTTTTATTTCAGTGAGGCAATAGACAAGGGACTGAGGGGGAAGCAGAGTGGAAGGTGAAGTGCTGAGATACAGTTGGGTATCATCAGCGTAGCAATGGAAGTTCAGACCATGGTGGCGGATAATCTGACCGAGGGGGAGCATGTAAATGGTGAACAGTAGTGGACCAAGTACGGAGCCTTGTGGAACACCGTGGTTAACTGGGGCTGGGTGAGATCTGGAGGAATTGATAGCAACAAACTGTTGTCTGTTGGAGAGATATGACTGGAACCAGGAGAGTGCTATGTCTGTGACGCCTAGGCAGGTGGTGAGGCGATCAAGTAGGATGGTGTGGGAGACGGTGTCAAAAGCTGCGGAGAGGTCCAAAAGAACCACAATGCTGACCAGGCCGGAATCAGCAGCAATGAGAAGGTCATTGGTGATCTTTAATAGGGCGGTCTCCGTGCTGTGGTGAGTTCTGTATGCAGATTGGAGTGGTTCGAAAAGGCTGTGGTTGGACATGTGTTGTTGGATTTGGGCTGCAACTACTCTCTCCAAGATTTTACTAAGGAAAGGCAGGTTCGAAATTGGCCGGTAGTTGCTCAGCTCCTCAGGGTCCAACCCTGGCTTTTTGAGAATCGGAGTGATAGAGGCAATTTTGAGGCTGGAGGGCACTTTGCCTGATTCCAGTGAGGAGTTTATGATGTCCATGATGAAGGGGCAGAGTGTAGGTAGACACTTCTTCACCAAAGCTGTGGGCATGGGGTCCAGAGAACAGCTGGAAGAGTTGGCCTTGGTGACCAACTCAGTCACCATAGCAGTATCCACAGTAGTGAAGGAGGACAACTGGCACGTTGGATTACAGGCAGCCCCTGGAGCAGCGCCCTGCTGCCCAGGTATGTGTGGAGTGGAGTCGGGTGCCACAAGCTGCTGATGGATGGAGTCAACCTTAGCTTGAAAGAAGTCCAAGAACCTGCAGCAGAGGTCCGTGGCGGTGGCACCTGAAGGGTCCGTGACACTCAGGGGGCGAAGAAGGCGGTTGATGGTGGAGAACAACCTTCTCGGACTGTTCTGCTGAGAACCAATAAGGGTGGAATAATATTGGGTCTTAGTCCGGGTGAGGGCAACCTTGTAGGCATCCACATGGTCTTTGTACAAGAGACGATGGACAGTGAGGCCAGTCCGTTTATAAAGCCTCTCCAGCTGCCGGCCAGAGGCCTTCAAGGTGCGGAGCTCAGCAGTGTACCAAGGAGCTGGGCGGTTGAAGGAGACAGTCCGGGTTAATAGGGGGGCAAGGGAGTCCAGGCTGAGGGATATGGCAGCATTGAAGTGGGTTACCAGTCCATCCACCGTGGTGTTGGGAGGAGTCGCCACCATAGAAGTGGCGATCAGGGCAGACAGGGCTGGTGCACTCACTTGCTTAATGTTCCGGAAGGTTATTGTACGTCCAGGGTGGTGTTTTGGTATAGAGGCAGGTAGTGTATACACAATGGCACGATGGTCAGAGAAGCCCAGGTCCAGGCACTCCAGGTTGGAGGGAGGTGTGCCAGTGGAGCAGACAAGGTCCAATGTGTGGCCTCGGTTGTGAGTGGGGCCCTGCACATGCTGCGTGATGTTAAAACAGTCCAACAGTGACAGAAACTCTGTCGCAAACGTGTTAGTACTGATGTCCACGTGTATGTTCATGTCCCCAAGCAGGTGTGTAGATGGACACAAGGCACAGACAGGTGTGAGCAACTCAGATAATTCAGACAGAAAGACAGATTGTTTTGTTTTGGGTGGACGGTATACAAGGACAAACTGCATCTGGGAGAAACCAGAGAGTGTGAAGCCCATACACTCAAATGAGGTGACAGTAGGCATGCTGACCTCTTTAATTCTGATGTCAGCTCGATGTATAATAGCCAGTCCACCACCACGCACTAAACGAGGCTTATGTAGATACACATAGCCTGGGGGCGTGGCTTTATTGAGCGCAACAAAATCCTGTTCTGCCTGCCATGTTTCAGTGAGACAGAGAATATGAATATTTCTGTCAATTATGGTCTCAGAAATTAATCCAGGTTTATTGTTGATTGATTGAGCATTCAGCAGCATGAACGTTGCATTGTTTATTGCAGAGGCAGGATGGGTGGGGGGAGTGACGCTGTCAACACAGACAAGTGGGCGGAGATTGCCTCGACACACGTGGAGTTTGTTGTGATGACGTCGCTCAAAACCAGAAGTCCCGACAGACTGTATAGTTGGAATAGTTGACTGAGAATAAATGAAATTACGCCGCGAGCCCCTGTGTATGTACCGGGGTCGACGCACAAGTCCAAGGGATTTAATCACAGCATGGGAGTCAGGAGTGGAATAGCAGGCAAGTTTGTGAAGTTCCGCGGAGGAGTACTTTATTATCCTCGTAGTCATCTTCCACCATGCGAGGCAGCTACTGTTTGTTTTAACTACCGATGGAAGGGGAAACATCGTGGTCGTCTTCGGGTCGTATCACGGACACATGAAGATCCACAGAGTCGTTTGAAACGCGGAGAATCACTTGTTGCCGACTCCTAGCAGGATTAGCCTAGCAGCCATCCACTGAACAGCTGATCGGTGGTTACCGAGGGAGACAACTGCACAATGAAGTGGTGAGTGCAGAAATTGTCCGATCGTTAAACTGTGCAAATAATCCAGCTGAAGGAGGACATTCGTAGTGAAAAATGATCGTTGAAAGACTCGTTGAAAAGACACAAATACAGGTTTAGGCTGAGGTTGAGGAGCGGCGACATTCACGCCAGCGTCCCCTCTGTCTTCTGTAATAACCTTGTATCTCTATTGTTTCAATTTTTAGGATTTTCGGAAAATTAAAGGTAGGGGAAGTGATTTCACTTTTGTCAGATATCACCCACAATTTTTTTTCTGTTAAAATGCTCTATTATAAGGTTAGCAGAGGAGCTAATAAAAGTTCCCCAGGTGGAGGGTGAATTCTCCTCCAATCAGGATCGAGCAGCAGGTTCACATAGTGTAGCTACTCTTGGTCGCCCCTAGTGCACCAGGCAGGTACTACACCATGAATTTCAAATCACTTACCCTATACCTTTAAATGTAGGTACGTATGTGATCCATAACTGGTCGAATAAAATAAAACATTATATTTTAAAAGATTAAGTCACTGTATTCTGATAGCAACCGTAGTAGTAGTAGTAGTAATCAGTGTGTATAGTAAGAGTGTTTGTTCAGTAACAGGACTCTCTCCCTGTCTCTCCCATACTTTAATAAATTATAAGTGTTATATAAAAGTCTACAAAAGTTTGAAAATGTTAAATTTCACCCATTTACCCATTCATTATTGGTTTCAATTTAAATGTATTGTGTTCCAAATCATAGTTATATATATATATATATATATATATATATATATATATATATATATATATATATATATATATATATATATATATATATATATATATATATATACTACAGTACATGTGTTTCAGTTAAAAAAAAAAGGGGGTCTGAAAGAAAAATCATGGTGAAATGGTGAAATACATCTTTGTGATGTCATCAGATGTATTTCATCATCTTAATGATTTTTTTTTTCAGACCTCCATTTTTAGGAAATACAGAATTGGGGGAACTTGTTTTTTTATCATGTCCACACAACATCTCTAAGGTATATTAATGACATATTAAAATGTTGAAAATGGGTGGAGTTCCCCTTTAAACTTAATTTCATAAAGCCATCATTACTTCCAACTTCATTAATTTAACCTGCCCTGTACGTCATCTAATATACTGTACTATCCTTCCTGCCTACAGCAGTGCTCTCCCTGGGAAGGAAGTTGGAGCATGTGGTGCGTTCGTTTTGGCCCGCTGCCCCGCACCATGTGGCCAGTTTCCATCCATGACCTCACTCCATATCCCACACCACAGTGCCAACGGGCTGCTGGGGGGAGACGGGTGGAGGATGCACAGGTGAGGACGTGGCTGGGGAGGTTTGGACCGGGGCTGGGCAACTTAAACATTGGAAAGGGCCACTATGGTTCTACATTCACTCCACAAGACTGCTAGTTCCACGCTAACTCCTCAGGACCACTATAGTTCCACACTCACTCCAGAAGACCGCTATAGTTCCACACACAGTCCACAGGCTGCTAGTTCCACACTCACTCCAGAGGACCACTATAGTTCCACACCCACTCCACAGGCTGCTAGTTCCACACCCACTCCAGAGGACCGCTATAGTTCCACACCCACTCCACAGGACCGCTATAGTTCCACACTCACTTCAGAGGACCACTGTAGTTCCACACTCACTCCAGAGGGCCGCTATAGTTCCACACTCACTCTAGAGCAGTGGTGTCAAAGTCATTTGGGGTGGGGGCCGCATTGGACTTCATGTGACTTCATGGGGGCCGGAGCGCCGCGGTGCAACCAGTCGCAGACCGCAAGCATGCACGGCACACGCATGTTTATGTACACAGCCGTTACTTCTATACAGTATATCATACAAGTCATATTTATTATTAAGAATAGCTATTAATATATATTAATGACTTTCAATATTGGTTTTAGCCTAGATTAAGACATTTGCTATGAAAGATGCTATTTTTATTTACAGAGCATCAATAAACCATACTAAAATAGCATTTAAATTTCAAATACTAAATTTAAGTAAGTATGTGTAGTTAACTAAGTATAGTTCTCGCTTATCCACCCTTGTACTGCTGAAGTATATTTCTCGGTTATACACCCTTGTACTGCTGAAGTATAGTTCTCGGTTATACACCCTTGTACTGCTGAAGTATAGTTCTCTGTTATACACCCTTGTACTGCTGAAGTATAGTTCTCGGTTATACACCCTTGTACTGCTGAAGTATAGTTCTCGGTTATACACCCTTGTACTGCTGAAGTATCCACCTTTTGATTATGGCCCATAATGCATTGTGATTGTGTGTGCGGCAGATCCTGGGGAGGGGTCGCGGGAGGAGTCGAGGAGGGAAGCCTCGCCTTCATGGGGACAGGCTTTCCCCCTTGTCCCCTCCTATGATCCCCTCCCATAAGTGCCGGCTCAATTGATGTTTGTTGTAATGCCGATGTGATGCCAGTGCCAACAGAGCCTCGTTAGTCTAGTGGACTGCTGCGCAGGCTTGAAATCTGTGCATCTATGCTTCGTGGGTTCAAATCCTGCTGTTGCCACATTTATTTTTTCCCCCAACAACCGCGGACTTTACATGTTCAATAAATATAATCAAAGTTAGGTTTAGGAATAGTTTTATTAAGGTTTTCGGTCCAAAACACAGCCCAGCGCTCCTTCTGCACTGACAACCAATCACCAATAACGGACCCATCCGAGGGGAAAAAAACGCTGCGCACACTCTAAAGCCATTTGGGAGAGGACTTGCGACATTAAGGGGGTCAGAAAGTAAGCGCTCGAGCGCTGTTCATGCAGCCTGAAAGAGGAACAACCTGGATACAATGTTTTCAACGAGGGCGATGCAAATAAGAACTATTTTAGGCATGTGTACAGCATGTTAACTGTTTTAACGTGTTGAACAGTAACAACTAAAGTCTTCGTAATGATTATGTTGTGAATAAAGGGATTTAAGATCTTTAAAGCTAGGCTGCTGCCTGTGTCCATTGCACTGCCTACCGCCGGTACAGGACTTGTCTCTATTTGTTGTCCCCATTCTCAGTAGAAGTATAGGCCTATGTGGAAGATCCGCCATTGGACTGACCCCATAAAGTGAACAGAGTTTGCGTATCTTTGTCTATACTATATGGCTCTGACTTTTCCCGAGCTCTTTACCATCTATGAAGTGAGAAACAATGGATGCCTTCCGAGGTGTGGGGTCAGGTGAAATATACCCAATCTGCAAACTGTAATATACTTAAACCAATCAATCATTGCACGGCTATGTAGATATGTAATTCTTATTGTGAATGTGGGTGGAACAGTGGGATGCCATGCGACAAGAGTGTCCGCCCATGCGAGCATGTAAACACTGTGACGCTACTTCCCACGGCACTCCCACCGGATGGGTCGCACACACAACTTTTTCCCCATCACTTTGGCGGGGAAAAAGGTCAATATAGTTCTCTCGGTTACACACCCTTGTACTGCTGAAGTATAGTTCTCACTTTGCAGTGCCAGCAGCCTAGCCTGGTAAAACGACTCCCCCTGCTGGACAACATGCATTCCATGCGTTCAGAAGAGAGCTCAAAGGCATTTCTTTAAACGATCATAACTTTTGATAGGAACGTGCTAGAGACTTACTTTTTTTGATAGACTCATACAATTTTGCTCTACAATTAGAGATTAAAGATTAAATCATCTCGTGGGCCGGATCCGGCCCGCGGGCCTTGACTTTGACATATGTTCCACACTCGCTCTAGAGGACCGCTATAGTTCCACACTCGCTATAGAGGACCGTTATAGTTCCACACTCACTGCAGAGGACCTCTATCCTGAGAGAAAAAATACTGCTGCTGAAAATTTTGGACAGTATCATTATGAGTGACTAACGATCGTAAGCGATACAGAGACGCCCCCAGGAAAATAGTTGCACAATTCTGACTTACATAAAACGATTATACTGTCAGTTGATTACAAGACATATGCTATTCTCCATAGAGAAATGACTTCCGTGAACCTCGGAATGAGCGAGTGACGTCAGGCGCTTCATTGTGAACTTGGCTTATGAAAAGACCTGCTGTGATCGTCAGCGTGCTGCATGTGGCCTCCTCCGCCACACTGGAACACAAAACCAGGCAGCTGGCACAGGTGAGGAGGTGGCTTGGACTGCAGCGTACTGTATGTACTGTATACTGTATATAGGCAGTGTTGCCAACTTGGAGCATTTGTGGCTATATTTAGCTTTTTTCAGATCCTCCAAGAACAACAATTAGTGATAGACTCCTGGCGGAAAATCTAGTGCTTTTTTGCTGGTGAGTTGGGGCGAAATTGGTTGACAGGCGCCAGAGATAAAACCCTCGTTTTTCACCATTCTTCCTCCTATGATAGAGTCCTCCTTCCGTCCTAGAAAGGACCATTGGTAACCAAATGGACCCTTATAGATCTGTAACTCTTGAGATCGTAAAATGAAACCAAATGGACCTGTAAGGGTCCATTTGGTTTCATTTTACGCTCTCAAGAGTTATATTATATTAAAACATCTGAATCTGAAACATACCTAATTTTCAAGAATCTACACATTTAGAAAATGTATAAGAATTGCTATTTTGACCAACGTTTTACCAGTTATTTCTCCTAGGCTGAGAGACTAAACTCAACATCAAACAGTGGTCCTTCGTGGCTAAAATGTATAATAAAAAGGATGTTGGTTGAAAACCCACTGCTCTAGCGCATTCTAGTGCATTTTAGAAGTGCCAATAGTGCATTTTGGATTTTGGCAGTTGGCAACAGTGTATATAGGCCTGTAACACCTCTCTCATCTCTCACCTAGCCCATCCAATGCCTGGTGGCAGATTATAGAGTAATGTGCCAAATAAGTCACGTCATGGCTGGTGATGATGCTCACGGAATCCCAGGATCCATACGAGCAGTGCCAGGCTACTTATATATGATTTCGGGGGTCCTTGACACATGAAAAGGTTTGGGCTTGTGCGCCACTGACTGGGGGGGGGGGGGGGGGGGGGACTCTTAAATGAATACAATACTATTTTATATTTATTTCATTTTATTATAAGGCATATCGATTCAGAGAGCTGATCATGAGATGCTGACTGCTTATCTGAAATGCATTGCACAGCTAGGGTACACGCACCCTCCAGCCAATCACAAATTAGTATTCTCCATGGCCGTGCGCAATGATAATTTATTAATGTATTCAAAAGCGAGTGAACACAGAATGTATACATAGAAGGATACATATAGAGCAGGAGTTTTCAACCTTTTTCATACCAGGGACCACTATTTATTCAGAATTTGAGCCACGGTCCACCATTTGAGGACATTTAAGCCCCAATTCTAGCCTGGATTTGGGAAACAAAACAGGCAAAACATACAGAACAAAATGACCATTAATCTTTTAGTTGTGTAGACCTGGGGCAAATTAAGATTGCGGGTCCATTTGGTTTCATTTTTACATTCTTAAGAGTTACATCTGGTTAACCAACTTAGCTGGGGACCACCTGGAACTCTGTGTGTGTGTGTGTGTGTGTGTGTGTGTGTGTGTGTGTGTGTGTGTGTGTGTGTGTGTGTGTGTGTGTGTGTGTGTGTGTGTGTGTGTGTGTGTGTGTGTGTGTGTGTGTGCGCGCGTGCGCATGTGTGCACGCGTGCCATACATGTGTGTGCGTTTTAAGTGTTCAGTTATGTTTTTCTCACTGTTGCCATCGACAAGTATACACAAACAAAGGCACGCTCATTTTGTGGAAAATGTGCAAGAGCCACAAAAACAACATAAGCAACTGCACTATAGGAAACAAGCGGACAACACACTGGGCAACTCGCAAAACACTGCCAATATTTACAAGTGCCTTTACAGAAAAAAAAAGAGCCCAAAGTCGCTCATAATGAGCAGACTTGGCAACAATGCCTGCAGCGGTTCGGTCCACTAAAGCCCACTCAAAGCTCTCCTGCATATTGGGGTTGTCACGCAGAGACCTTGTAACTCTGTCATGCTTTTAGTATGTGATTTTTTCCTCCCCGAAACATTACAGGATTTGGAATTTGTTGTCTCTGTCACTATTCCACCAATTTTCAACATTTTACTGTCATTAATCTACCGTATCTTAGAGATTCTGCAACAAAAGTCCCCCCATTCTATATGTTTCCTACAAATGGTTGTTTGAAAAAAAAAAACGGTCCAGATTTCAAATCAAATGCTTATATTTAAAATGATTAAGATGAAACACTACTACTGCTAGTAACTAACTACAGTTGTCACACCACTAAACCAATACCACTTCAACATTCAAAAAAAGAAAACTCTCTGAGTCGGACTCCATTTTGCTTTTGTCCACAATTCCTGGCTGGATTTGGGAAACAGTCAAACATACAGACCAAACATTAATCTTCTACATTCTCTAGTTCTATAGACTTGGGCTAATTTAGATGGTAAATATTTTAACTCTTGAGAGTGTAAAATTAAACCAAATGGACCTGCAGGGGTCCCCCCACCGGGGCGGATGTAACATTTCCCACTTGGAGGGGCAGGAGAAAATGGTATGGGGGCGGCTTCATCACTTTGCGCCACGGGCAATGAAGCCGCACAATTTTTAGTTACAGGACTTTTATTAGGCAAAATAAGCATCAATAATAACATCAGTTTTTGAAGTTGCAACAGACACACAGCATGCATAAAGCTAAAGGTCTGAGAGTTTTCTGTTTTCAATGATGAAATGCTGTTGGTTTAGTGGTGACACAACTGTAGTTAGTTAGTAGCAGTAGTAGTATTTCAAATCATTTTAAATATAAGCACTTTAAATTGAAATATCTTGAGTTGTTTTGCATGCCTTCATGTTTGGTGGGGCAGTCTGGACATTTAGGGTCCCCCCCCCATGCCTAGACCCCCCCCAATTGGGAAAGGTTAGATCCGGGCCTGGTGGAGGGACGTTGAGGTGAGGGTGTGTGTATTGATGTCTTCACAGGCAGGCTGGGGGACTAGAGTGGAATACCAATACCACAGCAGATCGTTATAGGTGGAGGGTGACCAGATCTCAGCTGTTCATTTGTGGGACAGAAGTATTGCATGTGTGGGGAAAACGCATTGGTTATAGCAAATTGGATGGATATAGATGAAACCAAATGGACCCGTGAGGGTTCATTTGGTTTCCATTTTTAACACTCTCAAGAGTTACACATCTATAAGGGTCCGCTTGGTTACCAACTGTCCATCATTCAGCTGGGGACCACCTGGAATCCTCTCAGGGACTACTGGTGGTCCCCGGACCACCTGTTGAAAACCCTTGTCCCGGGCTCAATTCGTGGGACATGGAAATGAGGGACTGTCCCACACAAAGAGGGACATGTGGTCACCCTATATAGGTGGCACAACAACGTGTGGAGGAGGGGGGAAGCCTCAAGGTCCTTGAGGTGAAAGCCACAGCCATCGGGCTGTGATGGGGAAAAGGACTCTCTCTTTTTTTAGTAGAAGAATGAATAGTGCAACGTAGAAATATGTTGTACTTTGTTACAAGTAGACAAGGGCGTTTTTGCCATTAGGCAGACTAGGAAGGTGCCTGGGGCGTCGTAAGGGGGGGGGGGGTAAATACATTATACTTGTCCTCTATAACTACAACGTAGAATTGAACATTTAAAATGTTCTTTAGTTTAAAAATAGTTCACAATTTTATCTCTACCATTTTACTGTGCCTGTTATAGGCATGACAAATTGCTTAGAAACGCCACTGCAAAGAGAATTCTTTTTTTTTAAATGTACTTGAATACAAGTCCAGAACACAAGTATAGAGCGTCGCAGTCTGCAGCCTCCCAGACGAGCTGCCCAGAAGTGAATGAATCCATATTAATTTTCCTCATAGACTTTTCAAAAATGATGTATATTTTACACAGCGCTTTTGCTACTTTTTCTACTTTGTAATTATTTGTTGGTTCCAAATATAGTGTTTTTTGTCATCATGAGTTGGCTTTGTGCTACGCCTAAAAGGTCTTCAAATAAATATTTTTTTGGAATTTGCTTCTGAGCTGTCAGTCATCATGACAGGGGGCGGGACTGCAATGCTCTATTGCTATCAACATAATAGTAAAAGTACTCATTATGCAGAATGTTTTCATGTTTCCAAATGTGTATGCAAATCTTTTGAAAATAGCAGATTAACAAGCTCACAATGCACGTTGCTGGTAGTATGTGTGCGTGTTTAGGGGGCCCTTGACATGGAAAATGTCTGAGATGAACAAAAACAAGGGAGTACTAGCACTGGGTTCATTTATTGTAGTATATTTTAGTCTAAATCAGTTATTTTTTATTTTGACAGTAGTTAATTAATGGCACTGAGAGTTTACTTGCTGGATTTGCAGTCAGTAACAGTGCATCAGGAGGGAATCTGCATATATTATGTGGTGATCAATTATCCTCCTTATAGATGGATTATTGGAGGTCAAGTCAAAGACAGTCCCCCAGGGACACGCTCTCACACAGAATATCAAGTCAAGGACTTGAGCTACATGTCAAATTTCCATTCATCCATCTTCAACAGCTTATCCGTAGTCGGGTAGCAGGGGAAACAGCTCCACCAGAGAGCTCCAGACTTCCCTGTCCTGCTGCACAACATTAGTGACTACTTCCTCATGGAGGATTCCTAAGATGTTCCAAGACCAGAGAGTCAACGTAATCCCTCAATCTGGTCTCCAACCAGTGGGACATGCATTGAGGACATTCCCTAAAGGGGAGACGCTCGAGAGGCATCCTAAGCAGATGCCCTCAACCAACCTAAGCTCTACTCCGAGTATCTCCCGCTTGACCTCACCTCATCTCTAAGGGAGATGGCAGCTACCTTTCGGAGAAAACACATTTCGGCTGCTTGTATTTGCAACCTCAATCTTTCAGTCACAAGTCCCACATGCTTACTGTAGTATGTGGGTAGGAATGGAGATTCCATACAAAACATAGAGTAATAAAATATAGAGAGCGGACTGGAGCGATAGCCCCGCCCCCTTGCCGTTCATTTCAATACAAGTTGCTCAGTGGCGCTTTGAAGCACCCGGAAGACCGCCGGAAGTGTGCTTATTTCCACATTTGATCACCAACATTTGGTGGTCAAATGCGGAAGTATTTCCTCAGGGGCCTGAATTCCTCCAATCAAGATCGAGGGTGGGTGGGGCTTGGTGTATGTGCTGTTGCCCTGTTGCACTTTGCATTGTAGAGTGTGTGCATGTGCACGGGGAGAGGTCCAGAGGGTTTTCTAAATCACCCAAATCACGGGATGCTCCTTTAATTTTTAACACTGCTGTGTTGCCTGGCTACCGCTCCTCTGGTTGCTAATCTGGCGTTCAGAGCTGAGGTTAAAATTCCACTCACAACTCTCTCTCTCTCTCTCTGTACAGCATCCGTTGCAGTTTCAAAAGATGCTTATGCAGCCTTTTACCTACAGACTGAAAACTTTTAACAAGGAGAGAAGTGAGGGACAGAGGGAGGAAGAAAGGAAGGAAGGAATGAAGGAAGGAAGGAGGAGTCGGCGGTTCAAATTCTGCCACCTTCTGTCTACATCTCAAAGTGTCCTTGGGCAAGACAATGAACCTTTAGGGTTCAGTGTCTTGCCCAAGGACCCAAGGACACATGCTCCTGATAGGCTGTACTGTGAACCTTGCATGGTTTCTTCCTGCATGCTCCATTTCTGTTGACATCACCACCATAGCACCCCACTGCCCTTAATGTAGCATCTCGGACTCGGTCGACCGTGAGGCAACATAGTGTTGTAGTCAAGATCACCTAGATCGAGACCAAGACAAGACCAAGACCTAGGGGGGTCGAGACCAAAAGGAGACCGAGACGATCACAGACCTGGTCAAGATCAGTTCAAGACTAGACTAGCACCTAGGGGGGTCGAGACCAAGACCTAATAATCGATTGCATTTTTATAGCGCTTTTCCAAGTGCTCAAAGCGCTTTACCATGGTCCATTCATTCATACATTGGGAAGTAGAGCGGTGAACAGTCGACGCCAGCGTCCTCACTTCCCACATTCACACATGGTGGCCAGCACACAGTGTTCAGTGTCTTGCCCAAGGAC
>CM076980.1:8919784-8944784 GCA_039105355.1 Benthosema pterotum | reverse complement strand
GATGGCGAGAGAAAGAAAGAAAGAAAGAAAGAAAGAAAGAAAGAAAGAAAGAAAGAAAGAAAGAAAGAAAGAAAGAAAGAAAAAGAAAGAAAGAAAGAAAGAAAGAAAGAAAGAAAGAAAGAAAGAAAGAAAGAAAGAAAGAAAGAAAGAAAGAAAGAAAGAAAGAAAGAAAGAAAGATTTTCATGAGGATCAGTATGAAACTTTTTTCACTATAGCAGTGGTTTGAAAGTTTTTTTTCCCACTAGATTATCAATATGAAAGTCTTCCACTATATTAGGATCAGTGTGAATGTTTTTTCACTAGGATTGTTGTTAATGTCTTTCACTTGGAGTGGTGTGAATGTTTTTCACTATTATCATGGTTAATGTTTTTCACTATAGGATCGGTGTGAATGTTTTTATTTTCACTATTTTCATTGTTAATGTTTTTCTCTTGGATCCGTGTGAACGTTTTTTTTTCTCACTACGATCAATGTAAGTTTTTTTTTTCACTAGCATCGGGGGGAATTTTTTTTCACAAGGATCGAGGATGACAACACGTTGGTGAGATCAAATCAGATCAGCTCATCTGCCGAACGGCACCCCGCTCCCCCTAGGCCAAAATCATTTCAGTTTAGGCCAGGCTACATCAACACTAAGTCTTGGGGACCCGGGGTTTGAACCGGCAACCTTGTGGCTACCATCCATTGACTCCATTGAGTCTTTAGAAGCATACACATTTTAGACGAGGGGTCACTGGGACTTACTACTGAACCACTACAGGGCTTGACACTAACACTTGCCCGCTTGCCCGGGGCAAGTTAAAAAAAATGGTGGGGCAAGTGAAGACTGCTACCTGTTTGCCCGATCGGGCAAGTGTGCAACTTAGTGCGCAATAACACAACACAAGATAAATTTGGTGGTCATTGCTACCTGGGCTAATTAAGATGATGAATTTTAACTCTTGAGAGTGTAAAAATGAAACCAAATGGACCCGCAAGGGTCCATTTGGTTTCATTTTGTGACCATGACCTGAGGGCAAGTAGAACCTGACTTGCACTTGCCCGATGGGCAAGTGTCAACCCCTGCACTAAACACTGACACCAAGAACTCCCTGGCAAAAAAATACCCTTGTACTGTGGGAACCAATAGAGGGGCATGGATGGAGAGGACGTCCCACACCTACCTACGTGGACATACTAAAGGAAGATGCTGTTGCAGAAAGCACAAAATGAGCTGTCCAGGACGGTGTATGGAGAACCGTGTTGACTGGAGACGAGGAAGGTTGCTTTGTTCAACCAGCGTGATCTGAGCTGAAATTCCCATAAAGAATAAACGATTTTCAATGCATTGAGCCCTAAGGAAAAGCCAATCGAGACCCGGAGCTGCCGAGTGGCCGAGAGCTTTGATATGGCGGTAAGCCAACATGAAAGCTTCATCAATAACACATTCCCAATGCAACAAGCATCTCCACACGTCTTAAGAAATACAAGCTACGCGCAGGACGTCTGTGGACGCGATTCCATTGATGTCAAGCAAAGCAGCATAAACCTTATATTTTTCTTTTTCATGTCCTAAACTGCTTCCCGTAGCCTCTGTGTTGTTGCACGTGCAACATTACGTCTTTTCACTTTTCATGTTCACACTCAGAAAGAAAGGCTCGTAAAACACTTCAAGGAACATATTAGAGGATCACTAGCTAATAAGACGAATATATACCACAAAACACCCTTGCCCTATGAAACTAAAGTAATCAAATAAAAACACCAACATTATTATATATTTTTTATCATTATACAACTTTAAGTTCCATAAATCTGAACTATCGCCTTCTCTGAGTAAAATGCAGTGTTGCCAACTTGGTGCATTTGTTGCTATATTTAGCTTTTTTTTTTCCAGATCCCCCTAGCGTCAGGATTAGTGAAAAGCTCCTGGTGGAAAATCTATAGCTTTATGGCTGGTGAGTTGGGGTGAAATTGATTGACAGGTGCCAGAGGTAAAACCCTCATTTTTCATCATTTTCCCTCCTATGACAGTGGTTTTCAACCAGTGGTGCCCGGGTTAAATGATGAACAGTTTGGTTTAACCAGATGTACCTCTTGAGGGTCCAAGGGTGCATTTGGTTTCAATTTTACACTCTCATCATCTGAATTATCTCAAGTCTACTAGAGAATGTAGCATCTGGTGCATTCTAGAGCATTTTTGGATTTTGGCAGTTGATTATTTTGGGAGGACCGCTTGCAACATCTCAACGGCCCGCCAGCGGGACCCCGGCCTGCGGCTTGAGATCCGCTGTCCTACAGCCATACAGCGTCTCTCAGTGAGTCCACCAGCAGCGTGAGAGGGAACCAAAGACGCTGATTTGTTCTAAATTCGTCCCAAGACACTGACACGTAAGGCCTGCCGTCGACCAATCGGCCAAGGCGCTGACCCCGGCCGCCAGCCAATGGCGCGTCTCGGTGTGGCTCCTCCCCCCTCCGCCCTGCGCCTTCACACCGTCTCTCTCTCTCTCTCTCTCTCAGTGTGAGAGCTCGGTGCTCCTGTTGCCATGCCAACGACTGCATGCTGCACACACACGCACAGGCGCACGCACGCACGTACACACACACACACACACACACACACACACACACACACACACACGCACATACACACGCACATACACGGTACAGGTGTGAAAGTTGGACCGTTCAACACAAGTCAAGGTTTCTGCTGTTAAGAGACGGAGGACTGCAAGGCATTGTGTCGGTCTCTCTGTATGTCGATCTCGTTGTCCGTCCGTCTGTCTGTCTGTCTGTTGCTCTATCTGTCGCTGTGTTTGTGTCTGTTCCTCCCCCTCTCTCTCTCGCGCGCGCTCTGTCTCTCTCTCTCGTTGACGAGATTATTTTTGGAACCAAAATGAGTTTAAGGAAAAAGATTACCTATCAGTGTTCCTATTTAAACAAGAAATTACACTTCATTTAACTGGCAGCTGCTGTATTGTTTCTGCAGAATTGTTCTATGAAATGTAAATACGAGGAAGTGAAAATGACACGTCATACCTACTACTAAATAAATAGTAATGAAATGAAATGTAGCTCTGAGCCATAGAGACGAGACAGCCAATCAGAAGTTGTGGCGTTGCCAAGAGACCAGCTAGCCAATCAGATCGCCGGTACAAAGCTCATCCCATGGCTCAGAGGTCGGCTTCAACCTCTTAGACACTAGGATAATTCCATATCCCCCCCATATCTCCCCATGCCTGTTTACTAGGCAGCCTGCAGCGGCCAAAAAGGGAATCAAGTCATCCACTCCAAGCTCCAATCAGACCTCACTTCCAGGACTCATTTTTATACATCCAGGATGGCATTAACATTTCCCAATCGGGGGGGGGGGGGGGGGGGGGGGGGGGCTTCATCGCCCCGTGGGCGACGAAATTGCACCCATACCATTTTCAGTAGTGTTTCAAATACTTTTAAATAAAAGCACTGAAATATCTTGGGTTGTTTTGCATGCCATCATGTTTGGTGGGGCAGAATGGGCATTTAGGGGGGTATTGCCCCCCCCCCATGCCTATGCCAAGATCCGCCCCTGCTCAGGATAGTGGACAGAGTACAGCAACATGGGGGGGGGGGGGGGGGGCTGCTCTGCAACATACCCCAGCAAGCATGGTCAGGATTAAGGCAATGCAAGACTAGTCGAATCTGGCTCAGAATATCACCAATGTGATATCCGTTGGTGTGTTAACCAACATAAATCCTGACCACTAAACACGAACGTCCCTGGATGAATCAGAAACAGTTAGATTGAGGCCAGACTAGCTTAAATCAACCATAACTAGTCAGATCTGGCACAGAATAGTTTATCAATTGCTTTATTATTTCAACTGCTGAAGACCTCCTTCAGTACGTCTTCATCAGTTGAAATAATGAAGCTTATCCTGAGGTAGATAGTTATGACTGATTTAAGCTACTCTGGCCTCAATCTGACTCTTTCTAATTCATCCAGCGTTGTCCGTCTTTAGTGCATAGCATTTGTGAAATCAGGTGATACAGGTATGCCTCGCTGTGTAACTGCTGCACTACAGTGAGAGACGAACCAGAGGGCGCTCCACTGATCTAACATGTGACCCCCAAATTCGGCACAAACCTGGGGATGAATGCATTCTATCATTCTGCCACAACAATGGGGAACATGCTACCCATTGGCCACCAAGACACTGCGAGTTGCGACTTCCTCCATCATTCAAAACAACTGTCAAGGATCACTTCACCACTTTTCAATGTATCTTCATATAATAAAATATCACTATTTTATTCTACTGGGTGTGTGCCTTACAGAAGGGCTGTGGGCAGTTCAGAAATCTGTCTTCCAGTGACATCATCGATAGGGAATCCAAGCTATTAGAAACTGCAGGTTTTCTAATCCTGAAAAGTTGCAATGCGAAAATGAAAGCTACCGTTCGCCCGGTAATAAAAAGATACATATTTAATGATTTAAAAAATATTGTTTAAAAGAGTCACTGGAAGACAGGTTTCTGTACTGCCCACGGCCCTCCCAAGAGACACAGACTGAGTAGAAAGAAATAGCGGTATTTTATTGTGTATATTAGAAGATAAGTTGAAAAGTGGTGAAGTGGTCCTTTAACGGAGCACCCATCCCCATTCCAAAACCAAAGCTGGTTGTTTTCCATGCCAAGAAGAAACAGCGTTCTCAAACTCTACCCGAACCCAACCAGGCCCGCACCAGAACGGGCCCGACCCGACATTTTAGGGCCTCAGGCTCCATAAAAAATAATGCATATTTAAATATTTTATTATAGTAAATATAATGGTTATTTTCTGTATGTACATATTCTTAATTTTCAGGCCCGTTGAGACCTTTACTCCAGAGTACTCTCGTGTGACTCAACTATCTATGAGGGAGATGCCAGCCAACTGATGGGAAAAAAAAAAAAAACTAATTTCGTCTGATTGTATCCGCGACCTAATTCTTCGGGTCATGACCCCACACTTCATGGCCGTAGGTGAAGAGTATAGGAATGAAGATTGCTGGGTAGAGTGAGAAGCTTTGGCTTCTGGCTCAACTCCTCTCTTTCAGTCTGTCCCTTCTAGGAAATGACCAACCATGCACCGTCTACCATTAACCTTTGGCCTTGTGGCTAATGGCTCTATACTGGAGTCTGTCCCCACCACCACCACTACAGTAATGTAGGAAATTATCTGTTCAAAAAAGAAAAAGTCAGATATTCAAAATTTGCTTCAGTCAGTCAGTCAGTCAGTCAGTCAGTCAGTCAGTCAGTCAGTCAGTCAGTCAGTCAGTCATCTGCCCAGGTAAGGTACAACTTTTGCCAACTTGGAACATTTGTCGCTATATATAGCTTTTTTCCAAAATTAGTGAAAAACTCCTGGGGGAAAATCTAGTGCTTTCTTGCTGGTGAGTTGGGGCGAAATTGGTTGACAGGCGGCAGACATAAAATGCGTAAAATGAAATTGGTTTCATTTCACGCTCTCAAGAGTTAAATCATATTTAAACATCTGAATTATCTAATTTTCAAGAAACTACATATTTAGAAAATGTAGAAGAACTGTTATTTTGACCAACATTATGCCAGTTATCTTATATTAGTCTGAGAGACTAAACTCAACATCAAATGGTGGTCTGTGGCTAAAATGCAGAATAAATAGTGGGCCCTGGTATGAAAATGGTTGAAAACACACTGCTCTAGCGCATTCTAGTGCATTTTTTGAAGTGCCACTAGTGCATTTTGGACTTTGACAGTGTGTGTGTGTGTGTGTGTGTGTGTGTGTGTGTGTGTGTGTGTGTGTGTGTGTGTGTGTGTGTGTGTGTGTGTGTGTGTGTGTGTGTGTGTGTGTGTGTGTGTGTGTGGACTGGACGGATGGCCATGGGTGCCCAGCTACGTGTGTGTACTCGGAATTTTGTGTTTTAGATTTATTTTATTTTGCTGTAAGGTAAAAAAAAATAGT
Organism: Benthosema pterotum; assembly: GCA_039105355.1. Classification (NCBI taxonomy): domain Eukaryota; kingdom Metazoa; phylum Chordata; class Actinopteri; order Myctophiformes; family Myctophidae; genus Benthosema; species Benthosema pterotum. The sequence goes on along the minus strand of CM076980.1, from coordinate 8,938,839 downwards.
ATATACAGCGATGCCACAATGTAGACATATACTCCCTGTTGCAATGTTTTGATTGATTTGGCATTTTTATTGTGTCCTAAATCCTGAATCATATGATGTCCAGCCCACGCGGGGCTCACTCATAATTCACGTACCTACACCGAGGAAAAAAAAGGAAAAAAGGAGGAAAAAGTACGCTGACACATTAATAGTCCAGGCTGTGAGTTATACAGGTTCTCCAATGCAACTGGCCCAGGAGTATTTTCCGGGTACAAAATTGTCCTCTACATAGAGAACATCACGGATAACTTAACACACATACAGTTAGATAGTGAGGAAAGAAAAGAGTTTGTAGATCTTGTAGATTAAAGGTAGGGGAAGTGATTTCACTTTTGTCAGATATCACCCCCCCAAAAAAAATCTCTTAAAATGCTCTATTATAAGGTGTGCAGACCATATATGGAGTTTCCCCCTCCCCCACGTTAGCAGAGGAGCTAATAAAAGTTCCCCAGGTGGAGGGTGGATTCTCCTCCAATCAGGATCGAGCAGCAGGTTCACATAGTGTAGCTACTCTTGGGGGCCCCCTAGTGCACCAGGCTGGTACCACACAATGAATTTCAAATCACTTACCCTACCTTTAAGGGTTTTTTTTGTCTATGCGAAACCTGGCAAACAACAGGTGACATTTTTATTAGTGACCTAGTCATGATCTGAGTCTGATCCCATACCCGCCCGCAGTGGTGGACTGGGTGAAAAAATCGGCCCGGGCATTTTGGCCTAGAGTGGCCCACCACAACCAGCGTGTGATGGACCTATTCTACTTGGTATGGTTGGTTAACCAGATGTAACTCTTTGAGAGTGTAAACATGAAACCAAATGGACCCTTGCGGGTCCATTTGGTTTCATGTTAACGTTGTAAACAATGGTGTAATGCTTTATGGTGTTGTCCACTCACAGTTGTCAGTCTGTAAATCTCTAAGTTGTTAATACAAATTTCAATCAATCAATCAATAAAAAAAAAAAAAAAACATTCATCAATACTCTATACTAGATCACATATACTACAACAGGCCTGTCAGAATAATTTTAACAAAAGGTCACTTGAATAATTTGCAAACCGTGCTCGAACACATTCACTCATACAGAATTGTTTTTCACTGCTACTGCTATGGTAGCATGCATACATACATACAGTATACCTATACAGTACATGTGCATGTACTATATATACATATACTACGTACACGCATGCGTGCGTGCGTGCGTGCGTGTGTGTGTGTGTGTGTGTGTGTGTGTGTGTGTGTGTACACACACACACAAACACACATGAGGAATGACTGAGCCAAAGGGTAGGTGAACAATGAAGCCAGGCGGTGTAAGATGACAATTACAGCTGCAATGAGGGGCCCGTTACAACTCATCTAATGCCATGGAGGTTCCATGTTTAAGTCACAGATGCGTGACCACAGATCCACTTGGGTTCTCGTTTAGTTTTAGCACACCCGTACGCCAAGTCTGAAGCTATGGTTGACTTTCCGCAGGCAACTGACGTTACAAAATAGACTATACAGAGCCTTTAATTAGGCTTATTGTACAACTGTTTATGGTGTTAATTCAGAACGCCAATTGGATAAAGGTGCTACTGTATATCAGGGTTCCTCAATTAATTTTGCTCGAGGGCCGTATTTTGACGGCGGTACCAGGCCGGGGGCCGAGTCCATGTGCGTGAAAAATTGAGGTTTTATTTTTTCATTAATTAATTAAAAGGACATTTCACTTCCAAAAAAAGGTTTGGTCATTTTAACATCTAACACCCCGGACACAGTTTTTAAGTTAAGGAGAAGGATATCAAACAGAACATAACCACCCTAAATACTAATCCTTCAATGTCTCTTTCGTGCTTTGGCAATGTAAAGACATGTTTTTTCATGCCAATAAAGCCCTTTGAATTGAAAGTATGTGTGTGTATGTGTACCATTAATAGCGTATTTTGTGTACTAATAGCACATTCTACAAATGTAGTTTTAATACATCTGAATGTTTTTTATAACAGTGGTTGTCAAACTATTTGACGCCAAGGGCCCCCAGAAATGAGATGTACGTTGTAGTTGGCACGTTTTCTCAGATCTTACAAGCAGATCTACAAGCTCGTAGCGCAGTACAAGCTTCTGCAGAATTGTAGAAGAGAGATTTTGCATGAGTTCCCCCCTCCCCCCACTACTAAGCCATCAGACCTGTCTAAAGTCTAAAGCACGTCCAATAATGCCCTCTAAGTGCAATATCCTGTTATCCTCTCTTCTATAGAATTGGACTCCTATCCTTAACCCTGAGTGCAATATTCTAGGACTCCTTGCTGAATGATGTGCAGTATTTTGCTGGCTCATCACTAGCTGACTGAGATTTTTTATTAGTGGCGTTTTTAATATTATTTTCTTTTTCTTTCTTTGTCTTTCTTTCTTTGTTTCTTTCTTTCTTTTTTGCTAGGAGGAGTTTAAGATTTCAGTAAGTCAGTGGAATGGACATTTCACATCAAAATGTGATTATTTTCAGGCAACACCCGGCAATGTGATGCACCCGCACCTTTCTGAGGTTCAATCACAATTCTGGTAAGGGAGCGGCGATCATGTTCCACTCAGGAAACAAAATAAATCACATCAAGAGGCTACTTAAGATACTGTACACCTCTACCTGCAGTCCATTATGAAGTCTGGATACCGGGCAGTTCTACCTGCAGTGCATTATGGAGTGTAGACTTCCAGATGTGAGCAGACTGGACAGATGATGTACTGGCCACACTGTATGGCACTGCTATTGCTACTGTATATGTCCACTGCTACAGTGTTGCCAACTGCCCAAACCCCAAAGGCACAAGTGCCACTTCCAAAATGCACTACAATGCAATAGAGCAGTGATTTTCAACCATTTTCATACCAGGGGTGCCCACTATTTATTCTGCATTTTTTAAACAGAGAAAAATCTGCAAAAATGTTGGTCAAAATTGCAATTCTACATTTTCTAAATGTACTTGAAAATTACGTAATTAAGAATTAATTACGCAACATAATTTCAACTCTTGAGAGCATGAAAAATGAAACCAAATGGACCCGTAAGGGTCCATTTGCCCCAACTCACCAGCAAAAAAGCACTAGATTTTCCGCCAGGACTTTTTCACTAATTTTGGCGCTAGGGTGGGTCTGGAAAAAAGCTAAATATAGTGACAAGTGGGCCAAGTTTGCAACACTGGTGCCATATTCTTTTTTTATTCATGTTATGTTATAAATGTCAGGTTACCCTGATTAGTTGTTCTGATATTCTCCCATTGTGTGCACTGGTCTGATCAGACTAATGGGACTTCTGATCTTTGGGACTTCGGATCGTAGATCAGTCCCCGGGCAGGAAAAAGCACATGGCTGCAGCAGTAACAATATGACAAACACACACACACACAACACACACACACACACACACACGCACACGCACACGCACACGCACACACGCACACACACACACACACACACACACACACACACACACACACACACACACACACACACACACACACACAGCAGCAGCAGCAGCAGCAGCAGCATCAACATGCCCAGTAGCGTGTAACAGCTTGTACTACAAGCACTTCCATCAACATTAACACAAGTTACACAACCAGTGCTGAGGTGGAAGTAAGTACATCTACTCACATGTAACGTATAGGCCTACTGTAGTAGTCAAGTACAATATTGTGAGCTACTTAGGGGTGTAGCAACACATTAGGATACATACATACATACATACATACATACATACACACACACACACACACACACACACACACACACACACACACACACACACACACACACACACACACACACACACACACACACACAACACACACACACACACACACACACCACACACACACACACACACACATACATACATACATACATACATATTGCTATATGTGATATAGGAAACATATGACGATATATGGTTTGACAACACGATACAAGGTCAATATTGGTTAATTAAGGTGATTAATTACGATACGATTCAACGATTTGAAATCGATACAGTGGCTATTCAGCATACCTTTTAAATGTGTGTGAAAGATGTGGACATAGTGCAGGTTTTTAAAGGGAAAATGTAATATAATGGGCATAAATTAGTAAAAACATTTATTTGGCATACAGATTGACATGATATTTGAACATGTGATATGTGTGTTTTTGTTTTGTCTTAAAGTTGCTAAAAACATTGCACAGATTGCTTAGTATAGGTAACAATTCAATTCAATACGGATACTTTCTATTTCTATTCTATTTCTGTTTGTGAATTTTTCGGTATTGAGATTAATCAATCAATTAATTGATTAATGCATATAGCTGGCACCTCGAACTAAAAGGGAGAGGGGCAGGAGGCAAAATGGCACCTAAGGAGTCCAACAATTTTAGAAAGATCCTACATATCTTTAGGCAATTCACACACGAGGCTAATCAATGAAATCATATTTCATATTTGTGTATTTTGTATTAGTTTGTAGTGTGTGTGTGTGTGTGTGTGTGTGTGTGTGTGTGTGTGTGTGTGTGTGTGTGTGTGTGTGTGTGTGTGTGTGTGTGTGTGTGTGTGTGTCAGATTGTCAGATCTGTGTACGCTGCGCGGCGTGTGGATGTTAAACATCAGCCTGACGTGCGTTGCGTTGGTCTTGCAGCCTGAGGTCTGAGCGCTCGCGTCACACTCTGATGATGGATTGATGAAGGACGACACCCGACAGTTGCGTTGAGATCAGCGGGTGCCATTTATTTTTTTGTTGTTTTTTAGTTTTTTGGTCTAAGCAGAGTTTGATAAATGAGGGCCAGCGTGTGATGTTAGTTAGCTCTGCTGTGCAGGGACAGCAGAAACATGAACTCAACCCCAACTGAAATTAAATGAATATTTAGTGAAATTAATTGAATAGAAAGGATAATGTTTATGTGGCAACTATCACAGTCTAAGGCATACCTGGGCATTATGCGGCCCGGGGGCCAAATGCGGCCCTTTGGCTGACTCTGACCGGCCTGTGAAAGGGTACTGTAGTTTTCAACCAGTGGCCGGGGACCACCAGTGGTCCGTGAGAGAATTCCAGTTAAATATGGAAAGTTGGTATAACCAGATGTAACTCTTTGAAAGCGTAAACATGAAACCAAATTTGGTTTCATGTTTACGCTCTCAAGAGTTATATATTCATCTGAATTAGCCAGAGAATGTAAAAGAATGATCATTTTTGATCCATGTTTGCCTGTTTTGTTTGTGAAATCCAGCCTGAAATTGTGGACAAAAGCAAAAGAAATCTTTAGTTTAGGGTCTGTGGGGCTAAAATGTCTGAGGCTGAAATACTGAATAAATTAAGGCCCCGGTGTCAAAATGGTTGGTCTTAGAGAGTTTAGTTCAGCCTCTGGTCTTGGCCCTCTACAATATTTTATGTATCTCATTTGGCCCCTTGGGAAAAATAATTGCCCACCCCTGGTCTAAGGTCTAAATCATTGATTTTAAAGGTATACTGAGTGATTTGGGAAACCCTCCGGGCCCCCCCTGGTTGCAAGATGTTCACATGCACACACTCTGCAATGAGGGGAAGGAAGTGCAACAGGCCAACAGCATATACACCAAGGCCCACCCCACTCAATCCTGATTGGAGGAAGGCCTCCTCTCATTCTGATTGGACGAAAGGCTTTTATCCCAGCTGGGGACCTCCAGGAATACTCTCAAGGACCACTGGTGGTCCCTGGACCACCCAGTGGTTGAAAACCACTTGTCTAAATGAACATAACAAAATATAAAAAAATGTGCTCTGCTTCACAATAGCTGGCACTGTTTAAACAGGTATGCTAACTGCACCGTAGGGAGGCTTAAAAGTCTTTCTTACAAGGCAGTATACAGTACACTGCTAAATGTATGTTTTCATGTTACTTTTATGGATTAGGTTGCCTGGAAGCAAGCCTGAACATGATTCCTCTGTGAGACCTATAGCACATTAAATATACATGTGCTTAAGCACTTACCGTACAGCCCTATATACTTTGTTGACAGGGAGTGCCCCAGGGCTCTATAATTGGCCCCATCTGAGACCCCTTCCACCCAAGTACTGTATATATGCCAAATCACTTCGTGCTATACAGTATACTACAGTCTACTGACAGACAGACAGACAGACAGACAGACAGACAGACAGACAGACAGACAGACAGACAGACAGACAGACAGACAGACAGACAGACAGACAGACAGACAGACAGGGTTTCTGTCAAGTATGTTTTTCTATAATGTTTTTCTCCCAAATGTTGTAACCCATTTTCACCCCTGTGTCAATTATCTAATGCAATCCTGCAAGCTCTACACACCCTCATCCGCCAACCTGGGGAAAGCAACATTGCACCGTCTTTAAACAATACACCTTACAACAATACACTTAAACAATACACCAATACACCTGGGAGAAAAAAAAGTTCTCCCATTCTGTTTTTCCTTTTCCTTCTATTAGGAGCTTATTTTAACCAAAGGGTCCATTTGGTTCGCATTTGTACATTTTTTTTTGAAAATGGGTGGAACCCCCTATAAGGTGATAGCTAAATAAGATGAATCGATGATGAAAATAATTGGTAGTTTCAGCACTACTGGTCATTTAAAGTTTATATCCTGAACGAGATTATTTAAAAAAAAAAGCCAGGAATGAAGAAATTGAACAATGAACAATGCTCTTTTGGTCGAAACCATAGAGAGCACCGCAGATTTAGAGTTACGATGAGCCATTCTTCTCATCAGGACACAAAAGAGAAAGTGAAGGCAGTGTGCACACGCGAAACAACACAAGAGTACACTACAGAAGGAAAAAAACAACATAAAACAAAGTGTTAAGTGGTCAGATGGTGTGTGCGCCGCAAAAGGCTGAGAGAGAAGAGAAGTGCTGCTTTACCAGGGGCGGATCTAGGCATAGACATGGGGGGGGCAATGCCCCCCTAAATGCCCAGTCTGCCCCACCAAACACGATGGCATGCAACCCAAACAACCCAAGATATTTCAGTGCTTACATTTTATAAAGTATTTGAAACACTACTGAAAATGGTATGAAGAAGAATGAAGAAGAAAATGGTATGGGGGCGGCTTCATCGCCCGTGACGCTTCGCGCCACGGGCGATGAAGCCGCCCCCATACCATCCCCCCCCCCCCAATTGGGAAATGTTACATCCGCCCCTGTGCTTTACAGAAGGAGGCGTGACACAGGGCTCAGCCTGTGAACAGGATGAGTTGTGTGAAGGCCAAGAGAGGAGTCGTGACAACTCGCTCTGTGTGTGTGTGTGTGTGTGTGTGTGTGTGTGTGTGTGTGTGTGTGTGTGTGTGTGTGTGTGTGTGTGCGTGTGTGTGTGCGTGTGTGCGTGTGTGTGTGTGTGTGTCATGTGAATCGCCACCTGAACAAAAAACATAAAAAATCAGGTCTGGCAAAGCAGCACCGTCTATGGTATTGGCCGAGAACCTGAACAGACGCAGCTGATTGGCCAGCAGCCCTGTCACTCAACAGCGTCTCAACAACAAACATGTTGGTGAATCACAACCGTATCAATCTGGCTATTTAGGCGGCACTGTGGCACAGTGGTTAGTGCTGTTGCCTCACAGCAGGAAGGTCCTGGGTTCGATTCCCGCTCGGGACGCCGCTGTGTCATCAGTGCCCAATGCCCATACCCGAGGTGGATTTGGCCAAAGGGCCTTTCTGTGTGGAGTTTGCATGTTCTCCCCGTGTCCCCTAGGGTAGATACCCTCACAGAAACATGCAGTAATCCTGGGCTCTGAACTGCCTCCCCCTGGCCAGCCGGGGCGCCTGATGGAGGGGACAGGAACTGGTTGGAATAACGTGATCCTTCCACGTGCTACGTCCAAACAGGGAAACTCCCCCCTGTCAGGTGAAAAGAAGGCAGCTTGGACTCCTCATGCATTGAAGGTGCATTCACAGTATATAGCATCTTTATCCAAAGCATTTTACATACAGGTAGCTTGTGCATTACAGTCACACAGCGGTCGAAGAGAAAACCATGCAAGACACCGACCGGAAAATGAGGAGCAATTTGGGGTTCAGTGCCTTGCTCAAGGACACATCAACAACCCGCAGGGATTGAACTGGCAACCTCGCGGTTACCATCTGGTACCATTCTATCCCTGAGTCACCGCCGCCCTTTAGAGTACATTTTGAGCGGTGCCTAACTAATCTGCATTACATTGCAATGTGTATGTCTGCGCACAGGGGTGGGATTGGTGGGATTTTTCCTACCACTGATGGAAAGTATTAACAAGAGCAAGTTGTTGTAACTGAATAATAATCACACTGGATAACATTGAGTAACACATTTTTTTTTAAATACCAAGATTTCCGCGGGACACACAAGCACACAATGAGCTCCCACCACATATAGTATATGTGGTGTAATAAATATATTGAGTAAATTAAGCTTTTAACAGAAATTGAAAGCAGCAGTGATTAGAAAAAACAATCATTTTTACAACGTGATTAATTTGTTTGAGTGTGTAATTCCAATTATGAGTAAGAACATAGACAATGTTCATTTTGTGGTTTGTAAATTGTCATAAGATTCATAAAAGGCATGAAGACTGATGTCTTCAACTATTGTTTTCATTTTTTAATGTCAATTCAATGTATTATTATTATCATTATTATTATTATTTGAATTGATTGTATGAATGTTCAGTGGAGAAGCCACTGCTTCAGTTTTGTGTGGGCCTGGCTAGGAGTGGGTGGGCCTGCCCTAACCTAACCACCTAAATACACACACAGACACACACAGGCAAGGAAGGAATTGTAATGAAATGTAATGAGACTACTATTGTTTTATCTGTACAGCAAACAGCCCAGTTATACTTGCAAATAATATCAGCCAAATATAACTTTGTTCCCCTCGCAATTTCAATCTGAGGGGCCATGGTGGTCGATTTAGGGGGTCACCCCTCTTGACCTTTGTTGTTTTTTTTCCTGTATCGATGGGTGGGCCGTGGACCTAGCCTGGCTAAACCCAGACTGAATCAGCTGTTGGCACAAAAAAAAGCCTGTCAGCAAATTGGTCTGGAATAGCTCAATTGTACATCAATTTCCTACTCCAGAAAATTGCAAACATACGGTATTTGAATACCGTGTCCTCATTGCCCACTCCAATTTTCTGGAATAGAAAATGGGTGTACAATCGAGCTATTCCAGACGAATCTTCTGACACTCAATTTTTTTTTACCAACAGCTGATTCGGCCTGGATTTATTCAGGCTACCGTGGAGGACCACCAGTGTTGTTGTTTGTTTTGTTTTTTTTTAGTCTTAGTCTTTTCAATAAGGCATATTTAGCCTTTTAGTCCCATTTAGTCTTCTTATTTTTTAGTCTAGTCTTAGTCAACAAAATGTCAAAAATGATTTAGTCATAGGTTTATTTTTTTAAGAAAAAAGAAGATAAAAATGTTTCTTTTATCTTATGATTGATTGATTGTCTTTTGAAAATAATTTTTGTTAGTCTAGTCTTAGTCGACTAAATATCAAAAACCTTAGTCGACAAATTCAACACTGAGGACCATCCTGGCCCACCCATAGATAGCTAAGCCCCCCCTCTGAGTGGTTTGGTTTGGACCCCCAGGGAAGAGTAGTAGTCTTCACTGTAAAGCAGCTACAGCTTTCTGTTGCTTCCCCAAACGGGCATGGAAACCTTGGGAGGAAATGGAGAGTGACATGACCAGTCAAAGCAATTTCCTGGTGGGCTCCATGTTAACAACAACGCTTTGCTGCTGCTGCGCGTCAACAAACAGCAGCAGCAGTAGCAGCAGCAGCAGCAGCAGCAGCAGCAGCAGGACGCGCTCCTGCTCAACAGAGCTTTAAGAGCCTGGGCTGACACGCGCATGTGGTCTGTGCCAACATAGGGGATTCTAGGCTGTCCCAGCAGGGGAGAGGGGGCATAGATCTGTAACTCTTGAGAGAGAGTAAAATGACACCAAATGGGTCCAGTTGAAAGCGTAAAATGAAACCAAATGAAGCCGTAAGGGTCTATTTGGTTTTATTTTATGCACGGCCTGAATATAAGGCTATGTTTTTCAATGAAAATATCCTAAAACTCGATCAGCACTCGGTAGAGTGCGTAATTGCGTGTTGTGCACAAGTAGGCCATGGCCTCATCAGCCTCGAATCTGAAATGAACAAAAATAAACTCTATAAGTCCGTCACACTCTCTCCTCCGATTACCCACAACATTAGTCATGAAGGCTTCGTAATTACGCCACCATTTCTCCAGCCGCCAAACCTGCCGAATGGACAACCTTCTGTGGTAAAGTCTCTGTCCGAGATCACAATAACATCACCCTTGCCCTGTAAAGTCCCCATCCGAGGTCCCAATTACGTCAACTCCCAATCCCAAACCGGCCAATCGAAGTGCCCCTAGGGACAAAGACCACCCACCACGCACCACGCATTGATCACTTAACCTTCACACGCTCCACTCAATCAAGTAAAAAAGGGGGCTGTACTATTTGACAGTCAATGTACATTTTCTGTAAATGAGTCATATTATATCCACGACAACACATATTACAGTAATATATATATATATATATATATATATATATATATATATATATATATATTATATATATATATATATATATATATATATATATATATATATATATATATATTACCTTTTTACTTATGTTACAAAACAAAACGAGCCTCATTACTTATTACAAATGAGCTTGTTGTTGCATGATGCGAAAATAGAACAGATTTACAAGCTATCAGCAGACAACAACAGAGATGTGTAGAGGGGTCCACAGGCTAATAGTCACATGAAAACGTTTGGGAACCAAAGTATTTCGTCGTATACTGATACCTCCGGGTATACAGTACTAAATAGTGGGGCATTGAGTATACTTTGTCCCCAGCACTACTTAAATATCTGTATGATAGATTATACATTGGCAGGCCCCCTCCCCTTACATTACTGGCAAGTAGCGAGCGCCTTCCATTAAGTAATGTGAAAGTAATGGCGGCCTTCTTTCAGATCTGGCACGCCCAGCTCTTCTCCCAGGCTGACAGGAGGGCGAACAGAGGCCACACTGACCGCACAACACCCTGCTTCCTTCTGCTGCCTGGGGAAGAGCAGAGGAAGACAGGGGCGGATTTAACATGTCCCATTTGGGGGGGCAAGAGAACATGTTGGAGGGGCAAGAGAAAATGGTATGGGTGCGGCTTCATCGCCCGTGTCGCTTCGCGCCACGGGCGATGAAGCCGCACCCATACCATTTTCAGTAACAGGACTTTTATTAGTCAAGTAAAGCATCAATAATAACATCAGTTGTTGTTGAAGTTGCGACAGACACGCAGCATGCATAAAGCTAAAGGTCTGACTCAGAGAGTTTTCTGTTTTCAATGATGAAATGCTGTTGGTTTAGTGGTGACACAGCTGTAGTTAGTTAGTAGCAGTAGTAGTGTATCAAATCATTTTAAATATAAGCACTTTAATTTGAAATATCTTGGGTTGTTTTGCATGGCATTGTGTTTGGGGGCAGACTGGGTATTTAGGGGGGCATTGCCCCCCTATGCCCATGCCTAGATCCGCCCCTGCTTCTTAAAGTGGTGCCCCGGGAACGTGCTCTCACATGACATCAATAAATCAACCCTAAATATATTATAGCTTGGCTTGTTTCTGAAGCCTTTTTTTAGACGGGGATTGACACTAAGACTTGCCTGCTTGCCCGGGGCAAGTAAAAAAAAATGGTCGGGCAAGTGAAGACTGCTACCTGGTTGCCCGATCGGGCAAGTGTGCAGCTTAGTTCGCTATAACAGAACACGAGATACTGTATATTTAATAATAATAATAATCTTTATTTGTATAGCACCTTTCATTTGTCTTGAAGGTGGTCATTGCGCTCTGCCTCTGTGTCTTTCCCTGCTTTCTAGCTATCTCTCCCAGGTCCATTTGGTTCCAAACTATCATTTCGCTGGCGTCAAGTTGAATATTTACTGTAGCTGATGTTACTTAAACAAAACAGAGCCTTTGACTGCGAAATGAAATGTTTAAAGCACCCATGTAGAAAGTAAACTTAAAGCAAAATTTACAATATATTTTGGGGGCAACTGAGGGTAAGTGGAACCTGACTTGCCCGATGGGCAAGTACCTCGGAGACCTTAGTGTCAACCCCTGTTAGATACTGTATATAGATGCCAAGTAAAAGTACCAATACTGCAATTAAGAACTAATCTGTTATAAGTAAAAGTCGGAAATGAGAATGTACTCTATTTTTACTCTATAATTACTCTCTACCATTGGTGTCCTCAGAGTACACCATCGGAGTTATACTTTCTGTACACATAGGGGGTGATACATATTAACAGCGATTCCATAAATATCACAATACCTACATACATTGTTGACGACACAACATATGGACCATATTAGCACATTCTGGCAATACATATTCTGTACGATTCAATGACCTAAAATCAACAAAGTAACAGTATTTAAGAAATGTATGAAACTAGTGGATACTGCAGGCTTTTTTAAGGGAAGTGATCTGGCATCTTCAGTAGGTGGACATTGTATTTGAATACAAGATGTGTTTTTCCTCTGAAAATTGCTAAACGCAATGCAAGTACTACTAGTATTGGTAGCGATTCAAAAGAGATTCTTTACATTCCAAATCAATATAATACAAAGCCAAACGATAGGATATTTTTTTTGGATATATAACAATACACTTCAATTCTTTTAAACACGGTTACCATATCATTACACCCCTAGTACACATACTGCAAGCTATTCCATGTCCACCAAATCCATGCATGTTTCCGGCTAGAGGTCCATACTGTATGTCCAGAGAGAGTACATGTGCACTCGCGCAGACATTTATGTGTCTGTGGCGAGACTCGCATCCTTGTAATGCCATCATAACGCTGTACTACACAGAGTGCACAACGACAATGTACAACACTCTGGGGAGTTAGAGAGATGTAATGGTTTGCTTGGACCACCTTCAAGGAAACCTAAAAGGTTCCTCAACAACCCACTCCAAGGGTAACACAGCAACACAGTACTCTGTACATCTCTGGAGGGACATGTAAGACGTTTTAAAACCTAAACATCTGTACAGTGGTAACCCCTTGAGATTGTCAGTGGTGGTACCACCATGGCAATAAAATGGTAACCGCAGGAATGTGGTACCAGAAAGTTCCATGCTGTAACCAGGAGAATAACAGGTTAAATACACATTTGCATGTCCTACTACTCGGTTAGCGGTTCCTAATAGACAGAGGCATACTTTTATAACCATTGTTAATCGACCAATGACACCTTTTAAATGAAGTGTGAAAGCGTTACCATTCCAGGGCAGTGGTACCACCATGGTGCCCCATCAGCAGCCAAGTGTTAACATTGACAATCTCAAGTGCTTACCACTGTATGTAATAATCAAACGCAAGTGTTCGAACACAAGTCACCTCAAACACCTCACAAGATTCTAAACACTTGAGTGATTTTGATCGTAAAAAGTAAACACGTTTGGACACCCGCTGGCCTAGTGGTCCAATCACATGCCACAACGCCACAGGCTCTGGCCTGACAGCATGTTGCGTGTTCGAATCCCGTCCGTGTCAAGCTTTGCTGCATGGCACTACCCCTCTCTCTGTACCTCTATCCAGTCAATATTCACTTGTATCATTCTTAGCCTGGGTACAGCCCTGTATCGCCACCTTAAAAAAGTACCTTTCTTTTCTGTCCTGGTGACTCAGATCTGGTGACGCTGCCTATGGTTCCGTCTGTATCGATAGAAAATCAGATCACAGCAGGATTGGCCAACAGCCCTGTCTCCAGAGTCAAACAACAAACATGGCGCCCCTCACACGCCCACTGTGGTGAATCGCGACAGTAACAATCTGGGTATTACATTAACCTATGATAAATAGTTTATTTAGAGAAGCTTCAGGGTTTATAAACATCATCTGACATAATTTACTGCTTTTGTTCACATGCTAGTCGCCGTGTTTGTTTGGTTAGCAACCGGGCTAGCCCATTAGCCACATGAATGACAACAATGACATCTAACATTCTGATTGGTTAGTATCAACCAATCACCAAAGACTGTCGCTTTCACAACATCCATCCCAAAAACTGCAGTCGGGCTTTCAGACTGAATAATGAGTGTCGGGCTACTTGTCAAAGTCAAAAAGTCTTTTTGTGTTTATAATCTAAACACATAAAACAAAAATATGATAGCCTTTGCAACCCTTTTGGCTAGACAACAAATACTGTTTAAATGGAAGGAGAAACTCCCACCAACCTTTAAATCATGGGTCAATGATGTTCTACATTATCTGACATTGGGGGAAAAAACGTTACTCCACAAGAGGGTATGCTAGTGCTTTTACACCATTTGGCAACTTTTTTTTTAACATATATTGAGAGGATGATCGCGGCTGACAATCCTGACCTGACCCTATTAGTACTACTGTACAACATTGTATTACTGTAATTATTTTATTTTGTTTGTTTATTTTACTTCACTGGTTGTACAATATAATTATTAATTATTATTAATGATATGGATTATTAATTATGCTATAATTGATCAATAATGTTTTGATTAATTAATGTATATTAATGTATATTGACCAGTTAATGTATTTTTTACGTGTATTTTCATTTTATTTTATATATTTATTTTTTATGGTACAAGATGGGGAGGGAGGGGGGACCTATTCATTTGACTTCTGACTATTTGACTAGTGAACTGAAATTCAATAAAGAAACTCTGATAAAAAATAATGAAAATAATAATAATCTAAACACATGAGTGACATGACATGTTTAAAGAGTGTTACAAATACGTGTTTATAATCTGGTTCCGGGCTGTGCCTTCAACTCACATTACGGAACTCACAATAGAGAACTAAAGTCTCCCTCTGGGTCACAAACTGATTTTTTTTTAAGATAGAGAAGAGTATTTTTAGATTGCGTGAATGAACAAATAAGCCCAGCAACTACTCTCACATGTTTACGAAGCATCAGGCGGCGATGAAAAGGCACTAATTTACCCAAAGAGGACGACAAATAAACACATTATCCTCGAACGCAGCCATTATGAAATGTCACTCGATGTCATACACGCCACAGAGACACAGATTTGTTACTTGCACAGGCAGAGTGCTACCGTACTGTGGTCAGCTGTGAGCGGGGTAGGGGCAGGGCCGGATTTAGCCAGCCCTACTGGAAGAATAGCAGGGTGGCCAACAACTCCAAAGTTTTTCATATGAAGCAGTGGTTTTCAATCTTTTTGACACCAGGGCCCACTATTGCTTTTGGCCACAATTTCAGGCAGGATTTGGGAAACAAAACAGACGGACATACAGATCAAAATGACCATTAATCCTCTACATTCGACTTGGGATAATTCAGATGATGAATATTTTAACTATTGAGAGTGTAATAATGATTCATTCATGGTTTCATTTTTACGCTCTCAATGAGTTACATCTGCTTAACCAACTTCCCACCATTTAGCTGGGGACCACCTGGACCTCTTTCAACCACTGGGGGTCCCTGGACCAATGATATTACCTTTCATTGGGAGGGCAATATGCACATTAGGGTGGGCTCTGCCCATCCCTGCCACCCTTTAGATCCGGCCCTGGGTACGGGTGGACTAGTGGAAACCCACCCTGTTGATTGCAAAATTTTGCATAATTTAAAATCAAAATTCACAGTGTCATGATGATAATGAATCTATAAGCGTTCAGGAGATAGGCATCAGGATTACCTGTGCGTAAGGGTCAGGAGCATTACACTCTGACTGACTTTAGTTCTGATATTGGTCAAATATCTGATAAAATGCCCTATAATCATTATCTGGGATCCACCTGGAAACGCCTCAAGAACACTGGTGGTGGTCCCCGGACCACTGGCTATGGTATTTTCCTTGTGACCCTGCAGGGGTGGTAGTCAGGACCAGAGTGACGTGAGGTCTTCAGTATTCTATGGGCCAATAGGAGGACGAACAAAGACCGCTGTCCCAGCTTTAGACTGACCTACTATTTACAGTAAAAGTAGAACGCTGCATGGCTGCGTGGAATGGCCTTAATGCAACAGTCCTACATCTTTGTTGTCTTTCACATTTTTTTCCTTTCTTGTTTTATTCTTTCTTATAGCCTGCAGGGCCAAAGACAGCATCCATCCAGCCTTACAACCTCTCACAGTTCAGCAGCAGTGTTGCCAGGTTAGATTCAGAGAGAGAGAGAGAAACAAGCAGACAAGCAATGTGTCGCATTTAGTTTCAGTTATAGTCCTGTGAATATTTTTTATTTATTTTAATTTGTTTTTGTTGTTGTTGTTGTTGTTTTTGTTGTTGTTGTTGTTGTTGTTGTTCTGGCAACAACATTTATATCCATACAGTTTTTTTTCTGAAAACCCTCATGAGACAAGTTAAAACAAAACAAAAACAGGAAAAGACATAATGGGGCTCTAAGGGCTGCCAAGTAGACTACAAGCAAAGATTTGAGTTAAAATATTCACTTCATAAGAATATACTGTATATTCAATATTTTGACAAACATTTTCACAAAATAGTAGATCTACAAGTCTGAACAGACATTTTAATATATTATTCTACGGTGACTAAAAGCTGATCTACAGTAGATAACCAGATCTACCGGTACTGTAACCACAAGCTCACATTCACAGCATACGTTGTGAGGCTTGTGGATCTGGTGGATTTTCAGACGGCCACACCCAAGCGCAACCTGAACATAACATAACATGACTCTTAGGTCTTAGTTCTACCGGGATCTATCTTCTCCACTAGTCCCTCCTCTAACACCCCAGCATAATAATTATGCTGTACAGCAGCCACCATCTCCTCTCACCTGTGTCACTGCCAAGCAGGGACGTGCAGAGAGTGTTAAGGTATGTTCAGACTCGGATGGTTAAAGCCAGTGGTGTCGTGCTGATTTTTCTTTTTTGTACTGGTGGTACAGCGTTTTTAATGACGTCACATGTGCGTGGGTGTGGGAGCTGACAGTGACAACTCACAGCTAGGAAAACAATATACCGTGTATTCTTAATTAACTTAAAACTGATTAGCCGTACTCTTAGATAAATCATAGTAGGAAACTATAGGTTAGCCATCTTATATAAATCTTCTCACGGAATGCCTTGAATTTAAAGTTTTTCTATCTCTAGTCTTAATTGCATTTGCATTATTATTATTATTTTTTTCATTTTGTATAGTTAATTCAATGAATAAGTAGGCTATACAGTGGACATACAAAAGTAGGCTATAGTTCATAAACACCACTGATTAATGAAGATTTCTGGTTTGGTTGGTATTAGCCTAGTCTAGCCCTCAATGATTTTGGCCTTGGGGGGCGGGGGTGTCGTGGGATACCCACGGCGGAAGTGCTGCGCTCTGATTTGATCTCACTAACGTGTCGTCATCTCCGGCCCCTCCCACGCCCGTCCACTGCTGTTCTACGTCACATCATTTAGAGCGACGCCCACCCCGGAAGGTTGACACCCCCCTCAAGGCCACTTTCCAACGCGCGTTAGTCCAGGCTTTCCGTTTTCGCGCAAGGCGGACGAAAATGAAAGCCTGGGTGTCGAGGTTTGGTTGGTATGAACCAAACCCCTTCCCTTGAAATCTCTCAGACAGCGGACAATGTCAGACTCAAGCTTCAGGAATCTGAGTTTGAGTCTGATAATCAGGCTAGTATGGCTGCGGGTATCAAACAGGTTCCAGATAGCGTGGCACGGTAGGTGCTGTCACCTCACAGCTATAGAAGGTCCTGGCCTGGGTTTGATTCCCGCTAGGGTCACTGTGGGTTTACATGTTTATATGTTCTCCCCATGTCCCCCCTATAGGGTAGGTACGATCAGGTGAAAAGAAGCCAGCTTGGACTCCTCATGCATGGAAGGAAGCATGAGGCCAGTCCGCTGCCTCCCCAGCTTGGCGGAGGGGGTGTACTAGAGCCCAGGACCACATTAGGAATTGGCTCTGGATGATAAAATGGGATACAAAATCATGGGGATTAAATGAATGAATAACATTTCATATCAAGGCCCATTATTTGTTTGACATTTGAGCTGTAGATTGCCTATTTTTACAATATTTACCGTTGAAACAAGTAAAACTAAATGCAATGTCTACAAGTCCAAGTACCAGTCAGTGTTTTTTGCCAGGTCACGGCTTGCAGGAACCCTTGCATGATTAAGTTATCGTGAGAGAAATGACCGCACGCAGATTTTCACAATTATCACGTGTAAAATAAAAATGTATTCCACAACACCACATGCAAACTGGAGGTTTAATTATTTCTCTTTTGCCCACAATTTATTTTTGTTTGTGAATGATGCATATAGCAGAAAATGCACAACAATACGCATATGGAATATCTCCTGCTAGCACGCAACGTAAATAAAAGCCCACGTGTTTAAACATCCATGTGCGCTATAATGAGGATAATGAGGACTAATTAAATTAAGATAAGCTGGAAAGTGGGTGAAGTGCAGTGGCGGGAAATTAACCGAGTACATTTACTCAAGTACTTAACCGTTAACCCGCCTTTCACCTAATTATATGGGAATTGGATCAATCAGGCCCAGCGCCATGGGCTTGTAAATGTTAAATGGTGCATTTATAAAATGCCTTCATCCAAGGCGCCTTACACAGTGCATTACATTCACCCATTCACACGCACGCACGCACGCACACACACACACACACACACACACACACACACACACACACACACACACACACACACACACACACACACACACACACATGCGTGCGCACGCACGGACACACACACACAGGGGTTGACACTAAGGTCTCCGAGGCACTTTCCCATCGGGCAAGTGCAAGTCAGGTTCTACTTGCCCTCAGGTCATGGTCACTTGCCCCCCAAAAATATATTGTAAATTTTGCATTTAAGTTTACTTCCTACTTGGGTGCTTTAAACCAGGGGTTTTCAACAGGCGGTCCAGGGACCACCAGTGGTCCCTGAGAGGGTTCCAGGTGG
>CM076980.1:8799784-8914784 GCA_039105355.1 Benthosema pterotum | reverse complement strand
GCCCACGTAAGTAATGAAAACAGCTCATCTACATGCTCACAGTGACACAATTTGTCATCTGTAATTTAAAACCCACATGAATTGAAATATATGAATCTAAATATTTGGAATACTATTTAAACATTTGAATAGAAAAAAAAATCAGATGTGTGGACAATTACATGTTAATCTGGGGTTTCTTGATGTGAAGAAATGTGGCACAAAATTAGGAATTAGGAAACACGCCCAAATAAGTTATGCATGTGCACTTTAGAAGGAAGTCCACAAACATCCACCAGCAACTATTTGCAATTGTTGCTTATAAGCAGACATGGCAACACTGCCTGAACGGAAGGTAAGCATGCAAGCACGCGCGCACACACACACACACACACACACACACACACACACACACACACACACACACACACACACACACACACACACACACACACACACACACACACACACACACACACACACACACACACACACACACACACACACACACACACACACACACACAGCCCCAGTACAAAATTGACAAAAAATGTCAATAGACAATTGACAAAATTCTCACAATTCCATGCTGTATTTAGGAAAGATAACAGGCAAAGGTTGACCAGAACAAGGGTTCTTTTACATCCGCTAATTGTAGACATCTTGTAAATTAAGTAATTCAAATAATCAAACCAAACAAGGTAATAGAGGCATGTTTAAGAGGTGACAGTATGTAAATAGACCCCTTGGTGTGTTTTTTATGTGCAAGGATGTCTTCCCTTTGTATTTAGGGTTTCTTCCTGGGGGCTGAACCTTTCCAGTTAAATGTGCCAATGAAAAAAACTGCATTATAATGACATCACGTGTTCAGCCCCTCCCCTAACTCCTCCCCCTTTATCATGCAACTAAAGCTGTGGGCGTGGCTTCAGTTCAGGTGGATCTCCACCCATCACCACCCACCAGGCAAACCAGGCATACTTAATGAACTGGCTGGGTGGAATCATAAAAATGACAGTTTAACAAATACTGTACACTTTTTGGGAAAGAAATCTTACTTCTCATATAATATTAATACCTGATGATCATGTTTCAGGGTACAAAAAAATCATGGCACAAATTCATGGCACAAACAAACCAAATAATTGGGACTGCCCCGGTTACATTATAGTTATGGAGCCGAGAAAAAAAAAATATATACATACCAGTGGAATATATAAAAATAATAAAGCTTACTGTGTATGGCGGTGTATAGACTTCTCAAACTCTGCCCGAACCCGACCAGGACCGAACCCGAACAGGCCCGACCCGACATTTAGGGCCGGGTAGGGCCGAAAATCTATGCTAATCAGTAGGGCCGGGTAGGGCCTAGGGTCCCATGAAAAAATAATATATATTGAATTATTTTACTATAGTAAGAATAATAGTTATTTTCTGTATTTAGCTATTATGAAGATGGTGCTGACTGCCATTTAATTTTTAATCTGTGGAGAATTCTCAAATTTTGCCCAAACCCGACAGTTTAGGGCCGGGTAGGGCCTAAAATCTATTCCATTTAGTAGGGTCGGGTAGGGACTAGGGCCTAGGGCCTGAACTGTTAGGGCCGGTTAGGGCCGGGCCTTAATTTTCAGGCCCGTTGAGATCTTTAGCGGTGTAGTACATCGGGGGGCCTATTAGA
Source organism: Benthosema pterotum (assembly GCA_039105355.1). Lineage (NCBI taxonomy): Eukaryota > Metazoa > Chordata > Actinopteri > Myctophiformes > Myctophidae > Benthosema > Benthosema pterotum. The sequence continues at coordinate 8,913,130 of CM076980.1, read as the reverse complement.
ATTCTAATGACGGTATGCACCGTCAGATGATGAACAGAAGCAGTTTTTTGGTGTTAATTTGAAAGCACAAACAGAACACTGAGGCAGGGAGCCAACCAGCAGTTCTCAGTGGAGTCCAGGGACCCCCAGGGGTCAGTCCTTGGGAGTCCCCAAGGACTGGTGGCTAAAATTAGGATCCACTTAGCATTCAGAACAGAACTTTTCCAGTCTGTATAAACTCTGAGAGTGCATATACAGCGAAGTGGACCCGAGTGCAGACTGAGTTATGAGAGGCCAGTGGCATACGCACTCAGAGGCGGATGTAACATTTCCCAATTGGGGGGCAGGAGGAAATGGTATGGGGGCGGCTTCATCGCCCCCATATCATTTTCGGTTACAGGACTTTTATTAGGCAAGTAAAGCGTCAATAATAACATCAGTTGTTGTTGAAGTTGCAACAGACACGCAGCATGCATAAAGCTAAAGGTCTGACTCAGAGAGTTTTCTGTTTTTGATGATGAAATGGTGTTGGTTTAGTGGTGACAGAACTGTAGTTAGTTAGTAGCAGTAGTAGTGTTTCAAATCATGTTAAATATAAGCACTTTAATTTGAAACATTGGGGGTTGTTTTTTCCATGCCATCTTGTTTGCTGGGGCAGTCTGGGCATTTAGGGGGGGCATTGTCCTCCACCCATGCCCATGCCTAGATCCGCCCCTGTGCACACTGTATATACAATGAACACCTGAAAACCGGGAGTCCTTGAAACGAAATAGTTTTTAGAATCAATAAACAATTCATAAGCCTAGCTGTGCTCACCAAAGCCATAGCACAGCACACAGACCCCTGCAAAGCAACACCGTCTAGATTTATTCAGGCTAATGCAGCAGGTAGTGTGAAAATGACTTATGTATGAAAGCTACGAGTGTCAATAATGTAAGACCTTTGTTCTAATAACAGGACGGACTGGGACTTCAAAGTTTTATGATTCACTGAAGAAAAAAGAAAAGCGGAGACAGAGAAAAGTCCTTTTCAACCAAGAAAGTGAGAAAGAAAAAGAGAGAGAAATGGACCAGTACATATACAGTACACTAGGGTCTTATTTTGTGTGTCTTGAGGGATATCCACCATGAATTTGACATTTTTCAAGAGGTTTGGTGTTATTAGCCTCCTCCAGTGTATTTTTACACCACAAAATGTTGTTTTTAAACAGTCAGACCTTCATTGAGATATCTGTGGTTTTCTGAATGTGTCTGACTGGTCCCTCAGAATTTTTCCTAATGTGATGCCATACTCGGGGACAAATTTGAATAACCCTCCTCCTTTAAGTCAGTGGTTTTCAGCCTTTTTGATTCTAGGGTCCACTACTAATTCAGCCACGGACCACCATTTAAGGACATTGTAGCCCCACAGACCCCAGGAGGAAACAAAGTCTTATGCACTCCTGTGGGTCTTTGTGGCGGGTGCGTAGGCAGGCAAAAAGCTTAAATCAGGATAAATGTATCATTGTACACAGAGGCCCGCACACCGTCTATACTTCCTGCCCCACAGACCCCAGAACTAAAGATTTACTGTATTCTTTTGTCCACAATACCAGACTGGATTTCAGAGACAAAAACAGTCAAACATACGGATCAAAATGATCATTAATCTTCTAGTTGTGTAGACTTGGGCTAATTCAGATGAATATATTAACTCTTGAGAGTGTATACATGAAACCAAATGGACGGGGGGAAAAAAATCACATTATTAACTAATTATTCACTGAAATCATCTTCATATAAATCATTTTGGAAAAGTCTGTGTGGAAAATGAATTGGGAATTCATTTCTGGGCCACAGGCGATGTCATGAAGGGAGTGGGACTGCACAGCTCTATATGCTGTATCTGTATCGCTTCACTGCTGTGCTGTCGCTTGCACCTACATTTCCTTTGCGCCATTACGAACACTACCCATATCCGTCCATATTTGGGGTGTTGAACATTAAAATCACTGATAGATGGACATGGAAATGGTTAATAAATGACAAACGAAAACACACAAAATGTTTAACTCATTCTGTATGGGAATGCCCTTCGGTGTTTTAAGCATCAGCTAGCATTAGATTTAGTTATTGGAAGCATTAGGCATTATGTTCATTGAAGAATAGCAGACCCTCAAGCTCATCGTGCACCACAGAGTGGAGCGTTATGAGCTTGTAGGTCTGCTAATGGTTAATTATCGGCTAAAGCAAAACACGCTAAAAAAGTTTAAATATTGTAGAACAAACAGCAAACAAATACGCTGTGTCCCAGCGGAATGGCGTTATCCATTCTCATGCTGTAGCTGCAGATGCATGGGGCAGGTGCAGGCTCAGAAGGGAGGAGAGAAAACAGATTGATATAATTGCCACATGACTGATCATCGATTAGGCGACCTCTGCTCGCACATCTGTCCTCCATCTCCCTCCCCTGATCCCCTGGAAGCCCCTGGAAGCCCCTGGGGGACCCCCTCGCGGGCCAGCCCATGGAATCCATGGATGGCCCCTGGGTCTCAGTGGGTCCCCCTGGGGGGAGCGTTGACCCGGGCAGTCCCAAACAGTAATCCACGAACCTTCTCCTCTCTCTCTGTCTCTGTCCCTTTTTATCTCTCTCTCCCCTCTCTCTCCCTCTCCCTCTCTCTCTCTTTCTCTCTCTCTCTTTCTCAGTCTCTCTCTCTCTCTCTCTCTCTCTCTCTCTCTCTCTCCCTCAGTGCTTCTCAGAGTCTAATTCTTGCCAAAGGCTGGTTTGTTAGCCAGCCAAATTGTACAATGATATGACTATTGGACTGGCCTCGCTACTCACACAGCTGCTCTGCATGCTCCTCACCCCAAACAGTACCGCTGAGCGAGAGACACAGGGAGAGAGAGAGAGAGAGAGAGAGAGAGAGAGAGAGAGAGAGAGAGAGAGAGAGAGAGAGAGAGAGAGAGAGAGAGAGAGAGAATAAATTACTCCGTCTTCCGGAGAAATATGAGGAATTCTGTTGCAGACTAATGTGCAATGACTCCAATCCATCATGGCCGTTCTGCATACTGAGTGAAGCAAGTTGTCAGGGTGTGGGTGTGTGCGTGTGTGTGTGTTTGTTGCGTGCACGTGGCTAGAATTCAAGCACATTCTAAGCGCTACTTTTTTTTATGGCACATGGTGTTTATGATGGACTGCAGATGTCCCTGCATTCCGTCACAGGAGCATGCCACTGAAATATGACACAGATCGTCGCTGCCTATCGGGCAAGAAACGTCTCATTTCCATTTTTCACAACTTTTCTCTTGGTTTAAATTAACGCCCACTTCGTCATACACGGAGCGGCGTGGCAAACGAAGCTAAATCAGCCGATCTGAGAGCTCTATAGCCGTGCTATTTTCGCTAAAGATTAACTCATTTACACTTGAGATCAGATTCTGCAAAAGGTATACCTAAATCCTGACGGCTTTCTGAAAAACCTCATGTTTCTACATTAGCGGTCCTCAGTAGTTCATGTCAAGGACCCCCAAAATCATATGCATGTGGTCGCTGACACCATCTGGAAATATGCAATGTCTCAGAAGCAAAATGTTTGAGTTAAAACATCCACTGAATATTCAAAGATTTGTGCTATATTTTCTATTTTTAAAATAGCAGATCTACAAGTTCATAGCTGTGGCACACTATGACCTTGGATCTGACTGTAGATCTGCTGTGTTTCTACAGTATAACAAAGTGATTAGAGCACCAAAAGGCATTCCTGCTCAAAATGGCTTTTACCAATATAAAAAGCATAGATAAGAGCTTGTGGCCAAATAATATATTGGTTCCATTTGGGACTAAAGATGTTAACAGTTAAAGGTGTACTGGGTAACTTTGACTGGTGGTCGCTGCCGGTACTGCGTTTTTTAGATTGAGTCCTACATTCCCCCAGCATCTCTTGAGCTTTAAGTCGCATTGTGATTGGTCCTTGTAATCAAGAACCAATCAGTGGTCTGTGACGTCATTTTTCCAGGAAACGCTATGCTCAAGCATAAGTTTCAAATCGGCAAGGTGGAAACATGTCACTTCACGCTTCTAGTGCGCCGCCTACCCCCACCCCCTTTTAGTCAGGGGTGCCAGATATATGCACTACTTAATTGATTGATTAGTCTCAAAACAAAACAATAATAAAACACAAACAAATTGCAGGCATAGCGATCATAGCAGTGCACGCAATGGGATCAGTGTAGGATGCCATTAATCCAACCTCCCATTGGTCCGAAATTACTAACCCCATCTCCAACCCTCTATAACCCTCACCCCTCAACATAACATGTAGTGGTGTGGACACAGGGCCTGAAACAAGGCAGCCAACCATTATGCTGATGGTGGATTTCCAGCGCATGTTTGGACTAAAGGGACTTCGGATCTACGGGCAGTCCCTGCCAACCAGGCGGCTTTGCTTGGTCCAGTGGATGATGGCAAGTTTTGATTTGGAAAAACTCACTCATGGATAAAATATATACCATTCTGTTTTAAAGGTAATAAGAGGCAACTTTTTGGCCAAATATCAAAATAGACATATAGCTATATATATATTTTTTTGCCCCCCCCCCCCCCCCCCCCCCCCCCCCCCCCCCCCCCCCCCCCCCCTCCCTCTATGTTGCTTCTACGTTGATGCTGCAGCTGTTTCCCTGCAGACAGACACCTGCTTCGCCCTGCAGACGGTCCAGAACTTTGTTGTTGTCAACAAATCATGAAAACAAAACGATTCGTCTGGATTCAGAGATGGCGGTGCTAATGTGAGAGGGGGGTTGTGTGGGGGGTTGTGGGAGCGTTTTATCCAATCACAGCACAGCAGTCTCCAGCAGTTTCATAATGAGCTAATAAGAGTGGAGGTGAGGTGGAGTTAAGTGGAGGTGAGGTGTTTTTCAACAAATCTGTTTACAAACACAGTGTTTGTACACATTATAAAGTTGCCTCTATTACCTTTAATTGACCAAAATTAATTGACATAATTACAAAAACTTCATATTAGAGATGCGATCAGGGTAACCAATAAGGGCCAACATTGATCTGAACTCCCACTGTTCTGTCCTCCCATTGGTCCAAAATTACTAACACTACCGAACACTCACCCTCAACACATCGCAGTGTGGACACAGTTTTGACTTGAAAAAAACTAATTTACATACTATATACCAACCTGTTTTGATTAACAAAAAAAATGGTTCTCGGGTAAAATATTGATGTGTGATTAATTGAGATGAATTAATTACAAAACTTAAGATTAATTACATTCATTTTTAACCCATTGTGTACTGCACGCGTTTTGGTGCTTTTAGCTGTTGAAAAATAGCAGATCTACAAGTTCAAATCGCGCCATCGAGTGGCGCGATATGAGCTTGTAGTTCTGCTATTTTTGAAAATGACTTGCAAATTATTGAATACATTCTTTCGGAAGCAAACATTTTTAACTCAAATCTTTGCTTCTGGGGAATCCCTAGAACTAAGTTGAAATATGTTGAGCAGAAAAACTAGTACCGGTATATATATATATATATATATATATATATATATATATATATATATATATATATATATATATATATATATATATATATATAGACGCAGCATTATGCATTATATTACCTCGCCCTCACTAAAAGTGATCATCATGGCCCTGCTTGGTTGGTTGGTGGGTTTATTCAGGGATGTGTCCTTTGTTGAGTCACACACACACACACACACACACACACACACACACACACACACACACACACACACACACACACACACACACACACACACACACACACACACACACGGAACGCGGCGTTATGTAATTACTGCATTGAGGTCCAAAAAAAGCAAGAGAGAAAGAAAAGAGAGAAAGAAAGGAAGAAGGAAAGAAAGAAAGAAAGCAAGAAAGAAAGGGGAAAAAAGAGGACTAGTATATCAAAGCACAGAATCAGCCCACAGGCGATCCAGGCAGCGTCGGCCCGGCTGTTCTCCTCATATGGGGCTATAGCTTCCAACCACTGACACCCAGAAGCTCTCTAACACAGCCGTGAACAGAATCACTAAACAGTGGCACAAGAAGCAAAAAAAACACAGTGTGCATCTCTCTCTCTCTCTCTCTCTCTCTCTCTCTCTGTCTCTGTCTCTGTCTCTGTCTCTCTCTGTATCTGTCTCTCTCTCTCTCTCTCTCTCTCTCTCTCTCTCTCTCTCTCTCTCTCTCTCTCTCTGTCTCTGTCTCTGTCTCTCTCTCTCTCTCTCTCTCTCTCTCTCTCTCTCCCTCCCTCCCTCCCTCTCTCCCTCTCGTGCTAATTCACACTCTCTCTCTAACGGACAACCACATAGGCTTACTGTGTGTGTGTGTGTGTGTGTGTGTGTGTGTGTGTGTGTGTGTGTGTGTGTGCGTGCGCGCGCGCGTGCGCCTGTGTGCGTGCGCTGCGTGTGTGTTTGTGCGTGCACGCGCGTATGTGTGTGTCATATAGTCGATGCATAACAGGATCGGGTTTTGACACGTTGCAGATCTTGTCCGCGCCGGTGCTGAAAATAAAATACCAAGGAAGGAAAGGAGGTGCTGAAATCTCAGCAAGCTCTCTCTGTCTCTCTCTCTCTCTCTCTCTTCCCTTAGCAGTAGCAGCAGTAGCAGCAGCAGCAGCGGCGCTGCACCAGTGTTGCCAACTTGGCACATTTGTCGCTATATTTAGCTTTTTTCAGACCCCCCATGGTGTCAAAATTAGTGAAAAACTCCTGGAGGAAAATCTAGTGCTTTTTTGCTGGTAAGTTGGGGCGAAATTGGTTGACAGGCGCCAGAGATAAAACCCTCGTTTTTATGATAGATTCCTCCTCCCTTCCTACAAAGGACCACTGGTAACCAAATGGACCCTTGAGAGCGTGAAATGAAACCAAATGGACCCTTACGGGTCCATTTGGTTTCATTTCACACTCTCAAGAGTTAAATTATGTTTAAACATCTGAATTACCTCATTTTCAAGTATCTACACATTTAGAAAATGTAGAAGAATTGCTATTTTGACCAACGTTTTGCCAGTCAGTTTGCCTAAATTAGTCCGAGAGACTATAAACTCAACATCAAACGATGGTCCTCTGTGGCTAAAGATGCAGAATAAATAGTGTATGAAAATGGTTGAAACCCCATTGCTCTAGCACATTCATTCACATGCATTTTGGAAGTGCCACTAGTGCATTTTGGATTTTGGCAGTTGGCAACACTGCGCTGCACCAAGCCAAGCACAGGGGGACAGACGGACAGCCGGGCCGACGGACGGAAGGACAGGGAGGGAGGGAGGGAGAGAGAGAGAGGCTAAAGAAAAACTAGATTTGGATCATCTGTTCCAACACTGTGTGCAAAGGAGGAAACCAAAGAAATAAGGTTCCATTTGCACAACACTCAGCGTGTTCAATCAACCCTGGCAGAGTTAAATTAATGAGGTATTTTCAGGGGTAAGAGATGTGGAAACTAGTGGATATATGGGTCCAGTGAGTGAGTATGGGCAACCCCAGACAGCGTTGGGTCACCTAGGCTTTAACCCTTTGTGTAATGAACGCATTTTGGTGTTTTATCTGTTGAAAAATAGCAGATCTACAAGCTCATATCGCGCCACCGAGTGGCGCGATATGAGCTTGTAGTTCTGCTATTTTTGAAAAATTGTGTAAATGTGCTGCAAATCTCTGAATACATTATTTTGGAAGCAAACATTTTTAACTCAAATTTTTGCTTCTGGGGGATCCCTAGAACAACATGTTTTCAGATGGGGGTCTGCAGCCAAATATGGATAATTCTGGTGGTCCTTGGCATGAAATATGTTAAGCATCACTGACACAGGAAGATAGATTTTTCAGAGAAACTAGAATCTGTCAGAATCTAGCATCAGAAACTAGAAACTAGAAACAACAAGCTCATGTTGCGCCACTCGGTGGCGCGACATGAGCTTGTTGATCTGCTATTTTTCAACAGATAAAACACCAAAACGCGTTCAGGACACTAAGGTTTAAAATCAGCCCCCCCCCCCCTCCCTCCCTTATTAGAAAATGTACAAAATGTAAATTAAATACCAGTAAATAAATAAGCAGTAAATGTATGCTTTATAAAAATGGACGGAAATGATGTAACCTAGTAGCCTCGACCTCCTACAGGCAAACTATCACCTTATGTATATTAGATAGCGTTTTTGTGTATACTTAGATTGCAGTGCATGTATCCTAATATACCGTATTTTCTGGACTATAAGGCACACTTAAAAGCCTTTCATTTTCTCAAAAAACAACAGTGCGCCTTATAATCCAGTGTGGCTTATATATTGATCGTTTGACTTCTATTCTATGTTGACTGCAGTAGCTTCTATTCTATGTTGACTGCAGTAGCTTCTATTTAATGCGCCTTATAATCCGGTGCGCCTTGAGAAAATGAAAACAGTTAGAAAATAGACCATTCATTGAAGGTGCGCCTTATAATCCGGTGCGCCTTATAATCCGGAAAAATACGGTATCTTATTATTTTATTATACTCTTATTATTTTAGGTATGATGACTTACATACTGTACACATTAACTACTTTTTATTTGTATATGAGGTATTGCCAGGCTGTTTATTTTGTTTATGTTTAAATCATTATGTACTGTACAGGGTTCCTACAGGTTTCTTAAAGTAAAATTTAAGTCTTTTTAAGACCTTTTTAAGTCCATTTGTATAAAACGTAATACCCAGGGTGGATGTAACATTTCCCAATTGGAGGGGCAGGAGAAAATGGTATGGGGGCGGCTTCATCACCCGTGTCGCTTCGCGCCACGGGTGATGAAGCCGCACCCATACCATTTTCAGTTACAGGACTTTTATTAGGCAAGTAAAGCATCAATAATAACATCAGTTGTTGTTGTTGTTGAAGTTGCAACAGACACGCAGCATGCATAAAGCTAAAGGTCTGACTCAGAGAGTTTTCTGTTCTCTCGGTGAGTAACCGAGAAATCAGTTACTTGATGATTGATACGTTTACGCCGCCGTTTTCTGGCTACGTTATGTAAACCAAACACGCGGTTGACAAATGACAATTTTGAGGAGCAAAGTGACACATAGAAATTACAAACTGCGCAAAATTCAAGACTTTTTAAGTCTTTTTAAGGTATTATTTTCAAATTCGTAAATTCAATGCTTTTAAGACTTTTTAAGATCCCGCGGGAACCCTTACTGTACTTCTGGTGTTTTAACTCTTAGGTGTTCACGAGTCATAGTGCGCGCTATGAGCCGTGAACACCAGCTATTTTGGGGGGGGAATTGTGAGATTGCAGCACAAATCTTTCAATGTTGTTCTTTCAGCGCGAATATTTTGTAGAATCTACAATGTCAGGACAAAATGGGGTTATGTATGTAAATCGCTCTGGAGTAAGAGCCTCAGAAAAAATAACATATCCATGATTGATTTGAACATGAACGGTTATGCATCATTATCAACTTTTATCCCCTCGGCGGCTTGTTTACATCCCCAGTTATGAGTGCATGGTTATCCATTTGAAGCGTTTGGTAGAAATATTAATGGACAGACCGAGACACCGAGATTGTTTTTGTTTTTTAAATCAGGGTTTGAGTTTATAGCGTTCTCAGGGGACCACTGTTCCGGTTATACCCATCTGTAGCAGCTTTTCTTACCATTGCGCTTAGACAGAATTCAGAAAACAGAAACAGAAACAGAAAAAAAACAGACAACCTACAACAGGGGTGCCCAACCTTTTTTGACCGAAGATCTACATTTCAGCAGCCAACCCCTCCGGGATCCACCAGTCCAATATCAACATTTAAAACCACACGCATCGTTGCCTCCCTGCAGTAACTTCACAACAACACAACACTACTTTGTTTTACCACTTTACGTCCATATAAGCATAAAGTACAACAGACTTGTCATAAATAGGCCTACAACAGTACAACGTAAGTACAACAGACATGGACAAACACTGCCATTGCAAATGCATCACACACACACAGACAAAAATCGCTCTTTTTTCTTTTCCATCCCATTTTTTTTCTATCCCCCCACATCTCCCGAGATCTATTTGTGATCAGGCCGAGATCTACCAGTAGATCCCGATCTACTGGTTGGGCTCCCCTGACCTACAAGATTACAATGTACCTGCCTTATGAGCGATAGTTCACTCTATAAATAACATATTTGTTTTCGATCAATTGCACACCCTATGAAGTCTTGAAATCCAGGGAGAGTAATATTTTTTGTCGTATCCACTGTCTGTGTTGACTCTCCCCTGCCAGCGAATCATTAATGGACTCATTAATGCGACAGACAGGTACACACGACCGGCTATTCTGGATATATATTAATTTCAGATGCTTCAATATATTCAGCATAGCGGAAACATAAACACACACACACACACACGTGCGCACGCACACACACACACACACACACACACACACACACACACACACACACACACACACTACTAGTAGAGGGCCCTGGGGGACTCCGTGTCACTCACCATGTTGACTTCTGACACCATGTCGATGCTGGCGATGTCGATGCTCATGCCCACGTCCACAGGAGCGCCTTGGAAATAGAAAAATAAGATATAAAATAAAACAACGTTTAACCCTGGGGTTTTCAGCCAAGTGGTCCTTATTGGTGTGTGTGTGTGTGTGTGTGGGGGGGGGGGGGGGCTGACAAATGAAAATGGCCCTTGCTATCGATATTTAAAGAATATACTTCACGTTTTTCATCTTTCAAAATCGATTACATTATAATGTATGATAATGTGCTTACAAGCTAATGCTTATGTTAGCAAACAAACAAAATCTCAATGGCTTTTAAAAAAAACAAAAAACAAACATTGAACCTAAACAGGGGGAACAAGGGGGAATAACGTGAAATTCAACTTTTCTATTTTTGTGTGTATGTTTCGGTGCTCCCATGTGTGTTTTCTATCCTCACAAATAACCAAGTTTAGTGGTGCTAAATCAGATGAATATTTTAAACTCTTAAGAGTGTAAACATGAAACCAAATGGACCCACAAGGGTCCATTTGGTTTCATGTTTACGCTCAAGGAGTTACATCTGGTTAATGAACTAGCCTGGGGACCACCTGGAACCCTCTCAAGGACCACTAGTGGTCACCACCAGTCGAAAACCACTGGACTAAAGGGTTTTTATCTTGTTTGAACAATCAGGCTCTCGTGTCATATAGGAGCTTTAGTGAAAAATGCCCTCAGGAAAAGCTAGTTTGATTTTGGCCACATAATGGTGTCATCAATGCACCCTACTCTGTAAATATCCTCCTATTCCTCTGTCTTCAGTTCCAAATTTGCATTTTTCTACTTTGTTGATAATGTCCAACATGGAAACAAGCATGTCTTTATCCTAGCATCTAGTTTTACAATGACTCAAATATAAAATAATGAGCATATCAGCGCACCCACCACCTCTGGTTATATGGTCAGAGTAGTGATTGAGGCTCTAACCATTAGAAATAGGCTTGAGGGACATATACAATGTGGTGTTAACTGTAGAGCCCGACCGATAGAATCGGTATGTCGTATCGGGGGTCATATCGGGGGGTTCCCCTTCTATCGGTGGCCATATCGTATCAGTCAAATTGTCACCGATAGAATTTTTAAAAGTGCACAGTGCGCATTACTGGCTGGTGCAGTGTTTTTTTTAATGTTTGTGTGATACCATTGGTGCGGGAGGGTTGGACTCTCGTTTGTTTGTGTCACTATTCACTCTACTCCATTTGTTCCCTGACAACTTGAGTGTCAGGGAACAAAAAAAAAGAAAGAAAGGTCTTGAATAAAAACATTGGTTCAAGAAACCAGTTTGCCGGTACTACTGTCAATATGACTGTACCAATGCATGGTCATAACGGCACAAAATCTTTGCACAATTCGCAAAGAAAAAAGGTATTTTTTCATTCTAGCCGAAAACAAAACCTATATCGGTTGCAAATTGGTAGTTGTATACCACTATCGTAGTGTTTATCGTATCGTTCCTAAAATTCCATATTCGTCGGGCTCTAGTGTTAAGCATTAAAAACAATTTTAGGAATATACGTTATTTGTGCTTTAAACCTGTATTCAATTCAAAAATGAAATGTATGCAACCAAATGCACCATCGTCTCAAGAGCTACATTTCTTTTTTTAAACACACAAGAACTAGTTCATGCATTCATTCATTAGAAATTTACAAAAAAAATATATTTTTGACTTGTACTCTCTGCTTTGTTGCCACGTCATCAAGCAATGAGCAGTGAACAAAACATCATCCAGCGATTACAACGCATTTTTTTAGTTTTGGGTCAGTGAGGCTAAATCTAATAAAACAGTGGACTTAAGCCCAATACCTGGTCCTAGTGGGTCCATTATACATAGGGCAACCACCAATTAAGACTTGGGGGTGAGGGTACAGATGTCTTCTAAATCAAGAAATCAAGAAAATCCGGTAGAAAAACAATCGCTGTCTGGCCAATAAGTGACATATCCACCATAGGAGAGAAGCTGGTCAGAGTTTCATGTGCGATATAACATATATATATATATATATATATATATATATATATATATATATATATATATATATATATATATATATATATATATATATATATATATATATATATATATATATATATATATATATATATACTATAACATTGATTTACACAGCGCTACTGCAAGGCAGAACCATAGGACCAAACGAGCTATGGACCAAATGTATAGGTCACCCTTTGACATTTTTAACCTGGGGGTCAACCTAAAGCAGTGGTTTTCAACCATTTGGATCCCTGCAGGGCCCACTATTTATTCAGCATTTGAGCCACGGATCACCATTTGATGATATTTTCACCCCCACAGACCCAAAGGCAAAGATTTCTTTCGTTTTTGTTTTGTCCACAATTGCAGTCTGGATTTCGCAAACAAAACAGGCAAACATACCGTAGATCAAAATGACCATTCTTCCACATTCACTGATTGTGTAGACCTCTTAATTAATTGTTGCTAAAATCAGATGATGAATATTATAACTATTGAAAGTGTAAACATAAAACCAAATGGACCCACAAGGGTCCATTTGGTTTCATGTTTACGCTCTCATGGAGTTACATCTGGTTAGCGAACTTTCCATCATTTAGCCTATGGGGACCACCTGGTGGTCCCCGGACCACCAGTTGAAAACCACTGGCCTAAAGGGTTTTTATCTTGTGTGTGTGTGTGTGTGTGTGTGTGTGTGTGTGTGTGTGTGTGTGTGTGTGTGTGTGTGTGTGTGTGTGTGTGTGTGTGTGTGTGTGTGTGTGTTACCTCCAAAGTCAGGCCTCAGACGAATGTCATAGCCCTTCAGCAGCTTGTCCACAGTGGCTTTCACATACGACATGTTGCTGGGCTCAGTGGTGCTATATAGGAGGACACACACACATACAGTACATCTATTAATACATGCATGTATGTACACACATTTTAACAAGCTCACTGGTGCTACTGTAGCAGGATAAATAAAGTGTAGCCTATTGATATATGCATATACACACACATACCATATGTCACTAGGCTCGTTGCTGCAAGAACACGCATAGATTGTATTGTATATATACAACGTATATACTGTATATGCACAGCACCCATATCCAACATGTTACTGCACTTGTTGGTGCTACAGGGCACGTATTCGTCTAGCACTGTAGATACTGGGCTATAACAGCCGCACGCACACACACGTTGCTGGGCTATTGCTGCTCCAAGGACACATACTGTATAGGCCGTATGTATTCACTGGTCATAATGTACCCGGTCCAGCTATGTATTCTAGATGTATATATACTGTATATGCATATGCAATAAAGGCTATATATACATACACACACAATCATACAGCATATAGACAAAGCAATGCACAATGGATTATAGCTATCATATTGTTGTATTGTATTGTATTGTATTGAAGAAATCAGTGCCTGGGGTGCATGAGACAATATACTGTTGCAGGCCTATGCATTGTTGATCAAGGACTAGTGTGTGTGTGTGTGTGTGTGTGTGTGTGTGTGTGTGTGTGTGTGTGTGTGTGTGTGTGTGTGTGTGTGTGTGTGTGTGTGTGTGTGCGCCGCGCGCGCGCGCGCGCGCACGCAGAGCTCACCTTTGCGCCCCGCACACCATGGTGACGAGCAGGGAGACACAGCAGCACACCCCCCAGCGGCCCCCCTCCAGAGGACTAGTCCACCACATCCTCGCCAACTTTGATCCCAGGACAGCAGAGAGGAAGAGGAGAAGGAGGGTATAGTTTGTAGCTCGAGTGTGAACTAAAAAAAAGAAGCCTCTTGCCCCTTATTGTCGACACAGACGTCAACAAGAGATGCGAAAACTTGCAGGGTTCGTCAGTACAGACCCTGCATGCAATATTAGTCACACAACGAGCACCTCCAAACGAATACAGCCAGCCAGGTCGGGTCTGTTATTAATATTCCAACAGAGCAGAGCATCCACAAAAAAAGAAAAACGTGTCGGCGAAAAAAAAAAGATATAGAGGGAGAGGAAAGGAGGGGGAAAAACTGCAGTATGAAAGAAAAACGGCGTTGACGGTCTATGTATCTCTCTCTCTCTCGCTTTTTCTCTGGCGGTTCACCTGCAGTGTGGACGCCGAGGACAGAGCATCCAAACCCGGCCGGTCGGCCGGAGCGAGGCAGGGAGAGAGCGGGTGGTGGTTCAGCCGCAAGACGTCCTCAGGCTCAGATGTCCAGTAGGCTAATAGCCAGCAGATAGCCAACTAAGTGGCAGGGTAAAAAAAAAACGCATTTCCCATGGATATTAGACGCCCGCTGTAGTGCCTGTGATAATAGTTTTCACCCAGTGCTGGTATACGTACGTGGCTGGTGCAGGTTCAATACATCCAATATAGAGAAGAGAACAGATAGATAGATAAATCCGCACCTTCGCTGCGCCTGTCTGTCTGTCTGTGTCTGTCAGTCTGTCGGTGTTGCAGGTGGTGTGGTGTTAAAAGCAGAAGCAGCAGCGGCGGCAGTACGGATCACCTTTAGTATAGCTTCCACCCAGTCATTCTCCTGCAAGTGGAGCATCGTGCTCTATCTAGCCTAGTGCTATACCACGGCAGCAGCAGCAGCACGCAACATCTGAGAAGAGATGCTGCGCATTTTAGCTCGCTCTCTCTCTCTCTCTCTCTCTCTCTCTCTCTCTCTCTCTCTCGACAGGAGCCTGATCCTCTCTCACCCCGTTGAATCCTTACAGATATCTCAGTGAATGAACGAACCCCGTGGACGATGATGATGATGATGATGAGGGGGCGGCGGCGAGGAGCTACTGGGAGAATGACAACGTCACCACCAGCAGCAGACGCCGACCACGGCTTGAACCAAGTTCAAGTTCATCAGTTGGTGATCAAGAAATAAAGAAAGAAAAAAGAAGGAAGGGGAAGCAGAGAGAGAGAGGAGCGGGGGGTATTTTAGGGGAGGCGGGGGGGGGGGGGGTGAGCCGCAATGCACGAATAACCCAGAGAGAGAGAGAGAGAGAGAGAGAGAGAGAGAGAGAGAGAGAGAGAGAGAGAGAGAGAGAGAGAGAGAGAGAGAGAGAGAGAGAGAGTCACGTAACGTTGCGTGGTTCGTTGCGGTGAGTGTGTGTGTGAGAATGCGTAGCTGCCTCTGCCTAGCTGTCTTGTCTGACTCGGACTGTGGCGTGTCTGTCTCATCAATGTCCGCAGTCAGTCAGTCAGAATTCAGTGAATCCGTTCCACCATGTCCCTCTGCTCCAGGGCCGGATCTAGGGGGGGGCAGGCGTGGGCAGAGCCCACCCAAATGTGCATCCTGCCCAGTGCCCACCCAAATATCAGTGGTTTTCAACCAGTCGTCCGGGCCGGGGACCACCTGTGGTCCTTGAGAGAGTTCCAGGTGGTCCTCAGCTAAATGATGGAAAGTTGGTTACCAGTTGGTTACCAATTGGTTTCATTTTAGCCTACACTCTCAAGAGTTAAAATATTCATCATGTGAATTAGCCCAAGTCTACACAACTAGAGAATGTAGAAGATATGGTCATTTTGATCTGTATTCTTGACTGTTTTGTTTCCCATGCAAATCTAGCCTGGTATTGTGGACAAAAGCAAAAGAAATCTTCTGGGGTCTGTGGGGCTTAATGTCCTCAAATGGTGGTCTGTGGCTCAAATGCCGAATAAATAATTGACCCTGATGTCAAAAAAATTGAAAACCAAATTCCTCCATATGAAAAACTTTGGAGTTGCCCACCCTGCCCTTCTTGCAGCCCACCCTATTAGGGCTGGCTAAATCCGGCCCTGCTCTGCTCTCTCCCCTCGTCTCGTCTCATCTGTGACTGACGGACTGTGTGCGGGAGGGACACGTGCGCGCGTGCAGGGACATGATTCTACAACAGTGGTTGTGTGTGTAGACTTGGGCTAATTCAGAATCTTTTAACTCTTGAGAGTGTGAAATGAAACGAAATGGACCCGCAAGGGTCCATTTGGTTTCACCTGGAACTCTCTCAAGGACCACTGGTGGTCCCCGACCCGCGACCACTGGTTGAAAACCAGTGTGCTACATGTCAAAATGTCCATGTCAAAATGTAGGCATACACCACTATAGGCCTACAACTGTGAAGGTTGTTAGTTGAATCTAAAAGTTGGGCTAAGCAATGCTAATAATAGCCAACAGAAGTATAGCCACATAGCCTTAATACGTAAGCGCATTCTTTTTTAAAATTAACAAATGGCCTACTTAAACATTCAAATGCAGCCTGCTGTCAGGGTGTTGGGATTATGTCAAAGGCAAATTTTACCATTTTTAGGACGAAAAACAAGCATAGAGGAAGCAAAATACGGCAACTAGGAAAATACAAGTGTGAAAACGTTAAAGATGCAGGGCAAACTGCAACAAATACTCACTTGTTGTGACAAACTTTCACAGAGAGCAGCAAACAGGTTTAAATAGGCGCAGGTGAGCCAACTGAACCAATGAGGACATTTAGCATATTCGGGAAAACAGCGCCACCCACGTCGCACGACTGGTTGGGACCATAAACTGGGACCAGACTAGCCAGCGTGCTACCCACGATTTTCCGCGCCAAGGCGCTGGTGGGGACCGGAACCAGAGCACCAGGGGCGTTTTTGCAATTAGGCAGACTAGGCAGGCGACTAGGGCGCCATGAGGGGAAGGGGCGACCATTAGGGGAGGGGGCAACCACCAGACATGCTTTAAAAGGATCCAAGGCCAACAAGCCTCATATGGATACATACATTATATCCCCTATCCTCTATAACTACAATTGAACATTTAAAACACATATGATATGTTATTTAGTTTACGTTGTAGAAAATAATTCATAATTTTATCCACTTGCCTAGTTGCTTAAATTGCTTAGAAACGCCACTGCAAAGCAGTGCACACGTTCATGCATTGCCATGTTTGCTTATTAGAAGCAACCATTGACTTGTTTTTATGTAGGAAATCACTTACAAATTAGGGGCAGGGCTGGGACGATATTGGTACCTCAAGATACGATATAGGTGGCGATAGGCCTTTGATAATGGATATATATGTATATCACGATATTTGCGATATATCAATATATTGCATTGGCGTCATCAGCAATACATCATGATACTGTAACTGCAGCTGAAAAACAAAAAACAATAAACGAAATAATTGAAAACTAAAACGCAAAAATCAGAACTTACTAATGTATATCCTCAATTATTAAACTTAGCTTTTATTTGTCTCAACTGATTCTCATACCGGGCTTTTTGTTTTTTATCTTGTGTTTGTTTTTTTGGGAATTAAACACCTATAGAAGTCATTTAACATTTTAGTTCTGCACCCCATTTTTCCTCCTGGAATTATCCCTTTTGTGGATGCTCTGCAACATGTTTTTCCTCACGATATTTGGGGAGGAATATACAATATACATTGCAGGAGGAGTATACGATATTATCGCAATAACAATATTTCACCAAACCAAACACGGCTTGTGTCATTAGAAAGCCTACTTATCTTAGTGGAAACACTCTGAGCCCCCCACCACACGAATAAAATTGACTTTCTGGCCAGAATGCAATTGTTTTTCATTAAGGAAAAATATTGAAGTTTTCTCTTGGAAATATCGTAGAGGTAGAGGGCGCAAATCCTGGTTGTTTTTCCCGTGAAAACCTTAGCTGCCTACCACTAAGGGTTTCTAATGACACAAGCCATATTTGTTTTGGTGATTGGATAAAATGTTCTATCCACTACAGAAGAGAGGCTGGTCGGGTGGAGTAATGGCCGATTGCACGGAATTCTGCAGAGCTTCAATGCAAGTCAGACTCAGAAGCAGTGGAGCTCTGGACCAGAGCTACATATTACTCACATATACAGTATGTTAATTAACATATTTCCTCGCAAAAATGGTGAAATGTCCCTTTAAGGCACAATTTTAGAAATATATTTTAAATATAATATAAATACATTTCAAAATATGTTGTAAGAGATATTTTAGTTAATTCACTGAGTTAAACAAAGGACACAGGCAAGTGTATTGACTAAATTGGTATTAATCTCATCATTCGCCGCCACCTCAGGGGAAACACAAACCTTGGCCTGCATCTCTTGTTGTGGATCAGTGGTTCTCAAAGTGGGGTCTGGGGAATCCCCCCCCAGAAAAGTGTTCACTTGTCTTACAGTGTAGCACCACACTCCTTTATACTGTAGGTTGCTTGGCTAATTCACATTCTCTTCTGTGTGGGTCCCTGGCACAAAACATTGTCCAAAAGGGCTCCTCAAATAATGCATAGCAATATATGGGAGCCACTGAGAAGCACTGCTCCCTCCGAGACCATCTGAATCCACAACACAATTATCTTTTCAGAGCATTCTACTGATCCCACCAAGATAAACCGCCATATACAGTAGTGTCCCTATATTCTGGGAGGAATTAGGCCTGATCTGCAATAAGTGATCAACAAGCTCACAACAAGCCAAAGCGCATCGCGCTTGTAGACGGGCTATTACGAGAAAATAGTACAGAGGACCTAGTTCAGAGCACGGGGGACGGACCCCTGCAAAATCTGTTCACCATCTCTTCAGTTTATCACCCAACAGTCAGACCTCAACCTTTTTCACCCAGAAAATGAACTATCCATTTCCCGCATTTCAGTTTTTCCCATGTGTAGTGCACACAAACACACTGCAATAACACCCATTTAAACATGTTTTATTATACAATACAATGCATTCAAAACTCACAAAGTCAAAATAGAACATAGAACATAACATGGAATGCAGTTAAGAGGCACAATGTAAGTGAATTCCACACCTGTATTCTTACAGATGGCATAGTTGCGGTTGTGTCGTCAAACTGCAACGTTGCCTCGCCGAGTCTGTCGGATGAAGCGATTCCACCGCAAGGCGGTTGCCAGTTGCCAGTTGCCTACCCTGTAAAACTCGATGGTTTACAGCGTAAGCAAATCATTTCTGCCAGCATTGTGAGCACTGTCTTGATGGGAAAAACATAAACAATAGCAAACAGAACATAAGACTGTTGAAGTATGGAGATCACACGGGTTTCGGCCCTCAAAGCCACAGTGCGTTTTACAGTGGTGTTTTAAGGTTTTAAGAGCCAGTCACTCTTCTGATGTCTTCTGGCCTCCTAGTCTAGTTCAGAGGCTACCAACCACTGGTACTAGTACCACTGCTGGTACTTGAGCCTCTCTCGGGTGGTAAGCTGAGAAGTCCACCCTCCCCAAAACAGACAAAAGTGGGATTTAATAATTGTATTACTACAGGTAGTTCTTCTGAGTTCTGACCAGGTTGAAATAGGCTCTCCAGCCATGCTGAAATAGGCTCTCCATCCATGCTGAAATGAGCATGACAGCACACCTAGCCACTAATAGAAGATTTGAGAACGGATTAATCACATTAGACAATTCAAACATTTTTTTTCTGATTCGTGATTATACAGGGCAGGTCTACACTCCTGTATTTTAACAGTTATTATGTTATTATGGTGGTACTTGGAGCGACCAATATTTTCTGAGGTGGCACTTTAGTATAAAATGGTTGGGATCCAATGGTCTAGTATAAAAATGGTTGGGATCCAATGGTCTAGTTGATTCTCAACCTTTTCAAGCCACAACCTACCAAAACAGTTCACATTTTGGCATTATATTATAGTTTGAATATTGTGAAATTAGCAGATCTACAAGATCACAACACTGGCATTGTGAGCTTGTACTCTATATCGGCTTTTTTATTTTTTTATTTTTTTTTTTTTTTTTACAATTTATGCCTCTTTCACATATTATTTGGCAATTTTTCCAAGTGTTGTCCAGTTCTTATAATAGTTTGCTGATTACTGTGGATCCACTAATGATCTTTTATGGTCATCTGGGAGACCCCCTGGGGACCCCCTCGGTGAGAAACACCGCCGTAGTCCATGGTGGTTGGCTCATTTCAACTGCAACACGACCTGAGAAGACACAGAAACACATGTCATATTATTGAAGTGAAATGAATAAATACAATATTTAAGTGAAATAACAGTTGGGAGATATTTCCAGTACAACCCAACAATAAAAAGGTTGTTAACCTGAGGAGCAGGAAATGAAGCATTTCTACTTGTTTACAATAGGAACCAGCATTTTCATTCATTCAAGTTTTAAAATATTGTACTTTTTTCAATGCAAAAGTACAATAGAAGAGTGAAAGTATCCCGATGATTCACATGCTCGTGTATTCGCAACCTTGTTCTTTTGGGCATGAACCATAAAGATTGCTCAGTAGACTGAGAGCTTTGCCTTCTGGCTCAACTCTCTCTGCAATACCACGCCTACCGCTCTGATTCTCTGGCTGATCTCCTTCTCCATCCTCCCCTAACTCATGAACAAGACTCCTTCACTTGGGGTAATGCCTCATTTCCTACTTGTTCTACACAAAGTACTACTACTGCTACTAATAATAATAATGTATTTTTTTTTTATCCCACGATTTCGTAACCCATTTTTTCACCCAGTGCCAATTCCTAATGTGATCCTGGGCTCTACACACCCTCCGCCAACCTGAGGAGGCAGCGGACTGGCCTCATGCGTCCTTCAATGCATGAGGAGACCTTTTCTTTTCACCTGACAGGGGGGAGTTTCCCTGGTTGGACGTAGCGTGTGGAAGGAACACGTTATTCCAACCAGTTCCAGTCTCCTCCATCAGGCGCCGTGGCTGGACAGGGGGAGGCAGTCTAGAGCCCAGGATTACTGCATGTTTTTGTGAGGGTATCTACCCTAGGGGACACGGGGAGAACATGCAAACTCCACACAGAAAGGCCCTTTCACCAACCCTGCCTCGGGTATGGGCATAGCTGATGAGGCGAGAGCACTATCCACTGTGCCCCACTAATAATAATCTTTAATGTAGAATTTGTTGTCAGGTCAAAATGGGTTGATGCCATGATCGATGGGAGGGAACAAAACTCCTATAAAACTGAAATCTCTCATGGCAAGGTTCTGTGTCCTTGTCCAGAGGCAGAGTGTGATCAGTGTCATTTGATATTGACATTGCTAGCAGTGTGTGATGGACTGATTGTTCTATAACAGTTTGTACATGTACTGTAAGTTGGCGTCTTGTGCACCAGTGTGAAACTGAAGGCGCTCGATCCATGCAGGCCGTGCCTTTCTGGCCGACCGGAGGAACAGAGCATGCAGACTGATTAGAAACCTGAAACCGGCGCTCCATTATGTTCCATTATGTTCTGTTCTCCCTGGAATATTATATAGTTCTGGTCCATAGCTTCATGCCTGGCAGTGGAGCTCTGTGAAAGACAACGTAATCTCTGGGATGGACCTCTGACCAGCCTTTCTTCTGGATTGGAAATATAGAGGTACAAACGTTATACCTACTCAACAACACAAACGCGTGTTATTAGAAAGCCTGCTGTACTTGTGGTGGACTACTGTAGTGTGGAAAGACTGTAGGTGAAACGTTTACACTCAAGAAGAGAGGCTGGTCTGAAGTCCATCCCAGAGATTACATCGTCTTTCACAGAACTCCACTGCAAGGCAGAATCATAGTATCAGGGCCAGAGCTAGAATGCTATACAAGCTTGTAGATCTGTTATTTATTTTTGAAGAAAAAATCGAAATATACATTTTTTAATATACTGTATACTCTTTGACAGCAAACGTTTATTTTTTAACAAAAAATCTTTCTGTTCTTCATATTTTCAGATGGGGTTGACGGCCATTCGCATCTCATTCAGTGGGTCCTTGAAATGGAATAGTTTGAAAACCCACTGATATAGAAGCAGGGCTTTTGAGACAACCAGGAGGCGCAAATCAATTAGCAAATGAGGCATACGTCGCGACGGTTGGCCCAACAGACCCGACTGGTGGAATAACGGTCGTGACACTGACACATAACGGTCGGGGATTAGGTTTTACTGAGGTTATGTTTAGGGTTAGGTTTAGTAGCGACTATTGAAGTAGTAAAATGGTCGACTGCTTTCACCAGTCGCAACTAATTTATCCGCGACCGTTTGGCCACCCGTCGCGCCAGTGGCTCAGAGGTAGAGTAACCGGATGGTAACCACAAGGTTGCCGGTTCGATCCCGGGCTCCCGCAGAGCTAGTGTCGATGTGTCCCTGAGCAAGACACTTAACCCCTAATTGCTCCTGATGTGATAGTAGGTACCTTGCATGGTTTCCACTGCCATCAGTGTATGAATGTGTGTGTGAATGGGTGAATGTGATGCACAATCTATGTAAAGCGCCTTGGATAAAGGCGCTATATAAATGCACCATTTACCATTTATTTACCCGTCGCGCCCTGTCCCGCGGGCGCAAATTGATTCCGCTGTCTCTCCAGACAACTGTCAGGATTTACAAAAATAGCCACAATAGCACAACGTCACGTGTCATTGTTAATTGTGCGACAGGCTGGATTTCCACGGGGAGTCGGCCGTTCAGATGCTTTACAGGGCCGGATCTAGAGGGGGGCAGGGGTGGGCAGACTGCCCACCCAATGAAAAGGAATATCAGTGGTTTTCATCAGTGGTCTGGGGACCGCCAGTGGTTGAGAGAGGTCCAGGTGGTCACCTGGCTTAATGGTGGAAAGTTGGTAAACCAGATGTAACTCATTGAGAGCGTAAACATGAAACCAAATGGACCCTTGCGGGTCCATTTGGTTTCATGTTTACACTCACAAGAGTTAAAATATTCATCATGTGAATTAGCCCAAGTCTACACATCTAGAATGCAGAAGATTAATGGCCGTTTTGATCTGTATGTTTGACTGTTTCGTTTCCCGAATCCATCCTGGTATTGTGGACAAAAGCAAAAGACATCTTTAGTTTTGGGGGTCTGTGAGGATAAAATGTCATCAAGTGGTGGTCCGTAGCTCAAATACCGAATAAATAGTGGACCGTGGTGTCACAAACGTTGAAAACCACTGCTTCATATGAAAAACTTTCGAGTTGCCCACCCTGCCATTCTTCCAGCCCCCCCTTATTAGGGCTGGCTGAATCCGGCCCTGATGGTTTGGCTTCTGAACGGATCTTCACATCAAGCTTGGCACTGAATTCTGGATCCCCATCTGCCAATCATTCCACACACCATAAAAATCGGCTGTGCCGTTTCGGTTAGGATTAGACAATCATTACACAACCCTCTGAACGACACAATCTGCTCATTACGGCTAATTGAACCCTCCAGAAAAAGGCTTTTTCTCTGTGCCTCTCTTCACCCCTTTAGCCCTTTCCAATAAGCCCCCTCCACCCTAGTAATTCACAGAATATTCGGGCGCGGAAAATATTCGTCATGAAACGTCTAAAAGTGCATCTTCGGTTTTATAAATCACTGAATAATGTATTCTATGAATGCATTCAAAAGTACTGATTAAATGTTCTATGGAACCGTGATTATTATTATCTGTAAGTTTTGGCATGAACATGTCTTTTGCCATAATAAGGTACAGCCGTGATGCCAATGGAAAAAATAAATACTGTTAATCAAATTCGGCTGTTTGTCGCTGTTTTTGGCCAGCTATTTTGTAAATTCGGTATTCAGTTTCTGCCAAGAATTTCCCTTTTGTAATTTTCCCTGAATTACTGACGAAGTGTCCTGTGCTCCCGATCAGCAGGTTGGAGTCTCACATGGTTTCCAACTTTCCCCCTGTGCGCGTGTGCGTGTGTGTGTGTGGCAAGTGTGAATGTGTGTTATTTGGGTGCCATGCAGGGATAAACACAGCAAATGCTCTAAACACAATGAGCCACCAGAGGGCAGAGCACACGACTCAGCATTTTCTTCCTGATATACAGTACGTTGGGTGTATAGAGAGAGGGACTGCCAACGCGCACGCACACACGCACGCACACGCACACGCACACGCACACACACACACACGGCTTTGGCAATGTTGATGTTTGTTTTCTCACGCCAATGAAGCTCCTTTGAATTGAGAGAGAGACAGACAGACTCCAGAAAAATAGACAGAAAGAAAGACAGGCAGGCAGGCAGACAGGCAGACAGACAGGCTACCTTGTTGGCAGCCTCCAGTGAGCTGACGAGGCTGTTGAGCTCGTCTCGGCTCATCTCCATGACAACAGGCCGAAGGACTCCGTTCTCCCTCACGTCCAAACTGAGACTCAACAGAGGAGTCTGCAAGGACTGGATCTTATCACTGGACAGCGCTAACTGAGAGAGAGAGAGAGAGAGAGAGAGAGAGAGAGAGAGAGAGAGAGAGAGAGAGAGAGAGAGAGAGAGAGAGAGAGAGAGAGAGAGAGAGAGAGAGAGAGAGAGACAGAGAGAGAGAGAGACAGAGATTTTGTAAGCTCACCCTCCCTTTAGCAGTATAACAGCAGTTTACACATGTCTAGTTTTGTTCCACTTTTGCGTTGGCAACGTAAAACGTGTTTTCTGATGCCAATAAAGCCCTTTGAATTGAATTGACTAAGACAGAGGTGTGTGTGTGTGTGTGTGTGTGTGTGTGTGTGTGTGTGTGTGTGTGTGTGTGTGTGTGTGTGTGCGCGCGCACGCACCCGTGTGGGGTGACAGATGGCCATATTGAGCATGTCTTATTTCCATGTCTTATGCTGTAATTAACCAGCTCGGTGGTCTTGTGGGTAGAGTGTCTGCCCTGAGACTGGGAGGGCGGGGTTTCCATCACCCGACCCGGTCATACAGTACCAAAGACTCTAAAAATGGCACCCAATGCCCCCCTGCTTGGCCCTCGACATCAAGGTGTTGGATTGGGGGGAGAGGTAAGTCTCTGTGACGTACTAGCACAGGGGTCTGCGTGATATTAATTTAATTTCAAGATAGAAGTAAGCATAAGACCAACCATTTTGACACCAGGGCCCCCCACAATCCCCAAAAACTAAAGACTTATTTTGCTTTTTGTCCACAATACCAGCCTGGATTTGGAACAAAACGGTCAAACATACAGATCAAAATGACCAGTAATCTTCTATATTCTCTAGTTTTCTAGACTTCGGCTAATTCACATGATGAATATTTTAACTCTTGAGAGTGTAAAAATGAAACCAAATGGACCCGCAAGGGTCCATTTGGTTTCATTTTTACTCTCTCAAAGAGTTACATCTGGTTCCATCTTTCCATATTTAACTGGAACTCTCTTAAGGACGACTGGTGGTCCCCAGACCACTGGTTGAAAACCATGGTACCCTTTCATGGGCCGGTCATAGTCAGCCAAAGGGCCACATTTGGCCCCCGGGCCCCATATTGCCCAGGTATGAACTAGCGTCCAGGGGCTGTACTTCAAGCTCATCAAGCTGCTTCACACTACAGATACAGGAGGAGGTAGGCTCCTGACCTCTATACCGTACCTACTGTATATATCATGACATCCTGGCCTGGCAAGGCTACTTACTTTAATTATGCACTGGACCATTAGGCCAACAGGCCAACATGAAAGTATTCATGCCAATGTTTACTTTCTGCTTCTAGTTAAAGCGTCATTTCATCATGAATTGTTTCATCATCATTATTATTATTAAAATATTAAAGCTCCTATATGTAATTTCATGGTCAAAAAATAATTACATATTTTGTTTATTGTTTTTATGTTTTTCATGAAGTCTCTCTTTAATTAGATTGTCATTTTCTAACAAATACTCCAGGCAGGAGTATTTCTTAGCCAATCAGGAAAAGACTCGCTGAGCTGCCACTGATTAAGGAAAAAGGGAGGACTGGTGATGTCAAATGTGGAGGTGGTGGAGGACTATAATTTTTAAAGTTTGTCATAGATAATATATATTTTCAGGAAGACCTTTCTAATAATAGAAAGGTAATAATAATGGAGAAGATAAAGACAAAAAAGAAGAAAATGTCAATAAAAGTCTGAGATTTTTTGCTTATATAGTTATTATTTTTGTTTGTATAAATATACCACATCTGTGGTGCTGAAAGATGCCTAATAATGTATCATTCTTCTTATTATTTTTTGATCTCCACAATGATGAGTCTCTCAGCGATGTCCTCTGCAATGTGGAAACGTGAGATATAATGTTGAAACCGACACCCTGGAAATGCAGTTTTTGATTGCAGGCAAAGTATCGGTAACGTTTTGCACAAAAACGACAGTATGGTTTCAGATAGACAAGATAGTTTCAGACAGACAGATAGTGTCAGACAGACAGGATAGTCCTCAATGTACGCTTTTCCAAACCATCTGTTTTCAAATGAAAATGAACGGTACATCCGGGACTCACAAAGCGGATGTTTTTGCACAGAGGGTTAGAGGGCAAGATGATCAAGAGAGGCCTGCTAGACTCAACCTTTTTCATCTCAGGGGACCACCATTTATTCAGCATTTGAGCCACGGACCACCATTTGAGGACATTTTAGCCCCGCAGACCCCAAAACTAAAGATTTCTTTTGCTTGTGTCCACAATACCAGGATGGTTTTGGGAAACAAAACAGGCAAAACATGCAGACCAACATATTACAGACCAAAATGAAATCTTCTAGTTGCCTAGACTTGGGCTAATTCAGATGATGAATATTTTAACTCTTAGAGAGTGTAAAAAATCTTTACGTTCTCAAGAGTTACATCTGGTTAAACAACTTAGCTGGGGACCACCTGGAACCCTCTCAAGGACCACTGGTGGTCCCCGGACCACCTGTTAAAACCCCTGCGCTAGAGCTAATAAATAAGAATAATGGATGCATTGGATCCATGGATGCAAATGCAATGCATTTCATAGCTCTTTTCTATGCACTATGAGTGCTAACCCTTGCGGGTCCATTTGGTCCATTAATTAACACAGCTCTAATTAACACACCATTTGTCGTGGCAATCAAGCAAGGTGGTGTTCAGTGTCTCACCCAAGAACACCTCGACACATGGACAGGAGGATGCTGGGATTTGAACGTTGCTCCACCCCCGCGGATCACCGGGCGACCTGCTCTACCTCCTCAATGAACCTCAATGATCTCATCTCATCAAATAATGGAGGTCTGTGACGCGGCTCAAATGTCGAGAAGAATGATGTGAGCTTCTGGACGGTGCAGACTGACAGGCTGATGTACGGGCCAGCCGCGGCGCCATAAATCTAATAATAATAACACTATCTCTAATATAATCCTGTTCTTTAAAGTGAACGCGGTAGGTAGGTAACATAATACAGCTGCAGGAGGAGGTGGACGAGACGCAGGCTATCCGTGGGGCTGATGGGAATTAACCCAAAACACGCAGCAGCTGTAGTGCGCATAGGTGGTTTCGATGCCACGGCTTTCACATTTGACACCTTTACTTTGAGGCGCAATATCTCAGAGACCGGATGTATGATGATGTGTAATCGTATTTCTTCTGTTGTATTGATCATTTTGCCCTCTATAACCTGCAGTAGAGCCCGACCGTACCGATATATCGTTCGATATCGATACCGATATATCAGCGTCGGTGATATTCGTACCGATACATTGGCCGATATATCGGTAATGTTACTGATATATCGGCCGATATATACCTGCAACAGAAAATATGGCATCGGTCGGGCTCTAACCGGCAGTCCAATTGAAGCCGCCTGGTTTCTGGAAAGGCGTGCATTGAGAGGTAGAACCTGAGATAATGCCATTCCAATGATTGGGATAGAATGGGTGTGCGTCAAATTTTATTTTATTAATTTCTTTCCCAAGAAATTAATGCCCCGCATTTTCCCATGAAATGCGGGGCAAAACAGCGATCGGCAAACGATCTGAACGATGTTCAGATCAAAAGATTGATTGAAGAATGTAATAATTTAATGTGCGGGTCCGTCGTGTGCGGCGCGGAGAACAGGTAATTATATTTAGCTTGGCACGAGCTGTGTTAAAAACAGACAATAAAATCAAGAAGACAATTTAACCGTCAAATGAAATAGGCTTACAGGTGATTAACTTTACGGGTGCATTTTAATTAACTAGCACTTTAGCCTTTGTTAGAGGACAGTCTAGCCTTCCTTGTTCCCAAACTTTTTTTTCTTGCATAGAGTACTTTCTACCTTGATTTTTTTCACCAATAAAACATTTCTACTTGTTGCTTACTACCATGTTCAATTCATAGCGACATTTAGAGATATTAACTACTGTATAACAAACCAGTGGAGGTAAAGGGGAAAGAGGTTTTGAAGGAGTCAAGGGAGTCGCATGACTTAAAGACTGTTGGTAGGGTGTTTCACGTTTTGGTATGACTAGGAGTGAAATGAATTTAGTCCCTCATTTCAAATACTTTTCAAGCGTCCCACATATTGAGCACCCTGTCCCACATTGTGACTGACAGCTTACGCCAGGCATCAGTGTTCAAATGCTGTATCAGCTGGCTTCCTACCGATCTACCATTTCAAAACACATGCAAATGTCCCTCAAACAAACAGTTTGGATCTGCTCACCCTAGATGCGAGGCGGTCTGAGCTCACAGCGCGCTGTGAGCTTGTAGACAGACAGCGTGGCTCACCACGCATCGCACCACAGCGCTGCTGATTGACAGCAACACCAATAAGTAGCCTACTTTTTTAGTGTGATGACTTCTACTTGTTCTTAATATGGGTTTATAAAGATGCAGTGCAGGCAGCTGTGACTGAGTGGCCCGGTTCTGGCTGCTGCCTCCTTGCACAAATAACGCGCCATAGCACGCATGCTATAAATAATAGTTTGAAATATGTCGGGCCGACGTTTCCGGACTTGCTCAATGGGCCTATGACGGAGCCCAGACCGTGAGCTCTGACGGATGGTTCAAATCCCGAGCTTCGGGGGGGGACAACCTACCCTAGATGACACGGAGAGAACATGTGAGGGTGCCTACCCCCTAGTAGCCTCGATCTCCAGGCTCTCATCCGCGCTGCGAGATGAGAGCCTGGATTCACAGTGCCCCAAAGCCACTGACGGAAGTCAGGACTTCCGGAAGTTCCGGTTAGTTAACTTCCGCCGGAAGTTGCCATTAGTCACGATGCGGTGCTCCCGAAAATGAATACCCCACGGAAACATTTTATTTCTCCCTTTGTGCTCACAAAGCTGTTGTAAATGTTTAAGAGATGAAATCGTGCACTTTGCACACTTTTATAACCGCTTTGTTCAATCATCATGAAGTGCTTCGAGCGTTTAGTCATGCATCACATCAAAGGTGTCCTCCCTCCTAACCTGGATCCCTACCAGTTTGCATATCGGGCCAACAGATCAACCGACGATGCAATCTCCACCGTTCTTCACTCTGCCCTCACCCACCTGGACACCAAGGACGCACACGTACGGATGCTGTTCATCGACTTCAGCTCAGCATTCAACACCATCATCCCCCAGCAGCTCATTCACAAGCTGGACCACCTGGGAGTGAACACCTCAATGTGCAACTGGCTGCTGGACTTCCTGACTGGGAGACCGCAGGCAGTCCGAGTCAGCGGGAACACATCCAGCACCATCACCCTGAACACGGGGGCCCCCCAGGGATGCGTGCTCAGCCCCCTCCTCTTCACCCTGCTGACCCACGACTGCACACCAAAGCACAGCAACAACATCTTTGTCAAGTTTGCGGACGACACAACTGTGGTCGGTCTCATCCATAACAACGATG
Source organism: Benthosema pterotum (assembly GCA_039105355.1). NCBI lineage: Eukaryota > Metazoa > Chordata > Actinopteri > Myctophiformes > Myctophidae > Benthosema > Benthosema pterotum. The sequence continues at coordinate 8,883,127 of CM076980.1, read as the reverse complement.
AGTCCAACTACAGGGATGAGGTGAGCCAACTGACCACGTGGTGTGGAAACAACAACCTCCTTCTCAACGTGGAGAAGACGAAGGAGATCATTGTTGACTTCCGGAGAGCGCATACCCAGCACTCCCCACTGAGCATCAACGGAACTGCGGTGGAGAGAGTGAAGAGCACCAAATTCCTCGGCGTGCACATCACAGAGGACCTCTCCTGGAACACCAACACCACATCGCTGGCCAAGAAGGCACAGCAGCGCCTCTACTTCCTCCGCAGACTGAGAAGAGCCGGAGCCACCGTCCCCATCATGTGCTCCTTCTACCGCGGCACGATCGAGAGCATCCTGACCAGCTGCATAACTGTGTGGTTTGGCGGGTGCACGGCATCCTGCAGAAAGACCTTGCAGCGCACAGTGAGAGCAGCTGAGAGGATCGTGGGTGTCCCCCTCCTGTCCCTGCAGGACATCTACACCACACGTGTGACCCGCAGGGCGCTACAGATTGCAGGTGACACCACCCACCCTACGCACGGCTTCTTCAATCTTCTCCCATCGGGGAAGAGACTGAGGAGCCTCCGGGCAAGGACTTGTAGACTGAACGACAGTTTCGTTCACCAAGCCGTCAGGATGCTGAATTCCCTGCCGCTGCTATCTCGCACTGAGCACCTGCCGCTACCCCCTCCCTCGGCACACGCACAGGCACGCACACGCTGAAAACCAGAACAAGAACACTTGTACGCACACTCTGGCTTGTACGCCCACTTCGTACACACACGCTGGACTCAACTACCCCCCCACACACACATGCACACACATACACTCATATGCACAACTCACACACAACCAGAAGGACTGTACCGAATCCGCTGCTATCCCTATCCCCCCCTGCACATGTACAGCGATACCCCTACAGTAATACCCCTACTGTCATAGTTGTCATAACCTAGCCGTTAGTATAGTAGTGCGTAGTTGTAGTATGCTTAGTTTTAGTAGTATGTCTTAGTATGTTTAGTGTTTTAGTATATTTAGTATGTCTTAGTATGTTTAGTATGTTAGATGTTTTTTTTTTTAGTCTTAGTTTTCAACTCTCACTACTTGCCACTTTATTAGTATATTTATACTGGTCGTAGCTTAGCACCTTCACCCCACTTTATACTGCTACAGTTGCACCTTAATACTCTAGTCTGTTGCACTATACGTCACTTACTGTTCTTGTATTGTTTGTAGTCGTCATTTTTCTTATTGCACTGTCTATTGTCTATTGTCTTATTGCACTGAGGAACAATGGAAACGTTATTTCATCCCTGTTTATGTCTCGACATACACTGGAGTGACAAATAAAGAAACTTGAACTTGAACTTGAACTTGAACTAGAATCGCCTATTCTCTGAAAATAACAGTGAACAAGTCAAGTCGCTAGTGAGGACTGAACAGGGTTGTTTCTCAGGGGACTGTAAATACAGTCACTTCCGTAGGGGACATGAGGAGAACATGTGAGGGTACCTACCCTCAGGGGCACAGGGGGGGGAACGTGTGAGGGGACTACCTACCTTGAGCTGCCAGTCAAAGTCCTGCAGCGTGGTGCTGGAGATGTTGTTGGTTCTTTCCAGCAGAGCCTGACACATCTCCTCCTGTCTGGCCCTCAGCACGGCCAGCAGTGCCTCCCGGTGGCCGCTGGACACATCTGCCAGCACTGCCTGCATCTACAGTACAGTAACACACAACAATACAGTATACCATCATGAGCACACCTGTTGAATGAATACATATAAAGCAGGGGTTTTCAACAGGTGTTTCAACAGGTGGTCCGGGAACCACCGATGGTCCTTGAGAAGGTTTCAGGTGGTCCTCAGGCTAAATGATGGAAAGTTTGTTAACCACATGTAATTCTTGAGAATGTAAAAATGAAACCAAATGGACCCTTGCGGGTCCATTTGGTTTCATTTTCACACTCTCAAGAGTTAAAATATTCATCATCTGAATTACCACCACTTAATTAAGAAGTTTATACTGTTTTGTTGGCAAAATACAGCCTGGAATTGTGGACAAAATCAAAGGAATTCTTTAATTTTAGGTCTTTGGTGTGAAAATGTAATCAAATGGTGGTCCGTGGCTCAAATACTGAATAAATGGTGGTCCCTGGAGTCAAAAAGGTTGAAAACCCCTGATATAAAGAACTACTAACAGAACAACCAACAACATATAAAGAAGTCCTAACAAATCATATTTGACATATTGAAAAATAAAAAGCTAAAATAGCTGATGGTACCTATACCTGTATACATTTTAAATATACATCGATCTAAGGGGATTTTAGTATTCTGAATCCATTCCACCATCATTTAATCTATCATGATTAATGATGAACTATGCCCAAAATGTGCCATGTTTTCCTGGACAGGAATTGTACATCTCAGAATCTGGGGGAAAAAAATCAGTTTATTTAAAAATATGTATTCACCAAAATAGGTGCTCTACAAGCTTAGTGGAAAATTGCTCAGTGGTTTGAGTTAGTGGGAACATGAGTCAACTGCGTTAAAAATAAGATTAATCAACAAAATTAATTAATGACATTAACTTAATTGAAATGAATATATTAAATTAACACTGCTGAACACCACTGCTATGAACAGTTGAACACAACTACACAACATTATAATTAGGTCCCAACTAAAAGCTTTTTTTATCAACTGAATTATAAATAAAACATGACAAAGTGGTTGCCCAACGCAATTCTCACTGTAAAACCAATAATGAAAATAAATGATAAGCTAATGGCCTCTTCACTTCTGCAAAACATGGCAATCTGATATTGGCGCCGTTAATTGTTATATACCTACCAAAAAAAAGCCCATAGCCCAAATATAATTTACAATTACAATTTACAACTTAGGCATTAATCCAGAGCAACTTACATTAAGTAAAAAAACGCAACATACAATATACAATGCAAGCACTAAAACACAATACATTAGACATCCTATATAACATAAGTCACTGCTATCCAAGTCTAAGGAGGTGCTATCTAAACTACCTAGGAGGATACTGCAAGTGCTATGGGCTGAGTTGGAGTCTGAAGAGAAGTGTGTTTTCAGACTGCGGCGGGAGATGGGAAGATGAGTCTGTGGTTCTGATTGCAATGGGAATCCATAGTTTTGGGCCCAGGAAGGAGAAGAGCTTGGGGCGAGTGGTTTTGGCCAGGCGTTTTTAGTGGGGGTACTGCCAGTGTCGGCAGACAGACCTACAGTAAATGTGATCTCATCATCATTTGTGATAGCGGCCATGGCCATGTCCCGCCATTGGGATTTACTTAGGTACAGTAGGACTTTTGATGAGTTGTGTTACGGACATATTCACAAAACAAAAACAGTTGGAAGTGTTTCTGTCGCAAATTTGTTTGGGGTAATTTCTCAAAATGCCTGCACTGGACTGTTGCCAACAACGTCAACACCTCTGATGGGAAAAATCTAAGCACCACAAACAGAGCCAAAAGCTGTTTCTCTTAGGCCCACAGTGGGTGCCACAAATCTTACAAATGTCAGTGTGTTTGTTCGTTGCAGAAACATGATTTTTACCAGATTGGGAACAAAACCATGCAACAGTGAGTGACTGTCAAACAGGGTTTTGATGTCTGATGTTTGCTTTCCAAAATGTGAGTGTGCACAGCCTTACAAAATATGCTATATATCCTGAATGGTGACGCAGCAACCTCCAATCATATGGGCAGGTCTACAGAACTGTGCAGTGACGTCACCACATGATGACACACACAATCTTTTGGGACAATCAATTCTAAGATGAAAGACGAAACAAACACACAATATTGTGTTTGTTGTAGTGATAGACCGATTATCGGCCGCGGCCGATTATCGAATTCGATATCCATGATTTTATTAATAATCGGTATCGGTGCTAAAAAAATAAATAATCGGAAAAAGAGCAGCCGATTATTTTTATTATAAATGTTCAAAAATGGTACGTTGTACATCAACCACTTTCATTGAAGATCCAGTAGATTGTGGTGGTGTATAGCTGTGTGTCTCTGACCCTCTCACCTCATGTATTTATAGATTTATCCAAATTACCCTAAATGTATTTTCTCTTTTTCTTGTCTATGTCTGAAGCTCTGTGCCTGTACTTCACGGCAAAATGTTTCCAATGCTGCTACAATGCATTGTTGCCCTTGAATTAAAAAAGATGCTTTTTATGGAGGGGAAACTGAAACACTTTTGCTGCTTCCTGCACTTTCATTCTATTAAATATTAATAATCGTATCGGCTGATATCGACTATCTGCCTTTTTGATGTCCCACTAATCGGTGATCGGAAACATCGGCCAAAGTCTGATCGGTCGATCTCTACAAACGTTGCCTTGATTTGTCACAACCCGAGTTGGTTTTATGCGCCGTGCAATTGTGTTTTTATTAACCATGAAATGAACGAGGATTCCGTTTCTGGAACATGGGCGACGTCATGAAAGGGGCGTGGCTGCGCAGCTCTATCCCAAAGAGATTCTATATAAAAAAGCGATTCTGCACAATACTGGAATCCCCACTAAACGGCGCAGCAGTGCGTCACTTCAATATGGCGGCGATGCTTTGCCTATGGAACACGACACACAAGTAAACATGTACGGTTGTGCGTGCTGGTGCATACATGCATGGCCACCCATGGATCCTGACATTCACAATGAATACAATACTACGTCACATCATTTGGAGCAACGCCCACCCCGAAAGGTTGACTTCCCCCTCTAGGCCACTGTGGGTAACAAATTAGTCCAGGCTTTACGTTTTCACACAACGCGGGCGAAAATGGAAGCCTGGGTGTCGAGGCTAATGAATGAGTAAATCAATATTTGACAGTAGAATATGACAAGACGAGTTTTTAGTTTTGTACAGCAAAACTTTTTTTTTATCTATTGTTTTTTATCTATGGTTTTTATCCTGACCTCCTCCTCGGAGCTGCCGCTGCCCACCGCCAGCCGGTAGAAGGACTTCAGAGACTCCAGCAGCTGCAGCCACTCCTCCAGGCTCCAGGTGGAGCTGTAGTCTGCCAGGCGAGGGCCCTCCCTGCCGCACAGTCCATCCACCACACTGTGACACAGCTGCAGGGGGATTAGATTGAAACATGCACACTTTACTGTGGCTGGGATTTCACACTGGGTATGATTTGATTTGAACCATCACACGATCGGACATCAGGCCTGCTTAACGTTATTTTCAACGGCAGTGGTTTTCAACCTTTTTGATCCCAGGGACCACTATTTATTCAGCATTTAGACCCACCGACCGAAAACTAAAGATTTATTTTGCTTTTGTCCACAATACCAGGCTTGATTTTGGAAACAAAACAGGCAAACATTAGATCAAAATGAGCATTCTTCTACATTCTCTAGTTGTGTAGAGTCTTGGGCTAATTCAGATGATGAATTTTTAACTCTTGAGAGTGTAAAATGAAACCTAATGGACCCGCAAGGGTCCATTTGGTTTCATTTTTACAGTCATATCGGTTCATATCAGTATCAGCAATACTGTATTGGTACCAGAAACTGAGAAAAATATCAGTATTGGCCCTCATTTGTCATTATCAAACCATTTGGTATTGGTAAATATACCAGTATAACCAGTGATCCAACACAGCGGTAAGGTGTTGACACTACGGCATGTAAATAAAGTAGAATTTGCTTTGGAGTTGCCCAAGTGCACAATTGAGTGAGGAGTCTGCTATTCTAATTCTTATTTGGTGGACTTTATACAAGATCTTTTTTTTAATATATTTCATATGATTACAGGGGTTGACACTAAGGTCTCTGAGGCACTTGCCCATCGGGCAAGTGCAAGTCAGGTTCTACTTGCCCTCAGGTCATGGTCACTTGCCCCCCAAATATATATTGTAAATTTTGCATTTAAGTTTGCTTCGTACTTGGGTGCTTTAAACCAGGGGTTTTCAACAGGTGGTCCCTGAGAGGGTTCCAGGTGGTCCCCAGCTAAGTTGGTTAACCAGATGTAACTCTTGAGAACGTAAAAATGAAACCAAATGGACCCTTGCGGGTCCATTTGGTTTCATTTTTACACTCTCAAGAGTTAAAATTCATCATCTTAATTAGCCCAAGTCGCAATGACCACCTTCAAGACAAATTTATCTTGTGTTGTGTTATAGTGCACTAAGTTGCACACTTGCCCGATCGGGCAACCAGGTAGCAGTCTTCACTTGCCCCACCATTTTTTTTACTTGCCCCGGGCAAGCGTGGTCAAGTGTTAGTGTCAAGCCCTGTGGTTATATAAATTATTTTCTGGTATCGGAATTTGGTATCGGTATCGGCTAACACATAAATTAATATGATATCAGTATCGGATCAGAATTGAAAAAAAGTGGATGGGGACATCCCTACTGAAAACCACTGACCCACTGTATTGTCCTAGATAACAATTTCCATGGCCGTCATGTGATGCATTACCTTGTGTTTTTGCTTGCTCATACTAAGTCGCTCTGGATTAAGAGCATCTGCTGAAAGCCTGCATTGTGGATTGTGCTGCCAGCACATGTCTTACTTTGATAAGAACAGCAGCAGCTGTGTTGACACAAGGCAAAGCTGTGTGCTCTGCTCTCTGTTGTGCGCAAAACACTAACACTGCCTCAGGGTGGAGCAGTGTTCTGTGTGGCACTTATTCCAATTGTCAAGGCACCAAAATGAACTTGCAGAATGATTCACCATCCGAAAAACACTGGGGACCCCAGGGACCTGTCCCCTCTCATCCCAATGACCCCATAATAGGCCTGTTGAAATGATTCAAAAACAGGCATATACAAATGTGTTCACAATTTTAGAGACTCCTATTTCTGTCCCAACGCAATCATTCAGGCCTAGATTTTCGTCACCGCTAAACACCTTATCCCTTAACTTCTTTGCCTTTTTAAACTATTTAAAAAACACACGTTTTCAATAGTTGAAATTGCCAATCTACAAGCTCACAGTATGTCAATGAACGTTGAACTATTCCAAAATGTTTTTCAAAACAGTAAAAACATGTGTCGACAGACAACATATGTATACACAGTAACAAGACAGACATTGATACACAGTAACAAGAGGCAAGACATGATACAAGCGGCCCTCACTTCACGCAGGTGTAACCTTTTCAAGGTTAGTTAGTTGAAAGTGTTTAAAAACGGTGACCGATTTTAAAGTAGCATTCAGTGATTTGGGTGATTTGGAAAACCACCCGGTCCCGCCAGCCAGGAACAAGATGTGCACATGCACACACTCTAGAGTGGGGGCCAAGTGTACTCCACTCCATCCTGATTGGAGGAGAAAGGCTTGTCTTCCAAAGCCCAAACTGAAACCCCAGGGGCTCACTGGGGACGGCGTGGAACTCCTCATGGCATACCTGGGCATTATGCGGCCCGGAGGCCAAATGCGGCCCTTTGGCTGACTCTGACCGGCCCGTGAAAGGGTACCATGTTTTTTAACTAGTGGTCTGAGGTCCTTGAGAGAGTTGCAGTTAAATATGGAAAGTTGGTTAGCCAGATGTAACTCCTTGAGAGCGTAAAAATGGACCCTTGCGTCTACACAACTAGAGAATGTAGAAGATTAATGGACATTTTTGATCTGGATGTTTGACAGTTTTGTTTCCCAAATCCAACCTGGAATTGTGGACAAAAGCAAAAGAAATCTGTAGTTTTTGGGGTCTGTGTGGCTAAAATGTCATCAAATGTGGCTCAAATAGTGAATAAATCGAGAGCCCTGGTGTCAAAATGGTTGGTCTTACTTTTATCTTGATATTAAATTAATACTGCGCAGACTTTAGTTCAGCCTTTAGTCTTGGCCCTCCACAATTTATGTATCTCATTTGGCCCCTTGGGAAAAAATAATTGCCCACCCCTGCCTTATCGTCACCACACTCTACAGTAGGGAAGATTGGATAATAATATTTGAATTGTGAATTAAGTGATTTCAGTTTATTCAAATATTGACATTTTTTCCTCCCTGTCCCCAGTGACCCCCGGGGTCAAAAACTCTAGTTTCCATTTTGGCTTTGGGAGATGCAATATATTATGAAGTCATTTTTCTGTAACCACTTCACATCTACAGTAGTTCTGACGCAACTTCTACTGTTAAACAGCTCCCTCTAGTAGGCTGTGTGGAGAACTACAATGCCATGAAGTACATTCGGGCCCCTTGCTAGGAAAGAAAGTTATCCGTGTGGATTCTCGTGAAAAAGTGGAGATATTTGACTAAGTAGTAGAGAAGTAGACGTTTTGCGCCACAGCTTTGATATGAAAGTAGAGGACTATATGGCACCACACGTCTTTGGAATTATTTAATGGGTGAGTAGTACACAGGGAATTATGACCTCTCAAAGAGCGCGCACATTTCTTTGTAACCACAAGTCAACCACAAGTCAATGAGAGCGAAGCATGGCTATTATTTTTGATAGTCTCTAAAGACTAAACAAAATAGCCATGCAGGGCTAGAATAATCACCAACCACACTGACCTGCTGGAAATGTTGTTACTGGCTAGGCTTGAGATTAATGCATTTATATTGTGTTCTACTTCTAAAGTAGACACCGACAGCCTACTACATGTATATTTAAACAGCATGCACACAGTATTGCTGCAGTATATACGGTACTTACAGCAGGGCACTGAGCCTCAGGTAACTTTGAGAGCAGTAGAAGCTCCATCATGTTTCTGTTTTCATTCAGACTGCTACCTTCCTTCCTGCTCTCAATGTGCTGCCGCATTGTGTGAGAGAAACAAGCAACCACGTCCATGAAAACAAGCCCAATAGGGCTTAGGCTAATAATTGAAAACACCAAAACTACAAATTTGCTGCATTTTTTTTTCTTTACAACGCGTCACGATGCACTACAGATCGTAAATCTGCTACTTTCAAAACAGTAGAAAAAAGGAAACCCTCAAATACCAATATTTATATTATATACCGGTAAGCAACTTTACTTCACAGAAATACAAGCCAAAAGACGCTTATAATAATCCGACATGGCAACACTGCTCTCTGCCAGGGAGTACTATTGAACAAGGAAAGGTCACGTACGCCACTATCTGGTGCAGTGTTTTTTCAGATCGTGAATGAATCAATGAAATGTTTATTTTCAGGAATGGAAAATTGCAGTGCAAGCAGACATTTCTACCTGGACTGGTTTACACAGTAATCTGGCCCGCTGCGTTCGCAAAATAAATATTGTGACGTATGTGACCTCTCCTTCTTTAGTGCTCTCAGTGTCATGATCAGCTGATATCAGTCACATGACTGACGCAATCACGTGACGTTAATACCAGTGAAAGTGACTTTATTTTTTAATTTAATAAATTGTACATCAGAGTGCAACTTGCATGCGTTTTAAGAGGATACAAAACAATGCAGTCTCCCCTTGCACCCCCTGACCCACTTTGTAAATATATTAGTTTGTGGGCATTTTATTATTTTTATATTGTTTTGTTTTTATATTACTTTTTTATATTTTCACAGTATTTCCCCATGCTATTAATGCATTCCTCGTTCACTTTTAAGGACGACACATTTATCATACATTCATCATGAACAGGTAAAACATAACCTGCTTTCTGAGCTACATCCTGGAGTGCACGCGTGCGCGGGACATGGATGGGTGCGTGTGCGCGCGTGCAATCCGTGTTTGCTCATGCATGTGTACCGGATTGCACATTCTCCGTCTCGGACCGGGGTGTGATGTCACGTCCTCCTTTTTTGAATGGGTTTCAATGGGAACTTCCGGCTACTTCCTGTCTGAATTCAAGGAGAATTGAAAAAGGAGTTGTCGCGAAGGCACCCACGGGGGAGTCCACATTGGTTCATGGGAGGAAACAGACATGCTCAGTACAGACCAGGAAGTATGATGCTTACAAACCATGCATGCCATTGGTCTCTTGGATGGTTTGACTTCCTGATCTGTACTGAGCATGTCTGTTTCCTCCCATGAACCAATGTGGACTCCCCCGTGGGTGCCTTCGCGACAACTCCTTTTTCAATTCTCCTTGTCTGAATTTCGGCTGCCGGCCGGTCTTTCCTGTTGCCTGGCCACGGTCCAAACTTCAGACCAGCTTCGGACTGGCTTCGGACAGGATACGAGCTGACTATCACCCGGTAGTGATAGTCAACAGCCAATGGAACAGATGCGGCATGCAGCCCAACCAGTGGGCGGATTTAGCTTGTAGTTTTTTATTCACAGAGCCAAACGCTCCTGGGAGGGACTTGTGAAACCACGTCGAGAGATACAGGGGAACATCTAGGCACCTCTGCTCAAAATCCACATCTTAATGAATAAATAAAACATGAGGAAAATCGTAAAATAGTGGTTTTCATGTTTCATATCACCCCTGTAATATTTCCATCCATGGCACCCTGAATCGCATTGTTATTTCTTTACTGTAACCCTGTTCCAAGATGACTTTGAAAATAACTAGCCTGTCATTATCATCAAATTCATCATTATTATTCCCATGCACTGTCTCCCCAGTCAGAGTTCAATGAATGTGAGTGTGAATGAATGTAGAATTATGTGCACCATGTAATCTATCTATCTATCTATCTATCTATCTATCTATCTATCTATCTATCTATCTATCTATCTATCTATCTATCTATCTATCTATCTATCTATCTATCTATCTATCTATCTATCTATCTATAGGCCTATATATATATATATATATATATATATATATATATATATATATATATATATATATATATATATATATATATATATATATATATATATATATATATATATATATATATATATATATATATAGTTTTCTGCCCCCTGAATGTCGCAGCTCTTCTACTGATGGCTCTGTCTACGTTTATCTCTCTCTCTCTCTCTCTCTCTCTCTCTCTCTCTCTCTCTCTCTCTCTCTCTCTCTCTCTCTCTCTCTCTCTCTATAGATAGATAGATAGATAGATAGATAGATAGATAGATAGATAGATAGATAGATAGATAGATAGATAGATAGATAGATAGATAGCGATTGTCAACCAAGAGGTAGACAGAGCCATCTAGTGGAAGAGTTGCGACATTGAGAGGTTTCATGTACTCGCGCAAGCCCATAGGCTTTAATGCATACAGTAACTTCCGGCTGTCCCTATTCGTGTCACTATCCAACAGAGGTCTGTGTAGATGGACTGGATCCATGAAGTGAACGAAGTTGGCGTAACTCTGTCTATTTCCAAGGCTCTGGAACTAGAAAACTACACGCCAATGAGTAGACTTCCGTGTACGTCTGTTCCGGGACCGCCCAATGGCCCGGAAGAAGTCCTACTTCCGGCAGCCCTTCAGGCCGAAGGCAAAGTATAGTGTAGAGCCAGCCTGTATGTTGCATGGGTGCTGCTGCTGCTGCTGCTGCATGGGTGCCTGTGTGTGTGTGTGTGTGTGTGTGCGTGTTCGGTCGGTGCTGTGAAGCTACGCGCACACGACACTTTGCATTGCGTATAAAAGACGCAGCGTCTTGACGTCTCGTGCCGTGTTTCATACAGGCCGCAACTTATTTTTTGCGCAAGGCCAAGCGACTGCTGTAAGCAGGCCGATGCGGCGGCACTTTGGGCGGAGCTTATATTTCACATCCACAGCCATTCTAAACATCCAGAAAGTGCGTCCGCGTCTGCGTCTTTTGTAAGTTGTAATGTGCTCACGGCCTGAGTGCTGCTGCTGCTGTGCCATAAGCCAGCTCCACAGTGCGCAGTAGTGGAAGCAAGCAAGCGAGAAAAGGAGGAGGCATTTCTGTTTTCACATTTCATTGTGTGACCACTGGTGAAGAAGTCAGTGATGGTGTGGTATTTATCCTCATAATAAAGGACTGACAGCCGCGTATGGGGGCAGACGGGGTGAGTGAGTCTATCAACTAACGGTCATATAGTTATATGGCATGTTGTCGCTGTCGGGTAATAAACTACTTTATTATCACTGTATTAACAGACTTTGAGTTTCAGCAGACGTTTAATTAGTAGTGCCGTATTTGTGCTGGCAGTTTCTTCTTTGTTACTTGGCAATGGCCACTAAACAAGCGAGAAAATAGCCGTTCTGCAAGATCACAACGCGAGCCTTTTGTCGTCTTACACTTAGGCTGAAGTAAGAAGTGAAGGAAAGTGGAAAGGTTGTATTATTGAGATATTTTAAGAATGCGTCCTGCATTCTTTATGCTTTTGAAATACCTGACTCGTGTTTGGTATCCGCTTTGTTAGTTATTTTCATCATTTGTCTGTCATTTTCTTGCTTTTGCCACATTTTTGTGTGTGTGTGTGTGTGTGTGTGTGTGTGTGTGTGTGTGTGTGTGTGTGTGTGTGTGTGTGTGTGTGTGTGTGTGTGTGTGTGTGTGTGTGTGTGTGTGTGAGAGAGAGACAGAGACAGAGACAGAGACAGAGACAGAGACAGATGTATTTTTGTATTGATTTACTGTTGTATTAGGCTATTTGCTTTGGCAATGTAAATGTATGTTTTCGCATGCCAATAGCCCTTTGAATTGAATTGAAAGTTCTCTCAACCTCAGCCTGTCAGATGATTACTTATAGGTCTTCTAAATATCTCCCCCTAGTCACAGGGAATTCCCTTTGGCTTATATAGTGATTAAGATGTAGGCTTTCCATGTGTGTGACCACAGTAGACTATTTGTCTGTTTTAATGGTGTTATTGTCTCATGCGGCGTCATAAGTTGTTGTTTAGATGCATATATGGCTCTAGTTCTAGTCCATAGCTCTACTGCAAGGCAGAATCCTAGAGAAAAGGTTTAGCAGAGATCTGGCAAAAGGAGCAAAGGTTAGCTAATTGGGCCTGGCTGGCATTTTGGCTCATGATGGAACAAATTGCATCAGGACAATAAAGGCAGGGGAGGGTTATCCAATGGGCACGTTGGGCCCAGGCCCAGGGGCCCTGAGCTTGAGTGTCTGTGTGTGGTTTTCAACCTTTTTCATCCCAGGGCCCACTATTTATTCAGCATTTGAGCCACGGACCACCACTTGAGGACATTCTACCCCCACAGACCCCCAAAAACTAAAGATTCCCTTTGCTTTGTCCATGACCATTACTCTTCTAGTTGTGTAGATTTAGGACTAATTCCCATGATGGATATTTTAACTCTTTCCATTTGGTTTCATTTTTACGTTCTCAAGAGTTACATCTGGTTAAACAACTTAGCTGGGGACCACCTGGAACCCTCTCAAGGACCACTGGTGGTCCCCGGACCACCTGTTGAAAACCCCTGACTAAGAGCCTCAAGCTCAGGGCCGCCCCAAAAAGGGGTAACAGTGAAAACCAGTGGTGCACACTGTCCTTGGCTGGTATTCTGAAAGCTGTGGTGTAGCCAGGTATGGTGTAAGTCTTCTCATTGGCTGCAGGGCAGCAAATCATGTGTGGGGCCATGCTCATTGGCTGCATGGCAGCAAATCAAGTCTGGCCTTCTGTGTATAGGCCAAAAGCCTATACCACCAGGCCTGGGTCTGGGCCTACCAAATAATTATCCATAATAATTAAAACCAGTCATCAAGAGCTTCAACTCATGATGAACAAGCCAGGGAGTACAGTAACATTTTTTAATTGGGGGTGTCAGGTGATTTCTGGACCTTTTGAATTGCAGGTTTTAATTATTCTGGGTAATTATTTGGTAAGCTCAGGCCCAGGGCTGGTGGTATAGGCTTTCGGCCTACACACAAGGCCTGAGACCTGATTTGCTGCCATGCAGCCAATGAGAAGACTTACACCGTAGCTGGCTACACCACAGCTTTGAGAATACCAGCCCTTGACTATTCATTTTGTGCTAATAAAATAACCCCAAAAGTCCTAAATTTTGGCTGCTCATTTTTTGAAGCAATCCCTCGCTGTAAATCCTGCTCAAATGCAGGTCATCATTGATATGCATGTGTGCAGACACTGTGCACCACGTTGGGAAGAGAAATGCTCCGGTGTAGGGGGCCCCTTTGGCTGGTGGTGGCCCAGGGGCTCATCATTTATAGATCCGTCTATGAATATAGGGTTGATTGTCAAAGTGTCAAACCTTCCAGAGGTGCTTTTATTCCCCTCTGTATTTGAGCTTGACACCTCTGTCCTACATCATAATAATCTGACTATCATACTGTCCTGTTGCAATATCTATTTAACAATCGGTTAGTAGAAGAAACAACAGGTTTACTGTTCAAGTTGTAAAGAAGGGAGACTACATTTGTTTGTGTCTAAGCTCTGTTCTTTTTGTAGTTTTTCAGAAAGGGACGATGGTGCGGTGGGTGGGATCCAATGGTATAGAGAAGCTTAAATCAATCGAGACTGATATGGTTACGCTATCTGCATACTGCAATACTAACTACACATACAGCAGATATACAGTATCATATCTATAGGTCCACATAGCAGCGGTTGTGTGCATGTTATAAATAACCACACTGGTGGTAAAAATCCACATGTCTGCAGGGCATACAGACTTCAACATGTTGACATTGCCTTACTCTGAAGTTTCATAACTATAAATGTGGTACCTGCTCAACCCGGCAGACGAGACCTTCCGCCTCCTACACCTACAGAACCAGATTCTTATTATCCGTACAGTTATGCCAGTGGTTTTCAACCAGTGGTCCGGGGACCACCAGTGATCCTTGAGAGGGTTCCAGGTGGTCCTCAGGCTAAATTATGGAAAGTTGGTTAACCAGATGTAACTCTTTGAGAGCGTAGAAATGAAACCCTTGCGGATCCATTTGGTTTCATGTTCACACTCCCAAGAGTTAAAATATTCATCATGTGAATTAGCCCAAGTCAAGCCCAATAAATTTTTAGTTTTGGGCTCTGTGGGGCTAAAATGTCATCAAATGGTGGTCCGTGGCTCAAGTTCGGAATAAATAGTGGGCCCTGGTATGAAAAAGGTTGAAGACCCCTGCCATAACTGATACTGTAGCTCTGCAAGGGGCTAATGATGCCTCTGGCTAAACACAGTGCTGCAGTAATATCTGACATGCCTGTGAGAGTCACTCTGCAGACACTTGTGACTTAATAGCTGGAGTGCAATCTGCAATGGTCAAACAACAGACAGTTCTCCCAGGAAACGGTACAATTTACAGGTTAGACATTTTGGAGACGCTCTTAATCTAGAGCGACTGTGTAAACTTTGTATGCAGCTCGGTTGTTGTCTCCAAGACAAATTTCTCCCTTGGGTGACTAATAAAGTAAACCTTGAACCTTGAACCTTGACTTACCTCAAGTAAACGCATTGCAATGCATTGTATACATACGGATTAGTTGAATTTTCAAATTACAATTCACGATTTAAGTATAATTTACAATTTAAGCACTAAAACATGGTAATACATTTGAGATCCTATATAGGTAACAGAAACTCGCAACACTCAATGTTTTTGTATGTATTGTTCCACATGCAAGGCTCAGCAGTACTTTAGAAAGAGAGGAAAATGCCAGCACTGATGAAATGTCCTTTTTGCATTCTATATTATATTTTGGTGCGAGTGGAGCGTTGCAGGCGTTTTTTAGCGGGTGTACAGCCAGCTTCCCTGTGTCGGCTGATCTGAGCGTATGGGAGGGCTTGTAAGGTGCTATGAGACTAGCAAGATATGGTGGCAACATTCCTTTGGTTGCTTTGAATGCACGTGTGAGAGTTTTGAACTCTGCGTGCAGCGACCGGGAGCTAATGAAGGGAGTGGAGAACGGGAGTGACGTGAGAATTTTGGCAGGTTAAAAGCCAATCAATTTAGCTGCGGCATTTTGGATCAATTGGAGGGGCTTGAGCGCACATGAACACCTAAACCAGACCTGGCCAGTCGACAGGCATGAGGTTTATGACCTCATCCCTAATGCATTTCAAATTGGAAGTCCTTGAAAATAATAATAATAAATCAACCACTGTCGGGATGCACCGTTCAGGTTTTTTTGGTCGGGGGACCGATCCCAATCACCAAATGTTTCTTTTCTTATGACCAGGCCGTTACCGATAAGTCTTATACCGATCTTGTGCGTTATGGGCAAAATTATTTTGTCAACCCATCTCCAGATAAGGCAGATTAACAGTGCATCTCTAAACCACAGCACAACAATCCCCTCCTTTTGGGGGTCCCTGATCATCCATATGTATGCCATGGAAATAGAAACAAACCTTTCCGGCTATGCAGCCCTTGTCAGTGCTGTAAGTGTAAGTAATGGATCATGTTTCAGTACAAGAGGTAGTGGATTTCTGCAGCTCTTTCTGCCATGTTTCATGAAGACACACTTCCCCATTCCTCATTCCCCTGGGCCTGTGTGTCTAGAATGGGCCTAGTGTGTGTGTGTGTGTGTGTCACAGTCAGGCTGTTGGAACGGCTGGTTCCCCTCCCAGTGCACTGTTATTGTTGTGAGCGCTAATGAAAGCAGAACGACAACCATGTTGGCATCATGTGCTCCCTCTATAGCAGGGGTTTAAAACCTTTTTGACTCCAGGGACCACCATTTATTCAGGATTTGAGCCATGGACAGCCATTTGAGGTTATTTCAGCCCCGCAGACCCCAAATCAAAAGATTCATTTTGCTATTGTCCACAATTCCAGGCTGGATTTGGGAAACAAAACAAGCAAAACATACATTCCAAAATGGCTAATTCAGATGATGAATATTTAAACTCTTGAGAGTGTAAAAATGAAACCAAATGGACCTTTGCGGGTCCATTTGGTTTCATTTTTACGTTCTCAAGAGTTACATCTGGTTAACCAACCTAGCTGGGGACCACCTGGAACCCTCTCAGGGACCACTGGTGGTCCCCGGACCACCTGTTGAAAACCTCTGCTCTATAGGGTCACCCAGGGGTGTAGTGTCAGGGGGACGCGGGGGGACGGTGTCCCCCCACTTCTCACATCTAAAATATTTTGGAGGCAAAAGTAGGCCTATGTTTTTTGTCTTGTCATTTACATTTATGGATACAATTACGGTAGGCATTGTAAACAATCGTTCTCAATATGCTCTACTTACTAGTACAAATGCAAGTGTGCATGCACTTGTCTTAAAGCAATTCCACTCATTTTCAACAGTTTGCTATGTCATTAATATACCTTAGAGATGTTATGTGGACATGATAAAAAAAAAAGTTCCCCCCCATTATGTGTTTCCTAGAAATGGAGGTGAAAAAAATCATTAGCATGGTGAAATATGTATGTACATCTTGATGACATCATCAAGATTTGTTTCACAATGCTAATGACTTTCCTTTTTTCTGAGCGTGTACAAATGGAACCAAATGGACCCGCTAGGGTCCATTTGGTTCACATTTGTACACTCTCAGAAAAAAAAAATGAAAATGGGTGGAATTCGCCTTTAAGAGGTGTCCCCCCACTTCTAAAAGTCCCACTACAACACTGGGGACACCAGATCTAAACTGTTCATTTGCGGCACAGAGGTATTGCATGTTGTGGGACACTGTCACTAGCTGTCATGTCACTAGCTGATCTACACAAGCTCAAAACGCGCCGAAAACACTAGAGGTAGAGCAGGTCGTCCAATGATCCAAGGGTCGACGGTTCGAATCCTGGCTCCTCCTGTCTACATGGTGAAGTGTCCTTGAGCACTGAACCACCACCTTGCCACCACTGGTGTGTTAAGTGAGGACGCTGAGCCTTGATGAATGAATGAATGGACCATTGTTAAGCGCTTTTAGTACACACATAGTGCATAGAAAAGCACTATGAAAATGCAATCCATTATTACACATTATAAAATATATGTGCATTTTCAGGCCCAGCGTATAGGCCTATATGATTTGTGTCTGTGTTGGCAGATGAGTGCAGATATAGTACATTATTAAATTAAAAGAGTCATTCATAATTTATTCATAATTGGATTGTATAGTTGTATATATTGCAATAATAATGATAATAGTAATGTGTGTTAGTCACACATGGGCTTGTGTATAAGTGTCTCGTACTGTTTTGACAACCATGTCTCCGTAGCAGTGATTGTCAAAACACTACAGAGACACAGTATACTACAGAGACAGTGAAACAGGAAACCAAGGGTTGAGAACAGGAAAGATAAAGTGCTGCTGCTGTTGTAATTTCTTTGTAACCTTCTGACCCAGAGTACAGTTGAGACGAGTTGAGAATAACCGTAATGTACCTGTATAAATGATGCATAAGAGGTCAGGACACCTAGACCTTTTCAGTGAAATACGGACTTGGACTGTTATTCGTCTCAACTGCTCAGTTGAGAGAAATGCCTGCCCTGCATAAATGTGTGGTTTTAGCGGCAGCACGGCATTCTGCAGAAAGACCTCTCAGGCTTGCAAAGCGTTGCAGATCACAGGCGGCCTCAGCCTGACACACGCCTTCTCCTTCCATCAGGGGAAAAATACTGTATGAGCCTCTGAGCAAGGACGTGCATCTTTAATTCTGGGGTAGTTCTGCACTTTTTGCGTACTCATGACAGGGGTTGACACTAAGGCCTCCCCATCAGGCAAGTGCAAGTCAGGTTCTACTTGCCCTCAGGTCATGGTCACTTGCCCACAAAATCTAAATTTTGCATTTAAGTTGATTTCCTACTTGGGTGCTTTAAACATTTCCTTTCACAGTCGAATACTATGTTTTGTTTAAGTCACAATCAGCTACAGTAAATATTCAACTTGTAAATCAGTGGTTCCCATAGTGGTCACAGACTCAGGGGTCCCTGACACCAGCAAAATGATAGTTTGGAACCAAATGGACCTGGGAGAGAGATAGGAGAGATAGCTAGAAAGCAGAGGCAGAGTGCAACGATCACCTTCAAGACAAATATATCCTGTGTTTTGTTATAGCGCACTAAGTCGCACACTTGCCTGATCAGGCAACCAGGTAGCAGTCTTCACTTGCCCGACCATTTTTTTTTTTACTTTCCCCGGGCAAGCGGACAAGCGTTAGTGTCAAGCCCTGTGTGACATAATATATATGTGGAATCCAAGCTAATACCATAACATACAATGTTGAAAAAGGTTGAAATATTCGCTTGATCTTATCTTCCAGTGTGCAAAATGTATGTTGCTCAGAATTACAGGTGTTTTTCTTTGTGAGCAGGGACATGTCAAGAGATGTCAGTGTGTTGTGTGCACAACTTGTTGCAGTGTATTTTGTACTTAAAAAGATTTTACTGTCTATGTGATCATGAGCAATGAGTATGCTCAGCTCAGACCTGTATTAGGAGCAGCAGTCGAGTGAAATTCTTCTGGTGAAGATTAAGTAATTATGTCGGATAGACTTACTGTCGGTATCAACCAGACAGAGACAGTGCTGGAATCTGTTTCACTGTGTGAAGCACAGATACACGCATGCACATTTCAGCCTGTCTTCCATACCCAGTAAACACGGTCAGGACTGTGACAAAGTATTGACGACGTCTTGGTTGTGCCATTTCAGGGAAATCCAAGACTCAAATCTGACCCAAAATATAACCTGATTTCAGCCAAGCCCAAATCCTGACCACTAAAAACAGATGTCCCTGAATGAATAAGAGAGAGTCAGATTGAGGCCAGACTAACTTAAATCAATCATAATGAAGATCACCCACCTAAGATCTCCCACCCGGCTGTGATATGGCCTAGAGCAGGGGTTTTCAACCTTTTTGGCTCCAGGGACCACCATTTATTCAGCATTTGAGCCACGGACCACCATTTGAGGACATTTTAGCCCTACAGACCCCAAAACTAAAGATTTCTTTTGCTTTTGTCCATCTTCTAGTTGTGTAAACTTGGGCTAATTCAGATGATATTCAGATGAATTATTCAGACGAATATTTTAACTCTTGAGAGTGTAAAAATGAAACCAAATGGACCCGCAAGGGTCCATTTGGTTAACCTAAGTTGGTTAACCTGGTTAACCAACTTAGCTGGGGACCACCTATAACCCTCTCAGGGACCACTGGTGGTCCCCGGACCACCTGTTGAAAACCCCTGGCCTAGTTGAAGGTCTCAGGGGTCACCCTGTGACGTTACGATGACGTCCTCCGGTGACTCCAGTGTCGTTCAAGACTAGGCCAGATTGCAGGCCATATGGGAATGATCTTTATGTAATTTCCAGGATGTCTTCACAGATTGATATAATAAAGCAATAGCTAAGCTATTCTGGGGCAGTTCTGACTAGTTATGATTGATTAATTCAATCTGACTCTCTCTGATTCATCCAGGGACATCAGTTTTAGTGGACAGGATTTGTGTTGGTTGAAATCAGGAGATATTCTGGGGCCACACTTGACCTGGGTTACCTTGATCTGGACACTTGATCTGTGTTCGCAATGAAATACAGCAAACCTACAGTTATAAAGACACGACAGTAATGTGTATTTTCCTGCTGTCTTGTCTGTCCCCTGTGCAGGATGATGGCACTGTGAACGTCAAACCAAGGCCACAGCGGAGGGGAAGTGAAGGCCTGCCTCACAGCTCTGCTCCCACCGCACCAGCATCCTCCTCCTCCAAGGTTAGTCTAGGGCAGTGAAAACAACCACTCAAACTAAGTAAAAAAAAAAAAAATAGACTGAATGGATGCGTGTGTTGTAAAAAAAAAAAAAAAAAAAAAACATATTTTTGCATGTTGAAACAAGCTCACTCATTGTGAGCTTGTAGATCCGCTGGTTTATTTCATGATATTTTTTTTACCTTGTTGAACTTGGTGAATGAATAAATGTAAACACCACCTATGGTCCTTAGCCAATTAAGTAAATACAAAACTAAACAAAGCACATGGACAACACTTCACACGCCCCAAAGCCCCAGACTATACTTCCTTCTGGCTACAAAACTACAGTATTTAATCTACAGAATTACAGAAGTGAGTCAGAACCGCTGACTCACTCCCGATCTTCAGACTCCATCTCAGCCCCTAGCATGGAAAGGCTTATGTATCTCAGATAAGACTTTATGTAGACTCAGATAGCAGTGTGTGCAGACTTATAGCGTTTCATGTACGGTAAACAAAGCACTAGGTAGCATTTGTATGCACAGTATGCACAATTAGCCTATGTGTGTATAGATTTGTTAGTGTTATATTCTTGGCTTATAACTAACTTAAATGGATAGTTCAGATTAAGCTGTATAAAATATTAATATAGTGGTGTCAACGGTGTTAATTGATGTCCAGAGTCCCCCAGAGTAGCTGGTCATTTTGTGGGGGTCACTGGGACCTCCTTCGTTCATTTTTGCCCCCCTTATCGCATGGAACTACTTTTTGGGCGTAGTGATGTGGACACAAAAAAAACAGTTCCAACTTCCATGTGATAGAGGGGTCAAAAATTAATAAAGGGTGTGCTAATATTAGAAATGGGTCAACAATACAAATGAAGGCTGCGTGGTACCCAGTGACCTCCACAAAATGATCAAAACTACTTCATATTTCACCAAAACCAGAGCAGAACTCTCCCCTCGGGAGTCTGTATCAATCAATACAGTTGCAGCCACTATATTAATGGCAAGCATTTCATACAACTTAACTTCAAAAAAGTTTCATCTATCCCTTTAATCTAAACTGAAACTAACTACAACATGCTCCCTGCTGCATGCCCCCAGCCATGGAGCAGCTCCACTGGGCCCGCCATCGCTGCAGGCAGCTGCTAGCGGCCGACGTGAGCAGGGGATGGTACTCCAGCCCCGGAGGAGGAGACCCCCTGCCCGACAAGGGCTCCCTGGAGCCCCACCACCCTGGGGCCGGAGGGGGCTCTGCTGCTCAGAGGTTCCTGGAGGGTCCTGGAGGGGCCGCAGGCGGCTCTCCCCAGCGGTTTGGGGCCAAGCGGAGGACGGTGGTGGCCAGACACGGACCCCACCAGGCAGAGTACCGCTCCATCTCCAAGGGCTGCCAGGGAAACAGCATCCGCACCACCAAGTACAACCTGCTCAGCTTCATCCCCATGAACCTCTTCCAGCAGTTCCACAGGTGACTGCAGAGAGCCCAGTGCATTAGCTCTGCTCCTCAGTCCTATTGGGCAAAAGGAAACGGAATGATTATGGGCAAAGAAAATCGATTAGGACGTGGACTTTAACTGATTAATTGAGATGAATTACACTCAACAAAAAATATAAACGCAACACTTTTGTTTTTGCTCCCATTTTTCATCAGATGGACTTAAAGATCTAAAATTCTTTCCAGATATACAATATTACCATTTCTCTCAAACATTGTTCAACAATTTTAGATCTTTAAGTCCATCTCATGTGTTGCATTTATTTTTTTGTTGAGTGTAATTACAGAAACAGTAATGCAATTAAAAGAATGAACTCATTTTAGGAACAGAACCTTTTTTCACTGGACTTTTCAGGCATACCGTGAATTTCAGGCATACCGTTGGTAGGGAGTTCCACATTTTTGTGGCAAAAATAATCACTCTGTTGTGAATAAAATGTTTGGAGCTTTTAAAACGGTGTGCGGATCTGTTCCCTCTACTTCATGTCACTACGTTAGATCCAGCACCCGTTGAAATCTGCGGATGTGCGTGCACTCTTCGCTTTCAAAAATAATTAAGTGCCTTATGTGTGCCGGATCTGGGTTGCACATGGTTTGTGGGAGCAGATGTTTGAGAAAATTTTGATTTGGAAAAACTCACTCATCAATACACCCATATACCCTAATATAATATAATATAATATAATATAATGCTACGTTTGTCTGCGCAAGTAGGTCTGTTGTTGAGCGGAACAGCCAGTTTTGTGATATATCTAACCGCTCACGTGACCAGAGTGCTGGCTTCTGATTGGAGCGTTCATTCAACGAACTGTCACACTTCAGTTGTGTTTAGTTAAGGAACTAACAGATTGTTTCCTGCCACAGAGCGGCCAACCTGTACTTCCTGTTCTTGGTTCTGCTGAACTGGGTTCCAGTGGTGGAGGCCTTCCAGAAGGAGATCACCATGATCCCGCTGGCCGTGGTGCTGGGCGTCATCGCTATCAAAGGTACTACATCTGTTATTGGATTTCATCTACTGCAGGGGTTTTCAACAGGTGGTCCGGGGACCACCAGTGGTCCCTTAGAGGATTTCAGGCTAAATGATGCAAAGTTGATTAACCAGATGTAACTCTTTTGAGAGCGTAAAAATGAAACCAAATGGACCCTTGCGGGTCCATTTGGTTTCATGTTTACACTCTCAAGAGTTAAAATATTCACCGTCTGAATTAGCCCCAAGTCTACACAGCTAGAGAATGTAGTGGATTAATGGTCATTTTGATCTGAATGTTTGACTGTTTTGTTTTCTCCGAAAACAAATCGTCCAGCCTGGAATTGTGGACGAAAGCGAAAGAAATCTTTAGAAATCTACTGTATACAGTAGAATTCATTTTTCAAGGGAGTGATGGGATTTTAAAGGGGAAGTCCACCATTTTTTTACGGCGACAATATTATACCTTAGAGATGTGGAAATAAAAAAAATGCCCCCCATTCTGTGGTGGGTCTGGAAAAAAAATCACCAAACATGGTGAAACACGACTTGATGAGGTCATCAAGTTGTGTTTCACCATGGTTTCTTTCATACATCTATTTACTAGGAAACACAGAATATGGAGACTTTATTTGATCACGTCCACACAACATGTATATTTATTAATAACATGGTAAAATGTTAAAAACCGGTGGAGTTCCCCTTTAAACACAACCAGCTGTAACAGCGAGGCACGTTCAGGAAAGAACAGAGAACAGACAGAGGACTGCTTAACCATTTGTGTACGGAACGCGTTTTGGTGTTTCAGCTGTTGAAAAATAGCAGAACTACAAGCTCATATCGCGCCACCGAGTGGCGCGATATGAGCTTGTAGTTCTGCTATTTTTGAAAATTTGTGAAAATGTGGTACAAATCTTTGAATACATTATTTTGAAAGCAAACATTTTGAACTCAAATCTTTGCTTCTGGGGGATCCCTAGAACAACATGTTTTTAGATGAGGTTCTGCAGCTGTTGGATTTGGGATAAAGGACCGTAATAAAGAATTTGTTATAATTGATATGATGAAAAGACTGTATATCTTCGACAGCTCTATAATGACCAAACCCAAAATGTAGAAAAACCCTTTAGCTGTCCTGAAGCACAACCTGCCATAAAATAATGTCCAGCTCCAAGAGCATCCAGAAAATAGTTCAAAATGTAACCCTGGAAAAGATTAAAAATGATTATGAGTAAATATACCCATAAACCCTGAAAATTACTTACGACCAGGACAAGCTGTGAAACCAAATGGACCCATGGATTGAAACACAGAAAAACACAGTCGGCGAGGCAGTTCAGTGGAATAGATGAAAAAACCCGCATTATGGGGGAGAAGCAAAAAGATTTATTACAAAAGCCCACAGACGTCGCACAAAAATGTTGAAACATTCTCCCAAAGAAATAATGGCGGAGAGACACATTATATTCAATCTGTTATCAGGAAATACACGTGGCATATGATGAACTTCCTGCATGACGTTTACTGCAAAGGCTTACGGGAAATGAAGTTTTAATAACACAATGAAGATGAAGTTTGGGATGATGCAACGATATACTGTAGTTCTAACCTGGAAAATCCCCAATCCTTACAGAGTGGTTTAAGACATAGAGAGAGACACAGTCCCACACAAATGAACAAGGTCATGTGCAGATAACATAGTCTGGGAGTGAATGAAAACAATTCCCTTTCCTCATAACAACCTTGGAAATTGCCAGACAAAGTATCAACATTTCAACTGTGTAATATCAACAAGTGGCGAACAACATTTTAACCTCGTCAGTAGTATGCCAAAGGTTCAGAATGAATGTAGACATATGCAACCTGAAAACAACCCTGAAAATAGCAGATCTACAAGGTGGTAAAATGAATGGAACAGATCTACAAGATGACATATGTAAATCATTCACAATTAGATTCTAAAATATTAAATATTTCCAATATTTCCATCAATTCCCCCCTTTTTGAGAATGATAAAACATATGTTATAAGAAAATAAACAAACATAAAAAATGAAAAAAATAAAATAAAAGAATGAAAAATAACAAACTTCTCATTTGACTTATGGCTAAGTAGAACAACTCAACATTTTAGAATGGTACCCCGTTGGAGATGTTCCTCCCGTGATGTTAATCTTCAAATCACCTCGTGATTTAGGCAAAAGTTCATATTTCCTGACCTGATGTTTTGGTCAGTTAATCTTCAACAACCCGACGGTTGTCCGGAAAAAGTCTGTTAACCCCGCCCTCCAGTCGCCCCTAACAGGCCAACGAATAAACAGGTGTTGTAGCATGAGCACAGGTAACTGGAGGTGCTCTATTCAGACAGGTGAGCGCTGGACATGCTCACATCAGACAGATGTCGGCCTACTTAGTTCGGCTGACCATTTTCAGTTGGCAACAGGGGTAGCACAGTTCGTAGGAGGGTACGGGACAGTTCGTTGATGGATCTTCAGAGCTGGAGCCCCAAACAGTTCTTCCGGTACCGTAACGAATTGTATAGGAACAAGCCTATTTCTGAGCTATTCTTACCTAGCCAATAAGACAAATATGAATCATTGATGTTAAAAATAACAAACAAAAATAATAAACAAAAATAAAATAGGATATGAAAACAGAAATAGATGAAACTATTCTAAGAGGATTATTTTGAGATAAATGGGAAATTAATATCAGAAATACATACAAATATGGTAACGCACATATATATACATATATGTGTGTCAGTCAACATGCATATATATTTGAAATATTAAAAGGGTAATTTAAGCAATTGTTGGGATCTTAGGGTATAGTCGATGGAATAAAAGGAACTTAGCCTCTTCACCCATACGACGTCTCCCACAAAAACGACAACAAAACATAATGCAAAGCTAGCGAAGTATATAGTGTAACATGAAGTATGACAACAAATAATGAATAATAAGCTGAACTAAGCTGAACTGATCTGATGAAACCCGGAAAACAAGGCAATCTCAAAAATAAGAGGTTCACCGTACGCTAACGCCTAGAATGTCCATAGTAGCGAACACGTGATCCAATCCCCAAAGTTTAGCTGATTGCAGAGCAGACAGGGAGCTGGATTGTCCTTGAGTTTTTCAGGTTTCAACTGAGGAGCAGCAGCAGCAGCGATGATAAAGATGATGTAACCTGAGACACAGAAACAAACAAATACATCCAGGTGAATATACATGTATAGTATATATATATTCCAATCAAAACATCATACAAAAATACATGGTGAGTGTGTGTGTCTTTGTAAGAAAACAAATATTTAGTGATAACATTAAAAAGGAAAACTTAACTAAACTGTCTGTTGCAGTCAGTGCCAGCACCCTGTTGCAATGGACAAGGGGATATTCGCGGCCATCAGGTTGAATGAGATGTGATGGATCACCGAGTATCAGGACCGCAGCCGCAGATATTACAGCAGCAGAACGGGACCATGCTGGAAACTGGACACTGAGGCACACAGGACAGCTGAATGATGATATCTCTCTGTCTATGGAAAAACACAGAGAAAGCAAAAACAAAAACATCTTGGTGAATGTATTGTCATCATATACAAAGTACTATTGATATATATAACGATAATAAAATGACAGGGTAAATCAAAACAATTTCAAACTAAATAATACACTTCCGAATTAAAATAATATTCATAATGTTTTTGAAGGGAAATGTACCAAATAAGAACATGAAAACAATTTTGTACCAAACAATAAACTGACACTTAAGTCCTTTGGACCTCCCCTCACAGGGCGCAGTCCTGGGCTAGACCCCTTTCCACTTGAGGTCCAAACCCCAGGCTACCCTGGTGAGAAGATCTTAAGTTTCCCTGCTTCCCGGAGGCTCCTTTTCAGAACCAACCGATCACAGAGAACACTGCTCGCCTACTGATGCATTCACTTTTGGCTTACAGTGGCCTGACTGTACATTGAGCTGGGCACGACGGCCAAAGAACCCCAGTGCAACACCGTACACTCGGTCCTAAATGGACTTACTGTCACATGTGACCCAACCGGCCGATGACCCAGTCGATAGCGATCTCCGAACCCCGTAGTGAGTGTTGGTCACCCAGGTGGAAACCGACGGTCTGATCCTGACGCCACTTGGCTATGGCAATCAAAACTTTGACCGTTTTCATCAGCCTTGCCTGTTCACAGAGTCCATTAAAATAAGGCACTCTGCTAGGTGTGGGCTGTCGCCCACCTACCACGCCTTTGCCCACAACATCATACACATGTGACAAATGCAACACAGTACGCAACCAGAAGGGCCCAACGGCCAGGTGCCAGTGCAAAGTAGACAAATAACATATGCCTACCCACTAGACACACCAGGGCTGCGCACAATCATGCATTTGTCCCATGTATATAATGCGACAAAGACGCCGACTAGAGGATACCACAGTAGGATGTTAATTCACCCTTCACTAGACACGGGGGTCTTCAGTAAATCACCCCATCACTATAGTACGATTTAACGTGCCCTCGGAGCCTCACGACCCCACTGTCCCCTGTTAATGGCTAGGTTCCGGGGAGCCCAATCCCCTCCCTAACCAATTTTGTACTATATATACTGTATACATATTATTATTATTATTATTATTATTAATAATAAAATAAATCTATTTTGTACCGGAACCAGAAAGAAAAAGAGATAAAATCTCAAGATATTATATTTTAAAATGGTACTTCCCCACCCCATCCAGGTGCAGAAATCACGGATATAACGGCAATCATAAAAACAGAATTTGCCCCGTAATTACTGTGAATCAAATAAGATACCACATTAAAAACAGCATAGTGTAACACGCCGTACACTCTCTCCTATGTCTACCTGACGTAGCTAACGCCAAACAAAGGAGTTGCTAAACAAAAGAAATGGAATCCGGAAATAAGATCAATAAACTGGGATAGAATCCCTTTCTCCCCCGATTTGAACACAAATATTGTGTTAAAAAGTTTGAGAATAATAGTTAAACCAATTAACCAAAAAAACAAAACAAAAATAAGTGTAAAATCTTTAAAATGTTCCTTTCTTGGGAAATAACTCTAAAGGGATAATAACGACATTTAGCTATTTGAGTGACAAAAGATAAAAAGAATAAAGACCCTAGTTTATTATCTACATCAGACCGGCCAAGACCGATATAAATGACAAATTTTGAGCTGAAAAAAAGTTATGGCACCCGCTCTGTACACAAGCTATGCCAAAAAGTTTGAAGATAGGAGATAAAGTCAGTAGGACGCTGCGCCTCATCCTGAATAATAGTAATGTTGAAAAAAATAAATAAATAAATAAAATAAAATGATAGTTGACACTCATTTGCCAGGAAAAATAAAAATAAAATTTTGGAATATTAGAATACATGAAAAAATTATTTTAGAAAACTTGTCAATTTTCTATCGATAAAAGAATAAAACATGGATACTAAAGGGATTATTGTATATAATAGATAAAGTTATGGCTGTCTATGTTTGTCCTAAACCAATTAAAAATATTTTAACACTGGATTAAGTACGGCGAGAAATAATGTTCCTAATTAAAGAAGTAGTTACCACTGCGGCCGTACGAGAGCTCTTACCAACACGCACACGCACATGGAGCCACACACATAGGCAGTTGGGATTTCAGAAAAAAGGCCTCCTATAAGGAGGTTAGAGGCATTTGGGGGTAAAAGTGGGTAACCAGTCCATTTTACACAATTCAAGGGTGCTGAATCCGAAAAAAATGGTTACCAAGCAAAATTTTGAGTCCTTACCCCCCAAATCCAAGATTTTGGGGGGTAACCAAAGGTTTTTCAGACATAACTTGAAATGCATTGATTTTACGCCCCATAAGTGTATTGAACGTTAATATAAAGTTGGGCATTACGGACGATTTGGTACCAAGTACATGTCTGTACCTCCTACGGTTCTTGAGATACAGCATTTAGGTACTTTCACAAATTGAGGAGAGCAGGACATCTGTAACACTGATTCTTAAGTCCACCAAATGGTGATACAGGCGTGAAAATTGGTACACACACTCCTCAAACCCAACTATTTCCAAAAGTACTGCGTGTCCTGCAAAATTCCAAGATGACAGCCACCAAAATCCAAGATGTCCGTCCAAAAATGTGGTTTTTCATTAATAACTCGAAATATGAAGATTTTAAGCCCCATACATGTATTGAACGTTAATATAATGTTGGGCATTACGGACATTTTGATACCAAGTACATGTCTGTATGTACTACGGTTCTTGAGTTACAACATATCGGTAGTGATGAGGAACCATAATGGTAACATTTTGGCACGTTTGACTCTTTTACTCAAAGATCCCTTTATCATCATGTCAACCATTTTCAGGAAACGGACCTACATCTGTCTGCTATCATAAACCACTTCAAGTTTTTTAATTGATGAAACGGGTCGGGAGTTATTAAACCGATCGTGAAGGCTGTTTTAGTGTTAAATTTGCTGCGTATATTTTGCAAAGATAAGCCACCCAGAAATGTCTGTCTGTGCATCACACTGAGTCGGTCCTTCACAATAAGAGTAAATGTGAACCGGACGCACCAAGTGTCGCATGTGCCATATAGTAATGGTATGCTGTAAGTAAGTATGCTGTGTAATAGTGTAATAGGCTAATACGTGTAATAGCATAATATATGTACAATAGGCCAATAGTGTAATAGTGCAATAGTGTAATATATGTGCAATAGGCTAACAGTGTATTATATACAATAACGCCATAGTGTAATAAGTACAGCAGGCTAATATGTGTAATAGTGTAATACATGGAATAGTATCATAGGCTATGTGTAATAGTGCAATACATGTGCATTGGGGTGAAAGTGTAATATATGCAATAGTGTAATAGGGCTAATAGTGTAATAGTGTAATATATGTGCAATAGGCTAATAGTGTATTCATATACAATAATGTCATAGTGTAATAAGTACAGTAGGCTAATGTGTAATAGTGTAATACATGGAATAGTGTCATAGGCTAATATGTGTAATAGTGCAATGCATGTGCATTAGGGTGATAGTGTAATATATGCAATAGTGTAATAGTGTAATATATGTGCAATAGGCTAATAGTGTATTATCTACAATGTCATATTGTAATAAGTACAGTAGGCTAATCATAGGGTAATATGTGTAATAGTGCAATATTTGTGCATTAGGGTAATGTTGTAATATATGCAATAGTGGTATAGTTTAATTACACTATTACACACATTGCTCTAGAACACAATTACATATATTACAACATTACCCTATTGCACATATATTACACTATGACACTATTAGCCCTATTACACTATTGCATATATTACACTATCACCCTAATGCACATGTATTGCACTATTACACATATTAGCCTATGACATTATTCCATGTACTACACTATTACACATATTAGCCTACTGTACTTATTACACTATGACATTATTGTATATAATACACTATTAGCCTATTGCACATATATTACACTATTACACTATTAGCCCTATTACACTATTGCATATATTACACTATTATCCTAATGCACATATATTGCACTATTACACATATTATCCTTTGACACTATTGCATATTACACTATTACCATATTGTACATATATTATGCTATTGCACATATTAGCCTATTACACTATTACACTTATTAGCATATTATACCATTACTGTATGACAAATGCTACACTTGGTGCGTCCGGTTCACATTTACTCTTATTGTGAAGGACAGACTCAGTGTGATGATGCACAGACAGACATTTCTGGGTGGCTTATCTTTGCAAAATATACGCAGCAAATTTAACACTGAAACAGCATTCACGTTCGGTTTAATAACTCCCGACCCGTTTCATCAATCAAAAAACTTGAAGTGGTTTATGATAGCGGACACATGTAGGTCCGTTTCCTGAAAATGGTTGACATGATGATAAAGGGATCTTTGAGTAAAAGAGACAAACGTGCCAAAATGTTACCCTTATGGTTCCTCATCACTACCTATATGCTGTAACTCAAGAACCGTAGTACATACAGACATGTACTTGGTATCAAAATGTCCGTAATGCCCAACTTTATATTAACGTTCAATACATGTATGGGGCTTAAAATCTTCATATTTCGAGTTATTAATGAAAAACCACATTTTTGGACAGACATCTTGGATTTTGGTGGCTGCCATCTTGAAATTTTGCAGGACACACAGTACTTTTGGAAATAGTTGGGTTTGAGGAGTGTGTGTACCAATTTTCACGCCTGTATCACCATTTGGTGGACTTAAGAATCAGTGTTACAGATGTCCTGCTCTCCTCAATCTGTGAAAGTACCTATATGCTGTATCTCAAGAACCGTAGATGGTACAGACATGTACTTGGTACCAAATCGTCCGTAATGCCCAACTTTATATTAACGTTCAATACACTTATGGGGCGTAAAATCAATGCATTTCAAGTTATGTCTGAAAAACCTTTGGTTACCCCCCAAAATCTTGGATTTGGGGGGTAAGGACTCAAAATTTTGCTTGGTAACCATTTTTTTCGGATTCAGCACCCTTGAATTGTGTAAAATGGACTGGTTACCCACTTTTACCCCCAAATGCCTCTAACAATCACTTTTATCACAAATCCCACTGGTCTAACACATTGATGAGACAGACAGAGACAAGCATACGCACATGCACACACATACATGCACGCACGCACACACTCATACACAGACAAGCAGAACTCCCTTGCATTCCTCAACAGATAAGACAAAAACTCCCAAATAACACATTTAAGCAAGCGAGCGCGGACGAAAAATAGCGTATAAAAATGCGTTGCCTAAATTAAATTGGGTAAAATAGTACGTTGAAAATGTTGCCTCAGTAAAAATATTGTCATAAGGGGTGAGAAAAGTAATTTGGAATCCTGAATAATGAGTGTATGAATCGCGGATCGTGACCGACCATACATGGTTAAATTTACAACTGAGGGTTCAGAGGTTGACAGTAATAAATAACATAGCAACACTATGGCCAAGAATTAGTGTTGTAAAGACTATAAATTATGAATTCAGATAAAGGTTATTACTGTACTTAACTCAAGCAGGCAGGCAGGCAGGCAGCGGGCAGGGTAGATCGGGAACAGGGATCGGGTCCGTGGGGACCAGGGACCCCCCAAGGAATCCCACGGAGACCGATGTGGTGTGGACGTCTGTTCCAAAAGCGGCGGGCTTGTTTCGACATAATACGTCATCGTATTCCCAAAAACTGACTCAGAAAATGTCGACTGGTGTCTTAAAAGTTTCAGTCCGGGTGAAAAAAGGAAAAAGAAAAAGAAAAGGGCGCTTTGGTTCGACTTCTGTCTGGACCATAAATTATGGATCTCATTAAAAGACGGCTCGAGGACCAAATTGTTGGATTTGGGATAAAGGACCGTAATAAAGAATTTGTTATAATTGATATGATGAAAAGAATGTATATCTTCGATAGCTCTATAATGACCAAACCCAAAATGTAGAAAAACCTTTTAGCTGTCCTGAAGTACAACCTGCCATAAAATAATGTCCAGCTCCAAGAGCATCCAGAAAATAGTTCAAAATGTAACCCTGGAAAAGATTAAAAATGATTATGAGTAAATATACCCATAAACCCTGAAAATTACTTACGACCAGGACAAGCTGTGAAACCAAATGGACCCATGGATTGAAACACAGAAAAACACAGTCGGCGAGGCAGTTCAGTGGAATAGATGAAAAAACCCGCATTATGGGGGAGAAGCAAAAAGATTTATTACAAAAGCCCACAGACGTCGCACAAAAATGTTGAAACATTCTCCCAAAGAAATAATGGCGGAGAGACACATTATATTCAATCTGTTATCAGGAAATACACGTGGCATATGATGAACTTCCTGCATGACGTTTACTGCAAAGGCTTACGGGAAATGAAGTTTTAATAACACAATGAAGATGAAGTTTGGGATGATGCAACGATATACTGTAGTTCTAACCTGGAAAATCCCCAATCCTTACAGAGTGGTTTAAGACATAGAGAGAGACACAGTCCCACACAAATGAACAAGGTCATGTGCAGATAACATAGTCTGGGAGTGAATGAAAACAATTCCCTTTCCTCATAACAACCTTGGAAATTGCCAGACAAAGTATCAACATTTCAACTGTGTAATATCAACAAGTGGCGAACAACATTTTAACCTCGTCAGTAGTGTTGTGTATTAATTAATGATGACACTGGTTGTTCAATTATCACAATGAGTATATTTATTTATCAATAGCAGGAGATCCCCTCAAGCACACAGACCAGGGTCTCAGTGTAGATTCTCAGTAAGACAAAGAACTAGGCGTAGGCATCTCCCTTATATATGGCCTTAAACATTGTGTGTATCTAGACGCACTCAGACATGCACATACGCATACATGTTTAGTGCATGAGGTGTGTGCGAGGCACATGTACAATACATGTGACCTAAATGCAGTTCTGTGTGTCTACAGGAATGTTTCGTTTAGGTTAACTTGTCTAAAGTGGCTGATAGATAGTCAAAAGGCTAGCCGGAGACCCAAGGCTCTAAGGGCAGTTAATCACCAGAGGACCTTAAATGGTTAAACGAGAGGATCTTGGGCCTCTACAATAATGTAAGGAGTTAACTGGAAACATCTGAACGTCCTATACTGGTACAACTATACAACACTTATTATCCTCAGTACAATGCAGAAGTATGTGATGCGATATCTAGAAGTAGTTATATGTAGCTGAGTATCTGTATGTGTGTGCGGTTATGTATGTGTACAAATACAGGAATATATGTGTGTGTTCCACAGGAATTACACAACATCCCCCCCTTGAACAAAACATACTTTGTTCACCTAGTATACTAACATACAAACAGTCAAGCAGTAGCCCCACATACTTTTACCTTCATTTTGTTACTCCCTTAATGTCTTTCCTTGCGTCTAACCACATTCCTTAGAGCAAGAGGGGAACAGCAGTACTCTGGATCACACACATAACATCCCTAGGGAGAGCCCACGAATACTAATCATCCTGTCAGAGCTAAAAGAAAGTCACACAGCAAAACCCTTTATGGGTACAATCAAACAAAATGTGCTCATAATATCGTTGCGTGGCCATAACATATGGATCATGAAGCTTATGCGTATACTTGCGAGCCTTGCAGAACATGATCAAAATCAACCCAAATGAATAATCAAATCAATAATACATGATACAATTAACAAAAGAAAGGTCATATGGAATATATATTTATGCATGCTATCCTTAGCCGAGTAACATATCAAGAATGCAGCCCTATGCGGCCAATGAATAAACCAAAAATAACATGAATAAAGCATGCACACCGCAACTAAAACTAACATAGCGGCCTACAAAAGCTAAAAAAAACACGCCTAACTAGAAAAATGCGTCCATCTTCACCCAAAACGGGCATACCGTTTACCTTACCAATACCATGTGGTGCATAGGGGCAAGGTGACTTATGCTGTCTAACCCATTCAGTCTAGGACCATCCATTGCTGTCATACTGTACATGTACAATACCCAGCAACACAACTTATTATTCAATGTCCAAATAATCCTCTGATGATCATGTGATAACATTGGTCCTGCCCAGATGGGTTACACTATCATTAAAGAAAGAGAGACAGAAAAAAGATAAAGAAAGAGCGGTGTGGGGTCAAAAGGTAACAGGGCTGGACAAGGGCATTGCATCAATGTTCATGACTATGGCAATGCCTTTTGATATCTAGGACCGAATTAGGTGAATACAGCAGCCCAGAACTAAAATCAGTATGAACAAACATATCAATATGTCTACTTGTTTCTCCACCTCTCTTGGAGGCTGGCATACCTTATCCATGTATATAAAAAGAGATAGGACAGACGTGCACAAGGGTGTACACAAGAATAGATAGAGGAATGTTTACACCTACATGTGACAATATGTGGATTAATATGGACAAGAGCAGGGCAATTACCAAACCAAAAAAACAAAATAGAAAAGTGAAAATAACAAATCAAATCAAGTCACTGAAAAACATAACAGAAATAAAAATGGGAACTAAATAAGTAATCCTATAGTCGTAAATCTGGCCTAACCTACTCTCTGGACAGTACTCTAAAAGATGGCATTATGATCCTAACTTACTAACTTTATATTTTTTCGTCCAAATAAACTAAACTAAACTAAACTAAACTAAACTAAACTAAACTAAACTAAACTAAACTAAACTAAACTAAACTAAACTAAACTAAACTAAGCTAAGCTAAGCTAAACTAAACTAATGGCAAATTCACTGATGTCAGAGCAACAACATTTGATTCAGGGGTAGGGATGGTATAATCTCAGGTGCAGATGCTCTAACCCCAACGCTCAGCCACGGATTGCGCAATTCCACGGCCAAAACTCCACATCCTGGAGTTGGGGTGAGCCCGTTCAAGAAGTAGGCACCAGACAGCCCACAGGGTTGCGAGTCCCATGGACACTGTGCCAGAGAGAAAAGCCTCCGCCGCCGCTTCAGCACCTCTCATGCCACAGCACGTTGACTGAGTCTGGTAAATGATGTCGTAGCCTGTACACCAGAATAAACATGCTACCCTCTCCACACGGTTTCTCTGTTCCAACTGCAAAAGACATCAGATTAAAATGCCATGTCTCATAGGCCTAACTCATTGCCTTCATGTAGAACATGTAAAAAACTTATCATAGATAAGAACGTCCTATAGAGCCTATTGGATGCTGTATGAGATACTCTTTGTCCTAACTAAAAACAAAACAAAACAAAACAAAACAAAACATGGTAAGTGCCCCT
The DNA here is from genome assembly GCA_039105355.1 of Benthosema pterotum. Lineage (NCBI taxonomy): Eukaryota > Metazoa > Chordata > Actinopteri > Myctophiformes > Myctophidae > Benthosema > Benthosema pterotum. The sequence goes on along the minus strand of CM076980.1, from coordinate 8,847,385 downwards.
TACTGCCACAGTCACTTAACTGATTGTACAGTATGTTGCCACTGTAGTGTTTTGACTATCAGATTCATATATGATTTAACATACATGCCAATCTTGACTCCTATGTTTAGTGCATGAAGTGTGTGCGAGGCACATGTACAATACATGTGACCTAAATGCAGTTCTGTGTGTCTACAGGAATGTTTCGTTTAGGTTAACTTGTCTAAAGTGGCTGATAGATAGTCAAAAGGCTAGCCGGAGACCCAAGGCTCTAAGGGCAGTTAATCACCAGAGGACCTTAAATGGTTAAACGAGAGGATCTTGGGCCTCTACAATAATGTAAGGAGTTAACTGGAAACATCTGAACGTCCTATACTGGTACAACTATACAACACTTATTATCCTCAGTACAATGCAGAAGTATGTGATGCGATATCTAGAAGTAGTTATATGTAGCTGAGTATCTGTATGTGTGTGCGGTTATGTATGTGTACAAATACAGGAATATATGTGTGTGTTCCACAGGAATTACACAACACTACTATGCCAAAGGGGTAGAATGGATGTAGAATGTGCAACCTGAAAACAACCCTGAAAATAGCAGATCTACAAGGTGGTAAAATGAATGGAACAGATCTACAAGATGACATATGTAAATCATTCACAATTAGATTCTAGAATATTAAATATTTCTAATATTTCCATCAGCAGCTAAATAATAGATATTTCTGGGTGTCCTTCCTATGAAATATGTTAAGCATCACTGACACAGAAAGACATTTTTCTTTCCAGAAAAACTAGAACCTCATGCCAGGGACTAGAATTTAGTGTCTCAAACTAGAATTTAGTGTCATGAACTAGAATCTAGTGTCAGAAACTGGAATCTAACTTCAGAAACTACATTCTACTGAGAGGAACTAGAATCTACCGTGGGAGACTAGAATCTAGCACAGGGGTGGCCAACCTGAGGCTCGCGAGCCTCATGCGGCTCTTCAGCTGGTTACATGCGGCTCTTAAGGGGCTTCCACATGAAGCTGTCAAAAACACTTGGCCTCATGGCGCAGTCATTCATTCCCTATACCAGTGGTTTTTAACCTTTTTTTCTACCAGGGCCCACCATTTATTCAGAATTTGAGCCACAGACCACCATTTTAGCTCCATAGACCCCAAAGCTAAAGATTTCCTTTACTTGTGTCAACAATTCCAGGCTGAATTTCAGAGAAAACAAAACAGTGAAAGATACAGATCAAAATGACCATTAATCTTCCACATTCTCTAGCAGTGTAGTGTAGACTTGGGCTAATTCACATGATGAATATTTTAACTCTTGAGAATGTCATATACTTTTTTGGATTGTAAACCCTGTTTCAAAATACATGTCTGTATGTTTCTATTTGCGACCGTGATGGCCGTGACGGCCGTCGCAGCGGTTTTCTAACCGTTGTGACCATTTGATGTGGCTCTTTGCCGTAACACAGTGAAAAACGTGGCTCTTAGTCTGCGACCGGTTGGCCACCCCTGCTCTAGCATAAGAAACTAGAATCTGATCAGGACACAATGCGTTAAATTGCACTGAGGAAATGAGGGAGTGTGAGATGCTTGTTGTAGTGCAGTGGTCTCAAACTGCCGGCCCGCGGGCCATTTCCGGCCCCCGAGATGATATTTTGTGGCCCCCACCTTAATATGAACGTTTAATATTAATGCGGCCCGCGACGGCCGCGAGTTCCCCCGTCAAATTCCGACCAGGCAGCCCAAAGCATTTGCGGGAGAACAGTCTGTTACTATTGACTGCTCATTACTGAGATCCTGTTTAAAGCCCGCCTACTGGCTTTGCTATTTGCACAGAATAGCAAAGAGGAACCGGATCTGCACCCTGAAACACGCCCCTCCCCCCGTGCAGTTTAGTTCATTCTGTCGCTGAACTGTCAATCTGAGGAAATGCAATGACGCCATTGGCTGCAGTACGGGCGAGATCCTGTCATGGCGTCTCTCTATCCACCGCTCCGTGTTTACAAACACACGTAGGGAAAAGAAAACTTTGCCTTTTTACCAAGGACTGCGTTCGGTTTGGTAAATAATGACAGCGTAGCAGTTTTCTAAAGCCCGATACGGGCGGATGCATGGCTTATAAAGCAGCACGCTGAGCTATGGTGAGTAGCCTAAAACGAGCTGTTGTGTCCCCCTTGCTCGTAGTGAACGGTGTTGTCGTTGCTCCAGGGCAGGCTTACATCTGCGCTGGACAGAATCATAGCCATCTAGTAGAAAAGTTGCGACATTGTGGGGTCAGAAACCGAAAGTGCTGAATTATTTTCAAAGCCCCATTGCGCGACCACTGCAGACAGCATTGCCAGCAAAGATGAGACGTCGCGCAACTGGGATATAGTTTTCAAAGAGGCTAGCGCAAATAAATAAAAGCCTATTTAGGCACGTGTAAAACATGACAACTATTGGGAAACCAATGCTGCTAGTTGGGCTTCTGATGGTCTACTCTAGTGTCATGTTTGCAAGACTAGTTTTTGAGTGACACTGACAAACTATATTTTTGATTTTATTTATTTTATGGCGCTGCTTTGTAGTGGCTGTATAAGTTCAAAAAAGCTGTAGTTGGCTTTGTTAGGAATATAAATTGATAGCTAAAGTAAAGATTTTGTTACTGCTTCCTTATTGGTTGTAATTCATGCCATCACAATCAAATCAGAGCCACTTTGTTGATGGGTTGGCTGGTCCGGTTATTTTGTATTGTTTGTAGGTTCTATTGTCCAGTAAATAGTTCATTTAATATTGTTCAGTTATAGTTATTATCATAATCCTATTATGTGCTACTGAATGAAACAGATAGCACAGTGGTATATCAAAGGAAGGAAGGAATAGAAATAGAAAGGAATAGAAATATTATTATAGAAATGTTATTTTTGTTTTTTGTGCGACACAACACCACCTATGCACACACTCTTTATCCCACATTGGTGAGTCTGAATCTACTTAAATTTAAGTGAAATGAAGGCGAAAATGGCGAAAAAATAGGCTTGAAATGGCAAAAAAAACATTTGTCCATGTGGCGCGCTGTGGCTGCGGCCCGGCCTCAACCAGGCTCTGCTTCTAGTGGCCCCAAGGCAAATTGAGTTTGAGACCCCTGTTGTAGTGAATGAGGATGAAGTGAGAATGTGGTTGAATCTGGACAGACAGACAGACTGCTGTGTGGGAGACGGACAGACAGACAGACTGCTGTGTGGGAGTATGTGTGTAATTAACTTGGCATTATCGAATGGGGGGCGGATGGGTATTAATATACACGTCCTGCATTCCGTGCTCAGTGAACTGTCGCTACACTGGATAAGGTTACATTAACTTTTTTCTGTGCTTTGTATAATTATAAACATAGCTAAGCTACAACTAATCTATAAACCCTTATGCTGCAAGTTACTTTGAGCTGCGTACTTAGACATTTGTTATATTAAACATCGCGCCAACACTTTGCTTACCTTGTAGCGTTCCTTTTGTCGCCTGTCACCCTGCTGGTCTCTGTGACAGTTTGTTTATAATTATTATCCCTCTCCATTGGCTCCTGTTAAAAACAATGATGGGTGCAATTCTCAATCGCTGTGGTGTAGCAGGTATGGTGTAAGTCTTCTCATTGGCTGCATGGCAGCAAATCAGGTCTGGGGCCTTGGGGTAGGCCGAAAGCCTATACCACCAGCCCTGGGCCTGAGCTTAACAAATAATTACACAGAATAATTAAAACCTGTCAAAAGGTCCAGAAATCACCTGACCCCCCCAATTAAAAATGTTACTGTACTCCCTGGCTTTGTTCATCATGAGTTGAAGCTCTTGATGACTGGTTTTAATTATTATGGATAATTATTTGGTAGGCCCAGGCTCAGGCCTGGTGGTATAGGCTTTCGGGCCTACCTCAAGGCCCCAGACCTGATTCGCTGCCATGCAGCCAATGAGCACGGCCCCAAGCCTGATTTGCTGCCATGCAGCCAATGAGAGGACTTACACCATACCTGGCTACACCACAGCGATTGGGAATTGCGCCCAATATCAGTGCTCCGTTTCTCCATTACATCTATTCTGCGGCATCCCGTGACGACGCACATCTATATTCAGATGGCCATTACATCATAATGTCCCAACCATAGAGACATCTAGTGGTGTATAGTAACAGCTAAAGCAGAGGTGGGCAATTATTTTTCCCAAGGGGCCAAATGAGATACGTAAAATATTGTGGAGGGCCAAGAGTAAAGGCTGAACTAAAGTCTGCATAACATTAATTTAATTTCAAGATAAAAGTAAGAGTAAGGCCAACCATTTTGACACCAGGGCACACTATTTATTCAGTATTTGAGCCACGGACCACCATTTGATTACATTTTAGCCCCACAGACCCCAAAATTACTATTTTTTTACATTCTCTAGTTGTGTAGACTTTGGGCTAATTCAGATAATGAATATTTTAACTTTAGAGACTTGTACAGTATATTGAGGTTTTATATTGAGTTCTTCTACTCATCACGAAACTGCTCAACTAAAATATTTTTCCCCCTCCAACATTTATGAAAAATATTTAGTGTCAAATAAAAAAAATATCTGAACACCCCCCTGCCATTTTCAGATGCTCTGGAGGACTACCGGCGCTACCTGTTTGACAAGAAGGTCAACAACAACATAGTGTGTGTGTACAGCGGGTGAGTACAACTGTACCACATTAATGTACTGTATGTAGTGGTGTGTGTGCGTGTGTGTGTGTGTGTGTGTGTGTGTGTGTGTGTGTGTGTGTGTGTGTGTGTGTGTGTGTGTGTGTGTGTGTGTGTGTGTGTGTGTGTGTGTGTGTGTGTGTGTGTGTGTGTGTGTGTACCCATGCAGTGGTTGAGTACCGTATTCAACATGTTAACACATCCCATAATTTCCGGTAGGGCTGAACGGTTTTGGGAAAAAATCTAATTGCGATTATTTTGAGCAATATTGCGATTGCGATTAATTTGCGATTATTTTTTAAAAGAGTCCAGTTTCGGTTTAAATCTTTACCATGTCCATTAAAAACGTATTTTAACATTACCAATACCAAAAGACAGTCATTTACTTCTCTGAATAAGGATAAAAGTTATGAATTGCTTACAACAGGCATCATATTTATTTTCCAAGTACATTCTTCACAACACACTGTCTGGAATTGGAAATCAACAGGTGCATGTTCTGTTTCTGAACAACGTGTGGAAGTACAACTTCTTTTCTTACTGAACAAAATATTTTGAAATTTATCAAGAAATATCAGAATAGCCAGGTAGATACTGCAGATCTTCTAAACTCAATAAGACCTGAGGCCGATTCTTTAAGTGTCTTTAAACTGTTTTCTGAAAAACTATTTAGCTTGCCAACATCAACATCCGTATAATAAAATTATTTCTAGATCAGGGGTTTTCAACAGGTGGTCCGGGGACCACCAGTGGTCCTTGAGAGGGTTCCAGGTGGTCCCCAGGCTAAATGATGGAAAGTTGGTTAACCAGATGTAACTCTTGAGAACGTAAAAATGAAACCAAATGGACCCTTGCGGGTCCATTTGGTTTCATTTTCACACTCTCAAGAGTTAAAATATTCATCATCTGAATTAGCACTATTTAATTAAGAAGTCTACACTGATTTGTTTGCAAAATCCGGCCTAGAATTGTGGATAAAACCAAAAGAATTCTTTAGTTTTAGGTCTTTGGGGTGGAAAAAGTAATCAAATGGTGGTCCGTGGCTCAAATGCTGAATAAATGGTGGTCCCTGGTGTCAAAAAGGTTGAAAACCCCTGTTATAGATGCCCTGGATGGATTCGCCCATTTATGGACAGGCACCATAAACGGGCGCCTATAGTGGAAAGGACCCCGCAGCGTGGTTATGAATCCCACCGCAGTTGTTAGCCGTTACTGGCAATCACAGCGTGGGGAGCGTTCCTAGAACTGCGGTGGGGTTCATAATGTCGCTCCCGCAGCCTTTAGCGCTAGTAAAGTTTAAAACAAAGCTGAAAGAATTAAATACATTACAAATCGCGGCCCTTGCGATTCACAAATCGCATTTTTTCAAATCGCGATTTCGGTTTAAAAACGATTAATCGTTCAGCCTTAATTTCCGGACTATAAGCCGCTACTTTTTTCACATGCTTTTGACCCTGAGGTTGATAACCGTGAATGGACAAACCAATAAAGCTTTCATCAAGACATTTCTAGACCTAAAACTTCTGTATAGTAAAAAGCAACGGATCATAGTGGAGGTAAAGGGGAAGAGAAAAATATACAAAGAGGGGAAAAGGGGGAGGGTGGGGAATCATATTTTTTGCAGGGGACAGTTTAGAATTGTAGTCGCCTAAGGTGCTCTTTGAGAGTGAGAGTTTTGAATTGGCATGTCTTAATGACTTATTTAGGTAGGGTATTCCACATTTTGGTGGCATAGGAGCATAAATATTTATATTTAGTGTAAGTCCCTTGTTTGTGCCAAATCTGGGTTGCACGTGGCTTGTTGAACTCCCTCTGGTGTTGTGGGAGTGAAGTTCGTTAGCATTAAGGTAGTATTTAAATGGGTATATGAGTATTTTGGTCATTGTTAACATACACCAACGACTCGTCCGTTTACATCACCACCAATACAGACGAGAGACAACATTACGGGTGCGTTCGGAAATACACCCTAAACGCACTGGACTGCCCTGTTGTCGTTCGTTTATACCTGGTGTATTTGGGGCATTTGGTGCTCCTCGTTCGTTTATTCACACTGGTGTGTTTTGTGCACGCACTGAACAACCCTACCCTGGAGACGGGGTTGGCCGGTGTGGAAGGTTTGATTGCGTCACAGCTGTGTCTCGAGCGCTGCCGTTCAATGAAAAGCAATACAACTGTTGTGAGCTAGGAAGCTAGGCTATGGCTAAGCACTGTACTGTGGTCCCCCAACTTTTCCATGTCTGTCAAGGACCTGCACATTTATCAAGTAAATGCATGCGGACCCCCATTTGAAAATACTTTCCAGGGGGACCCCCTTAAGAGAGGATTTATATGGCTCTGGCAGTGATTCTCGCCATTTTTGAGTGAGGTGTGTTGTCTGGTTTTAACTGCTCGTTCGTAAATCAACGCACTCGGTGACGACACGCCCACAAAACTAAATGAACTCGGTGCGCACCCAGTTTGTATTTCCGAACATACCCTACGTTGTTTACACACACTGCTTTAGTTGGGTGTTGGTAATTTGCAAATGTGAACAAATGGGATATGTGTTGTACACTCATAACGAATAGTGAATTAATGGGTGGAATTCTCCTTTAACATTAGAGACTAGCTATGTCGTGAGTTTTCAGAATTAAAAATTAAAAAAAAAAAACTCAAAAATAAAAAAAAAATATAAAAGCTCAAAATGCATCCTGAGCTTATAGATCTGCTACTTTTGATACTTCAGTCAGTCTGGCACGGTAGAAGTATAATCAGGCAGGGCATTATGAATGTATGTGTGTGTGTGTACGTGCGTACACACATACATTCATACACACACACTGCTCTGACAGCTCTGTCTCTGTCAGGGAGGCTCACTGAATCAGGACCTGAATTGGTTAAAATATAATTTCATGGGTAAATTCAGTTTTGAAGACAGAAAAAGGTCCGGAGGGACCCAAACATAGAACTCATGTAGCGAGCAGATACGATGGTGTATGCAGGCCTATATTTTTTCTTATCAAATTATATACCCCTACAATCATATTTTTATCTTTATCTACTGGCCTATGCAGTATGCACCTGTCCATATGCCTTATTTGTGTGTGTGTGTGTGTGTGTGTGTGTGTGTGTGTGTGTGTGTGTGTGTGTGTGTGTGTGTGTGTGTGTGTGTGTGTGTGTGCGCGTGCGCGTGCGTGCGTGCGTGCGTGCGTGCGTGCGTGCGTGCGTGCGTGCGTGCGTGCGTGCGTGCGTGCGTGCGTGCGTGCGTGCGTGCGTGCGTGTGTGTGTGTGTGTGTGCGTGTGTGCGTGTGTGCGCGTGCATCCTACATGGGTTTGGAAAAGTACTGACATAGTAATTAAATAGAAAGTGTCTATTTTGTATAATAATGTCGTGTTGTCACAAAATTCCAATTCACAAATGGACTCATCACGGTGGTAAACCTTTATTTTTATTTTATTTCATTTTATTTCACTTTATTTTATTTTATTTGACCAGTGATTCTTGGGATGGGGACCAGGGACCCACTGCGTTCATTGGGGGGCTTGGCTAATTCTTGGAGTCATACAGTATATGTATAGTATATATAATGAGAATCTATGCTATGAGAATGATTCACAGCTGCCGCTGGCCCAGGGTCAGTGCTTGGTGCCAGACTGACGGTCATTGACTTGTCATTCTTTTCAAGGAAGTCATAAAATGTTGAACTTTGTCTCTAAGATGTGAGTCGTGTTGGAGGAGTTAACGCACCTGGTCAGTTCCACTCCGGTATCCATGGACAGCACAACACTGGATCCTTTCCTCAACATGGATTATTCTATGGATTACTATTTCGAATCATGGAGAAGTGTGTTCTGTGTATTGACTCGAGTGGTATATTTATCTCTTGCATCCAAGTAGATTAACAATTTACTTCAACAAACGGATTACAGTTAAACTGTTTTTCTAGCTTGTAGTGAGATGGCCGGTCTACAAGCTCACAAAGTGTGGCACCGTGACACGTCGTGAACTTGTAGATGTGTTGTTTTCGTTGATGCCTGGGGAAAAAAATCTAACCTAAAAAGGGAACAATTGAATTGATCATTTGCCGTGTGACATCTGCAGCAGGTTAGAATTCTACTAACGGGAAGGCTTTGCTTGGATCGCAAAGACCCTTCGGCCCGATCGTAGTGAGATGGCCGGTCTACAAGCTCACAAAGTGCAGCAACGTGACACACTGTGAGTTTGTGGAACTATTGTTTTCACTGAGGCCGGGGGAAAAAATCTAACACAAAAAGGGAACAGTTGATTGGAATATTTGGTTTACGGTACCGTCTCACTGCCCCTACCTGCTACCAGTAACAGGATCCTTGCCAGGAGCACCTGGTTACGTCTATTACCCATTCCCCCCCATACCATGCCACCCATTATTCATAGTCCATTTTCTGCTTTAAACCAGCTATAATCCACTCTTTGGAAGCTTGTTGTTGTGATGTTGCTCCACACCGATCCGTAGGACGCAGAGCGTCACACACACTGCCTACAAGTACAATATTGTCTTCGTAAGACAGCCTAGATTCTTGTTCTACTTTGGGATTGTTGTGAATTCGACTGGCACTTGACTGGCGCCATACTTTAGCCTGGGGGAGCAGTGTAGCAAAGATTGGACTACCCTCCTTGTACATGTGGACTACCCCGTTCTTGTAAAACCCCACTTTCAGGGGGTTGTGTACGGGACACTCGCCCCGCGGGCTCAATGCACAGCCTGGAGCGCATGCCGGCGGGGCAGACGACCGCCACCAAGGACCGCCACAACAGTGGCAGGAGGCGGGGGAGGACGGTGTCCCCGCGGTGGCGGTCGACCCTGGAGGACAGCGGGGACGGCGGCGGCCACGACGCACGGACCAACGACGATCTCCTCCGGTCTTACGTCGGCAACAAGATCCGCACCACCAAGTACTCGGCGCTCTCCTTCCTGCCCAGGAACCTGTTCGAACAGCTGCACCGCGCCGCCAACGTCTACTTCATCTTCCTGGCGGCGCTCAACTTCGTCCCGGTGGTGGAGGCCTTCCAGCCGGAGATCGCCATCCTCCCCATCGCCCTGGTGATGGCGGCCACCGCCGCCAAGGACCTGTGGGAGGACTGGCGGCGCTACGCCTCGGACCGCTACGTCAACGGGCTGCCGTGTGACGTCTACAGCAGGTTAGAGCGCTGCTAACGGGAAGGGTTAGGGTTCGGGTCCCGATCACTCGGGGAAGGGTCCCGCTCAACCGGCCCGATCATGCAGAGCGCTCGGTACGACACGTGGGACGTGGTCGCCACATGCTTATTTTATTTTATTTGTTAAATACAGCACTAAAACTTGGAAGTTATAGCAAAAAATATCTTTGTTGCTTTAGATGTCTCTACCTCCTGAGGCACAGTCACCCCTGTGTGACTATAAGGGCTTTCTACTGTATATAATGGTCCATAATGATGATCATCATTGATTATCACCAATCATTACATACACAACAAATGATGAGAAAAAAACATTTATCTGGTTTCTTGGTGAATTCTGCGCTAACGTACAAAAAGAGATATTTTGATGTGTGACTCGATTCATACGGAATTATCACAAATATATGAATCAAATGCATCTGCCCTCATTTTCAAACGATTGTTCTTTAATTGTAAGGATGTCCATAACTCCCAAGAGTCATGCGGTCTTCAAAGCTCCACGTTCCTTGAGAATGACATCAGCTTTGCTGTGAGAAATCTGTGTTCTATTTGTACATTTGGTCGGGCAGAAACCTCTCATCTAACGTTTTGTGATTACTATTTTTCTGTATATTAACGACGTGCTTGATCACATACTACAGCGTCACACAAAACCATCAAAAGCAGCAGATCTACATGCTTGGCTTCGCGTTTTCAGCTTTGTCGATCAGCTGTTTCATCTTATTTTTTAAAAAAAATTGAATCGCTGCTGAAAAGTATGGGTTTTGTACTTGCGTGTTTTCCACTGGACAGAGATGGTTTTAAACTCTGTTGTGTCAACATGAAGGCGTTCAGTGTTTCCTTTGGATCGTGGCGCTGGCTCATTGTTTGCAGATCAACAGATCAAATATCACAGAGGATTATGATGATGATGATGATGATGAGCGTACATGAACGCACATGAACTTTAAGGCAGGGATGTTCAGGGGCGGATCTAGGCATGGGTATGGGGGGGCAATGCCCCCCTAAATAACACTGACTGCCCCACCAAACATGATGCCATGCAAAACAACCCAAGATATTTCAAGTGCTTATATTTAAAATGATATGAAACACTACTACTGCTACTAACTAACTACAGCTGTGTCACCACTTAAACCAACAGCATTTCATCATTGAAAACAGAAAACTCTCTGAGTCAGACCTTTAGCTTTGTGCATGCTGCGTGTCTGTTGCAACTTCAACAACAACTGATGGTATTATTGATGCTTTACTTGACTAATAAAAGTCTTGTAACCGAAAATGGTATGGGGGCGGCTTCATCGCCCGTGGCGCGAAGCGACACGGGCGATGAAGCCGCCCCCATACCATGTTCTCTTGCCCCTCCAACATGTTCTCTTGCCCCCCCAAATGGGACATGTTACATCCGCCCCTGGGGATGTTAAAGTCTAATACAGAGAAGGCCAAAATAGAAAAATTGTTCGCAAAAAAAAAAACTTGCGGCCTGGAGCCTCTGGGCTGTGTTTCAACATTCCGGTCGCCAGCATACAGCAAAAAATAACAGCAAATAACTTTCTTTCAAAAATCAATGTTAACTACATGAATTTAGCAGCATGCATTACGTGTAAGTTAAAAAATTAAATGAGAAATGAGAAAGTAAAAACAATTAGTCGTTTCTGATCATGGTGTGTGCAATATACCAGTGGGTCAGTTCAAAAAGCAACTAAGCCATTTTGACCTACAAATGTCTTCTAAATCCTGACATTTTTCTGCCAGTGGTCCTCAATATTTCCTGTCAAGGACCTCCAGAATCATCTGCATATGCCCACCAATGAGTATCTGAAAATATAGAGTTCCAGGAACCCTGCCCAGAAGCAACATATTGGAGTTAAAAATAGCAGAACTACAAGCTTAGTGGTGCACTATGAGCTACCCGGGACCTGAATTTGACATATTATTTGCTTTAAGGTGTGTTTGGTCTACATAGGGGAGATGGTTGAGGACACACTGGACAGGGGTTGACACTAAGGCCCTCATTTATCAACGTGGTGTACACCCAAAAATGAACGTAGGACATGCGTAGAGCAGAATTCCCACCTTGTTTGACATATATCATTCCCACCATGAACTTGAAGTTGATCCCACGTCCGGACAAAACCCACGTCAGGTCGGGAGCTGTCGTAGGATTTGTCCTTGCCTGTTTTTCTGTCCTAAACAAGCGGAGCAGCATTGTCTGAACTGCAGAAAGGTATCTAAAGTTATCTATTCACTCCTAATAGCTATAAAACCTAATAAATGATACAGATGAAAAATATAATATAGGTTTGAAAAGGCATATTATGCGAGATTACATCCCTGATCCCGGTGGGGTGAAAATAAAATAAAAGCCACTTTTATTTGCAGTGACAAATACATGCACAGCCTGACTATTTAAAATGATATTATATGCTACGTTAGTACAGGTATATCATTCGCCTCAGTCACTCAGATAAACTGCAGACCTACAGTAGGCTGCTTGTGAGAGCAATTTCGGTAGTCGTGATCGCGGATCGGCGGGAGATTGCATCGATGTGGATCTACAGTAGCCTACTCTGGTTTGTACAATGGTCTGCACGAAGGATAGAAAGCTTGAGGGGGAGATAGGTAGGCTACGTGCGCTCTTCCTAAAAATGCATGGATTTAATCCTACACTGCAGAATATTAACCTGTAGCCTATTCCATTCACCGCGATGTAATAAAAACTGGTCCTATAGGCCAGTAGTTTTCAATGTGGTCCGAGGACCACCAGTGGTTCTTGAGAGGGTCCCAGGTGGTCCCCAGGTAACCAGATGAAAGTTGGCTCTTGAGAGTGTAAACTAAAAATAAAACCAAATGCCATGCTATTATTTTACTTAGCCTACTTAAAACAACGGCGAACGGAGTTGCGTGTGTCTATGTGAAAGGGGGGGGGGGGGGGGGGGGCTGTCGCGCCGCGGGAAGCAGCGCAATCGGGCTGGGGGGGGGGGGGGGGGGGGGGGGCTGGCTGGCTGGCTGGCTGGCTGGCTAGCCGCAGCAGCGCGATCGGTGGAAAGTTATTTTTTTTCCCCTCTCATCACCATGGTTGCTGGTCGTATTGCAGTTGTTAATGTCGCAAAGAAAGGGAGGAGCGGCCTGTTTCCAAGGGCGTGCCAGATTGATTTCAGCCATCACATTTATCATCGTAGGAAGGAAATTAGGATGGACTCAGCTGTTTGGGATCGCTTGATATATGCCGGGTGGAGCTGTGTGCACTCCAAAACCCACGTTGAAATTTGGGGACGAATCTGCACTCCTTTTGATAAATGAGGGCCTAACACTTGCCCGCTTGCCCGGGGCAAGTAAAAAAAAAAATGGCCAGGCTAGTGAAGACTGCTACGTGGTTGGCCGATCGGGCAAGTGTGCAACTATAACACAACACAAGATAAATTTGTCTTGAAGGCAGTCATTGCACTCTGCCTCTGTGTCTTTCCCTGCTTTCTAGCTATCCACAATTCTAGGCTGGATTTGGGAAACAAAACAGGAAAATTAACACATCAAAATGACCATTAATCTACTACAGTGTAGACCTGGGATAATTAAGATGATGAATTTTAACTCTTGAGAGCGTAAAAATGAAACCAAATGGACCCGCAAGGGTCCATTTGGTTTCATTTTTACGTTCTCAAGAGTTACATCTGGTTAACCAACTTAACTGGGGACCACCTGGAACCTGGGGGGCAAGTGACCATAACCTGAGGGCAAGTAGAACCTGACTTGCACTTGCCCGATGGGCAAGTGCCTCGGAGACCTTAGTGTCAACCCCTGCTGGAATATTGAAAGCACATCCTTCCTGATGTTTTCCTGATGTGTTATGTGACAAAGAGAAGCTTCTGCAATACCCAGGCGAGGATTCTCCAATGGGCCTGTTCCCTGGGACCAAAAATGGGCTAACAAAAAGCCCATTCATTGTGTCAATAAAACATTACCAGCTGTAATGTATCATATCATGCAAATTATATGGTATGATAGGGTTGACGCCAGGGCTTGCAAATAAGAAGTGTTTGCACCCTCCGTTTGCTTTTATTTGACTTAGTTGTTTTGGCTGTTTATAATTTTAAAGCAATCCCTTGCTGTAAATCCTGCTGAAATGCAGGTGAATATCGCAGGCCTATATGTCAGGATTCTAGATCCGTCTAGATCAGAGGTCGGCAACCCAAGTTGTTGAAAGAGCCATTTTCGACCCAAAATTAAATTCAAAATCTGTCTGGAGACGCATTTTATTTTTTTTCCTGAGAGTGTGCAAATGTGAACCAAATGGACCCTGGCGGGTCCATTTGGTTCCATTTGCACACTCTCAGAAAAAAAAGGTCCTCAAAGAAAAATCATTAACATGGTGAAACACAACCTTTCTTCAGAAATGGAGTTTCTAAAAAAAAAAAATAAAGGAGTTTTACAGAACTCCATTTCTAGTCCACACAACATCTCTAAGGTATATTAATGACACAGTAAACTGAGTAAACCTTTGAAAATGGGTGGTTCAGATTGAAAGCTCCGCCTCTGATAACTGCTGGGCTTTTTTGACATGGCCAAGTGCTACTTTAACTGGCAACTGTCAGACAGCGCAACGCGTTTTGGGTGACTGAAATGTTTATATTATGTTGGTGTGGATCACCCCAGTGTGTATGTGTAATAATGCTACAGCCAGGGAGCCACTAGGGCTGTGTTCTGGAGCCGCATGTTGATAACCCCTGGTCTAGATCCATCTCTGGCAATACCAGACCCACAGTAATGCAACCTGTTGAATTTATCTCTGTCTCTAAAGAATTGGTCAGCTCTGAATACAATGTTTATGAATTACACAGCTTATATTATACAGCTTTTTCACTGCATGCCGTTCCCAAAATGGACAACGTCTACCTTAGACTGGAGTGGCTCAGCGGGTAAGATGGTCACTTGGGAGGCGGAAAAGGTTCCTGGTTCAACCCCAGGCTCCCCCCGGTCTTAAGGGCTTTCCAGACGGCAACGATAAACGCCAGCGTTATCGACGGGCGATTTTCTTAATGTCGGCAGTGCCGACTTTAAGAAAATCGCCCGTCGATAAACGCCAGACATTTTATGGCGGGGAACCATGGCAACGGTGCACGGGTCTCAAAAATCCCTCCGAAAACCGGAATAAATCTGTGCAATATCGTCGATTCCGAATATTTTCAAATAAATGAATCAGAACCGAGTCAATCCGTGGCATTTTTTCCGATTCCGAACTGTTGCGAGATTTCTTTCAAATGGCGGTGCCGAACCCGTCCGAAATGCGGTATGCACGGGCATTCCGAGAGACCCGACTTTATGAACTAATATAGCTGACGTGTTGACCAGTTACCATTTTATTATTAATACTTCCACTTATCCACTGACTCTGTGGATAAGTGTAACCCCCAGGATTTGAACACGAGTCTTAAACCGCTGATCCAGTGTGAATTATTTCTCTATGACTCACTGGGGGGGAGATATTAGACTTTTAGGCCATTAGGCTGATGTGTTCAGCGATAATGATCACACGACACACATCCACTCAGAGAGGTCTGTGTAGAGACCCAGGGGAAGGCAGTGTTGTCAGCTGCCAAAATGCACTAGTGGCACTTCCAAAATGCCCTAGAATGTGCTAGAGCAGTAGTTTTCAACCATTTTCATAACAGGGCACACTATTTATTCTGCATTTTAGCCACGGGGGACCACCATTTGATGTTGAGTTTAGTCTCTTTGACTAATTTACAGAACTGGCAAAATGTTCGTCAAAATAGCAATTCTTCTACATTTTCTAATTGTGTAAATTAGGTAATTCAGAATTTCGCCCCAACTCAACAGCAAAAAAAGCTTTTCGCTAGGGAGGCACTAGGGAGGGTCTGGAAAAAAAGCTAAATATAGTGACAAATGCACCAGGTTGGCAACACTGAGACCCAGGGGAAGGTCTATAGCTTCTCTTAACTAGCTCCCTAGATGACGGGCTAACCGTGTGATGTGAGCAGTGTTGGGGAAGTAACATACCGGTATTACTTTACTTGTTATTAAATTATGAAAGTACTGAAAGTAACTTATTAAAATAATAATAAATAGAGGAAAACATTTTCCTAATGTCACTCGTCCAAATGTTTTAAGCTCTACTTGCCAATAGAGAAGGAAACAAGAAATGATGCATCATTTAATTGGCAGCTGCTGTATTGCAGTATTTCTGCAGAATTGTTCTCCGACCTCTGAGCCATGGGATGGTTTTGTACCGGCTATCTAATTGGCTATCTGGTCTCTGGGCAACGCCACGACTTCTGATTGGCTATCTGGTCTCTTGGCAACCCTTCCATCTCCAAAGTCCCCCTGCCTGTTTATTACGCAGCCTGCAGATTCTGACAACAAAAAGAGCACTTATGCTAACAGTACAATATCTAAATCTAAAATCACAGACAATATCCTGTCTCATCATATGGATAGCAGCTGTCCATGACCTAAAGTACTTACCTTATGTTACCCCTATGTTGACCAATTATCATCATTGTGATGGTTTTATGCCATCTGAAAGCAGGGGCAGATCTAGCCATGGGCATGGGGGGCAATGCCCCCCTAAATGCCCAGACTGCCCCACCAAACATGATGGCATGCAAAACAACCCAAGATATTTCAAATTAAAGTGCTTGTATTTAAGTTAACTACTACTACAGTTGTGGCACCACTAAACCAACAGCATTTCATCATTGAAAACAGAAAACTCTCAGTCAGACCTTTAGCTTTATGCATGCTGCGTGTCTGTTGCAACTTCAACAACAACTGATGTTATTATTGATGCTTTACTTGCCTAATAAAAGTCCTGTAACTGAAAATGGTGTGGGGGCGGCTTCATCACCCGTGGTGCGAAGCCACGGGTGATGAAGCCGCCCCCATACCATTCTACTGCCCCCCAATTGTGAAAGCCATTTTTGTTGTCTCATGTGGAATGTGTTTCACTCCAGGAGTGCACTCAGCGCACCATGCATTATGTAAAGTGGTAACTACTAACTCAGTGTCTCACCCACTGAAAACACAGTAACTGTAATGGCATAACCAAATAAGGAAAACATGTAAAGAGTTAACTTTACAAGTTACAGCAAAAAGTACTTTCTTTAGGTAAGGATGTTACCTGTAAGGGCGTTAGCCCCAACACTGAACATGAGAAGCTTGCTACTGTAGCTCGCTTGGGATATTTAAAACACGGTTGTTTAGTTTATAATGGACTGTGTATTGTTTTGTAGTTGATGGAGTGTTTAAGATCGCCCCGTTGTGTGATGTCATTGCTCTCGATATGTGCTGGTTGGTACCTTGCATGTTTTCCGCTGCCACCAGTGCATGAATGTGTGTGAATGTGATGCACTGTATGTAAAAGTCCTTGGATTGGTGGGTGCAGTTCAAATGGAACATTATGTTCATGATGGATATCTAGTATGGGTGCATTTCAAACATAGATAAGACCTCACCCACCTGCACGTGCTGCACTGTACTATACTGTACTATACTGTACTATACTGTACTGTAATGTACTGTAATGTATGCACACATCCATCACTGTCAGCCTAGGGGGAAACCCAGCAGTCGTACTTATGACTCTCATTTTTTTTTCTCATTAGTATAAGCTAAGTTATTTAAAACAAATGAGAGAGGAAAAAAAACAACATAGAGAAATAACATATTTGGCTCCTCACAAATTTGGTTTTCAAACTATTTCCTATATTTGGTGTTCGGTTTCGGCCAAAAATGCCCCTTTCGGTGGATCCCCAATAGACCTGGATAAATTGTCTAAAATGATTGCCATTCTACATTAACTTATTGACTGCCGCATTTATTTCACCAGGACAATTTTTTTTTACTTATTTACTTGTATTGCTCCTCTAGTCGATCACCGACACAGACATGAGTGCTGTGATAGCAGGGGAGGAGAAAAAGATGGGCATGTTCTGTGACCGTTACTAGTGTGAGACAGTCACAGGTGTGTGCCTCTCAGTCACAGGTGTGTGCCAGGCACATAAGCATGGGTCCTGTCACTTTCTTGACTTTGTTTATACGCTTATGCTTACCCAATATTTTCATAATCTGCCTCAAAGCAAGGTTGTTTTTGGGGGTGCATCCCACATGTTCAGCAGTATAACTCTTCCAGGAATGCCCGATCTGTACAAGCCATACCTTTTACTCATACCCTCTTTACTGTTATGTTCTTAAAGGAATAAAATATTCCATTTCGACCTTGCGTTCCTGAGTTGAAAGCAGCACGCCTTAATGCTGTTGCATGAAAAACACAGGCAGAATCCATTGTGATTTCATTATGTAATAGGTGTGACAGGAGGACTGATTGGGTCCTTGTAGAAGATTGTGAAGACAAAAGAAAACAAAATATCTCGAGCCGGGTGTAATCATTTCAGATGTAAACACCCGACAGGCATGGTGATCATATCACTTCAGTTCAAGCTTGACTGCTTCATGTCAATACAAGCCCTGCAGGAAGGAGGAGGAGCTTTGTTATCACAACCATCAACACACGTTCCATTGCTGTCAGAAACGTCTTATCTCTGTATTCTAACTTATGAAAATGAAAACTCTTCAGACTCCAGCTCATGCCACAGCACTTAGCAGTAGTTTAGTGCCCAAAGCCTGACCTGAAATAGGCATATGAAAAGACTCAACTTATGTCTTAGGTACCTTTTCACGTACAGTAGATGTAGCGGTGTATGTAGACTTATGGCATTTCATGTAGAGACAGCACCTCGTAGCATTAATTTGTTTGTTGTTTAATTAGCCAATATAAACTGGCCCACATACCGTACGTTCTGAAACCTAACTTTGTGACTTATTTTCTCAACCTTGTATTGTATCTTATATTGCTTTAATCATTGATTAGTCACCTTTAGAACAAGGTATGGTGTGAGTTCGGACATTCCTGGAATGAGTACAACTGCTAAACGTATGTAATCCGAGTCATGACTGGTAGTTTTCATTTAGTGACGAAAAGAGAGTTGAGCCAGAAGGCAAACCTCTCTGTCTACCGAGGTTCTTCATCCGTAATCTGACTTTATATGGTCATGAAGTGTCACTACACTCACCTATGGTCGTGAAGTGGAGGTCACAAATGAGTTGCACTTTTCACGGTCATGACCAAAAGAATGCAAGCGGCCAAAATGAGTTTTCTCCAACGGGTGGCAGATATCTTTCTTAGAGATAAGATGAGAAGTTCAGTCATGCATGTCAGACTCGCTACTTCACCATGGAAATGAGCCAGCTTAGGTGGCTTGGGTGATATCTGGTTAGGATGCCTCTTGAGTGTCTCCATCCATAGGGAAGTCCTTGAGGCATGTCCCACTGGCAGGAGACCCGCGGGGCAGACCAACAGACCAACGATCCTCCAGGGGGAAGTCACTAATGTAGACCTGGGGCTCTCTGGTGGAGCGGCTGCCCCCTGGGGCCCGGCTACGGATAAGCAGTTGAATATGGATAAACATCAACACTATCTGTGTTTTGTGTTTGTGACAGGGACCAGAAGTGCTACGTGGCCAAGCGCTGGCAGGATGTCCGGGTGGGCGACTTTGTGCGTCTGTCGTGCAATGAGATCATCCCGGCTGACATGCTGCTGCTGTATTCCTCGGACCCCCATGGGGTCTGTTACATAGAGACAGCCAACCTGGATGGAGAGACCAACCTCAAGCAGAGGCAGGTGGTCCCTGACCTGCCGCAGGTATGCACCTGTTCACACCTGGACACACCTGTGTCATATTTTATCATCATATTTAAAGATGGAGTGGCATGATTTTTTTCCAATTTTGTACATGTTTAAAAGGTGACAGTACTTGATTAGACCCATTGGTGTAATTTTTATGTGCAATGATGTCTTCACTTTGTATTTAGGGTTTCTTCCTGAGGGCTGAACCTTTCCAGTCAAACATACCAATGAAAAAAAAACTGTAATATAGTGACATCACGTCATCAGCCCCTCCCCTAACTCTTCCCCCTTTACCATACAACTACAGCTGTGGGTGTGGCTTCAGTTTAGGTATATCTCCACCCATCACCACCCACCAGGCAAACCAGGCATACTCAATGATCTGGTGAGGCTGCCCACATAAAAACATCATTTTAACATATACTGTACGCTTTTTTGGAAAAAATCTTCTTCCTCATATTACAATAATGCCTGATGATCATGTTTTAGGGTGGAAAAAAATCATGGGACTCCATCTTTAATCATTTATTATCATATTTAATCACTTATTCAATTTTCTTATTTAATTTTCTGTCATGTGTTTAGTCAACAACCTTAGCACTGCACTGCCCCATTTCAGACTTTCCCCTCTTTGTATATTTCACTTTTCTCTTTTTACCTCTACAATGATTTTACCTCCTCTATGCTGCTCACTGCTTTGCAGAATTATTTTGTGTGTAAGTTTTTTTTTTTTTTTTTTCTTCTTTTTTTTCAGTCTTTCCTCTCCAACGTGCCTACAAGGCCGGATTGGGGAGGGACTTAGTGAACGGCTAATTGTACTGTAATTCTCCAAGCTGTTGTATTTGACTTCTCCATTTCTGTAAATATGATTTCAATTCAATTTCGTTCATTGTCATTTACATACTCCCATTTTAAGAGTGTTTCCTATCCGTACTCTCTTGTCTGTTTGTCTGTCTGTCTCTCCGTCCATCCATCTGTCTGTCCCAGGGAACAGAGGTGACCCCTGAGAGCTTCCACGGCCACGTTGAGTGTGAGAACCCCAACGATGACCTCAGCCGGTTCAAGGGTTACATGTGAGCATTCTTTAGTCTACCTGTATATTCACCTGATTCTGCTCCTACTACTACTGGGGCGGCTGTGGCTCAGGAGGTAGAGCAGGTCGTCCAATGACCCGTGGGTCGGCGGTTCGAATCCCGGCTCCTCCTGTCTACATGTCGAAGTGTCCTTGGGCAAGACACTGGACCCCAAATTGCCTCCAATGAGTTGGTCGGTGTGAGCTGGCCACCATTGGTGTGTGAATGTGGGAAGTGGGGACGCTGGCGTCGACTGTTCGCCGCTCTACTTCCCAATGTATGAATGAATGGACCATTGTAAAGCGCTTTGAGCACTTGGAAAAGCGCTATAAAAATGCAATCCATTATTATTACTACACTGTCGTTATAGCCTGGTTGAGACCCATGGACCTGGTTCAGACCAAGTCTCTTGGTCTGGCCTGCTGTTGTCAACCTCTGATTTCCTTCGGTAGCAAGATCGATTTAACCAATGAGAGTCGGATTTGGGGGTTGGTTTGATGACAAATCTGAACAGACGCAGCTGATTGGCCAGCAGCCCCGCCACTCAACAGTGCAACAGTTACAGTTGTCAACAACAAACA
This sequence comes from Benthosema pterotum, assembly GCA_039105355.1. Classification (NCBI taxonomy): domain Eukaryota; kingdom Metazoa; phylum Chordata; class Actinopteri; order Myctophiformes; family Myctophidae; genus Benthosema; species Benthosema pterotum. The sequence goes on along the minus strand of CM076980.1, from coordinate 8,826,173 downwards.
TGGTGGCTGCAACTGTGGTGAATCACGGACACATCAATCTGTCCATTAAACCAACCTATGACCGACCTATGACCCGATGCTTCTTTAGAGAAGAGTTGGGTTGTATAAACATCATCATCAGACATATGTTACTGCTTTTGTTCACATCCTAGTAGCGCTCATTGGCTGTGTTTGTGTGGTTGGCAAACAGGCTATCCCATTAGCGACACAATTGACAACAACCTCTGGTTTGTTTGTGTTGAACCAAACCCCTCCCCCTGGAGATCTCACAGACAGCGGTCAATTTTAGATCGTTATGCACCGGCATAAACCACACCCGCCTCACAAGGTCTGATCTGGCTGGCTGGGGGCCAGACAACAAGGAACTGGAAGTAGTTTCTCCACTTAAGGAACAATGTTTTATTTCCTCGTCTCGCATCCGTTATCTGACAACTTATTATTTGTGCACAAGGGCTACGTTTGTGATAGTGATTTCAAAAGCAGGGCGTGTGCTTTGGTGCAGATATACCAACTGCATGCGTAACTCCACGTTTCAACTTTGTATGCCCTGGCCAATAGGGCTCTACTGAGCCAACGATAAGTCCTCACAGAACTTGTGAATAAATATTAACTATACTCAGTCTGAATTATTATTTCATTTCACTTCATTATTCAGACTGTAAGCCCTCCTCACCACAGCAGTGTATGGGTTGGGAATTGTCAAAGCAACAGTCTTTAGTGATTAGTTCATACCAACCCATCAAAATATTGGGAAAGCAGACAACGTTGTTGTCATTATTGTGGCTAATGTGTTAGCCCGGTTGATAAAATATGTCAGGTGATGATGTTTACACAGCCTGACCCTTCTTTAAAGAATTATTGGGGGAGCATTGTTTGTTGTTTGACACTGCTGAGTGACAGGGCTCTTGGCCAATCAGCTGCTGTAGTTGGATATTCAGCTAATACTTACGGCCCCATAGACCGCCTCACCAGACCTGGAATCCCCAGGGAAAATAAATTAAGGTGGTCATTAAGGGCTGGAGCCAGTAAGTTACAGTATATTGGGTTTGTATAGGAAGGGAGTGGGGTAGCTAAAGTGAACATTAAATATTTAAATACTGAATCAAGCAAACTTGTATGGAGTGTTCACATGAGCCTGAGTTGACGATACACGTGTGTGTGCGTGTGTGCGTGCGTGCGTGCGTGTGTGTGTGCGTGCGTGTGTGTGTGTGTGCAGGGAGCATCCCAACAAGGTGCGGGTGGGTCTTCACATCAACAACCTGCTCCTGAGGAGCTGCACTGTGCGAAACACGGAGACCGTTGTGGGCATGGTGGTCTATGCTGGTAAGACCCTCCACATGGAGTAACCAATGTATGCATGGGATCTAAATGGAAACAAGACCAATATGCTTTTGACTGTACCCTGTACTGTTTTTGCATCTATTTTTTATTGCCTAATGAATCAATGAATGCATCAAACGTCATGGATGGAACAGGATTCGAACACACAGCACACTGCATGTTCGAAATGGCTTGTTATAGCATCCTGAGAGAGAGGATGAAAATTAATGATCTGAGTGGTTATTTAGGCTTCAGTGGGTATTACAAGGTATCAAAGGGCAACATTTATATAAGAAATTGGATTTTAAATTCATGGTGGAGCCCCTTTAAATGAGATCCGAGTGACAGCCAGTGGGGACCACAGACCTCGGGCCAGCATTGTGATGGTAGTTTTGGGTCCTGCGGGGGAGTTGGGGTTAATACTACCACATGCGTGGTAGTATTAACTCTCTGGCTGTCTTTTCCACAAACATAGCCTGGCTAAAGTTCACAAACACACAAGCTTAAGTTCAAGTAAAACTGCATTTCCTGTCAATAATAAGCTGCGTAAAATGTAGTTCATTCGGAGGTAAAGGGAGACGCTTTATTGTGAAGGGCCTTTCGTGGCACAGGAAGGAAGTGTTTAAGCTGGGCTACTGGCGCCCATACCAACGTACATGTATTTGTTCTGGTCTATTTAGTGTTGAGGTGAGCAGTTTTACCACTGCTGCTCAATGTTTTACCACTGCTGCTCAATGTTAACTTTACCCGTGAATTGAAAAATTAAGAGACTATTTAATCAACTTTCTTGAAATCCTGTCCCATTCATCACAGTCATTAGGAACAACTACTGTATATGTGATTAGAAGCTTACACTCTGCAGTATCAGCTCCATTAGGAATTGTTACAGATCATTTTGACGCGTAATACATTTTTGGAAGTGAGCCAACAGCATGGAATATAATAAGACACGCCTGTGTTTCTGTGTTTAAGAGAGATAACAGGCAAACATTGTTCTCCTACATTCTCCAATTGTGTAGACTTGTGCAGACTCTCAAGGACCACTGGTGGTCCCCGGAACACTGTTTGGGAACCACTGAATTAGTCCATTCCTTCTTATCTTATCACTGATAATGTACAATAATCTACTGTGTGTTCTCACTCTCAGGTTAATGTTTTCATTGTCATACATCGGCACTCCTATGCTTGGCCAATACGGTCTAATGATAAATAACGATAATGAAACACCTGATTGTCTGAAAGGAGAACACCGCTGCAAAACAGAGAACTAGTTAATCTGGTAGAAGGTAATACCCTCACGCAGAACACTTGTGTTCTTCTTGAGACGCCAGCAGCAAATCCCTATACTAGATGTTGCTCTGGTACGTAGCTCCACTGCTTCTATGATTCAGCCTTCAGCGTTATCTCTCTCACCACCACCTGACCCACAAGCCTCCCTTCTGTGGTAGATATCTCACCGAGGGTTTACCTACACACCAATACAAACACGGCTTGTGTGATTAGAAAAACTACTTTCCTTAGTGGAAGTACTCTCAACCCCCCTCCACACTGTATACTGCAGGGGTCGGCAATTATTTTTCCCAAGGGGCCAAATGAGATACATAAAATATTGTGGGGGGCCAAGACTAAAGGCTGAACTAAAGTCTGCGTAATATTCATTTAATTTCAAGATAAAAGTAAGAGTAAGACCAACCATTTTGACACCAGGGCCCTCAATTTATTCAGTATTTGAGCCACGGACCACCATTTGATGACATTTTAGCCCCACAGATCCCAAAACTTTATTCAAGATTTCTTTTGTTTTTGTCCACAATTCCATTTAGGAAACAAAACAGGATAACACAAATGACCATTGTCTTCTTACATTCTCTGACTGAATGTGTAGACTTTGGGCTAATTCAAATTGATGAATATTTTAAAGGAGAATTCCGGCCCAAAAGTTTATTTGCAGTTAATTTTTTTTGAAAAAAGTGGTCCAGGTGTTATTTTGTGAAAATACTCCTTTATGGCTGTTTCCCCTACCCCAAAATAAGCTTATAATGGGGCCAATGGGCGTTGTGCAAGTTCACCTATATACATCGCTCCAAAATGCAATTTTTTGCTATATATTGTGTCTCCACCATGTCAGTAGTGAGTTAACACTCACACTTTCACTTTTGATTCAGCAGTGATCCAGCTGTCTCAAAACCTGGGGGCGTGGCACATGGTTTATGGCTGAACCACTGCTCAAACAAAAGTGAAAGTGAAAGTGTGAGTGTTAACACACTACTGACATGGTGGAGACACAATATATAGCAAAAAATTGCATTTTGGAGCGATGTATATAGGTGAACTTGCACAACGCCCATTGGCCCCATAATAAGCTTATTTTGGGGTAGGGGAAACAGCCATAAAGGAAAATTTTCACAAAATAACACCTGGACCACTTTTTTCAAAAAAATTAACTGCAAATAAAGATCCAAAAAAACTTTTGGACCGGAATTCTCCTTTAACTCTTGAGAGTGTAAAAATGAAACCAAATGGACCCGCAAGGGTCCATTTGGTTTCATTTATACGCTCTCAAAGAGTTACATCTGGTTAACCAACCCGGGCCGGTCAGAGTCAGCCAAAGGGCCGCATTTGGCCCCCGGGCCGCGTAATGCCCAGGTGTGGTATACTGTATAAAGGGCTTTTACAGACAGGGAGTCTGAAACGCACACATTATTGCGGTGATTCCACCGTGCCACTCAGTGCTGACAGGCGAGAATCACACAGCGCAGGGGTTTCAACAGGTGGTCCGGGGACCACCAGTGGTCCCTGAGAGGATTCCAGGTGGTCCGCAGGCTAAATGATGGGCAGTTGGTTAACCAGATGTAACTCTTTGAGGACCCCCTCTAAAACGAGTTGTTGCAACTCAAGGGAGCATCCTCTCGAGAAACTTCTAAATAAAAAAATTAAAAAAAACAATGATTGAAGTATAAAATAAATAATCTAATAAAATCTAATAATCATACATAAAAAGTATAATAAAATTCATTCCAATGGAAATAGACGTGTGTGTGTGTGTGTGTGTGTGTGTGTGTGTGTGTGTGTGTGTGTGTGTGTGTGTGCGTGTGTGCGTGTGTGCGTGTGCGTGTGTGCGTGCGTGCGTGCGTGTGTGCGATTGAATCATTATTATTATTGTTCTGATTTGTGTAAAATATGTAATCTTGATTGAACATTGATATGGCACTTTTCAGCAGGTGCCCACTATCCAAAAAAAATCCAACAGCGTCCCAATGATTTGTACTACTTTATTCATATTTTATACACATAGCCTATACATTTATTTATTTGTTTGTTTATTGGGGGGGAGGGGGTTGTTGCCACAAAAAAACATTTTAGAAGCACTGGCATGTCATATTCAGTTGTAAAAGCAGCAGGCTTGAGGAGGCTCTTCAAATCTGACAAAGCATGTAACCCAGCACCCCCGGCTGTGTGTGTGTGTGTGCGTGCGTGCGCGTGCGTGCGTGCGCTCGCGTACACGCGCACATAAACCAGTCAGTCAGGTGAGTGGGAGGAGTAGTTCCATTCACCCCCATCAATGACACCATGCAGGTGTTGTTAGTTGCATCCATGTTGTCGGCCAGAAAACCTCCTATCTCCATAATAATTTTGGACAAAAATGCTGGTTTACTACCAACATATTCGATTTGACTATCAAATGGCTAAAATACTAAAAATAATTATGTGCATGCAGTATGAGCTTTCCACATGACAGCCACAGTATCCGTGTTCTGGGACAACGCTCCTCTTCATACTGTAGCTGCGGGCTATGAAAAAAACAAAACAAAAAAAAGTAGAATGGCGAGTCACACATTACACCAGCGCTCCACACTGCACCCTGACCTGGTTCCATTTCTCTGCATTCTTTAAAACTCACTATTGGATTTCAGTATAGATTGGGATCAGTGGTTCTCAACATGGGGCTGTGGGGACCCCCAGGGCCAGGGGGTCTTTGAGGCACGCGCCATTGGATCGCTCCTGCAATATCAGAATATTGCGTGCACACAACACGCACGTGTGCACACACGCACGCGCACACACGCACACACACCTACACACACACAAACACAACACAAACACTGCTGTCAACAAATCTGAATGATATGAATGCACACTTGAATGTGTAATCCCATTTCTATCTGTCTTAAAAGAAAAGAAAATGTATCACTATTTTAAAGGACAACTTTAAAGTTTGTTTTTTTTTTTCAACCAAGGTTCAATCAAGGTTTTAGTTTGTTATTAGAGAAAATAGTAATAAAGATGAGTGTTAATTGTTTTTTATTTATTTACTGCTTTCTTTAGTTCATACCGTATCTATATATATTTTAGTTTATATATTTATATATTTTATACTGTGTATATATATATATTTTGGCCACGGTACAAAATGGGTTAAGTGAAGACAGACAGGAAAGGGGAGAGACGCGCAGCAAAGGTCATGTGGACGGGGCTTGAACACGCGACATGCTGCCAGGGACAAAGCCCCCCACGTGTGGCATGCGCCTGGACCACTAGGCCGACGGCTGCCTCGTTATCACCCTATCCTAACAGATATATAGATCAGTGATATGTGGTCCTCCTCCTTCCAGGCCATGAGACCAAAGCCATGAAGAACAACAGTGGTCCTCGCTACAAGCGCAGCCAGCTGGAGAGGCGTCTGAACGTAGATGTGTTGTGGTGCGTCCTCCTGCTCTTCATCATGTGCTTCGTCGGCGCCGTAGGTTCGTACCCAGAGCACAGAAAAACGTTGTATCTACGCCCCAGCCGTATTATTTGTGGACTCTCTTCCTGACAGCAGATTTTAGCTTCTGATGCTAGATTCTAGTTCCTGGCAGCAGATTCTAGTTTCTGATGCTAGATTCTAGTTCCTGGCAGCAGATTCTAGTTTCTGATGCTAGATTCTAGTTCCTGGCAGCAGATTCTAGTTTCTGATGCTAGATTCTAGTTCCTGGCAGCAGATTCTAGTTTCTGATGCTAGATTCAAGTTTTTCATGCTAGATTCTAGTTCTTGACAGCAGACCTATTTTCTGGAGCTAGAATCTATTCTGTAGATTCTAGCTCCAGATTTTAGTCCCAAATGCTAGATTCTAGTTTCTGATCCTATCCCCCATCTGCCCCCCCCCCCCCCCCCCCCCCCCCCCCCCCAGCAAAGATTTGAGTTAAAATGTTTACTCTAAACGAATATATTCAAATATTTGCACATCATTTTCACAATTTTTCAAAAATATCATATTTTCAATAACTGAAACACCTAAAGGTGTTGAATGAATTTTAACAGAAGCATATAACTAAGTAATAACTAATCTATGTATATGTGTTATACATAAGGCCATGGCCTCTGGCTGAAGCAGTGGACAGATCCCATCTTCCTGGTGGGTGATGAACCTCCTCCAGCGCTGGCAGGATTCTACGTCTTCTGGACCATGATCATCGTGCTGCAGGTGGGTCTATACCGCTGCTACAGGCCTTGCCTTTCACTTTCAATGGAAGTACGGCGTCAGGAAGGTGTAGACCGTTCATTTTAGTTTAGTTTCCCTGCACAGAGGCACTGCAGTGAGAGAAACCACAATGATTTGTGTCCCCACCAACTCCCATCTCTCTCTCTCATTCAGCAACAAAGGTTTGGAAACTTGGGTCCATTATTTCTTCACTTTAATGACACCAGTTGGTATTATATTTTATATAATTTTAACCATATATTAGTCCGTTTTACGACGAGATTGGGAAGGATCGGGATCTTGTCATCGTATGGGGCAGTATCTCGCTGACAGCAAGACAGAACTTGTCATCCTTGAAGGCAATGTCAATGCAGTGAGATACCGGGATGGGTATTAAATTCTGGAGCTAGTGGCGATCCCATATCAGAATCTGGATCTTCACCTGATGATAAAAAAAGTGTAAAAATGTCCATTGTGTTTTTTTCCATGCCATATTACTGTGGGAGAGTGCAATAATGCAATCAACGAAGCAACTCAAACCAACTGTTGAATACCAACCATTTGAAATTTTGATTGCCATGTTTGTACACATGTTTAACTGTACACACATGTTTAACTGTGTTGCTTAATCCACAAATGCCTAACCTTTAAAATCTATACCTTGTTATAAAGATGACCAATCAATCAGTTATAATGATATGAAATATAATGCCACTGCTATTATTAAAGGGGAGAAATAATGGACCAAAGTTAAGTTTCCAAACTTTTGTTGCTGAGTTTAGATAAGAGTCTGAAAGCAAAAGCAACTTTTGCTTTCATTGTTTTCTTGGGGAAAAATCACAATGGGAACGGCTCTGGACATAATGTGATATGACAACGAATGTGACTGTGCTTCTTTCTCTCTGTGTTCCATGTGCAGGTGCTGATCCCCATCTCGCTGTACGTGTCCATAGAGGTGGTGAAGCTGGGTCAGATCTTCTTCATCCAGAACGACATGGAGCTGTACAACGAGCCTCTGGACTCGCGCATCCAGTGCCGTGCGCTGAACATCACCGAGGACCTGGGACAGGTGCAGTACCTGTTCTCTGACAAGACGGGAACGCTGACCGAAAACAAGATGGTGTTCCGCCGCTGCACCATCTACGGGGTGGAGTACCCCCACCTGGACAACGGTGAGCACTGCACCACGCAGCCTTCACTCCTCCCTTCTGTTTTAGTTGGTTTTAAAGGTGCACTGCACCAGGTTTTTATTATGGATCCCACCCGATTATCTGGCACAGAGGGTTTCTGAACCAATCAGAGCATGCATCCCTTCAGGCGATGGGAAAGCGAGGGGCGGTCTACGCTGAGCTATACTACACGTGGCGCATGTAATGTTTGTTTACAATACGCTCGGCTCTGCCACTTTACTGCGGTGTGGCTTATTTCCACCATCGAATGTGTTTAGATGTATATATTATAACGTGATGATTGAGTTTAAACTGAGTAATACACTGTCTGGAGTCTTTCTGACTGTAATCAGCGTACTTGTGTTTGTGGAGGACGATTCAGAAATGTAATCATGAGTTCACATTTTTAGCATGCATTGTCGTGTATGGCCACATAATGACCACAGATGTGGCATAAAAGTGTGAAAAAAGTATTTTCCCATTCAATTCACTGGACCCTTAAGTTTACTCTACAGTATAGCTGTCTGTTGTTAGCCTATCAACTGGCTCTGTTATTGTTATGGGTCCTTCCACCAATATAATCTAATTTGTGCCTGATGGTAAATAACAATATTCTACACATGCCAGGATTAAAAGCCCGTAGATAGAAGCCATTAATTTATTTCCATCATTATACGATTAATATTATACATATTTATTAATTATATATTCTGTTGAACCTCAACAGAATATACAGTAAAATTATATAATACTGTATATAATCCACAGGTAATCCCAGCCGCTGATCTCTAATGTACAATCTCTGGGAAACGTCCAGGTGTTGAAATAAAAAAAATATACACAATATACTCGTCATAAACTGTCCCCTGGATCACCCATCTGCCCTGGACTATAAATAATGCCTGTGTTCCCCTTTCATTAACAGTTTATTATTTTATGATTCATGGACGAAACTCCTAACAGAGGACGCTCCTCTCGTAGGAACATGATTGATTATATAATCTTTGTTCTCTGATTTTCTTAGGGGGGGGGAAGGGGGGGGGGTATCAGTTATTGAGCTCCCTACGAGGAGAACAAAGGAATTCAATGATAAATACAATGAAATGAAGAAAATAGAAAATAAACATAAAAGGAGCAGAAAGGGTTGTAATTGGGGCAAGTAGGCAGTAGAGAGACAGAGGGCCAAAATAAATAACATTGAATGGGAGAGAGAGAGAGAGGGGAGGGAGGAGGCACGAGGTGCTGGTTGTGGTCTATGAATAGCGGTGGTCACGGTGGTCAGAGCGGTGGTCGCAGTGATCACCGAAAATGTAAACTCTGAATGAACCTTTAAAGGCTCTAAGTTCACGCCCAGGCCTCTGCCGTGTGTGTGTGTGCGTGTGCGTGCGCGTGTATGTGTGCGCATGTGTGTGCGTGCAGCGCGGCGTCTGGAGGTGTACGAGGCGGAGGAGAGCGAGGCTCAGAGCCAGGCTCGCTCGCCCACGCTGCGGTCCGGCTGCAGCGTCAAGTCTCTGAGCTGCCGCTCTCTGAGCTGCAACCGCAGCTCTGTGTCTCTGCACACCCTGACCAATGAGGAGGAGGCTGACGACCTGCAGGGACACGACCCGCCACCACGCACCAGCGCCTTCTGTAGCCGCATGGTAACACACACACACACACACCACGCACCAGCGCCTTCTGTAGCCGCATGGTAACACACACACACACACACCACGCACCAGCGCCTTCTGTAGCCGCATGGTCAGTGACACACACACACACACACACACACACACACACACACACACACCACGCACCAGCGCCTTCTGTAGCCGCATGGTCAGTGTGATACGCACGCACACACACACACACACACACACACACCAGCGCCTTCTGTAGCCGCATGGTCACTGTGAGACGCACACACACACCTTGTAGCCTGGGACCAGCCTCATTTACCGTTGCAACATTCAACTTCTGAATGTTACGGGCAACTGAGTCTGGCCAGTGCCTGCTTGACTCAAATTTCTCTGTCACATGTTACGTGGCACCGTTGTTTTTGATTCAATGTTGTTCCAATGAAGGTAAACATTTTTTCCCCTCAAACAAATCAGAAGCCAATTCAGAAGTTGAATTTGAACTTCAATATAGTAACAGAGTTTGGTACCAGGCTAGAAATAATGTGTTTCACATGTCTAGCATTTCCCCTGTGAGTGAGTGTTCTTTGATGTGGTAGGCGCTGGCAGTATGTGGAAATGTCCATTTTGGCTTCACTGCATTGGTCCAGATAAGAACATACTACTGTACTTTATTTTATTGGTTTATTTAGTCGGGACACTTCATATTAATGAAGTGCAATGTAAATATGCAAGTTAAATCAAAACAAAAACATGAAAAGACAACAATAACAGAGGAAGTACAAAATCGCATCTAAAAGACAGGTCTAAACTAAAAACGAGGTCTAAGGTGCATCTACCGTATATAAGTAGCATCGTTTTTTACAATAGTGCAGTATCTTATTAAAGTTCTAGTGCATAAAGATTCGCGTAATTTGACATATGCTGTTTAAAGTGCACTTAATTATTCAACTAAACATGGTCATAGGTTTGGTTGTCAAGTAACCATTTTTTAGATTATAGTTCAAAGATGGAAATGACAGACAATCTCTTATGGTCAAGGATAAGTCATTCGAAATTGAACAGCCCTGAACTGAGAGGGTGTTTTTACTAAAAGCGTTTTTCCTGAATGGTGCATTGGTCCAGATAAGCTGATTGTCCATTGATAACATTCAAAAGGTTACCTTCTCTCTCTCTCCTCTCTCTCTCCAGGCTAAGGAGGTTGTCCCAGACCCCCTGCTGGTCAGGAAGTTGAACTGCTTGTCCTCTCCTCCTCTGCTGACTCTGAGCGGCGGTGGAAACAACTCTCCATGGCTGGCTCCGCCCACCTCCATGACGGCCCCGCCAACCTCTGCGGCGGCCCCACCCACCCCAGGGCCAGCCCCGCCCAGTCTGGAGCTCACCTACATTGTGGATTTCTTCATGGCTCTGGCCATCTGTAACAGTGTGGTGGTGTCCTCCCCCAGCCAGCCGAGACACGTGGTCAGTTAGTCAACAACCAGAGAAGACATTTTAGGACGGTGCCAGGGTGGACATGTGCCCCACTGGTGACCCCCCAAAAATGTTATATACAGTATATATATATATATATATCTGGGGTTTTCAACCTTTCTGATAACAGGGCCCACTATTATTCAGGAAAACAAAACAGCAAATACACAAATCAAAATTACCATTAATCTTCTAGTTGTGTAGACTTGGGCTGATTCAGATGTATATTTTAACTTGTGGCCGCATCTTAGCCGCATCTGCTATGATGCTCGGTGAAGTCACTGTGCGTCTGAAATTACTCTTTATTTGTACTCTTTTATTCATTTAATTCAGTACTGTTGCAAGGAGATGTGTAGAGCAAGTGTTCTGCGTCTCCCTCACCAGTGAATGGAGTCTCTCCATCATTCTGAACTCCTGATGTTCCGTGTGTGTGTGTGTGTGTGTGCGTGCGCGCGGTATGTGTGTGCGTGTGCGTGTGTTCTCCAGGTCCAGGTCCCAGACGCCAGGACTCCTCTGCGGTCTCTGGAGGACATCAAGCTGATGTTCCAGCGTTTCAGCCTGAGCCACTTCTCCCCACTGTCCACCGCTGCACCGCAGGCCAACGACAGTCCTCACAGCATCACCCGCAGGCTGTTCCCCTGGGGCAAGACGGCCTCCTTCACCCCCGCCACACCGCCCAGCGCCAAGGCAGGACCCCACCCAACTGGGGCAGAGCGGGGAGAACCGGACACCTCCGTCCTGGGATCCAAACCCACTGAGGAGAGGAATGACGGGTAGGACTTTCACTATAGAGCAGGGTCTGTTTGGGGTCTCATGTGGCTCTTTAGCTCTTCCTTAGTCTCGACACCCAAGCTTTCATTTCCGTCCGTGTTGCGCAAAGCCTGGACTAATTTGTCAGCCACGGTGGCCTAGAAGTGGGAGTCAACCTTTCGGTGGGCGTGGCAATAAATATGAAGAATCATATTTAAAGGTAATAGAGGTAACTGTGTGTACAAAAACTGTGTTTGTAAACAGATTTGTCTGGAGACCGGGGCCAGTTGCTATGCAGGTCAAGCTTTCCTGTCTTTCCCCAACTCCGTCTTTCCCCAACTATTGGGGAGGGACTGCCCATCTAAAAACATGTTCCACACTCCACCGTCTCTTCCAGGAGCAAATATGTTTTCTCGTATACTGTATTCAAAGAAGTGTCCATGGGCAAGACACTGAACCCCAACTTGCTCCCGATGTGCTGGTTGTGCCTTGCATGGTTTCAACCTCAGATCGTTGTTTGAATGTGTGTGTGTGAATGTAATGTACTATGTAAAGTGCCTTAGCTAAAGGTGCTTTATAAATGCATATCATGTATCATTTACCATCCAACATTTCCCATCACTAGTGTCGGCGAGGAAGAGGAGGAGGATCAGGAGGAAGGCTGGCCGGTGGAGGAGGACAACACGCCCGCCGCCCAGCGCGTGGACGCCGTGTCGGGCGGCGGCAGCTCTGCAGACGCCAGCGCAGACTCCAGCGCAGACGAGCAGCTGCTGTACGAGGCAGAGAGCCCTGACGAGGCTGCGCTGGTCCACGCAGCCAGAGCATACCGCTGCACGCTGCGCGCACGCTCCGCAGAGCGCCTCCTAGTGGACCTGCCGGGGATGGGCTGCCTGGCCGTGCAGGTCTGTGTGATGTACTGTTTATTTGTACCATTGGTTGTATTCATTTTAACGAAAGCATGGAATCGTAGCTTCAAATTGACATATTGGTGGTTTAGTTTGAGACATCAGCTCTGGAGATATGGTTTATAGAGTAACTGGTCTAAAAGGTTCACTTTTGTGGACTAACATTACACCTTTAAGGTTCGAAATTTTGTATTTGTCACCAATTTATGTCAAGACCAGTGTTGGGCAGTAAGTAATTAAATATTACATATTACTGTAATATTATTACCTTTTCCACCAAAAGTAAAGATATTACTCTGCCAAAATGTGTAATAAGTAATATGTTACTCTGAAAAAACATGCATGTGAAAATAGAACAGATTTACAAGCTATCAGGAGATAACAACAGAGATGCACTTTAGATGCAAAAATGGATAAAAGAAAAGGTTTTTCTCCTCTGACTGGCGACAGCATGATAATCCTAAATGGGACACGAACACACCTTGTATCCAGTGTTGTTTTCCTTCTCCTAGACTCTGTGAGGCCACAGGGCTCTTCACCCCACCCATGGGAGTTTGGGAATGGAACACCTCTTTTCAAAGTCAGACCTGCTATTGTGTATTGTAGTGGATGTGTTTGGATGTTTTGGAGAAAAGAGGCAGATCGACTTACGACTCAAGCATCCTATAGCTTACTGTTGCATATTTGTATATCTCAATAGCTCATCAAAACGATGATACAAAACTACGCCTAAATCCGCTAGGATGCTCTAGCCTGGGTAAACTGACTCCCCCTGGGCTTTTTACAAGGCTAAGGGTTGCTCAGGAGCTCAGGAGGTAGAGCAGGTTGTCCAATGATTGAAGGTTGGTGGTTCGAATCCCAGCTGCTCCTTAACTCTTTTATTCCCAATTTTGGCAAGACAAAGGAAAAACAGCGTCCCTTTAAGCAAGTCACAACTTGACTTTAGCAAGTCAAATCCTGACTTTAGCAAATCAAATCCTGACTTTGGAAACTCAAATTCTGACTTTGCATGTGCGAAAAGTTGATGTAAAAGACAACAGTCTACGACAAAATGTTGGTCAAAATAACAATTCTTCTACATTTACTTATTGTGTAGATTCTTGAAAAAAATGTAATTCAAATGTTTGAATATAATTTAACTCTTGAGGCTCTCAAGAGTTACAGATCTATAAGGGTCCGTTTTGTTATGAACGGTCCATCATTCACCTGGAATCCTCTCAGGGACCACCAGTGTTGTATGTGATGATGACTGTGACCCTAACCCCCCCTACAGCTGCTGCACATCCTGCCGTTCGACTCGTGCAGGAAGAGGATGTCTGTGGTGGTCCGCCACCCTCTGACAGGACAGGTGGTGGTCTACACCAAGGGGGCTGACTCTGTCATCATGGACCTGGCCCAGGCGCCCACGCAAGGTGGGGGACCAGAGTACACCGTCACCATCACACTTCAAACCAGTTAGAACTGAGGCCGATTCTAAATCCAAATAGTTTTCTGAAAACCCTGTGTTCGTATATCAGTGGTGTTCAACACCTTTTCGGTGTCAAGAAGTACAGATTTGAGTTATAAACATTTAACTACCCTGGATGAATACAGTCAAAGATTTAATCTGTATTTTCACGAATATTCAAAGCACATCTAAAAGCTTGTAGATCTGCTATTTTATATACTACAAACTTTATAAACCCTCTCCGCACCTGTACAGGTTTCTAGATTCAAGGACCCACAATGCACTTTTTTCTGGTCTGTAGTAGTGTATGTTCACATCTTGTTGGTGATAGAAACATCGTGTTGTTATCAGAGCTATAGAAATCTGCACCTTAGAATGATCACGCAATTACCACGATCGTTCTAAGGTACATATTTCTAAAGGTCACCACTTTTGATGTGACATACACACTTCACGCATTTTTATTTAAATGTGAAGAAAAAGAGGAGATCAGTTATCCATCAAAGAAGAGAACAGTAGACTAATGCATGTCTGATAATGAACTACAGCCTACATTTATGTGTCTAAAACAAATTATAGCATACTTGAAATAACTGAAAGATTAAAAACTCAATGCAAATGCAATCAAGACTAGAGATATTTGTATCCTTTCCTACAATATATCCTACATGAGCAGTGTGTTATATCCATTTGGCTGATGGCCTTTTAATTCAAGGCATTCCCTGAGAAGATTTATAAATTACCTAAATACGATTTATCTAACAAATTCTTTGACATATCATTTTATTTAGTAACGCAAAACTACTTTTCTTAGTAATTAGTTACTTTTATAATAATTGAATAAGACGTAATTTGTAATTGTAATTGAGTTACTTTGTAATCGAGTTATTCTTTCAAAGTAATCTGCCCAACACTGGTTGTTATGATGTGTGCAGGCAGAGAGCAGACAGCAGAGACCTAACGTAGTGTTTTCATGGTGATGTGTGCAGGCAGAGAGCAGACAGCAGAGACCTACGCTCACATCAGGGAACAAACACAGAGACATCTGGACAGCTACGCCAGAGAGGGCCTGCGTACGCTCTGCATCGCTAAGAAGGTAAACACTGGACGCTGTTAATGATGTCAATGGAGAGCTCTCTCTGTCTCTCTCTATCCCTCTCTTTGTCTCTGCCAGGCCAGACAGCAGGGCCAGACAAGCACAGAGGACTGCTTTATAGATCATGTCAACATGTGTGATAGCAGCCAGCACCCCACTGTGCCAACCTATTCAACTGGTTCAGTTTCTCACTGCTCAAACATCCTGTAATCTGTGTTTATTAGCAGATGACATCTGCGTTTATTAGCTTATATTTTAGCTGAAACAATGTAAACATGGGATTTTTCAGAGTAATTACTAATGTTTCAAGGGCACTGGGTTTCTCACATACAATCAGGAGAATATAATGGTCAGCGGTCCTTTCCAAAAGCTCCTAGAAGTTGTGTTTGAACTGTTTGAAGTGTCAAAAAAGAAGGTTGATGGTTGGCACTGGGAAAAGGACAACAGCAATACATCGTTACCATATAAATGTAAGGCTGGCAATGCAAAGTAACACGCATACATTATTTGGATTAGATAGCAACCAGCATGTACAGTTCAGAACGTGATTTGTTCACCTGGTTGGCAGCATTAACACAAGGAATAGTATTACTAAAACCTCATTATGTCACATAATTGTTGTGGTAATTGTTGTGAGAACGGCACTAGTGCGGGAGGGGCAGGCGCTTTTTTCACTAATCTTTTTTCCTTCAGTCGTGAGATTTATTTTTTGCTTTACCCGTTACCAGGTGATGGAGGAGGAGGACTACGAGCTGTGGCTGAAGAGACACGCCTTCGCTGAGACCAGCATAGAGAACCGAGAAGAGCTGCTGCTGGAGTCAGCACAGAACCTGGAGACCAACCTCACTCTGCTGGGTAAGTTCTAACTGAAAATAACAATACTACTACATTTTCTAATTGTGTAGATTCATGAAAACGAAGTAAATCAGATGTTTAAATTAAGGCTGTCAGAGTTAACTAGTTAATCGCGAGTTAACTCAGCCATGAGTTAACTCGATTAATTTTTTTAGTGCGAGATTAACTCAAAGTAAAACCAAAGGCCAAGTGGGTCCATTTGGTTCAA
This sequence comes from Benthosema pterotum, assembly GCA_039105355.1. Classification (NCBI taxonomy): domain Eukaryota; kingdom Metazoa; phylum Chordata; class Actinopteri; order Myctophiformes; family Myctophidae; genus Benthosema; species Benthosema pterotum. The sequence continues at coordinate 8,809,875 of CM076980.1, read as the reverse complement.
TTTCGCCAAATGCAGGTGAATATTTTTTAAATATCTGCATCAGGTAAGTTACTTTAAAATAAGTCTACACAATTACAGAATGTAGAGAACTTTCTACAAAATGTGCATGTTCGTTCCTAATGATATCGTTGACAAATTCTTTAATTTAGGTCTGGAAGTCTAAATAAATGTCATCAAATGGTGGTCTGTGATATGAATATTCTTGAAAAACACTCATTTAAGGTATATTTAGAACTCATGAAAATATGCGATTAAATTGCGATTAATCAAATATTAACTATGGGCAATCATGTGATTAATCGCGATTAAATTTTTTAATCGATTGACAGCTCTAGTTTAAATATAATTTAACTATTGAGGAAACTATTGAGAAAATTGAGAAACAACTATTGTTTCATTTGGGGGGGAGGAATTGGAAGGTTTTTCTGTTTATGCTATTACTGACGTTTGAAAACAGTATTTGAGGTTTGTAGTTGACGTTTTGTTGTGAGGTTTAGTTTCTTGCACACAAAACTAAGAACTTTCACGTTTTTGTCCACAATTGGGAAAGAGAACTGGCAAAACGTTGGTCAAAATAACAATTATTCTCCATTTTGTAATTGTGTGGACTCTTGAAAATTACGTAATTCAGATGTTTAGATATAATATAATTTAACTCTTGGGAGTGTAAAATGAAACCAAAAATGAAACCAAACGGACCCTTACAGGTCCATTTGGTTTCATTTTAACGCTCTCAAGAGTTACAGATGTATAAGGGTCCAAGGGCTGGGGGAACTGTCATGAGATCTACCTGCACTCTGCTGGCTGGAACTGCTTGCATTTAAAACAGAAAATGCATTATTAAGGCTCAGTTTACTGTTCTATGATCCTCACCTAGCAGTGTTTGGTGGGGATCATAGAACCACTGCTTTCATAAAGTCAATAAAGTAAATAAGTTTAATTGAGAAAGTAGAACGGTTCCAGTTCCATGCTGGTGGGCCGAAGATAATTCATTCACAGGCCTGACTTGGGCCCCCTGGGCCTTGAGTTTGACATGTATGCTTTGCTGGGTAAGAATTCAAATCAATTCAATTTAATTAAATTCAACTCAATTCAAATGAGCTTCATTGGCACGACAAAAACATACATTTATTTTACCAAAGCAAGTGTCAAAATACAGTAAAACAGTTGGAAATTGGGAAATTATAGAGTATGCATACAATTGGAGGGGTAAACCGCTTTGTAGACAGAACTACAGCGTATGCCACATAACAACGTTATATACACGTTGATTGATTGATTTTTAGTTCAGATATTTAAAGAAACAAAAGATTAACCAGATCGCATTTATTTTTCCGGTATGGGCAGAAGCATAAAGCTTATTATTGTGTGTGCGCGTGGTGTAGGTGCTACAGGCATCGTGGACAGGCTCCAGGAGGAGGTCCCAGAGACCATCGAGGCTCTCCAGAAGGCTGGGGTCAGAGTATGGGTCCTCACTGGGGACAAACAAGAGACAGCCGTCAACATCGCCTGCGCCTGCAGGCTGCTCCAAGCAGACGATCAGCTACTGACTGCAAACTGTGGCAGCAAGGTTAGATATGGACCCACTGGATGGTTGATTAGTTATTAGTTATGAGATGCACTTCACGTAATATAGTATAAATGAAGAGCATTTACATTTTGTAGGTAAACTTCAGCAAAGTCATCTCAAGGCTGATGGCATCGCACTTAACAGGCAATCGTTCTAGCACTCTCAGGTCGTCCTTCAGTCTCTTGAACAGGCCACCATCTGTGAGGCGATTCTACTCTTCAGTATTGCTATTGGGATATGGACACTTTGAAAGAAATGCACCTGCTTTCTAATGAGAGCATAAAATCTTTCTGGGCCGCCCATCCAATTTCCTGTTGTTCTTCACTAGTGAATGCAGGCTGCCTCTCACTTCCTGTTTACTGCTCCAAAGGAATAGCTTGTATCTTCTAATATTGGGAACTCTCGGTGGTTTTGAACAGGGGGACAAATGTTCTGTCTTAATTTTTGACAGAACATTTTAATTTCTGAGCATGCATCTTGTGTGCAATATTAACACTCTTGAAGTGGCCCCGTTGGTCAATCTGTGCTAATACGGCACCATCTTAGGGTACCATTTTAGACCCATCCAGGGATTTCAGATACAAGGGAAGTCAGGAAGTAAACAAGATAGGATCATCAGCAGCATTGATCTATCAGCTCTCGTTCCAATTGGTGGAATTTTCCCCACGATGCAGTCAAAAATCACAATAAGGATCTAAATGGAGGGCGCTTTTCACAAAAGAATGGATTATTTTCGAGAAAACGGCGCAGAAGGTTTTTGTTTTAAATGGATTCCGATGGAGAGGAGGAGGATGTTACGGGGTAGTAATCTGCTTAGCAACAGTGACGCTGTGATGGTGAGTCAGGAGGGTCGGCCACACGTTTATATACATAACTATTAGATCCACGTGGACGTGGGTTTGGCGCTTACGCCCAGTCGGGTCTGGCGGTAAGAATGTTAAACGCTTCTAGAGAGACTTCAGCGTGACCTGCATGTGAGTTGAGAACAGAACATTATCCCTCCCTTTTTTCAGGTGGGAGAGGGAACAGAAATCTGACATATCTGCAGTCACCCTGGCACCTTTACTGTATTTTTTCAAGAACTCCCCAGCCCGCAAAATAAGTCTTACTGTGTTCATCATGTACATGATGTTTCCAGGATGCGTGTGCGGCGCTGCTCCAGGACCTGATCGTGGAGGTGGAGCGCGGTCGGGTGGAGAGTCTGACCACGGCCAGGGAGGAGGGGGAGAGGGAGGGGCTGGGGCCAGGAGGGGGAGGGGCTGGAGGCGGGGCCAGAGGCTTCACCCTGGTGATGGACGGACGCACCCTGAGCTGGGCGCTGCAGGAGGACCTGAAGGAGGCCTTCCTGGAGCTGAGCGGACGCTGCAAGGCGGTCATCTGCTGCCGCTCCACCCCGCTGCAGAAGAGCCAGGTGGTCCGGCTGGTCAGGGATCACCTCAAGGTCATGACCCTGGCTATAGGTGAGTGATGAGGAGGAGTGTGGCTAAGAGCACACCTAGCCACAGCCTTCTAGATCCTGACCTAGAGTTTTCAACAGGCCTGAAAACTAAGGCCCGGCCCTAACCAGGCCCTAACCGATTAGGCCCAAAGCCCAGTCCGACTAATTGGCATAGATTTTAGGCCCGACCCAGCCTTAAAATGTCAGGTCAGGCCTGGTCTGTTTTGGGCAGATTTTGTGAACTCTACACAGAGTAAAAGTGAAAATACCAACCAGCATATAGCAAATACACAGACAGACAGAACAGAAGTATTATTTTTATCATAATGAAATAATTCAATATATATTGCTTTTTTCATGGAGCCCTTGGCCCAACACGGCCCTACTGATCTGCATACATTTTAGGCCCAGGCCCGACCCTAAAATATCGGGTCGGGCCTGGCCGGGTTCAGGCAGAGTTTGAGAACTCCTGACCTAAGTTTACTGATTTACTTTTAATACTGTACAATGCTGTACAGAATCTCAAAAGGGGTCCAGCCCTGAATGAGAAATCACTAATCGGTAAGCGTATACATTTTATTCTACTTGACTATGTATTAGTCTACTTGTATCTTTGTCATACAGCAGCGTGTAAATCTTTGGAAAATACCATATCCTCAAAATGATAATGAGCCCTTCACTAAGTCCCTCCCCAATTCGTCCTTGTCCAATAGGCATGTTAGTAGAGGAAAGCTTGACCAGGAAAAGTTGACCTGCACAGCAACAGTTGCTAAACTATTTGGACTGGCATTGGATAGTGTTTCGAATTGCAGCCCATCCGTAGGTGAATCACAAAAACGGGATGGTGTGAGCTTGTAGATTAGCTTTTTTTATGTGTTTTTTGTATGCTTTAATTAAAATTGATCAGATTTCATATTAGAATGTTAACTTAACAGTTGAATTCCAAAGAAGGATCCCAAACACTGCTATGTGAGTTCTGCATGGTGGGGGCTTTTGGACATTTTTTTGGTAATTCCCTAAACCAGTGATTCATTGTCCTCTTTCTAAAGGAAAACAAGATGTCTTGTTTCAACACCATGTTCAGCATGTCACTATGTTGAAATCAGAGCACTGAAACAACCCGTGATTACGAAACAGCTGATTTCAACTCAACGCTGTTCACTAGATAACAACTGTTCTCTTAACCCCAGACAGCTGTCTCAGTAGGACAGTGCACACGCAGAGATGCACACACATTTCAGCCTGGCTTACATAGTAATCTAGTGTCAGACACTAGAATCTAGTGTCAGACACTAGAATATCGTGTCAGAAACTAGAAACTATAGGGTCAGAAACTAGAATATCATGTCAGAAACTAGAATCTAGTGTCAGAAACTAGAATCTAGTGTCAGAAAATAGAATCTAGTGTCAGAAACTAGAATCTAATGCCAGGACAAAATGGGCTAGAGCACATGGCTAGTGTTTACTTTGAGGTGATATTCCTGAAACACTGTTGTGTGGGAAATGTTGCCTGTATAACACACAAAAATATAATGTGTCTCTGTCACATAGGTGACGGTGCCAACGATGTCAGCATGATCCAGGTGGCTGATGTGGGCATTGGCATATCTGGCCAGGAGGGCATGCAGGTAAGGAAGAGTCTTCCACAAGCTGTTAGCACAACACCACACTCTAACCTGGCTCTGCCACATGGGGGCAGTATTGATTCAGCGTAGACTAGATTCACACCATAAGTAACCACCAACACAATGGGCCCTATTTTGATTGTCTTAAGTATCAGATATCGTGTGCACGCATGTGCATGCGTGCCGTCTGCTGTTTGTGCATACCACCCATATTCAAAACAAACAGATCACTGTCTTCCTTTAAAAGTGGTCCAAGAAATCACCTGTCACAGACAGCAGATCAAAGGGAAAGATTGTGATCTTACACCGTTGTTGTTACTGTTGCTGCTGTTACTGTACACTCTCTTACACCACCGATATTGCTGGTAAATGTTATCGTGATTGCTACTGATCTTATTCACATTCTTATTATGTTTGTAGAGTATGTAGAGTTAATAGGTCTAACAAATCATTATTCCTATAGTTGTTTAATGTAAATGTAGGTACAGGACCAGAATGGAAACAAGACCACAAGGTCTTTCTTCGGTGCTCCTTTAAGAATTTAGATCATGCCGTGTTTGACTGTACCTTGTAGTTTTTGCATTGTATTATCTAATAAAATTATTATCCAATCATTGTATTTAATGAAAAAACATTTTGCAAGTATATAAAGATATACACTTGCGAAACGCATCACTTGTTTGAGATAATCACCTGCATCACCTGTGTGTGTGTGTGTGTGTGTGTGTGTGTGTGTGTGTGTGTGTGTGTGTGTGTGTGTGTGTGTGTGTGTGTGTGTGTGTGTGTGTGTGTGTGTGTGTGTGTGTGTGTGTGTGTGCGTCCTCAGGCTGTGATGTCCAGTGACTTTGCCATCTCCAGGTTCAAGCACCTCCGCAAGCTGCTGCTGGTTCATGGACACTGGTGCTACCACCGTCTGGCCAACATGATCCTGTACTTCTTCTACAAGAACGTGGTGAGAACCTCTGGCTCTCTCTGCCTCTCTCACTCGCTGCCTCATAGATCTACGCTCAACAAAAATATAAACGCAACACTTTTGTTTTTGCTCCCATTTTTCAGGGGATGGACTTAAAGCCCTAACATTCATTCCAGATATACAATATAACCATTTCTCTCAAACACTGTTCACAAATCTGCCTAAATGTGTGATATTGAGCACTTCTGCTTTGTTAAGATAATCCATCCCACCTCACAGGTGTGCCACATTAAGATGCAGATGTGACATCATGATTAGTGCACAGGTGTACCTCAGACTCTCCACAATAAAAAGACACCCTGAAATGTGCAATTTTCCTTTGCCTTATTGGGTGTATGGGCCTCCGAACCAGTCAGTATCTGGTGTGACCACCATTTGCCTCATGCAGTGCAACACATCTTCTTCGCATAGTTTATCAGATTGTCAATTGTGGCCTGTGGAATGTTGGTCCACTCCTCTTCAATGGCTGTGTGAAGTTGCTGGATATTAATGGGACCTGGTACACACTGTAAAAATGGTAATAACACATTATTACCACATTATTACCATTTCGACAGCGCATACCATTCCCACTAATATCCAGCAACTTCACACAGCCATTGAAGAGGAGTGGACCAACATTCCACAGGCCACAATTGACAATCTGATAACCTCTATGCGAAGAAGATGTGTTGCACTGCACGAGGCAAATGGTGGTCACACCAGATACTGACTGGTTCGGAGGCCCATACACCCAATAAGGCAAAGGAAAATTGCACATTTCAGGGTGTCTTTTTATTGTGGAGAGTCTGAGGTACACCTGTGCACTAATCATGATGTCACATCTGCATCTTAATGTGGCACACCTGTGAGGTGGGATGGATTATCTTAACAAAGCAGAAGTGCTCAATATCACACATTTAGGCAGATTTGTGAACAGAGTGTGAGAGAAATGGTTATATTGTATATCTGGAGTGAATTTTAGGGTTTTAAGTCCATCCCCTGAAAAATGGGAGCAAAAACAAAAGTGTTGCGTTTATATTTTTGTTGAGTGTAGATCAGTGGTTTTCAACCAGTGGTCCGGGGACCACCAGGGGTCCCTGAGAGGGTTCCAGGTGCTCCTCAGGCTAAATGATGGACCGTTGGTAACCAAATGGACCCTAATAGATCCATTTGGTCATAAAATGAAACCAAATTGACCCTTACAGGTCTGTATGGTTTGGTTTCATTTAAATGAAACTTGTTGGTTCCCCCGTTTTTTGTGACCACTAGGTAATTTTTTTCTTTTTTTTTTAAGCCAATGCCTAAAGCAGTGAAAGTGTTAAACAAGTCAGCAAAAGCTTTCATATTGTATCTATTCTAGCCAGAGATCATCTGTGACTATGTTGTTGCATGTTACAGTATGTCGTCCTGTTGATGCACATCAGTCACTTCTGATTGTTGTAAATATGCGGTATAAATAATTTGGTTTGATGAGTATTTACTTAGTTTACTTGCTTGTTATCACACTTTTGTGTGTGAGAGTGATTTAAATCTGACCAATTTGAAATGAACGATTGGTTCACAGTACGGAGCGGTTTCTTTTTGGCAGAATGAACAGATCGCAACGCAAATCTACACACATTTTATGGAAGGGGTACCTACCAAATATAAATTCAGCAGACTGTTAACAAATATTTCAATCAATCAATTAAACCACACAAAATCGTGCTGTCGGAGCAACATGGAATGTGGTGCGGCATGCAATTATAACAAATGCTATTTAAAAATATTTAAATATACGGTACAAATGAGACAAATGAGTATTTTTTTTTAACCGCTCCAAGGGATCCGGCCCCCCTAAAAGAGACATAAGTCCCATCTCTACTATAATCGCAATAAAAGTAAAACACGAATAACACAAACATTAAAATATTTAAACTAAACTAGAAATAAGCCTTTACACAAAACTAAACCAGCTTTCCAAATGAACCTAAAATTGAAGCTATCATAAAGCCCATGCTAACGTTTCACTGTGTGGTGGTGTGTTTCAGATGTACGTCAACCTGCTGTTCTGGTACCAGTTCTTCTGCGGTTTCTCGGGCAGTGTGATGATCAACGCCTGGGTTCTGATCCTGTTCAACGTTCTGTTCACCTCCGTGCCGCCGCTCATCTACGGCGTTCTGGACCGAGACGTGTCCGCCCAGACCCTCATGACCCTGCCCCAGCTCTACGGAGCCGGGAGCACTCACAAGGTACCAGACACATACTGTACATCAGTGGTTTTCAACCTTTTTCATACCAGGGCCCACTATTTATTCAGCATTTGAGCCATGTACCACCATTTGATGACATTTTAGCCCCACAGAAAACAAAACAGTCAAACATACCGATCAAAATGACCATTAATTCTTTGACCACCAGACTCGCGCCAGTCGTGTTCTTACCGTGGGACAACGCACGCCGATCACGCAGTCGGCGCACAACCAAATGTAGATTTCATTCTTTAATCCATCTATTAAACCAGTGGTTTTCAACAGGTGGTCCGGGGACCACCAGTGGTCCTTGAGAAGGTTCCAGGTGGTCCCCAGGCTAAATGATGGAAAGTTGGTTAACCAGATGTAACTCTCGAGAATGTAAAAATGAAACCAAATGGACCCTTGCGGGTCCATTTGGTTTCATTTTTACACTCTCAAGAGTTAAAATATTCATCATCTGAATCAGCACCACTTAATTAAAAAGTTTACACTGTTTTGTTGGCAAAATCCAGCCTGGAATTGTGGACAAAACCAAAAGAATTATTTCATTTTAGGTCTTTGGTGTGAAAATGTAATCAAATGGTGGTCCGTGGCTCAAATGCTAAAATAAATGGTGGTCCCTGGAGTCAAAAAGGTTGAAAACCGCTGTATTAAACCACTGGTCTAATCAAAGTGTGAAGGGCAGTGCCAAAGTAACTGATCACTGTTTTCTTTCTTTTTTTTTAAGTAAATAGTAATAATTATTTGCATATAGCATACTGTAGGTGTATGTTTCCTGATAGTTTGTTTTGGTGTTGTTTTCATAGGTCTATGTTCCATCCACATTCTGGCTGACAATCCTGGACGCTTTCTACCAGAGCCTGGTCTGCTTCTTTGTGCCTTATTGTGTAAGTACATTAATTATAGAAACACACTGGACTGTAAGTCTGTAATTATATACACACAGTACATACTGTAAGTAACATGTATACTAGTGCAAGTCCAGACATACACTGCAGCATTCTGCTTCTAAGTGTACTGTGGAGGAGGTTTGTAGTAAAGACAAGTCATGACTGGGTTTCCTTTGCATTAAGATAATGTAAGTCTGGCTCCTTGCTTGAGTAAAATAACGCATGCTACTGAAGTCTGAATAGACCTAGAGAATGGTCTATAACTGCTATGGTCCAATTACAGCCAAACATGATGTGTTTAGATCTACAAACCTTTCCACCGATGGTTTTCCTATATGATAAATCATCACACATACTTTTATCCACTGAATGCAGACACAATTGGAAGAGGTTTTGAAGGTCTCATTCCAGAATGGGCCAGTATTAAATGTAGAATTTACATTGGAATGGTGGAGCCTGGTTGGGGAGAAGGCAGAACTTACTGCAAGAGCTATTCTTGTCTTAATGCCTCACTTATATGTACAGAATATCATATGTTGTATATGATGTTTTTGTGTCTGAGAATTCCAGGATGCCATGTGCATCTGAAAATAGGTCTGGATTGAATCGGAACACAGGCGCAACTGATTTAATGGTTGCCAGTGTTTCCAGGCACTTATGCTGTTAACTATAACATTATATTGTGTGTTATTTCTCTCCAGGTATATGCAGGGTCAGACATTAATATTATATTGTGTTATTTCTCTTCAGGTATATGCAGGGTCAGACATTAACTATAACATTATATTGTGTTATTTCTCTTCAGGTATATGCAGGGTCAGACGTTGGTGTGTTGGCGTTTGGGTCTCCCATCAACACGTCTGCTCTGTTCATCATCTTACTGCATCAGGTCATAGAGAGCCGCACTCTGGTGAGACCCCTGACCTCTGACCCCACCTGACCCCTGACCCCTACCCCACCCAGAGCCGTAGAGTTAGAGACAGAGTTACGCAAACTCTGTTCACTCCATGGGTCTTATTACCCATAGAGATCTTTTAAAGAGATATTCATAGAGATCTCTTAAAACACTTGCCTTCTATAACTAAAACATGCAGATGAAAACACCTTCAATACTTTATTTCTTTCATAAATACAGAATCTTTCACTCAATAGGAAGTGCTCCTGTCGCAAGATGATGATGTCACATGAGCATATGCATTCCGTATATTCCATAGAGCTAGACCACACAAGGACACATATGACATCATCATTCTGCGACAGGAGTAGTTCTTGTTGAGTGAAATATTCTCTATTTATGAAAGAAATAAGATGCCAATGGTGTTTTTATTTGTTTATTTTAGTTAGGGAAAGTATAATGTTTTAAGCAATGTTTGTCTTAT
>CM076980.1:8687284-8797284 GCA_039105355.1 Benthosema pterotum | reverse complement strand
AACCATGCGAGTTCAAACCGCAGTTCCCGATGCTACGATTTGTATTAATTACACTCTGTCTCTGATGCACTCCGTTACTCTTAGTTTGGGCTTAATTAGACAGAGGTCTGTGCTGTTAATGCTGTGTAAACATTCAGCTCTTCTACTACATTGAATGGGAAAGTGATTTCTACTAGCACTAACCTTTCAAAGACGACAAGAACATCGCAATGAACCTGTGTAGTTTATGGCTGTAGTGTGTAGTTGATGGAATGTTGAGTGTCAACATTCAACTTTGGAGAGAAACGGAATGCCAAATCCACCACAGTGGCTGATACCAGAGACATAAGAGATAGAATGATACATAACACCAGGCTTATCCAATAAATACCCAATCTGGTATGAACAAAAAGTTGGTGTATTTTACACTTCATACTTAGTTTATATGAGGTATAAAGCTGTTTGTTTGTTTTTTATATTCTGTATCTCTCCAAAGTTGAATGTTGTGCTACTGTTGGAGCAGGCATAGACTACACAGATTCATCATGATGTACTGGTCAGATTTGTAAATTTAGTATTAGTAAAAAGCAGGTAAAAGTAAAATTTAAGTGGATTATAATATCAGCCATTTTCCCATTCAATGTAGTAGAAGCATTGAATGTTCAATCAATATGTCGTCTCTACCTACTTGGGCTTTAACCAAAAAATCGATACATCGATGCATCGATTTGCATAACACGTGTCGACTCCAAAAAGCCCGAGTCGATAAGTTGTTTTTTCCCCTTCCTCTGAAGGAAAGGAGGAAAGAGGAGGAATTGAACATTTACCTTTGTTTTCCCCTTTTTTCTTTTTCTATATGTGCGACGCGTGTGTATATAATTCAAATGTAATATTGGTTACTGTCACTCACGGACAGAAGTCTCCTTTGAAGTTTCCTTTGCAACTCTATCGGAGTTAAGCTTTAAAGCTGCATGCGCAGCGCGCTCTGGGCGCGCGGCGTTCCAGCTGATCATTACGTACATACACGGATCAGATCGAACAGCAAACAGTGTCAGACAGAGGAATACAGAACTTCATCAACCAACACCTCGCCTCCCCGTGCTACAGTTTCGCATTAGGCTACCGCACGGGACGCATGCTTCTGTCCGCGTCATTCTCATTAATTTACTGAATGAATCATAAAAGAAAAGCGGCGCGATGGTGGTGTTGAAGGAGGAGGAGGAGGAGGCGGCGGCTACATGTAAATGGATCGTATTCTGCGTTCTAACGTTTGGGCTGCTGCGTATTGATAATATTATGTGTTTTTATGGCTGGCCTGGGAGTGGACGATGTGCAGCTGTGTGCCAATATTGCTTTCGTATTAAGCTTGCCACATGCGCCATGCGTAGCCTCGCGATGTGCTTTGTATAAGCACTGCGCCGGCATATAGCGGCACCATTTGATCCCCACCCCCCCCTCGGGGAACCACCACGACGGACCCCCCCCCCCCCCTGCGCCATAAAACGATAAATCGATACAACTTCGACTTGACTGTCTGACAAGTCGACTTGAAAAAATCTCAAGTCGTTAATGCCCTACTACCTACAGGAAAATATGTTAGCTGTGATCAGGAAACCCGAATCTGAATTGTTCTATACCAGGGGTTATCAACAGTGGTCCCCAGCTAAATGTTGGTTAACCAGAGGTAACTCTTTGAGAGCGTAAACATGAAACCAAATGGACCCTTGCGGGTCCATTTGGTTTCATGTTTACACCCTCAAGAGTTAAAAATATTCATCATCATCCATCATATTCATGCAAATTAGCCCAAGTCTACACAACTAGAGAATGTAGAAGAATGTTTTTTTTTTTTTTTTTCATGTACGTATATTTGACTGTTTTGCCTGGAATTGTGGATAAAAAACTTTTATCTTTTGGGACCGTTTTGGGTCTGAGGGGTGAAAATGTCATCAAATGGTGGTCTGTGGCTCAAATGCTGAATAAATTGTGGGCCTTGGTATGAAAAAGGTTGAAAACCACTGTTCTATACCAATGTACACACACACACACAGTTGTAGCATATATGTATATGTCCTGTCTAGTTCCTGTCTAGGTGTCTGTTTAACTTTCACTACTTGCCACTTTATAATTATACCTGGTTGTAGCTTAGCACCTTCACCTCACTTTATGCTGTTACAGTTGCACTTTACTGCTCTAGTCTGTTGCACTACGTCACTTACTGTTTCTTGTATTCTTTGTATTTGTCCTTTTTCTTATTGCACTGTCTGTCTTATTGCACTGGGGAACAATGGAAACGTTATTTCATCCCTGTATATGTCCTGACACACTGGAGTGACAAATAAAGAACCTTGAACCTTGAACACACACACACACCGACCTCTCTGTGCATGTCCCTCTGCAGGGTGTTGTTCCGTGCTGTCCTCAACAGCGTGTGTCCCAGCTCTGTGACCAGAGCCTTCCTGCAGGAGCAGGCTGAACCTGCCGCCTACGCCCGGAGGATGCAGCGCTGGAACCAGGCCCACTCCAGAGCCCACCGCGTGGGCCAGGAGGAGGAGGAGGAGGACCACCCCAGACAGGACAGGGACAGGCAGGCCGCCGGAGCTGGCTCCGTGCTCTCCTGAAAACACCCCTGTACACCCCCCTAGTCCCATCCCCAGGGGGCTACTGACTCCTGACCTCCCCTCCAGGTCCCTGGCCCCACACACAACAGAGGAAGGCTCCAGGATGGCGTGTGCGCCGTTTTTGAAACGGCCACGTCGCTCTGACGAAACGTCCGGACGTGAGCGGGTTAATGTTGCGTTGGGTGGGTGTGGATTAGACCTCTGTTCAGGTTCCGGGTCATAATGAATGGTACCCTGTGAGTGTCCAAAATGGAACCAAACGGACCGTCGAAGGGTCCGTAGCTACTGTATGTCGGTGAGTGTACAACTTTTACTGGACCCAAATGGACCTGTAATGGTCCCTAACTATGAGAGTTGTACGAGTGGATCCAAATGGACCCGTAAAAAAACGGTCTGTAATTCTGAGAGCGTACTAATGGAACCAAGAGTGCAACAATAATGATCACTGGTAGGATTTAACACATACAGTACAGTAAGGCCTTGGTCCTTTCTCTGACGCCTGCAGGTCTAACGGGACAAAGAAAGCCAAGGTCCAGGAAGTGGCTGAAATGTTGAATTGATTGGATGAATCGATCAATTAATTAATACAATGAATGAATGATGCCACTGACTGAGAACAAATCAAACAAATCAAATCCAGCCATTCACAGTAGGGGATGACTGTTGTTGCTGTCAGGTGGAAACCCTGTATGTCTCCAGATTTTTACTTTTCAGGAAATGTAAACAAAAAGAAAGTTTCTTGTTGATACTTGTCCTTGGTCCAGTATTTACTATTTATATATACACAGTATAAAAAGTCACTTTCAAGCCGAGCTTGTAGACATTTCGAGATTTGATCAATTATGGAGAAGACACTGGAACAGCTTGGGAAAAAATAAGGCTCTCTTAAATTATGGTGCTAAATACAACCAGTAATGCCTGTTCCTGTGTGTCCTGTACTTGCTGTGATGCACCCTGACTGCCCCTTGTGGCTGTCAGTAGGTCTCCCACTCACTCTTCTGTGGAGATACAAGGTTTCTGCACGACTGCGATAACATTGTAAAACTTGAGTTTTTAAATGGATCCACTGACACCGTTGCCCTCTGGGGCTCCGTAAACACTGACTAACACCACAACCTGTGTGTGTGTGCACAGTTCAGCACCACGTTGTGGATAAAATGAATGTGCAGAACCATGTGAGAAACAGACCAAGTCCTCTTTATAGCTGCAGCAGAGGCAGTAGATACTAGACAGACATACTGCTTTATGTCTGGAGCCAAGCTCTGGGAGAAGTTGCCAGAGCTTTGCACGTGAATGTTACAGATCGATTTGTAACAAGTACATGAGAGTTAAAGAGACTATGCAATACATTTTTAGTACAAGACATTGTTGTATGAAATACAAGGTGGAATATTGTAATGTAGCCAGGGATGGCAGTTCATGAATCCTGGGCTCGAATTAACAGCCATTCCATTTGTTCAGAGTTGATCGATTCCCAAGAAATGTCTGTTAAATGCTGTATTCGCTGATTTGCTCTTTGGCTCTTTCCCACAAGTCTCTGGAGTAAAAATACGACCACCTTTCTCACAGTTCTTGTCACTTCCTACAGCATGCACTGTACTGTATGTCCATATGTACGTACGTGAGTGCCGTCATACATTGCGCAAATCTGATGCTTTTGTTCCCATGTAAGCAGATGAAGATTTGCATTTTTTTTTACGATATTCAAGATATCTTTTTTAGTGCAAGAGGGGTCCTCATTACCTACAGGTGGCCTACAGTGTCTCGCCGAATAAACTGAAGCTGCTGCTGAAACTCATTCATCTAGAAGTGGAAACCAAAATCATAAATGCCTTATTGTTAAAAGCTACGGTAATAACTATGGTTCTATGAGGCCTTCTTTAATTCATATTTAACTGCAAGAAAACTATGCCTAAATCTAGCCACTGAGTTTTTTTTTTTTTTTTTTTTTTTTTTTTTTTTTTTACTAAACGTAAACTCAGTAAAACTGTACCTAAACCTGATCTTATTCCTACCTTCCAAACTCCAGTGTTCCATGCTGCTCAATGTCTTGCCACTCAGTCTAGATGAGGGGACAGCGTGTCTCAGTGGGAAAACGATGCATGTGCACTGTGCATACTCTCTAGGGCCCTTTATTGTGGGGTTAACAATAACATACTTTCTAGGGCAGTGGTTCCCAAACTTTAACACCTATCAGCTTGTGCTCCTCCATTAGAAAACTATACGCCCATTGGGTTTCCAATTTTCCTTTAGCTGGGGACACCCTGGAACTCTCAAGGACCCCTAAGGGTCCCCCGGACCACACTTTGGGAACCACTGTGCCTTGCTTCTGCCCTGCGTTTGCCCTGTGTTCTCATGAACATGTGTGTACATGCAATGGGCTTATCCTACCTGAGCACACATCTGCATGGGTGGAGGTTTTTGAACAAATGAACAAATGTCAAAATGTATTGTTTGTTTTTTAGATTGTTTTTATTTTTACTTTTTCAAAAGGGCTGTTACAGTCGGTACCTTTCGGTTTAATTGTTTTGTTACCTGCTTTAAGCTGTAGTTGTTTTATTTTTTTTTAAGAGGAATGATTTCAGAGGTGTTTGGTTGGTAGTAAGAGGTTGTAAATTTGCTGAGTCATATTGACTTGCATTTGGACGGGTTCTGTAAGTCAACCATTCTCAGCACAGGGACCAGTGAGCTAATTGATTGATACCAGTAGTTTAACTAAATGGACCGTATACATGTACTGTATGTGAGAGAGTCTAAATGTCCCTGACAGGTCACAGTCTCAGGAGTTATGGTGGTCCGTGTGCTTTTTCAAAAACCACACCAATGATTCACCATTTACAACCAAAATGGTTGCCAGTAGTTTCATGTAGTTGCAAACAACAACAGTGTAGGTGACCTGCATATTCGGCAACTATGCAACCGGTTGGGGTCCTTGGATTTGCTAGAGGCCCCCCGAACAAGTCATATACTGGATACTGACCAAAACAGAGTAAAAACGTCCATTTTTCTATAATAACATGAGTCAGATGCCAAATATATCCAAGTAAAGGTTGCTTTGAGCTGCATCCAAACACCTTCTGTATTTTAAAAGAACAAATGCCGCTGTGGGGTTGACCACCAGAGCATTTCTCTCAAAATAACAGCATATTCACATATCATGGGAGATTTTCATCTCTCTGTTTGGATCATGTTAGTCATTGTAATATTGACACTTCTGCCATTTTTTAGAAAGCTGCTTTCGTTTCTTCTATTTCTTTCTCTTTACAGGAATACTTGAGATAGTGGTGGTTATTTTAGTCTCAGGGTTTTGGAAACACCCTGGACAGTTTCTACGTTGCTTGATTGATTCGATGTTTAGGCTTTTGATATCCAATTTATCATCAGACATGATCCCTTGAGTTCCTAAACAAACGCAGTGTAACTTCTGTCAAACTCCATTTTGCCCATGGTAGAGTCGTCGAAAACAAACACCCATCCTGGCCTTGGCCTTGGCCAGCCGAGCGACCTAGGCACAAAGGCTGCTAACCAAGCCTGGCACCGTGTTGCGGGTTTGATTCCTGGTGCCTTTGCTGCATATCTACCCCACAAAATGATTTCGCTGTCTCTCCGCTAAGGTATATTACATTTTATGACATTTTATGACACTTTTTGACACTGAGGCCTTTAGATCAATGGTTTTCAACCTTTTTCATTCCAGTTACCACTATTTATTCAGCATTTGAGCCACGGACCAAGCCCCAAAACCTAAAGATTTCTTCTGTTTTTATATACAATTCCAGGATGGATTTCGCAGACATAACAAGCAAACCTAGATCTCTAGTTGTGTAGATTTGGGATAATTCAGATGATGAATATTTTAACCGAATGGACCTGCAAGCCACAAGGGTCCATTTGGTTTAATTTTTACGCTCTCAAAGAGTTATTTCTGGTTAACCACCTGGAACCCTCTCAAGGACCACTGGTGGTCCCTGGACCGCCGGTTGAAAACCACTGCTTTAGATTCATTCCCTGATTGCCTGATCCCCACATTGGGCTTGATGAGTCTTCCTGTATACACTTCATTCAACTGTACCCCATTCCATCACATTGCACTGCAGCGATCTGTATGAAGAACACTTCTAGTTGGGTGAACGGTACGCTGCATTCATTCACACCATCATGACCACAACACCTGCCAAGTGGTTTTAAGGTCACACACCTGCATGGGACCTCAGTGTGAACCTGCCCTTCCAGTTGGACCACTTCCACACACTGTTAACCACTGGCATGAGGAACTGCATTCACCACAGTTACTGCATTCACAGTTCACACTCTTTCACTCATACGTAACAAATTAATATATGTGAATCACGCTGACCGACTGTGTTTATTATTCTTATTTATAATGGATACAACGTGAATGATTGACTATGATTTGTAATTCCTGCCTTAATTTGACTGTATCTGACTTTGTAATAAATGTAATGCTGTCATCCTGCGTTGAGACTGAATGACAAACTGCTCATAGCTGTGTGTGTGAGAGAGCAGTGACGTTTCTAGGCAAGAAAATCTCTTTTAAAATGGTGTTCCCCAAGGGATAAAAATATGAACTATTTTTAAATTAAAGAACATCTTATGTGTTTAAAATGTTCAATTCTAGTTATAGAATGTTCAATTCTAGTTATAGAGGACAAGTATAATGTATTTATTAGGCTTATTAACCGGTATCCTTTTAAAGCATGTCTGGTGGTTGCCCCCTCCCCTCACGGCGCCCTATAGGCAACTGCCTAGTCTGCCTGATGGCAAAAACGCCCCTGTGTGAGAGAGAGAGTGAGGAAACTATTTCCCTGTGGGCTGGTCTGTCTGTCTCCTCCTCCACAGCCTGCATACAGCTGACAGTCTGCTCAGCCTCATTCTACTGGTGTTCACTTCACTGCTACTACTGACGGACCATGAGTTTCTACAGCGACTCTTCTGATGAGACCAGCGATGAACTGGAGACTCTGGGGTAAGAACCATCAACCACCTCCTAGACTAGCACCATTTAGCACACTCTGGGCTACATTTTCGTTACATGCTAAACCCCTTATCTCAAATCCCTTATTACTTTTTCACTATTTTGAAACACTTTTTGGAATATTTCAACATGTCAATCTATTAACATGTAGTGAGCTTGTAGGCTGGCCATTTGAACAGCTGAAAAATGTTTTTTTTTTTTTTTTTTTTCAAATAGTTTAAAGAAGTTAAGGGATAAGGGGTTTAGTGGTAACGAAAATGGAGCCCTTTGTTTTCAACCCTATTCATATCAATGCATTTTGCATTATTTTTACGGTTATGCAGCTTTTGAGTCGCAAGGCAAACGTTGATCAAAAATAATTCTTCCACATTATCTAATGTAGCCTAACTCCTGACAGTGCGAAATGAAACTGAATGGGTCCAGTTGGTTTCATTTTTCGCTCTCAAGAGTTAAAGATCTACAAGGCTCCAGTTGTTTACCTACTCTCAACTAATTCTAGTTTAGGTTAACTGGGGACTATCCGGAACCGCTTCAAGAAGGACCACTTGTGGTCCCAATAACACTGTTTGAAAACTTCTGGTTTGGAATATGAATTATTGTATTATTACACTGTGTGAACGGTTTTATAAAAGTCTCATACTGTATGTGTGTTTAACTGTGTCTGACTGATGACAGCTCCACTGCTGTTTATTGTGACACATTATGCTTTCACATGGCGACATTTACAGCCCAGTTTGCAAAATCCTGGCAAGGCTCTTTATTATGTCTACCGTATATTAAGTGAAATGTGGAACAGCTAGAGAAGATATAGTTATTATTAAATTATCGGTTTTGCAGTCATTGACAAGTTTTCAGAACCACTGGGGTAATTTAACAGATGTAAATTTAAAATGCACTTTCAGATCCTCTTTACAGCACCTGTGAGAACGAAACTCGTGCTCTCCTTGGGTGTCATATAACCTATTGATTGACCATTGGGCGTACAGGGAGGTCTCCCGGTAGGCCACGACCCGTAGGGGGCCGGTGGTATCACGCTATGATTAAAAGCACTGGTTTTCAACCTTTTTGATCCCATGAGGGCCCACTATTCATTCAGAATTTTAAGCCATGGATCACACTGATGTCATTTTAGCCCCAACAGTCCCCAAAACTAAAGATTTATTTTGCTTTTTGGTCCACAATTCCAGGCTGGATTTGGGAAACAAAACATACAGATCAAAATGAGCATTAATCTTCTACATTTTCTAACTAGACTTGGGCCAATTTAGATGATATATTTTAACTCTTGAGAGCGTAAACATGAAACCAAATGGACCCTTGCGGGTTCAATTGGTTTCATGTTTACGCTCTCAAAGAGTTACATCTGGTTAACCAACTATCCCAGGTAGAATAGGTCCATCACACGCTGGTTGTGGTGGGACGGTCTAGGCCAAATCAATGTCCGGGCCGATTTTTTTCGCCCAGTCCACCACTGCATAGAGGGTGTCATTTTGAGCCATTTGGTTATATGATGTGATTTGAATATTCATATGGTAATATGATTTTTGAGCTGCTA
The DNA here is from genome assembly GCA_039105355.1 of Benthosema pterotum. NCBI lineage: Eukaryota > Metazoa > Chordata > Actinopteri > Myctophiformes > Myctophidae > Benthosema > Benthosema pterotum. The sequence goes on along the minus strand of CM076980.1, from coordinate 8,788,133 downwards.
TCATTTCATTAATAGATTGTATATGACCTAAAACCTTCACATGTTAACATGTAACCTTTACATTGGATGAATCAAAGAAAATGAGAGTTGCAGACAATTGCAAGTCAAGTATACTGCAAGCACTTAGAGAGAGAGAGAGGGAGAGAGAGAAGAAAAATAATTACTGCTACCTATTTGAATTAAGTGAAATCACTGAATATACCTTTTAAATGGTGTGATTCGCCTTGACATGGTGTCATTCTAAGCTATCTATTTACTAGATGGTATGATTTCCACACACTGATGGTATAATTGTACCCTCATTTCCAGGTGGTATCATTATGATCTGTCCCGCCATGCGGCCGAGGCTCTCCTTATGTCCAACGGTGGTGATGGAAGCTATCTGCTGAGGAACAGTAATGAAGGACCAGGCTGCTTCGCTCTGTCTGTCAGGTAGGGCTGGATACCATCTCCACTGCTATTACTAGACCGGTCGGTCACTCCCCAAACCCACCTCACCCCTGCCCCAGGGCCGGGTCATGGACATGGGGGCAATGCAGACATGATGTCATGCAAACAACCCAAATTTCAAAGATATTTCAAATTAAAGTGCTTATATTTAAATGATTTGAACTACTGCTACTAACTAACTACAGTAAACCAACTACATGTCATTGTTAAAAACAGAAAACTCTCTGAGTCAGACCTTTAGCTTTATGCATGCTGCGTGTCTGTTGCAACTTCAACAACAACTTATGTTATTATTGATGCTCATTTGCCTAAGTAATAAAAGTCCTGTTACTGATAATGGTGTGGCTTCCTCGCCCATACCCATGATTGCAATTCAAAAATGTGCAGTTTTCCATGTTTGGAACAGGCATGCCTGCCCAGTTTGTGGAGTTCTATGGGGTCAGGCTTGTCTAGATTGACCAGATGTCCCTCTTTCTTTGCGTGGGACAGACCTTCATTTCCAAGACTTTTCAGGTGTCCCACAAATTGAGACCCTGTCCCACATTGTGACTGACAGAGTTCAGTGTTCAAATCCTCTAATATTTGGCTTTCTGTTGTTTGTTTTATTGTTATAGATGTGTTTTAAGTCAAAGTTAAAATAACCTATTTTCCTGGTACCACTATACAGTATATTGCCTCGCTCATTCCAGAGGGGCCACATTGCATGTCATATAAAAAGTAGCTGGCTATTATTTTTGCGGCGTGTTTTGAGCTTGTAGATTTTTTGCTTTGCTTTGCTTTTGCTTTAATTGAATTGAAATCCTAAATTATTTTTATTATTTTTTATGGCATGAAGATCTTAATAATTTGCTAACTGTGTTGGCAACGTGTTGGCAATTCCCCCCTTGTCCCTCACATGCGATACTTCTGTCCCTCATGTCCAAATACATAAATATGAAGTTCTCCATATTTGGTATTTGGTTCCATCCATGTTCAAATATTAAGTGTGTGATGCTCTCACACACAGACATTTCTGCCTGGGTTACATAGTAATCTCTTGTACCGTGGCAGGCGTAGCTAAAGATGAAGCATTTCCCTGTTCTTGTCATTTTATACTAGCCTGGCATTTGCCTGACTGATACTGACTGTGGAGGAATGGGTGAGTGAATCTCCATCATCAGTCTGGCTAATGCCAGTCTAAATTTCACCCCGTACAGGGCGAAGGATTCGGTGAAGCATTTCCATGTGACCAGAAGGGACGGCGTCTATGTGTTTGGTTTCAACGAGTTTGTGTCCCTACAGGAGTTTGTCAACCATTTCGCCAACCAGCCTCTGGTAGGCAGTGACACAGGTACTGACGCCAGCAATATTACACAACCACCACACAACGTAGGCGTGCTGTTAATGATGGTGAAGCACAACCTAAAGTACCCCTTATTAGATCATTAGTGGACTTAAGCACCACCTCAAATCGTTAGCCTCATGGGATAAACATCTTTTATCCCAAGTCTTTTTTCTTTTTTGGCGAAATTGAGATTTCTAGAATTTCTACAATAAATTTGCAGAAGAAAATGTGTTTTTTCTTATCATTTCAATTTTGCCAAAAAATGACTTAGGCATCTATCCTATGAGGCTAACGAAATGTAATATTGAGATTATACAACAGATACCCATGTCAACTCAATTTCATTATAGCTAATACATTTGATAAATACATATCTCAGCCCAGTTGTCTCTTATGTTTTGATTAAGCACTCCATTATGTTCATTTAAGCACGGTCGTAACAACTGAAACAAAGTCATGGATTATGTACATTCATAGCTTAAGAGGAGACCTTATGATAGGAACCACAAGGTAACTAACCAGTAACCACCAGGGTTAGTTTGCATTCTCACCTAATACTTCAGTATACTTCAGTAGATGCAAAAGGGTGGAGAAGTCCTTCATATTTCATCTGCTGCGGTTAGCTTCCACCAGGGGCGGATCTAGGCATGGGCATGGGGGGGCAATGACCCCCCCCCCTACCTACCCAGTCTGCCCCCCCAAACACAATGCCATGCAAAACAACCCAAGATATTTCAAATTAAAGTGCTTATATTTAAAATGATTTGAAACACTGCTACTGCTATTACTACAATTTTGGCACCACTAAACCAACAGCATTTCATCATTGAAAACAGAAAACTCTCTGAGGCAGACCTTTAGCTTTATGCATGCTTGACTGATAAAAGTCATGCTTGACTGATAAAAGTCCTGTAACTGAAAATGGTATGGAGGCGGCTTCATCGCCCGTGGCGCGAAGCGACACGGGCGATGAAGCCGCCCCCATACCATTTTCTCTTGCCCCCCCAACATGTTCTCTGCCCCCCCCCCCCCAAATGGGACTTGTTATATCCGCCCCTGGCTTCCACACTACACTGTCTGTCATCCGCAGCAATTGGAAACACAGCATACAGTATAATAGTAACCCTACTAATAGTTATAGGACTTTAGGCCTATGATGATCTGGACATATTTGCAATAGGGGATTCTATGATCTCTTCATTAGCCCATGTGTGTCCACTGGCCTGGGTATCTTTACATGTAGCTGCGTACTGTGCGTAGTTTGTAATGATGCCTTCACCTTCCTTCTCATGTGCCAAAAAAAAACAACTTCTTCATCCCACAAATGTACATGCGGAACTCCCTATGTTTAGTGCGATTGAATGCACACCTGCAGTGACCTGCACTCTGCTGCGTTTTGAAGTGAAGTGAAACCAACGTATATGCTATTAATGACGTTTGAGAACAGTATTTGATGTTTGAGTTGACCGTTCGCGAACTAAGAACTTACACGTTTTTGTCCACAATTGGGAAAGAGAACTGGCAAAACGTTCAACAGTTCAGCGGTCAAAAACACAATTATTCTCCTTTTTCTAATTGTGTGGACTCTTGAAAATTATGTAATTCAGATGTTTAAATATAATTTAACTCTTGAGAGCGGTAAAATGAAACCAAATGGACCCGTAAGGGTCCATTTGGTTTCATTTTAACGCTCTCAAGAGTTACAGATCTATAAGGGTCCAATTGCTGGGGGGACTGTCATGTGATCTACCTGCATGGCCTGTATGATCTACTGGTAGATCACCATCTACCTTTTGGGCACCCCTGTAATGCACAACGTCTGTAAAGCACCTCGGATAAATAAATGCGCTATGATCATAAATGCGCTATGAAATGGTTTTAATAAAGGCACTGTTCAGTGTGTGAACTGTCTGTCTGTCTGGCTGGCTGTCTGTCTGTCTGTCCTGCAGGAACTCTCCTGGTCCTCAGCTGTCCGTATCCCAGAGACGTGGAGGAACCGTCCATCTACGAGTCGGTCAGAGTTCACACGGCCATCCAGACGGGACGCTCCAACAGTGACCTGGTGCCCACTGCCCCCTCTGTAAGACACAGGCCTTCATCCAAAGAAGTTTGCAACATAGGTTGTTGTTGTAACAAGTTATGGTTTTGGTGGTCAGGTGTCTTGGTACAAGGCTCTTTAATGTTACTCAATCACACGGTCACCGCCACCGGTACGGCATCTGACCGTTGTCATTTCCAGACGTTCCTTTGTTATCTGTCACTGCTTTGAGCTACTGGTGGGGCAGTGCCAACAAAGTGACAATTTTCTGGATGTAGAATTTGTATAACTATTGCTGATTTGCCTGTACGGGAGTTTGTACGTTTGTAAGTTAGGAAAGAGGAATGCACACTTACTCAACATGAAAACATTATATGTACAGGCAATATAAAATATGAATATTGTTCTGATCTGATCATCTGGGTGGCTGAAAGGCATGTGGAGAAATAAAGAACGGACTTATGATATCGCTAGGTCCATGTTTTAAGACAACAACACGTGTAAATATGTGTTTCTGTAGTACATTACTAATGCACACATGTCTGTATATGACTCAACAGTAACAGGTAATGTATTTGTATTTTTTCCACAGCTGGGCACAAAGGAGGGATATCTGGTCAAACAAGGAGGCGTAGTGAAGGTAGGTTAATGTGAGACCACTGCGTCACTTGTGGTGAAGAGTTTGCTTTCAGTTTGACAAGCTGCCAATGCCATACTGAGTCTATTATACAGTGTAGTGTAGACTAGAGTGCGGTGCGGTGTGCCGCCTCCTTCACATTCAGTAGATCCTGTTATCCTCAGCCAGATCCTTGGAGTTTATTGGGATTTTCAACCTTTTTGACACCAGGGCCCACCATTTGAGCCCCGGACCACCAGTTGGGGACATGTTTAGCCCCACAGACCCCAAAACGACCACAAAAGATCTATTTAGCTTTTGTCCACAATTCCAGGCTGGATTTGGGGAAACAAAACAGTCAAACATACAGATCAAAATGACCATTAATCTTGTACATTCTCTAGTTGTGCAGACTTGGGCTAATTCATATGATGAATATTTTAACTCTTGAGAACGTAAAAATGAAACCAAATGGACCTGCAAGGGTCCATTTGGTTTCATTTTTACGTTCTCAAGAGTTACAACTGGTTAACCAACTTAGCTGGGTACCACATGGAACCCTCTCAAGGACCACTGGCGGTCCCCAGACCACCTGTTGAAAACCCCTGTAGTAGATAGACAGTATAAACAAATATGTATTTAGCCCAATGTTCGACAGTGGCTTCTATCTCAGCATGCAGTATTTCCAGGAAGAGACGGGCTGTAGTTTCTATTAGCTTAGAATCTCCACCGATGAATTTCACTTTCATTCAGGGCACTTCTGCATGTCATTGGTGCTTATTTATAACTCGATCTCAGAGGAGAAGAAATGTGTAGCTATTACAGCGATCTCACCAAAAATGAACCCTAATGAAACACTATTGATCAGTATGTATACTATACAAAATATGACAATGAATGTAACATGCTGGACTTCATTCATAGTTTATTATGTATGCTTAGAAGATGTATGGTATAGTTTATCGGTGTGTATAGTGTGTAGTGCTGCACAATTAATCGAAAATCGTGTCCACAATTCTTGTGGAGGATAATCTTTTGAGTCACACAACCCTAGTAATCTGTGCTTTGAACTATGATGTCTACTGTCTGTGCATTGATTATAACAGCAACTTGTATCTCGTTTATTATTTGTTTACAGAGCTGGAAGCAGAGATGGTTCACGCTAAACCGATACGACCTCAAATACTTCAAAGATAAAATGGTAGGTTTGGAAACTAAATGTCATTTTGAGTCATCCATAAATTGTGAGTTTCATGGGTTGTTGTTTGTGAATATAATTCGTATTCACTTTGTTCACTGTTGGAGCTATAGGGACAGTTCTATTTTTGTATTGTTATTATTATAGCATATGAATTGAGTTTGACATTGCTCTTTGCAATGTCTATTGCAAAGAGCCGTCGGCTGTCACGACGGTTTTATATCCGTTGCGACGGTTTCATACCTGCCTCAACCGTTTTCATATCAGTCGCGACGGTTTTGCATAACGGCTGAGGGTTAAGTTTAGGTTTAGGCATAGGTCTTACTGAGGTTATGTTCAGGGGTTAAGATTAGGTTTAGTCGGGTCGAATGTTCTGCAAAACCGTTTTGCATAGCAGTTGTGACCGTTTTGCATAGCAGTTGCAACTTGTATGCAAAACGGTCACGGCTGTTTTACAAAACAGTCGTGACAGCCTCTCATGGTTTCCGCTGCCATCGCTGTGTGAACGGAATAGGGTCCAGAATTTACAGTATGTAAAGTGCCTTGGATAAAAGCACTATAAATACACCATTTACCATTATGATGACCTCTCTCTCTCTCTCTCTCTCTCTCTCTCTCTCACTCTCACTCTCTCTCTCTCTCTCTCTCTCTCTCTCTCTCTCTCTCTCTCTCTCTCTCAGTTCAATGATCCCATTCGTACCCTGGACCTGAGGGCCTGCTCTGCTGTGCAGTTTGACTATTCACAGGACAGAGTCAACTGTTTCTGGTGAGTGGAGCATTATCCCTCCGTGTCCTACGGATCTGCAACACAGGGGTGGTGCCCTATTACAGGGGCGGATGTAACATGTCCCATTTGGGGGCAAGAGAAAATGGTATGGGGGCAGCTTCATCGCGATGAAGCCGCACCCATACCATTTTCAGTTACAGGACTTAGCATCAATAATAACATCAGTTGGTGTTGAAGTTGAAACAGACATGCAGCATGCATAAAGCTTAAAGGTCTGAGTTTTCTGTTTTCAATGATGAAATGCTGTTGGTTTAGTGGTGCCAAAATTGTAGTAATAGCAGTAGTGTTTCAAATCATTTTAAATATACTGTAAGCACATTAATTTGAAATATCTTGGGTTATTTTGCATGGCATCGAGTTTGGGGGGGCCAGACTGGGTATTTAGGGGGGGCTCTTTGAGTCCTATCTGAGCATAACGCTCATGATAATGCTCACTACTCATACAGTCTCGCGAGACGTATCGCGTATCGTGAGACTTTGCTGGTCCTTATTAAATCCCATTCATTTAATCGACTTCTGGCTTCAGAGTGGACTCACAGGACTCCTCCATGCTCTTCCAGCAGTGGAGCGGCCTGGCGCATAGGAGTGAACGGGAATATCCTAACTCTCCCACTAGAAGGCTCTGCCTAAACCAAAGTGTGTTCATGCCTAAATATGTGGATGCTCAAATATGGAGCAGAGTGCCAACTGGAGCCGTCTACATTTTGTAGACATGTCCAAATAAGAGTCTTTTTTTTTATCTACACCCACTTTAAATAGGGGCCTGGCTCCAGAATATCACTGGCCTGGTTCTCATATATGTTCATATGTCAACGGCTCCACACGGAGATGATGACCGTCCTCATGCGATGGTAGCTGTATGTGCTCTGAGCTCAGGGCCCGCTGGGCAGAACGTTCATCTTTAAAAGTTATGAAGCCGTAGTTGTATTTCATCCTGCCACGCTTGATATCGACGCTCTGGACTCTGCCGAACTTCTTGAAGTGCTCAGCGAGCTCTGCCTCGTCTACACCCCGAGGAATCCTCCCCACAAACACTCCTCTGCTGTTCACTTCTGCCCTGCGTGGGGGCTCCTGTTTCGTTGTCATCTTTGGTTCTTTCGTCGTCGTCTTTGGTTCATTCGTCGTCGTCTTTGGTTCTTCCGTCGTTGTCTTCGTTTTTTCCATCCTGTCTTTTATCCTGACGTCCTGGCATGTCACACTCCCCACACTCCCCGTCCTGACAGTGTCCAGGGTCTCCATGGAGGACACAGGGGCCTCCAGCTTCTCCAGTGTGGACACGGGGGTCCCCAGCTTCTCCAGTGCAGACACGCGGCCCACTAGGCCCTCCAGGGCGGACACACGGCCCCCTAGGGTCTCCAGGGCAGACACGCGGCCACCCAGCTTCTCCAGACTGGACATGCGGTCCCCGAGCTTCTCAAGAGAGGACACGCGGGTCCCCAGCTTCTCCAGACTGGACATGCGGTCCCCGAGCTTCTCAAGAGAGGACACGCGGGTCCCCAGCTTCTCCAGACTGGACATGCGGTCCCCGAGCTTCTCAAGAGAGGACACGCGGCCACCCAGCTTCTCCAGACTGGACATGCGGTCCCCGAGCTTCTCAAGAGAGGACACGCGGGTCCCCAGCTTCTCCAGGGTGGAGATGCGCCCGCCCAGCTTCTCAAGAGAGGACACGCGGCCATCAAGCTTCTCAAGAGAGGACACGCGGCCATCCAGCTTCTCAAGAGAGGACACTCGGCCATCCAGCTTCTCCAGGGTGGACACTCGGCCATCCAGCTTCTCCAGGGTGGACACTCGGCCATCCAGCTTCTCCAGGGTGGACACTCGGCCATCCAGCTTCTCCAGACTGGACACACGGCCATCCAGCTTCTCCAGACTGGACACACGGCCATCCAGCTTCTCCAGGCTAGACACGCGGCCATCCAGCTTCTCAAGAGAGGACACTCGGCCGTCCAGCTTCTCCAGACTGGACACGCGGCCATCCAGCTTCTCCAGGCTGGACACGCGGCCATCCAGCTTCTCCAGGCTGGACATGCGGCCATCCAGCTTCTCCAGGCTGGACCCCAGCCGCTCCAGGCTGGTCACACGGCCATCCAGGGTCTCCAGCGTGGACACGTGGTCCTCCAGCTTCTTCAGCCTGGACCCCAGCCCCTCCAGGCTGGTCACACGGCCCCCCAGGGTCTCCAGGCTGGTCACACTGCCCCCTAGGGTCTCCAGGGTAGACACGCGGCCCCCCAGGGTCTCCAGGGTAGACACACGCTCCCCCAGCGTCCTGACTGTGTCGAGGGCCTCGTTCATCCTCTTTCTGGTGTGGTAGACGAGGGCCAGTGCCCCAGTGGTCACTGCTGTTGTACCAAGCAGTTTGAACATTGTTGATCTGGCTGCTCTTCAACTGACTGCAATGCTGACTGTTGCTCCACAATGGCTGCTGATCAATTGGCTGTAATGCTGACTTCCTGACGCTTGGTTGATCTCTGAACTAACGAATACCTGACTGCAGGCGACCCACTTATATAGTGAAGTTTCTTTGTGAGTGTGATGTCACACAGTGATATCACAGACTGCTCTGTGATGTCACAGCCTGTACTCCATGTTTGGGCATCTCTATTTTTAGGCAATGATGCCATGGAACTCCACTTGGTTTAAAGGGATAGCCCGGATTTTTCTTTTTACTTAAAGGTAGGGGAAGTGATTTCACTTTTATCAGATATCACCCAAAAAAAAATTTTTTTCTGTTAAAATGCTCTATTATAAGGTGTGGAAACCATATATGGAGTTTCCCCCTCCCCCACGTTAGCAGAGGAGCTAATAAAAGTTCCCCAGGTGGTAGCGAATTCTCCTCCAATCAGGATCGAGCAGTAGGCTCACATAGTGTAGCTACTGTTTGGCGCCCCTAGTGCACCAGGCTGGAACTACAGGATGAATTTCAAATCACTTACTGTACCCTACCTTTAAGTTGTATGATGAAATGCTGTCCATTAATATAGTGGTTTCAACTGTATTAATTGATTGTCAGAGTCCTTTGGTGGAAGATTTGCTCTGGTTTTGATCAATATTAAGGAAAAGCAAATTAATCAATTTAATTAATTAAACCAGCAAAGAAAGGGCCCAAACTCCAAATACACTCAAGAGTTCAAATATTCATTATCTGAATTAACCCAAGTCTATACAACTAGACTGAATGTAGACAATTAATGGTGATTTTGATCTGTATATTTGACTGTTTTGTTTTCTCTGAAATTCCAGCCTGAAATTGTGGACACAAACAAAATAAATCTTTTGTTTTGGGGTCTGTGGGGCTAAAATGTCATCAAATGGTGCTCCGTGGCTTTCATTTTGAGCATTTTCATTTTGAGCATTTGAGCATTTTCATACCGAGGCCCTCGGTATGAAAAAAGGTTGAAAACTACTGGTGTTAATGATGGTTGCATATCGCCCAGCAGTTATGTGTCTAAACTTGTTTTTGCTTGTCTATCCAAGTTCAAACTTTGGTATAATAGGGCAAAAGGGTAAAACTTTCACAAAGGGTGTAAATAAATAATAAAAAGCAGACCCTGGCTGGCAGACTGTTGCCTCTTCAAGCTGATGTCTTTTCGTTTTTGTTTTTTTTGCACAACTCTCAGAGAGCTGAGGGTTGGCAACACTCGCCCACGTTGGCCAGCGTGCCAACGCTACACACACACACACACACACACACACACACACACACACACACGCACACACACAGCAGATACATCCCGTGTGTGTGCGTGTGTGTGTGTGTGTGTGTGTGTGTGTGTGTGTGTGTGTGTGTGTGTGTGTGTGTAATTCACTCCTCATTGGGTCTATTTCAGATTTTTTTATGTTCTATTTCAATAGATTCAGTACTAGTTTCTTGAAGGACAGACACTATATCATTCATTTATTCATTTTTACGCTCTTGGTACATCTGGTTAACCAACTTTACATCTGAGTGGCACGTTATGAGCTTGTAGATCTGATATTTTTGAGAACCGTTGAAAATCTTTGGTGCAAATCTTTTAAATGTCCTGTCACAGCGAATGTTTTTATTAACTTAAACAAGTCTGGAATGACATATTTTCAAAAGGGTGTTGGGTACAGATACAGATGGTTTGGGAGGTCCTTGACATGAAATATTGAGTACCACTGGCGTAGAAACATGATTTTTCTTTTCTTTTTTTTTTCAGAAAACTTTCAGCATTTGGAAGATATTAATAAATATTCAATCAATAAATCAATCATAAACTAGATCAGCACTCAGTAAAGAGAAACTTGCACGTTGTGCACATGAGGCCATGGCCTACTCGTGCGTGGAGTGGAGCGGAGCGAGCTAATACTAAAACCATATTAATTACAATATTGAGGCAACATTAACCACTTAATTTTGACTGCTGTTCCCCAGATGTCAGGCTGCTTTCCCCTCCCATCTCTACACCAAATCTCTTACCCGGAAAACCGCTGATTTACTGCTTGTCGAACATTAAATGTATAGGCCCACGGACCACCATCTGATTTTTTTTTTGTGCCAGGGACCCCCACCAAAACCAGAACCTGAGATGCAGTGAGCTACTAGAACTGAACTAGAAACGCTGTTCTATAAACCACTGTTCTAAAAAGAGATTTCTGTAAACCTTATATTGCTATATTTGCATATGTAGATCAGGGGTGGCCAACCAGTCACAGACTAAGAGCCACGTTTTTCACTGTGTTACTGCAAAGAGCCACATCAAACGGTCACACCGGTTAGAAAACCGCCGCAATGGCCGCCCCGGTCGCAAATAGATTTCCCCTCTCCTGCCATGATAAGACACATGCATTTGTGTGCAGGTGCGCAATGCAAAGACACACTATTAAAACATATAGACATGTATTTAGAAACAGGGTTTACAATCCAAAAAAGTATATGACAAGACAAAAAACATGCACCATGCACCTACACCTCTGTGGTCGACTAGGAATCAGTCCTTGGTTGAGTGCTTGGGCACCACTGTATAGGGCAGGGATTTTCAACAGGTGGCCCAGGGACCACCAGTGGACCCTGAGAGGATTCCAGGTGGTCCCCAGGCTAAATGATGTAATGTTGGTTAGCCAGATGTAACTCTTCTACGCTCTCAAGAGTTAAAATATGCATCATGTGAATTAGCCCAAGCCTACACAACTACTGTAGAGAATGTACAGTTGTAAAACATTAATGGTCATTTTGATGTATGTTTGACTGTTTGTTTTTTTTTCTCTGAAATCCAGCCTGGAATTGTTGACAAAAGTAAACAGAATCTTTTAGCTTTGGGGTCTGTGGAGCTAAAATGTCATCAAATGGTGGGCCGTGGCTCAAATCAAATTCTGAATAAATGGTGGGCCCTGGTATAACAAAAGGTTGAAAACCACTGGTATATGGAATGCGCCAGGCCGAGCGTTTTTGACTGCTTCATGTGGAAGCCCCTTAAGAGCCGCATGTAACCAGCTGAAGAGCCGCATGTGGCTTGCGAGCCACAGGTTGGCCACCCCTGCTGTAGATACATTTTAAATTGACACAGATGTTTTCCCAGTTGTAATGGCCTAATAGTCTGTGTCACATAAACTTCCGCTGGCCTTCTGGGTTTTGACACAGCCGGCACGTTTTTATTTTAGCCAGCCTTTATGTTTCACTTCCTCCTGGACATTTTGACAAAGTGAAATCTAGTTAAGAGAAAGAGGAAGTACATGGCAGATGGATGGAACAAAGATGAAAACAGAAATGGTGGGAAGTGTGTTTACCCAACTGAATGTAATATTTCACTTTAATGTTTTCACTTTTTTATGCACCAATAAATGCATTATTTATCAACAATTTGTTAATTTGACAAAAAGGGCTTTGTCAGACAGACAGACGTTTCCTTAATTATAGTGTAATTATAGTATGGATAATCTGCACTTCTCTGATGTAGACTTGGGCTAATTCACATGATGACTAACTCTTGAGAGCGTAAACATGAAACCAAATGGACCCACAAGGGTCCAATACCCCATGGGGGTATTTATTTTCATGTTTATTTTTTTCCCGGGATGCTTGTGGTTGAGCCCCACGGGGGTTTACCTCCATTGGCCAGAGGGGGCGCTCCATGGGTCGCAAATAACGTAACGGACGGCCGCTGGAGACCGACAGGATGTTCGTGGTGGAGGACAAGGCCTTCCATCTGGCCAGAGCTAACCACCAACTACTCCACGCTCCACTACACGGCCAGCGAAGACGACGTCAGAGCGCATTTTTCCTGCCTCTCTGCCCACCGGCTGGGAATGGAGTCCCAGACCTTTACCGTCCCCGTGGTCGCCGGTGTCAACCTGGTGACGAGCTACAGCATGGAGGAAGTTGACACACAGAGCTGCAGCATTGAGGAAGAGGACGCGAGGCCGAGCATCTTCCGCTCAAGGCCGAGCGTCTTCGACGTGTGTCCAGCTGACCATGTAGGAAGGCCGGCAATCATCACCAGAGATCCGCTGACCTGCGATGCTAACATGGAAGAGATGTGCACGAACGCAACGCTCACTGACGTTGGCATGTGTTTCATCGAGGATGCCAAACAGCTGAACTGTGATGCTGAGATGGTAGCGGATTTAGGCATGGGCCATATGGGCAGCCGCCCAGGGCGGCATCGTGAGGGGGGCGGCATAGCGAAGCAAAAAAAAAGAGAGAAAAGAAATCCGCTATTCCGTCTTATTGTCATTGCATGGATCTACAAGTATTGCGCCCACTTCCGCACATCAACGCACAAAAAATGATAACATCGTGCAATTCAGCGTGTGTATGTGTCCTGGCCTGGGGGGTTCAGTTGTGGTGTTACGCTGGACCAATTGACTTCAATGTTAAATGGCTCTCCAATGCGCTCTCCATATGATACTTTTGAGATTTGAAAAAGCCACAGTAAACTGGCGAATGGTGGCAACAGTATTTATGATACAGTAAATAAAATCTTACCTCACATGGTTTCTTGGGAAGTCCTTATTTTTTTTTTTTAAGGTTGAGAAAAGTCAACAGGGCCTTTTCAAATCTCAGAAATTTAATATGGAACTCTATGGAAATATGGAGCGCATTCTTTCTGTCAGTGTCTTCGTGCAGCAGGTGCACTAATTAGTGGGGACTTTCCACAGTGGTTAAAGGAGAATTCCACACCAAAACATATTAGGAGCAATCTACCTTGATTCCTGTGACATGCATAATAATGCTCTTGATTATTGTCATAGATGCCCCCTTTTCCAAATTTCACCCTGAGGTCCCCCTTCCTCCAATGCAGTTTGCATTATAGCTACTTATTCATTGAATTAACTGAAACTATAGTAGACTATAAAGCATAAACTCAAATGCAATCAAGACTAATAATAATAAGGGTAATAATAATAATAATAATAATAATAATAATAATAATAATAATAATAATAATAATAATAATAATAATAATAATGCCACCCCATGGAAGGCTACTTTTTGCCTGTGTGATTTATAGCCAACTTTGCTTCGAAGAGTTCAGTAATGCAAATGCATCTCAAATTGATCATTAGATTATTGATATTATTATTATGAACAAATAAAATAAAGGGAAAAAGAAATCACACCTGTGTGAAGAAGGTGGTGTCAAGGTGACATGCTCACTAGATGGTGATATCTACTCAGAAGGTTTATGTATTTTATGTATTATGTGTTGTTTAGTCTTGAGTGGTGGAGTAGAGGTGGTCGTTCCCGGAGGGTTTGTGTGTGTGTGTGTGTGTGTGTGTGTGTGTGGGGGGGGGGGGGGGGGGGGGGCGCCAGCAGGGGATTTCGCCCAGGGAGTAAATCACTCTAGGACAGCTGAACTGTGATGCTGAGATGGTAGAGGAGATTAACTTCCTGGACGTTTATTCCATTGAAGACTTGGACGACACTGAGGATGCTCCTCGACCCAGCAAAGACCAGGAGACCCGCAGACTTGAGGACTTCAAGCATGTCAAGAGCAAGACCACTCTGGATCCACAGAGAGTCTTTGAGATGTTGCTGGTGGCTGTGCTGTCGGTGATGGCTTACAGGTTTGTAAATCCCCTCACTCCTACAAACCACATCCATCATCATGTCCACAACCATCATCATATCCACAACCACCATGAAGACGCAACCCCTCCTTCAGAGGAAGTCCTGTCCATCTGCCCAGACTTGAGGGACATCGAGTGCGTCGAGGAGAGAGATGACTCAGAGAGCCGCAGCGTCGAGAGCGTCATGGACACCATCTTTTGCCATCTGGTGGCATTGTTAATTCAGTTATTGAAGGCAATAATTCATCAATAGGAGAGCGTCATGGAGAGAGACGGCATACAGAGCTGCAGTGTCAAGGAGAGAGACGGCACACAGAGCTGCAGTGTCAAAGAGAGAGACAACGTACAGAGCCGCAGCGAGCCGGAAAAGAATACAAGTCCTGGTCCAAGGGACACACAGCCCAGTCCCTGTTGGCCCACTGGTCCACCGACCATGGAGCCCAGACAGCAGGGTCCTGGAAGAACCACTGGTCCACAGGACATACAGCCTGGTCACAGAAACAAGAGGAGAAGAAGAGGGAACATACTATTCCACCTTGTCTATGGCCTGGTGGTGCCAAAGAGGGTTAGGGTTAACCCTAACCCTAGATGAACAGTGAAATGGCCGTCTATTGGGGAACCCTGGTATATGCACATATATGGGAATGCCCTCTAGTGGCGACAGGGCTGTACGGATCCAAGCTGGTGCTCCCCTGCCCCTATCATATCCGTCCCGCCGAGTGCTTGGAGACTTTGACGTGGAGTAAACTCCACTTACACAGCCAAGACCCTCATGATCCCATCGGCGAGACCATCTTGCTGGAGAAGCGTCTTTCCGGTCTCTGGGCCTTCCTGACGCAGGGTTTTGAAGGCCATGAAGTCTTCCGCCACGCTCCGTGGTTCAACTTTTCTGAAAATTCCTCTAGCCTCCTCATTCCCTACGCGATGGCCAGAGACGAGGGTTTGTGCGGTTGCAGAGTGAAGACAACAACCTCATCCTACTTCAGTAAGTATCTGCCATGGGCCTCCAGCTCCCTTCCTTGGTACACAAGACTGATTCTCTCCAGTACGGTGTGTCCACACGCCTGGCTACTTGCGTGGTGAGGGACGCCCGCCCCGCCGCCCAGATCAGCTGGCTCAGGAACGGACGGCCGCTGGAGACCGACAGGATGTTCGTGGTGGAGGATAAGGCCTTCCATCTGGCCATCTGGCCAGATCTGACCACCAGCTACTGACCACCACGCTCCACTACACGGCCAGCGAAGACGACGTCGAAGCGCATTTCTCCTGCCTCTCCACCCACCGGCTGGGAATGGCCGAGAACCAGACCCAGAAGACACACAAAGCTGCAGCATTGAGGAAGAGGACACGAGGCCGAGCATCCTCCACTCGAGGCCGAGCGTCTTCGATGTGTGTTGACACACATCGGCATGTGTTTCATCGAGGATGCCAAACAGCTGAACTGTGATGCTGAGATGGTAGAGGAGATGAACTTCCTGGACGTGTGTCCCATTGAGGACTTGGAAAAGTCGGTGATCAACAGCGATCTGATGCCCTTTCAGGATGCCCAGTCCAAGACCTACGACGCTGAGGATGCTCCTCGACCCAGCAAAGACCAGGAGATCTGTAGACTTGAGGACTTCAAGCATGTCAAGAGCAAGACCACTCTGGATCCACAGAGAATCTTTGAGATGTTGCTTGTGGCTGTGCTGTCGGTGATGGCTTACAGGTTTGTAAATCCCCCCACTCCTACAAACCACATCCATCATTACAGTATGTCCACAACCATCATCATATCCACAACCACCATGTAGTCCACAACTACATGGTCATTTCTCCGGTCACCAACCAGTTTTACATAAATACTGTAAACTACTGGAACGGAGGGCCCGGACCCGCTGGTCCCCAGAACCAGCCTCCCGGAAATGGTGGTCCCCTGCTGATTCCTCCAGCGGTGCCTCCGCAGAATCTGCCTCCCGCCGGACCGGGCCCTCAGCCACCAGGAACAGGTCCCAGTCCGCCACCAGCAACAGGTCCCAGTCAGCCACCAGCAACAGGTCCCAGTCAGCCGGGTTCTGGGGGACGTGATACACAGAAGACAGAGCCGAGTCCCAGCTCCGGTCCCCAGTCTGACAGGGTGTATGTGGTGGAGGACACCACCCCTCCTTCAGAGGAAGTCCTGTCCATCTGCCCAGACCTGAGGGACATCGAGAGCGTCAAGGAGAGAGATGACTCAGAGAGCCGCAGCGTCGAGAGCGTAATGGAGAGAGACGGCATACAGAGCTGCAGTGTTAAGGAGAGAGACGGCACACAGAGCTGCAGTGTTAAGGAGAGAGACGGCACACGGAGCTGCAGTGTCAAGGAGAGAGACGGCAAACAAACAAAAAGAAACATTTTTCTTTTTTTTTCTTTTCATAACTTTGCAACATACCCAATATCTACACACCCCTCAACTCATATGCAACTTTTTTTTCTGCTTTTTTCAAATAAAAAGAAATAAATAAATAAACATTTAAAGGACCAGTCTGCCAGGAGGTCTTCGAGCACGCTGCGATTTGCGCACTACTGGTGTTCTCACAGCCACTGGTGATGGTGGGTTTGGAGGGACTGGGGAAAGGAGGAGATGGAGAGAGATGGCATACAGAGCTGCAGTGTCAAGGAGAGACGGCACACAGACGGCACACAGAGCTGCAGTGTCAAGGAGAGAGACGGCACACAGAGCTGCAGTGTCAAGGAGAGAGACGGCACACGGAGCTGCAGTGTTAAGGAGAGAGACGGCACACAGAGCTGCAGTGTCGAGAGTGTAATGGAGAGAGACGGCATACAGAGCTGCAGTGTCAAGGAGAGAGACGGCACACAGAGCTGCAGTGTCGAGAGCGTAATGGAGAGAGACGGCATACAGAGCTGCAGTGTCAAGGAGAGAGACGGCACACAGAGCTGCAGTGTCAAAGAGAGAGACAACGCACAGAGCCACAGCGAGCCGGAAAAGAATACAAGTCCTGGTCCAAGGAACACACAGCCCAGTCCCTGTTGGCCCACTGGTCCACCGACCATGGAGCCCAGACAGCAGGGTCCTGGAAGAACCACTGGTCCACAGGACACGCAGCCTGGTCACAGAAAGAAGAGGGAACATACTATTCCACCTTGTCTATGGCCTGGTGGTGTCAAAGAGGGTTAGGGTTAACACTAACCCTAGATGAACAGACACAGCGACCCAGAGCCATGCAGCTGCACTTCCAACAAGCCAACAAAGTGGAGATATTTGGTCTTGCGAGCAAATATCCTCATCGCAGGAACACCAGTCTTCGCCTTGGAGAAGCCGATAGAGACGAGCTTGAGGAAGTTCTTTGACAGCAGCTTCAGAGATCCAGTCTCCATCAAGATCACCTACAGAAACATCTACACTGAAAGCAACAGAGAGAGAAAGACGCAGAGACCGACAGACAGGTTTCAGACACTGGACAGAAGCTGGTCAACCTCAGACACTTTAAACACAACTTTGTTTAACTTCTTTTTTTGGATAAATATGTTAGGCCTTCCTTGCTGAGCAAGATGGCATCTTGTAGGCTGTAGCATCCGTTTAAATATCTATCTAATCCTATTATCATTTGAGTTCTGGAAGAGGCCGGCCTCACTCAGCTATGCCTATATATGGACTGTGTCTAGAGTGAGTCCGGCGGAGCCGGCCGAACCTCTAGTAAAATACAAATATATGTATATATTATATAACTCATGAAAGAGCAGGAGATGAAGGAGATATGAGCAGCAGGAAGTATTAAGAAGACTCAATAGAACATGGACGGCACCCTGCTCCCCCTATAGAGTTGCGCAGTGACGTCACCGCCCCGGTTCCGGAAGTCTTTTCCCAATTAATTATATATTATATGACGATATTGTGTTTGTTGTCATGATTTGTCACGACCTGAGTTGGCTTTGGCCGCGGCTTAATCGTCTTGATATAAATTATTTTCGAAAAGTCTATGAGAAAAATGAATGGGGAAAAGACTTCCGGAACCGGGGCGGTGACGTCACTGCGCATCTCTATAGGCCAAAATCATTTCAGGTTAGGCCAGGTTACCTTCCAGGACATGTTATAGAGACCTATAGGCTGACATGTTGCTTCCAGGATGTCTGTGCCAACCAACTGGCATGACGTAATCAGTTGATTTGTACAGCCAACCTCCCTATATTCAACATTAAATAAACAAAGAGAAAAGACTTGCATGTCCATCATAGCTTTTTATTTGACACTAAAACATATTCTACAGCAGGGCTGTAAAACTCAGATACACAGTGGGCCAAAGTAGAAAAGTCAAGGGCAGGAGCCACTAAAACATGGTCAGTGTTTCAGTACAGTGCGGGAAAACAGGGAAACAAAACTACTTTTCCTTCAAAAATCTATGCTCTTTAATAACAAGATGAAACTACGTGCATTACAACCTTCAGAAATATGTTGTATAACATCCTGTGAGTCAGTATGTGGACCTAAGAGCACTTTGAACCTAATATGTCCTTCATGACGTTCCGTGGCTGAAGAATATGGATTATACATTATTTTTGCCCTCTATAACTAGAATGGCAGTAGCTGAGTCATGGAAATATGGGGTAACAGCGATAACGGTGGCCTGTGATTTGTGTAACGTTAGGGGGCCCGTCGGACTTTCCCATATAAACTTAATGGGGAAATTTACACGCACAAATAAATTCATTATTAATCAAGGACGTGTTAATTTGAAATAAGGGCTTCGTCAGTCTCTTCCTAATATTATGCTCAATGACCGTGTGAAAAAACAGACTGATTGATGCAGTCAGTCAGCGAGGAGTTGCACATATTTTCAGACATTCAGACAGACAACTATATACTGTATATATATATATATATATATATATATATATATATATATATATATATATATATATATATATATATATATATTATATATATATATATATATATATATATATATATATATATATATATATATATATATATATATATGCAGCTGTGGTCCTGTCTCCAAGACAAAATTGTAGGAGTTGAGTGCAGGGATGCCCACACTTTTTTTTTTTTTTTTTTTTCCCAGAAATACTTTCAAAATGACCAACTCAACAAGAGTCTGAAAATAGTTTAAAAATCCATTCAATGGGTCCCTAGAAAGTGGGAGCTTTGAAATAGCAGTGATGGTGTTAGTGACTGTTATGCAGTGTTTAAAAAAAATGAAAACTAGAGGGGGGAATTGGAAGGTTTTCTTGTATATGCTACTACTGATGTTTGAAAACAAGTATAATTAAGTATTTGGGGTTTGAGTTGATAGTTCAATATCAATATAAGGGAATGTCATTTGATCTACCTGCACGGCCTGTATGATCTACTGGTAGATCACAATCTACCTTTTGGGCACCTCTCTGAGTTGAGGCATTACATTTAGAACAATTTAAAACATTTTTTGTCTCTTTCTCCGGTAATGTGTGACGATATTTCTTAATCAATATGTAGTAATGTGCAGATAACCCCAGTGCATCATTCCTTTGCACATGTGTTTACTATTGAGTGGGGGGAAAAACACTGCTTTCTATGTTGTTTTTCACCAACTTTTACAGTGACTTCCGCTCTATATCAGTACAGGCCACACCCTAACCCAGTGAGTGATGAAGTAGCCAGGGAACTTCATATGCTGGTGCAATGCTAGACATTTGATGATGTTAGTTGGGCTTTCCTACTTTCCACCACCCGGTACTGTCATATGATGTAATTAAGTGCGGGTGGCAGTGGCTCAGGGGTAGAGTCACCGGATGGTAACCGCAAGGTTGCCGGTTCGATCCCGGGCTCCCCCAGAGTTAGTGTTGAAGTGTCCTTGAGCAAGACACTGAACTCCTAATTGCTCCTAATGCTGGTAGGTATCACTGCTATCAGTGTATGAATGTGTGTGTGAATGGGTGAATGTGATGCACAAGCTATGTAAAGAGGCGCTATATAAACGCAACATTTACAGTAAGTGTGTGTGTGTGTGTGTGTGTGTGTGTGTGTGTGTGTGTGTGTGTGTGTGTGTGTGTGTGTGTGTGTGTGTGTGTGTGTGTGTGTGTGTGTGTGTGTGTGTGTGTGTCTCAGTCTGGTGTTTCCTGACAGGACCTTCTATGTGTGTGCTAAGACGGGTGTGGAGGCAGATGAGTGGATCAGGATCCTGCAGTGGAAACTGGTCAGTTGCATTGATCTGTCACATGTTGTTGTGTAGAATGTCTGTGACATAGTAGCTTACATTGTTTCACAAACAAATAACAATCTGAAAAAATCAGATTGCATTGAGTTTTATTATTTATTTGTCATTTTGTGCAGAAATAAAATAAAAATCAAACAAATTCCATGAATTAGGAAACGAAATGTTTAAGAAGTAGTGAAAATAGCCGATCTGCAAGCTTACAATGCGGTGCGAAGCGACGCATTTTGAACTTGTAGATCCAGCTGCTAGTCTGTTTCCCAAGCAAACAGATCAGATTTCTTCTTCTTTTTTTTTTTTTATCTGCCCAGATTTCTTTTTTTCTTTTCTTTTTTTTTTAAATCAGTGGTTTTCAAATTTCAACCTGTGGTCCTTGCGAAGGTTCCTTATGATACCACATCAATATGGAATTATGGACAAAAAAGATCAGGTTTCCTCGCTCCTGATCCGATTCCAGTCACTTGAAAATGACGTGATTGTCTTCCAGTTTTTGTACTAATCACACTGTCGTTTTTTCCAGGCTCAGTTCAGAAAAGGTCGGTGACAGCCAGCCTAGCAGCACAGGACAGCGCCACCACCAGGACAGAAGAGGGGTGGACATTAATACAAAAAAACAGTACACTTGTGTTGCCAGGTTTTCCTAGAGAAACGTGTGACCAGCTCTATGAATTGAAACCAAGCCATACTGTAAATAAGTGCTCAGAGCAGGTCAGTCAAGTATGCTAACGGCTACTGTTTTACAGCAATGTTTCAAAAGCATTCCCTGTATGGTTTGCTTTTTTATAGCAAACCATACCATATAATATCAGACGTACAATCTTACAACACCTGCTGTAGCATGCGGTGGCGTTTCTATGCAATTTGGAGCCCAGGGCAAGATTTTCCCTGGAGCCCTAAGGAAAATCTCCTGTGACGTCATAACTATGACAGGCACAGTAAAATGGCGCCCCGAACAGTTTTAAATGTTCAATTCTAGTTATAGAGGACAAGTATAATGCATTTATCCATATGAGGCTTATTAGCCTGGGATCCTTTTTAAAGCACATCTGGTGGTCCCACGTCCCCATAGGTGCCCCAGCCAACTGCCTAGTCTGCCTAATGGCAAAAACGCCCCTGGTAGCTTGGCCTCTGATCTATTGAACCACACATTAGAAGGAATAAACAACAAAAAACACTGTCCACTCCAAAATGTTTTTAAAACAACACAATACTGCCTCATCAAAGCTGGTAATTGGGTGCCTTCAAGCATTGACTGATACTTGCATGTCATACTACCTACCAACTGTAGGCATAATCACTTTACCCAAATCCAGCTCAATTTAATAAGACAAGAGTTTGTTGACCAGACCAGTCAGATGAGCATATACAAATATACACAAATAAAAGTGAGTGAAGTTTAGGTGTATTCAGAAGATGAGTGATTTTCATTATTAGTTCAATATTTGTTAAACCCACAGGCGTGTAACACTTGAATAGCACCATGTCGATAAATTTTAAAAGTTGACAAATAGAGAAAAGATTTTATCTCTCTCCAAAAGCCCTTTTTTGGACAGCAGTACTGGCTGGTATCAACATGATGGCTGCACTGACCCCTATTGGAACTACTTAGGATGTGCATCCTGCCTGTTCTCTGCCATTTATACTGATATTTATATGAAATATAACTAGATTAGTTACATTTTCTGCTGCTCTTTTCCTTGTATTCATATAATGCCTGTGTCTGACATAATGACTACATTTATGTGTTGTGTATATGGATTGTAAAATACTGTAAGTGTTTTTGGGGGGAATCAATAAAGTTGTTTGATCTGAATAGTTTGAATCTGATGACTTTGTGTTCGGAGCTATTGTTTACAGTACGGATAAACTGTATGGGGTGTTCACATGAGACTGAGTAGACCATGAAATCTTCTAGCCGCTTCAACCTCTATCCATGGATTATTCAGGTATCTATCTCATTTCACTCAGAGGATCGCCGATGGGGAGCGCCACCTCGTGGCGTGAACACAGAAGCACATCCATAACCTCACGGACAAAATAAAACTATTTTCTTCCGTGCTTTTTTCCCGCGTGACGTTGCGTGGCTTGAACCGCCCCCGAGGCAATAAATACCACTTCCACGCTCTGTCACGCCATTCCTCGCTTCTTCTGCCGTGGAACACAGTGTGTCCGATTGTTAAGATACCACTAGCTTGGAAAACGCTTATCCCTCTAGACGGGCCCAGTGCTTGTACTCCGGGATTTTCCGAGCTCGGCAACTTAATAATACCTCACTGGACCCCGTAGAAGAAACCTCGTAACAGAGAGCTTCTCAGACGCTATTTTGATATTTTTTCTCCCCGTCTATTTTCACCGCGAGGCCGCAAAGCCTCGTCTGTTATTTAGCCGGGTACATACAGCATACTAGCTGGTTAGCCTCTACGCGCTATCAGGCTAGTTTTCATTACATATTTGTTTCTGTCGTGATTCAGTGTTGTAAAACACCCAACCACTTCAGTCACTTACCTCTCATTCTCCAAAGTTGCAAAACGTTGGTGATTGAATCGCCGCTCTTCCCCAGTTAACTCCAACGTTAGCTCGTTAGCTCATCCGCCCGTCTAGTGTTGTTGTGAAGCAGCATTAGCGACATGGCTAACCAGAGTGGCTCGCCCCGCGAGGAAGGAGAGTTATATCCCCGCGATAGACACTGCTTCCACCGCGGCTGCAACAATCGTTTGGCCGTCGATGACCCACATACCCAGTGCCTTATCCACCTGGGCCTGGAGCATGCGAGGCAGGCCATCAAAACACCAGGCTACTGCCGCTGTTGTGAGGAGCTTTCCATGAAAAGAAAGAAGCGCCGTCTCTCCCGTCTGGAGGCCGCCTTCGGACGTCGCGAGGACGTCAGCTGGGGGACCGGCGAGGCGTTCGATCTTCGCCCCACTCCTGCCGAGATCATGGAGAGAGAGTGGCCGCCGCTGCCGCACCCCCGCGGGAAGTCGCTCGCCGGGCCGACGGCAACTGCTACGGCCGGGCCGCGGGACACCACCACAGCTTCCCGCGACTATGGCGGCCGTCACGCCGCCGCCGCGACGTCATCTCGCGGCCCCACAACGTCCCACGATCGTTCCACCGCGACGTCCCGCGGTTACGACGGCCATCCCAACGCTCCGACAGCTGCAGCATATTACCCTGGCTGTAACTCGCCATCTAGGAAGATCCCCAGACTCGAACAACGCTCTTCCTACGACCGGGACCAGGCGGACGAGGCCCCGCCCTCCGTCATGCCTATCCCTACCCCGAGACACGGCCACGCTGTATCCAGTGCAGGTGGGGCTGTCGCAGCCGCAAGGCAGCCTAGCCCTGGTCATGGTGCTTCCCATTCAGGTTGGCAGCATTGCCACCGTGATTGGGGAGATGATTCTCCACCTCACCGTGACCCCCCCCAGGTTTTCCGGGTCATAGACGAGGCTGACTCCGACGACGATGACCCATCTCCTGCCCAGGGGGACCACCCAGACGACGACTCTGATGCTGATGGTGGAGAGGCACAACAGCAACGCCAGACTGTCGTTTTGGACCGCATGCAGCTGGACAGCGGAGGCCAGGCGCAAGCTAGGGCCCCGCCCGGTACTCCCCCACCGCTCGCTATGGATGAGACCGACCTGATGGAGATCTTCAAGCGAGCGGCAACTAGGTGCAAACGCCCTTGGCAGGCTGAGGCGCCGCCCACTCCAGAGGAGGACGAATGGGAGGGATTCCAGGGGAAGCCTGCAAAGCCTTCCCCACCCCCCCCACTTCCTCTGGCCAAGGGCTTCAAGGCCCGCATTACTGAGATGTGGAGGAAGCCCACAACTCCACTGGCTACACCTCGCCGATACTCTTCCATCAACCTCAACACGATGGAGAACGCGGCGGTGGGCTTGGATGGTATCCCGGCGGTCGACCGCACCCTGGCTGCCTTCCTGTTGGATCCGAGGTCATCTCACGTCATTCCTTTGACAGATAACCCCACCCTCCCCAGCCCGAAGGACAAGGCCGCCTCCCAGGCGAACGACAAGATGTATACAAACCTGTCTTCGGCTGCGAAACATCTCAACGCTGGTGCCTTGCTCCAGGGTTCCTTGACGGCTCTGCTGCTGGAAATTGGGGACGCCCCGAGCCCTAAGGATATGGCTGAGATCCGCCGCCTGCACAACGAGGCGGTGGGTTTGAACAGGTGTGTCGCCGAACAACTGGGTCGGGCCATGACTGCTTCCATCGTCTCTGAGAGGACCAGATGGCTCGGCCATCAAGCCCTGCCGGCTACCATCAGATCCAGGCTCCTGAATTGGGCCATCGAACCTGGTAGCCTGTTTGAGGGGGCTCTCGAGGAACTAGCCTTGACCTGGGAGGGGCAGAAGAAGGGTCGCGAGACCCTTGATGCTTTTGTTCCAGCCCCTGCCCAACCCCCGCCCCCGCAACGCCAGTATCAGAAGCAGCACCACTCCTCGCGCTCCTATGGAAAGCAGAGCGGTCGCTCCAACTGGAAGCAGCCACAGGAGAAGGACTCTGGACCCCAGGGTTCTTCCAGGCCCCCTAACTCCACTTCCAACCAGCGCCCCACGAGACGCGACGACAACCGCCGCGCCTCTACTGCGCCTCCCGCCTCCAAGAAAGGACACGGCAGGGGTCGCAGGGAGGAGAAGAATAAGTGACACCGACCTGGCCCCGGGGAGATGTGGCCAGACGTCTCCCCATGATCCCCCACGCTCCGGGCTCTGTGACGGACGTAGTGGCCTCGGGTCTCACGTCCGAACCGCCCAGGAAGCGTCGGAGGCTCCTGGCACAGACCACAGTGAGTGGAACTGTGTCCAGGCACACGCCTCCATGTGTTGTTCAGGCGCATGTTTACAGTTCACAAGCACATGTTTGCACAAGCGCACCTTATTTTTCTATGAAAATAAAGAAAAAGAAAAACACAAAAACACAAAAACAACACAAATGTCTGGGGAACATGAGCCCTCTGTTCGGAGCAGTTCCAGAACTCTCCGAAGCAGAGGGGCGGGGTCATATGAGCCCACTGTTAGGGGTAGCCTCAGGGCTCTCCGAAGCAGTGGTGCAGGTCCAATACCCAGTGGCGGGGTTAAGCGCCACTGGCAAGACGGGTCATGCCCAAATTTTTTCTGGCCGACCAGGGGGAGCTGCTCCAATGCGGCTGCACGCTCCCTTGGCCATGGAGAACCCCCTTGCAAGTCGCTTGACACAGTGGGAACTGTGTGGAGCGTCTCCGTGGGTTCTCCGCACCATAGCGAAGGGCTACAGACTCCAATTCGCTATGAGACCTCCCGCCTTCGGAGAAGTTCTCTTCTCCGATGTGCAGGGTCAGGCAGGAGAGATTCTCCATGCAGAGATTCTCTCCTTACTGGACAAGAAGGCAATCAGAGAGGTACCCCTGAGCCAGAGTCGCAGCGGGTTTTACTCCCGCTACTTCCTGGTGAAGAAGAAGGGGGGGGGGCTCCGTCCTATTCTGGACCTCCGCGAGCTCAACAGATACCTCAAGACCTTCAATTTCAAAATGCTGACGGCCAAGTCCTTAGTGCGCTCTCTGCGACAAAACGACTGGTTCACGTCGATAGATCTAAAGGATGCCTATTTCCACATCCCGATCTACCCGCCCCACAGGAAGTTCCTGAGGTTCGGGTTCAGGGGGAAAGTGTACGAGTACACGGTTCTGCCTTTCGGGATGTCCTTGAGTCCCAGGGTGTTTGTCAAGTGCACCGAGGCGGCGCTCGCGCCCCTGCGACAACGTGGCCTCCGTGTGGCGAGCTATATCGACGACTGGCTTTTGGCCGGGGAATCGGCCCAAGAGGTGATGCAGAACACAACACAGGTTGTGTCACACGTGTCCTCCCTCGGCTTCACCATAAATCACGAGAAGAGCGTGATGGTGCCTTCGCAGTCGATAGAGTTCATAGGCATTGCACTGGATTCGGTCTCTTACACCGCGCGGCTGAGCCCGGTGAGGATCGAGGCTTTTCTGCAGTGCGTAGCTTTGTTCAAGCAGGGCTGCAAGCTCCCGTTCAGAACGTGTCTACGAATGTCTGGACTCATGGCGTCAGCCATATCTCTAGTCAGGCTGGGCAGACTGCATATGAGACCCTTCCAGCGATGGATACGCTCTCTGCAGGTGCCCACCAGAGCGCTCTCACGACGAGTGACGGTCTCTGGAACGTGCACACTTGCACTGAGGTGGTGGTCGAACAGACAGATCCTGGTGGAAGGTGTCCCCTTGGGACTACCAGTGGTCAGGAAGGTTGTCACCACGGATGCCAGCCTGTCGGGGTGGGGTGCTACCCACGAAGGCAGGACAGCCAGAGGAGTATGGGAGGGTCCATTGAGGTTCGCCCACATCAACTACCTGGAGCTTCTGGCGGTCTTTCTGGCTTTGCAATGGTTCGAACCACTCTTACAAGGGCACCACGTCCTGGTCCGCACCGACAACACCACGACGATGTGCTACATCAACAGGCAGGGGGGACTGAGGTCCCTACGCTTGCACACGTTGGCACACAGACTGTTAATCTGGTGCGACACGCGCTTTCTGTCCCTGACAGCCTGTCATGTCCCTGGGCTCCTGAACACAGGCGCAGACCTGCTATCCAGGGGCCCGCTTCGCTACCGCGATTGGTCCCTTCACCAGGGCGTGGTAGCGCAGATATGGGAGAGGTTTGGGACGCCGGTGGCGGACCTATTCGCCTCAGAGGAGAACAAGAAATGTCAACTATTCTTCTCCCTGAGGGGTCCATCGACGCTGGGCATGGATGCGATGGCCCATCCCTGGCCCCAGGGTCTACTGTACGCATTCCCTCCCTTAGACCTGATTCCTCTCGTTCTGGCCAGAGTGAGAGCTCAGGGTTCGAAGGTGCTGCTGGTGGCGCCAGCCTGGGGGTCATGGAGACAAGAAATATTCCCTCTCTTGTACGACCAGCCCTGGCAGCTCCCCCTGTGGAGGGACCTGCTGTCCCAGGCGGGACACGAAATATTCCACCACCATCCACGGGACCTGGATCTGTGGGTCTGGCCGGTGAAGGGTCAATCTTAGAGGCCCAGGGCTTACCAACAAATGTCATTTCGACAATTTTGGGTGCCAGGGCTCTTTCCACTAGACAGCGTTACAACGCAGCCTGGAGGGTGTTTGAGCGTTGGTGCTCGTCGAGACCTGTCAGGGTCATCCCTTTCCAGGCGTCGGTGGTGGACATTTTGACTTTCCTACAGGGGTTCCTAGATAGAGATCTAGGAAAATCTTCGGTTAAGATCAACCTGGCAGCTATTTCAGCCTACCATGTGGGTGTGAATAACAGACCAGTGAGTGAACACTTGCTGATCCGCCAGTTCATGAGGGGTGTCACACGTGCCAGACCTATGACCAGGTCGCTGGTTCCGTCCTGGGATTTGACAGTGGTGCTGAACGCTTTGTCTCGGGATCCATTTGAACCAATGGACACGGTGAATTTGAAGATCCTCACTTTGAAGACCGTTCTGCTGGTTGCATTGACGACTGCAAAGCGATCCAGTGATATCCATGCCCTCTCGGTGAATCCGAGCTGCATGAGGTTTAGTGGCAATGACTCCAGGGTGTCACTTAGGCCAAATCTCTCTTTCATGCCCAAGAACTTCCCTTCCGGTGGGACTCCGGTGGAACTGACGGCTTTCCACCCACCCCCGTTCTCTTCACTGGAAGACAGGAGGCTGAATTGCCTGTGCCCGGTTAGGGCATTGCGGCTCTATGTGGCCAGGACTGCCCCCTTTAGGAAGAATGATCAGTTGTTTGTGGCATGGGGTTCCCAGGCAAAGGGAAAACCCATAACCAAAGTGCGGCTTTCGCAGTGGCTTGTGGAGGCCATACAGTTAGCCTACACAGCTGGAGGCATGGAGCCCCCGGAGGGCTTGAGGGCCCATTCCACTAGGGGCATGTCGGCATCCTGGGCACTTGCAAAAGGTGTCCCCATTCAGGATGTCTGTGCGGCGGCAAGCTGGTCGTCTCCATCGACGTTTGCCACGTACTATAACCTGGATGTGGTGACGTTTGACGTGGCTCATGCAGTCCTAGACGTCGCTTCCAGGTAAAGGGTGGGTTGGGTTGGCCGTCACAGGTGAAAACCTGTGACCCGAATGTTGTTGGTCAAGAACCTTTCGTGCGTTTTCCTGGCAACTAGTGGTAGGAATACGGGGGGTGTATGATTCCCCATCGGCGATCCTCTGAGTGAAATGAGATTAAATAAACTCTGGGTTACTTTAGTAACCTCAGTTTATTAATCGAATGGAGCGATGAGGATCGCCCTTACTACCCTTCTTGCTTAACAATGGCAGAAGAAGCTGGTTGTCTAGGAATGGCGTGACAGAGCGTGGAAGTGGTATTTATTGCCTCGGGGGCGGTTCAAGCCACGCAACGTCACGCGGGAAAAAAGCACGGAAGAAAATAGTTTTATTTTGTCCGTGAGGTTATGGATGTGCTTCTGTGTTCACGCCACGAGGTGGCGCTCCCCATCGGCGATCCTCATCGCTCCATTCGATTAATAAACTGAGGTTACTAAAGTAACCCAGAGATTGTTCAGGTATCTATCTCCTGTTTACCAACAGCCAGATGTAATCAGATGAAACCTCTTTGATCAGGCTGCATTGTCAAAGGACTGGGAATCACACCTTTGTGCTCTATGAGAGAAGCTATTGTTGTCACATCACAGCAGCTGATTTGATTTGATTCATTAGATCATATACAATTTTACATCATTACGTAGATTCTGCCCAGCAGCTTTTGGTGTGTGTGTGTGTGTGTGTGTGTGTGTGTGTGTGTGTGTGTGTGTGTGTGTGTGTGTGTGTGTGTGTGTGTGTGTGTGTGTGTGTGCGTGTGTGTGTGTGTGTGTGTGTGTGTGACCTGTCAACCCTATGTAGGTGTATGTGTGAAACACATTATATCGTAGAGGGGGAGGACAACTAGACCCTACTAGACCCAGTCTGCATACAGGCCATTGATTCTTTACTCAGAGGATAGCCCAATACACCATAAGGGCATATGTGGTCAACCTTTGGTCAAATTCTTCTTACACGTAGGCCTAATAGTCTTCTTACCTAACCAGATACTACACCAGATTCATCAGGTCTCGTAGCAGAGCATTTCTCCACACCAGATTCATCAGGTCTCGTAGCAGATCATTTCTCCAGACCAGATTCATCAGGTCTCGTAGCAGATGATTTCTCCAGACCAGATTCATCAGGACTCCTAGCAGAGCATAACTTGGTTGGATTCATCAGGACTCAGGTAGCAGGTAAGAGTTAAAGGGATATTTTACTTTCATTTTTATTTCATTTCATATTTCATTTTATCTCCATGTGAACACCGCAGATGGAAAGTCATTGACAGCTTTCCTTTATTTTTAAAATATTATTTTTGGAAAATGCAGCAGCCTCCATTTTTGGTCATACCCAGCCTGGTTGCGGCAAAACAAATAAAACAATATTTTAAAAATAAATGAAAACGGTAAAAAAGAAAGCATACCTCCATCGTGGATTAGGAGGACAATATCAGTCACCAGAAAACAGATTTTGATGTAAAAATGGGCCCAAATCAACATCAAATAACGAACATCAAACTGTGGGGTGTTCACGTGAACCTGAGTAGTCGATAAAATGATGTTTTTTTGAAAGTGAAATATCCCTGAAGGAAAACTTTTTTTCCCAACAAATGTTCATGTTTACGTTGTTATTAGAGAAAATAAAAGATGAGTGGTGATTTCTTTTCTTTTCATTTTGTTTTTTATTTTATCATTATTATTTAGGGCATTCGAACAGCTAAAATCACTCAAACTAAAGAAAGCAGTAAATAAATTAACACTCATCTTTTACTTACTCTAAAACTTACTTAATCTAAAACACGAACCTTGTTTGAAAATAAATAAATAAAATAAAGTGTGTGTGTGTGTGTGTGTGTGTGTGTGTGTGTGTGTGTGTGTGTGTGTGTGTGTGTGTGTGTGTGTGTGTGTGTGTGTGTGTGTGTGTGTGTGTGTGTGACCTGTCAACCCTATGTAGGTGTATGTGTGAAACACATTATATCGTAGAGGGGGAGGACAACTAGACCCTACTAGACCCAGTCTGCATACAGGCCATTGATTCTTTACTCAGAGGATAGCCCAATACACCATAAGGGCATATGTGGTCAACCTTTGGTCAAATTCTTCTTACACGTAGGCCTAATAGTCTTCTTACCTAACCAGATACTACACCAGATTCATCAGGTCTCGTAGCAGAGCATTTCTCCACACCAGATTCATCAGGTCTCGTAGCAGAGCATTTCTCCACACCAGATTCATCAGGTCTCGTAGCAGAGCATTTCTCCACACCAGATTCATCAGGACTCCTAGCAGAGCATAACTTGGTTGGATTCATCAGGACTCAGGTAGCAGGTAAGAGTTAAAGGGATATTTTACTTTCATTTTTATTTCATTTCATATTTCATTTTATCTCCATGTGAACACCGCAGATGGAAAGTCATTGACAGCTTTCCTTTATTTTTAAAATATTATTTTGGAAAATGCAGCAGCCTCCATTTTTGGTCATACCCAGCCTGGTTGCGGCAAAACAAATAAAACAATATTTTAAAAATAAATGAAAACGGTAAAAAAGAAAGCATACCTCCATCGTGGATTAGGAGGACAATATCAGTCACCAGAAAACAGATTTTGATGTAAAAATGGGCCCAAATCAACATCAAATAACGAACATCAAACTGTGGGGTGTTCACGTGAACCTGAGTAGTCTATAAAATGATGTTTTTTTTAAAGTGAAATATCCCTGAAGGAAAACTTTTTTTCCCAACAAATGTTCATGTTTTTACGTTGTTATTAGAGAAAATAAAAGATGAGTGGTGATTTCTTTTCTTTTCATTTTGTTTTTTATTTTATCATTATTATTTAGGGCATTCGAACAGCTAAAATCACTCAAACTAAAGAAAGCAGTAAATAAATTAACACTCATCTTTTACTTACTCTAAAACTTACTTAATCTAAAACACGAACCTTGTTTGAAAATAAATAAATAAAATAAAGTGTGTGTGTGTGTGTGTGTGTGTGTGTGTGTGTGTGTGTGTGTGTGTGTGTGTGTGTGTGTGTGTGTGTGTGTGTGTGTGTGTGTGTGTGTGTGTCTTCAGTCAACAATGGGACCTAAACCGTCCAGACCTTCTGAACCTGAACCCATTGGACCCTGGACAGTGATGGATGAGAACAGTTTCGGCCAGCGCAAGAAGGACTGGGATCTGATTGGTGCAGGAGGAAGCGGTCAAGTCTTCAAGGTCAAACATCTTCAGTCGGGAAAGGTTGTGGCTGTGAAAACAATAGGGAATAACACCGGGTAAGTTGAAAGACACTCAACCAGTAGTACTTGAGTCACTACATTATACTACTGGTCAAATATTAGTTACAATATCCTTATATACAATTGGCAAGCTGAACCGGAAGCTGCAAAATTGTTGCACTGGCTGCGTTACAATGGGTTGCAATGGTGGTGCAGCTTAGCGTCCACTGGCTGCGTTACAATGGGTTGCAATGGTGGTGCAACAATGGTTACGCTAAGC
Source organism: Benthosema pterotum (assembly GCA_039105355.1). NCBI lineage: Eukaryota > Metazoa > Chordata > Actinopteri > Myctophiformes > Myctophidae > Benthosema > Benthosema pterotum. The sequence continues at coordinate 8,755,908 of CM076980.1, read as the reverse complement.
TGCACCGGAAGCTGCAATGATTACGCTGGGAAAACGGCTGTGCTGCAATGCTGACGCTATGCTGGCTGTAGCTCCTCACAAGCAGCCTACCGTTCCGTGAGCAAGGGTCTCGGAACGCTGTTCTCCTCACATCCCACCTCCAAACAAACCATGGATTTTAACACGACATTTTGGAAACGACATCTCTAAGGCCAAAAGTTGGAAAGGACATCTAACGGCAGCAAAAAAAGGTAATACTTAACACTTATACTTATGCTTGCGTGTTTCTCTCTGCAAAGACATATCAACTTTTCAAGTCTTTCTCAACAAAAACACTGCATGTAAAGCACATCATTGTGCATGCACGTATGCATGTGTTCCCAGCAAAGACACACAAACTTTTCCACTTTTGCTCAAAGTAAGGATTCCTAACTTGCGAATATTTACCACACTGCTTCTACCCATTTAATCACATGATGCGCACGTGCGTGCATACATGACTGCGTTATCAACTTTACAGGTATAAATGCATAGGACCGAGGCAACAGCCCAGCAGAAATTACCTTAAACCTCTATGTACATTTTACATTGTTCTGTAGTAGGCCTACGACATAGACATGACAACACATTAGTTGTCATTGTACTGAACGTATTGTTCAATATCGACGTCTTTGCCACACGCCTCATTGATTACAATGTAGCCTATTTCAAACCCCTGCAGAACAGTCTCAGTTTCTGACCCCTCATTGGCGCAACTTTACTTTGATTTTAGGGGCAGCGTTACACCAACTCCGTTGACTTCATGGGGCCAGTCCAATGGCGGGTACTCTATATAGCATTCTACTAATGGCTGTGGGATGGCATGCTACTACGGCGGCGGTGCTCTGATTTCAGTGTTTAAACACGGACGCATTGCGTTCTCATACACTTCAATAGGCGAGCTGCACTGTTTTCACTTGACAGAATACTTGGTTAGAACGGTATCAAAGACGATACGTCGTCACGCTGGTTTTTAGCCAAGCTATGGTCATTGTTGCGCAACTTGCGACAACCAGGGGCAGAAAACGGGCTGGTCACGTGGTTCATGTATTCGCGTGAGCTCATAGACTCCAATGCATTCCCTACACGGTTGTCCCATTTCTTTGTCCCTATTCAATCCACGTCTATGTAGAAAATCGGCCATTTGACGGGACCTATAAAGTGAACTGAGTTTTCGTAACTCAGTTGTTCTCCCATGCCGCCGTCATATGTCCGTTCATCTCCAGCTGTGAACAATGTTTAATGATGTTTAATGATATTATGATGTTGGCGAGCTACAAGGTGTGTGTGTGTGTGTGTGTGTGTGTGTGTGTGTGTGTGTGTGTGTGTGTGTGTGTGTGTGTGTGTGTGTGTGTGTGTGTGTGTGACATGTCAATTGCACTTAAAGGGAAATTCCACCCATTTGCAACATTTTACTGTAGTAATACACCTTACAGACACATTCAAAACAAATACTCCCATTCTGTGTCCTCTAACCAACACATTAAGTGCCATTGCCCAGTTTCATTGTACTTCACACCCAGCACAGAACAATTGCCAATCCAATAGCCAATCGCACTCATTATGCAAATGCTTAATGGCAGCTCTATACCAACACTCACTTTAAGCACTGACTGGCCCAGGGCTATGTTGGATTACACCAATGTGTTGTTGAGACTTTCTTCATCTACAGTCTGTCTTTTGATATTGCATGCACACTTTCCCATTCTCATTTCTATCTACTGTATATACAGTACATGGATGGTGTGTGACTCTAAACCTGTTTGTTACATTGATCATTCAAGGCAATGACTGATATAGTTACTATTGACATCAATAGCTATGTACTCACTCTCCACATTTTTCTGTCTTCCATTTAACAGTTTCATGGCCTCATATCACAGACCACCAAGTGCAGATCAAGACTGACCTCCCAACCTACTTCCAACAACTTCAAACCACTCTACAGCCAGGATCTGCCTGATGTTTCTTTCGGTTAAGAAGGACTCATTCTCTGCCACTGTTGCAAAACTGCTTGCTCAGGGTGTACACATCACTTAAGACAACCTCTTCAGATTTCATATGTCAATAAACATATTTTGATTTGTAACACCATTTATAATATTACTTCTTATTTATGTGTTGTCTATGTCAACGTTGATTACTTTCATGTATGGTTTGCAATCCACTACTTCAGAACCCCTGCAGTTTTCCACCAACTAGCTATTTGATTAAAAACAATGAACTCATGACATTTAGTTCCTCACAGATCCAACGCGTGGCGCTAGAGGTTCGGGGCGCGAAGCGCCCCGAACTTCTAGTTAGTTACATTTCCAAGCCTTTTTGTGGAGGCTCTTTAGCTCACCTGTCACAAGTCTACTCCAGGGGAGTCTAAAAATCGGGCGCCACGCCATTATACTCCTGATCAAATATTACAATATAATGCCAACTGGTATTATTAAAGAGGAGACTTCATCGCACAAAGTTATACTGTATTTACTGCATATACTGTATGTCATGTGTAATCTGCAGATCAACTCGACAGTTACATACAGAATATGTCATGTGCCATCTGCATATTAATGCTAGTTACATTTATGCCATGTGTCATCTACAGATCAATATAGTTACATACATTTCATGTCATCTGCAGATCAACTCGACAGTTACATACAGTATATGTCATGTGTCATCTACAGATCGAGTCTATAGTTACTTTTATGTTATGTGTCATCTACAGAAGCTCAGAGGAGGAATTACTTCGTGAGGCTGAGTTTATGCTACGTGCAGAGTCCCCCCACATCCTGAAGGTCTTGGGAATCTTCAAGGGTCGTACACCACATTCCCCATGGATTGCAATTGGTGTGGTGATGGAGGTGATGGAGAGAGGATCCATCAGTTCCTTGCAGGTAAGCTATAATAATAATAACAACAATAATAATAATAACGAAGAAGCAATTTTGTTTTCATTAAAAAATGTTTTTTTTTTATAAGCCGATGAAAATTGCTTGTTTGTGAAAATTCTTCATCCACTAGATTAGAGATTTATGAGACTTATGAGTTTTTACATGGTTGGTAGAGGGGGAGGCCAAATAGCACTAAAAACAGTCTGTAATTGGTCAAAGGGCGGCGCTATAGCAATTTTTGTGAAAATCAAACCTTTGAACACGTGCATAACACATACCTTGTTTGGCCATAGGTTATGGAACTTGTTTCCACATGTTCCTTCACACACTCACTTCTCCAGTAAGTTCCACCCTCGGATGGCTTATTAGTGCATATTGTTCATATTGCTTACTGCTTGATGCCGCCTTATGGGTTGTTTCATTGTTAACAATGAAGCAAATTATTGTGTCTGAATAGCTCAGTCAGCAGAGTGCCAGACTTAGGAATAAAAGGCTGTGGGTTCAACTAAGTTTGTGAGTCTTCGATAACCCTGCCCTGCTCCCACAATTACATGATATATTTCTCATGTTCAGTCTTACATGTTTCTGTGACTTATTTGTGAATATTGTTCTGATACCATCTTATTGCCTTAGCTGCTTGCTTGGTCCCGTCTTATCGCTGCTTGCAGTTATATTTCATATGTGTCTCTCTGAGTTAAACTGAATTAAACTTTTCTCACCAGAACAAATTCAAGGCCCAGCTTCTACCCTGGCCTCTGGTCTTCAGACTGGTCCACCAAGTGGCTGAGGGTATGAACTACCTTCACACTCTCACACCTATTATCCACAAGGACGTCAAGCCTGGCAACATCCTGCTCGACTCAGACCTAAATGTCAAGGTGAGGTCTCTTTGGGGAGGATTAACACCAATGATGTTTACACACCGCATCGGTTCCATTCATGTTCTCTCAATTCTCTTCTCGTATTCATCCAGATCACTGACTTTGGCATCTCCAAGTATGCCAAAAATGTGACACGCACTTGTGACAAGGGGAAGTGCACGGCCTTCTTCTCCCCTCCCGAGTCAGATCAAGGTGGAGCCACCACTGCCTATGACGTCTACAGGTATTCATCATTCTCTGTGTCGTTTTCGGTGTGACTCGAATTCAACAAGTCCGTGTGTCACTGCAAACAAAGCTCTGTGAACATCCAACACAACGCATGGATGTCTGCTTAGCTGTAGTGGACAATATGCTCCATAGTGCTGCTATGGAGCATATTGTCCACTACAGCTAAGCAGACAAGCAGACGTAGAACATTCTGTTCCATTAGATGTTAGGTTTGACACAAAGTAGATTCATGTAAGTACTTACCGCATGTACAACAGGGTAAACTAAAGCCATTTGACACATGTAGATGTGATAAATCCAGGTTTAGGCATACAGTAGATTCATATCTTAAGCCATAAATGCGATAAATGTGAGACAAAAAGGAGATATAATCTCCTGTTTCTCAGAAAAGGCAGAAATGACCCTGCAGATAATCAGATGATAGGTCATAATCTCATAATTGTGCACCCCTAATTTTCACCTCTCAAATGTTGTTTTGGAGTAATTTTAACACTGTTGTTGTTTGTAAAAGTCCAACACTGCTGATGTCTGTCCATGTGTGATCCAACATGTGGATGATAATAATGTAAACTTATTCAATCAATGTTTCTTTTTATTTTAGTTACGCAGTTCTGGTCTGGACCATTTTAAGTGAGTAATTCTCTCTTTCTTCATATTCCATTATCTTTTTTGATTATTATCATTATTATTTGTGACATAGCACGACCGAGGTCATTAACATATTTTTCATTTTCTTTTTACATGTCATATGAAGGCAGGATATCATAGCTACAATTTGACATATTAGTTATATTATACCATTATATTGGTGAGTTTGACCCACCAGTCTTTGAGCTATGGCTTATAGAGTAATGTCTTGCAGAAAACAGCGAGTTGAGAAAACACGCTATAGCTACACGTTTAAGCATTTATTTCATATTCACATGTCAAATTCAGCTCTGATATATTTCAGACATTCTCTATTATGTGAATTGTCTGACTGTGCTATTAACTCATTTTGCATAAAACTAAAATAAAATCAGGTTTTCTCTACAAACACTCCACAAACACACTTGTTTTGATATGATGACATTTCATCCCTCTATACCATATGTCTTGACATACAATGGTGTGACAAATAAACAACCTTGAGCAGGGCTTGAAACTAACACTTGCCCGCTTGCCCGGGGCAAGTAAAAAAAATGGTGGGGCAAGTGAAGACTGCTGCCTGGTTGCCCGATCGGGCAAGTGTGCAACTTAGTGCACTAACACAACACAAGATAAATTTGTCTTGAAGGCAGTCATTGCACTCTGCCTCTGTTTCTTTCCCTTCTTTCTAGCTATCCACAATTCCAGGCTGGATTTGGGAAACAAAACAGGCAAATTAACATACAGATCAAAATGACCATTAATCTTCTACATTCTCTAGTTGTGTAGACCTGGGCTAATTAAGAATGAATTTTAACTCTTGAGAGTGTAAAAATGAAACCAAATGGACCCGCAAGGGTCCATTTGGTTTCATTTTTACGTTCTCAAGAGTTACATCTGGTTAACCAACTTAACTGGGGACCACCTGGAACCTGGGGGGCAAGTGACCATGACCTGAGGGCAAGTAGAACCTGACTTGCACTTGCCCGATGGGCAAGTGCCTCGGAGACCTTAGTGTCAACCCCTGCTTGAACCTTGAGCCCTTTGAACTCTTTAATGTTAATTCACCTCCACCCGCTCAGATCCTGATCACGTCATTGAAGGGAAGTCCTACCCTGTGAGACCGTCCCTGGAGGGGGTCAGGAGAACGAACGCTCCAGGCCTGAAGGAGCTGCTGGACCTCATGGTGAGATGCTGGAATGAAGATCCCAAGAAACGGCCAACCTTTGCAGGTGAGAAGACTGTCCTGCAACAAGCATCACTTAAGATACTGTTGAACTGATCATAGATACTGGTTAATATAAATATTTTAAAATATGACTTTATTATGACTTCATGGATTCACTTTCCAAGTGGAATATTTAAATGTTTGAATGATGTTTCGAGATAAAATATGTCTGATCGGATCAACTTTGTCCTTTTTTCCCCCAGAATGCACTGCAGTGACACAACGCCTGTATAAGAAGCACAAGCATGCGATTGATTTCTGCATTCACCGATTGAAACAGCAGCTGGTAAAGATCACATGATGCATTCTGGAGTCATTCACTCATTATACTATAGATCACATGATGCATATATTTTGGGGATGGGAATGAGCAGGCACAGTTATCCGGTACTAAGTATATGCAAGGTATATTTATTTAGAGTACTGGAGGGTTTAAGTGGTTAACGTTCCACTCCTCGACAATATAGATGGCAGAAATTGCCAAATAGGTCCTGAGTCCATCATTGAACAAACCACACGCGTAAACTCCATATAGCCATGCATGTGTGTGGTGTGTGTGCCATCACGCACATAGACAGCACAAAACTATAAATAAATAAAGAGATGCAATGGTAGTTATTCGAACAAAGTTTAGTGAAAGCCCAGTAGCTGCTGCAGTGTAGTTGTGTTACAGTGTAGGATAGTCCAGGTTGCTCCGACAGCCACATGTTTTTATTTTTATTTTACCAGTTAATCATTTAGCCGTTAATGTTAATCGGTCAACCAAAAGGACAAACGACTAATGTGTAACCATTGGCCATCCCTATAGAGATGCGCAGTGACGTCACCGCCCCGGTTCTGGAAGTCTTTTCCCAATTCATTTTTCTCATAGACTTTTCGAAAATAATTTATATCAAGACGATTACGCCGCGGACACAGCCAACTCGAGTCGTGACGAATCATGATGACACACACAAACTTTTGGGACAATAAAATAATTTCTAAGATGAAAAACGAAACAAAAAGTCTTGTATCATGCCGTTTTCTACTTCTTCCCAATTATATATTATATGACGATATTGTGTTTGTTGTCACGACCTGAGTTGGCTTTGGCCGCGGCGTAATCGTCTTGATATAAATTATTTTCGAAAAGTCTATGAGAAAAATGAATGGGGAAAAGACTTCCGGAACCGGGGCGGTGACGTCATTGCGCATCTCTATATTGTACAGTAACATAATATAATTAAAACAGGACTGTGTTCAACAGGATGGAGTTGTCATGGAGGATGGAGCCGTCATGGTAGAGGACCCAGAAAGTGGTGAGTTGTATTGTGCTCTGCTTGTGCAAGTCATAATAAATATGTGGCAGTGAAAGTGCTAGTTAGTGTGTGTGTACACACACACACAGACACTTGTGTGTTTGATGTGTACCGTGTTGTTTTTCTCTTCAGATCTCCAGCGTCTCACACTGGACCAGAACACAACAAACAGAGAGCTCTGTCTGTCTGAGAACAACAGGAAGGTCACACGGGGCAGGGAGTATCATCGATATCCTCGCCATCAGGACAGGTTTGACGGATGGCCTCAGGTTCTGTGTTTAGAGAGACTGACCGGACGCTGTTACTGGGAGGTGGAGTGGAGTGGCGCCGTTCAGATCGCAGTCACCTACAGGGAAATCCGTAGGACTGGAGATGGTGCCGACTGTCTGCTTGGAGGGAACGACAAGTCCTGGAGTCTGGACTGTAGTCCCGGTATGACGTACAGAGTCTGGCACAACAGAAAGCTGACTTTCCTCCCCGTCAGACTCTCTAGTTTCAGACTGGATGACTACGGCTGTGATGTCTTCAGAGCAGCGGTGTACGTGGACCTTCGTGGAGGGACTCTGTCCTTCTATGAAGTGTCATCCTCAGGCATTCTGACTCACCTGCACACCTTCCACGCCTCATTCACTGAACCCCTCTACGCTGGGTTCAGGGTGGTGTGGCATCACTCCGCAGTGTATCTGTGCGAGTAGAGAGAGTGTCTGTGTGACCTCAGGTTGCCATGGTGACTCAACATATTGTCATGTTCCTTGTATATATCAATATGCCTGTGTCTGACATGATAACCTTAATGTGTTGTGTATATGGATTGTAAAATAACTGCTTTTTGGGAATTAATAAAGTTGTTTAAGTCTGAATAGGGGAGGACCTTGAATGATACTGGCCATGATTTAATTCCACAAACAAACTGCACTTTAACAATCTACAGACAACAATGGCAACCAAATTGGTGGTGTCAGGTTAGGTCAGAATCCTGCGTGGCCTACATGGAGAGATGAGGAATACTGGGAAAAAATATTTTGAATTTACAACCTACGGTTCAGTTATTAGAGTTATGGGCCAAAACATAAAGTAGCCTGTTATAGCGCCACCATGAGGCCAACTCGTTTAATCATTTCAGATAATTTTCACAATTATGAGCCTCCCCTCCAAGTCTTGTGAATAAGGCACTTTACAGCCTTCAAGGAAAAAATATTTGAATTGGAGTCAATCTTCCCATTAAGTCTACGGAGAACCAATAAATCAATATAATTTAAACTATACAACGGATCTCAGAAAAATACAAGCACAATAGGAGTTAGCAGACAGTCTTCACTTTTGCAGACAAGATGTCTGTTACTTTGTTGATTGAGCACTGTAACCAAATTAAGTTAGCCTGTGTTTAACCATTTCACTGTGTAAGAAATATGGGAATATGGATTCTCTATATACTGTACACACAGCCTTTCGGAGTGGATGTCGCTCCAAATGATGTGACGTGGCAGTAGTGGAGGGGCGGGGGAGGGTCCGGGAATGACGACACGATGAGACGAAATAAGATCTGCCGTCAGGGTCGGATTGACCATTGGGCATACAGGGAGGTCTCCCGTTGGGCCACGGCCCGTAGGGGGCCAATGGTTTTCAATCGGTTTGATCCCAGGGCCCACCATTTGATGACATCCTAGCCCCAACAGACCCCCAAACTAAAGATTTTGCTTTTTGGTCCACAATTCCGGGCTGGATTTGGGAAACAAAACGGTCAAACATACAGATCAAAATGACCATGATCTTCTACATTTTCTAACTAGAGCGTGGGCCAATTTAGATGAATATTTTAACTCTTGAGAGTGTTAACATGAAACCAAATGGACCCGCAAGGGTCCATTTGGTTTCATGCTTACGCTCTCAGAGAGTTACATATGGTTAACCAACTATACCAGGTAGAATTGTTGTGGGCCGGTCTAGGCCAAATCATGCTAAAAATGTCCGGGACGTTGTTTTTTTTCCGCCCAGTCCACCATCTGCCGTCCAAATTCGGACACCACCCTGCTAGTCAGTTCAGGTTAGGCCAGGTCATTAGTATTAACAGTCCACAGGTGGTTGCAGACTTGAACTAATGGACTTGGCAACGTAACTGTACTGTATTGAGTACTAACAGTTAAGAAACCAGGAGTCAGCAGCTATGGAAAGGAAAGATGAGCAGGGAAAACACAAACATAAAGACAAACAAAATTGAGCAGGGCACCGCAGGGAATTGAACCCCGTTCCGGTAAACCAGAAGTCCCACACAGGTGCCAAAGTTTTGTTTGTGTTTTCCAAACACAATGACATGGTCAACATGGTTAAAACCCAAAATGAGCCAGCACCACCACTGCTGGCGTCCGTGTATCCACCCTTAAGCCCCGCCGCCGGGGCTTAAGCAGTGTTGTCCCGCAGCCCTTGGACTGCCTGCCCCTTGGGATTACTCATGGATTTTAAATATTCTGCCAAGTGCAGCGCCACCACCGCTGGTGCCCGCACACCCACCCTTAAGCCCCGATGCCGGGGGTAAGCAGTGGCGTCCCGCGGCCCTCAGACCGCCCGCCCCTTGGGACCACCAATGGACTTTCAAAATATTCCACTGCGTGCAGGGCCAGCTCCTCTGCACCACCAACGCCCGTGCACCCACCCTTAAGCCCCGCCGCCGGGGATAAGCAGTGGCGTCCCGTGAACCCCTTTGGGACTGCTCATGGACTTATTCTGACTTAATATTCTGCCATATGCAGGGCCAGCGCCGCCACTGGTGTTCACGCAAGCCCCGCCGCCGGGGCAAAGCAGTGGTGCCCCACGGCCCTCGGACCGCCCGTTCTTGGGACTACTCATGGACTTTACATTCCACTGCGTGTGCGGTCAGCTCCATCGCACCACCACTGGTGCCCGTGCACCCACCCTTAAGCCCCGCCGCCGGGGGTAAGCAGTGGCGTCCTGTGGACCGTGCACCCTTTGGGACTACTCATGGACTTAATAGTCTGCCATATGCGGGGCCAGCTCCACAACTGGCGCCCGTACCGCCACCCTTAAGCCCCGCCGCCGGGGCTAAGCAGTGGTGTCCCACGGCCCTAGGAACCGCCCGTTCTTGGGACTACTCATGGACTTTAAAATATTGCGCTGTAGGCGGTGCCAGCTCCACCACCGCTGTTGCCCACGCAACCACCCTTAAGCCCCGCCGCCAGGGCTAAGCAGTGGCGTCCCACGGCCCTAGGACCGCCCGTTCTTGGGACTACTCATGGACTTTGAAAAATATTGCGCTGTAGGCGGTGCCAGCTCCACCACCGCTGGTGCCCGCGCACCCACCCTTAAGCCCCGCCGCCAGGGCTAAGCAGTGGGGTCCCATGGCCCTCGGACCGCCCATTCATGCGTTTTGAAAATATTCTGCCACGTGCGGGGCCAGCGCCACCGCACTACCACCCTTAAGCCCCGCCGCCGGGGATAAGCAGTGGCGTCCCGCGAACCTTGGACCACCCGTTCTTGGGACTACTCATAGAGTTTGAAAATATTTCTGTGCATGGGGCCTGCTCCACCGCTGGCGCCCGTGCACCCACCCTTAAGCCCCGCCGCCGGGGATAAGCAGTGGCGTCCCGCTTGTACTTGGGACTACTCATGGACTGGTGGGAATCTGACTTGAGGCGTTCAGTCAATAAATACACTTTTAGGCAAAACATTAAATATGCCATACAGTGACATAAGAAAGCAAAATACAATTTTAAAAAAGGCAAAACAATATGCAATACTATGACAAAAAGAAAGCAAAAAATAAAAAAGGACAATACAATGACAAAAATATATGAATGAAAATACAATAAGGCAAAACATTAAATTAAATATGCAATACAATGACAGAAAGCAAAATACATGAATGAAAATACAATAAGGCAAAACATTAAATATGCAATACAATGACATAAGAAAGCAAAATACATGAATGAAAATACAATTTAAAAAAGCAAAATATGCAATACTGTGACAAAACGAAAGCAAAATATAAAAAAAGGGCAATACAATGACATAACATATGAATGAAAATACAATAAGGCAAAACATTAAATATGCAAAACAGTGACCATAAAATAATGCAATACATAAGAAACATTAATGCAATACAGTACATCAGTTGAAAGCAAGGGCATAAAAAGGTAGGTCTTGAGCTGAGCTTAGTTCCACACCATCAGCCCATAGAAGCAAAAAGCTGCTTCACCGTTTAGGTGCCATTTTTGGGCACAGTAATCAGGCAGATTGACAAAGAAACCCTTGGTACCACGGAGGTGCATAGTCAACGTCAATTGTGCGATTTCATGGAGGTTTTTGTCACTTTCTTGTGCCATTTTATTTGCGTTTAGCACACCCAGTGTGCTATACCAGTTGTTTTTCCAACCCTTTTCTTACCAAGACCGATTATTTTCCCACTGGTGGTTCCACCAGGTAGGAGCTGGGAGTGATACGCCATGCTTCATTCATCATCCATTCATCTTCAGTCATGCTTCTCTCTATAGCAGGGATGTCAAACTCAAGTTCATAGCGGCCCGCGGGCCAAAATTGGAAAATAGAAGTCGACGGTCAAACAGCCACCAGACTTTGTTTCAACACATGGTTTACCAGGACGTCACATGGAGGAAAACAGACCAGTTTTCCTTCAAAAGTCATTGTCCCTTAAATATCAAGATAAATGCAGAGATGAAACTGCTTGCACCAAGAATGCATGATTAAAGCTCAGTAAAAGGAGAAAGTAAAACAATGAGTTGCATTTATTTTATATACCAGAGTAGTCCAGTTATAATAGTAATCAAATAAATATACAAGAGGCCCAGTTCTAGTAGTAATTATACATCAATCTACTAGACGGCCACTTATAGTAGTAATTATATTTATTTAATACATACAGACATAAGAGGTCCAGCTCTAGTAATTAAATATCAAAATACCAGAGGACCAGTTCTAATAGTAATCAAATATCAATATACAAGAGGCCCAGTTCTAATAGTAATTAGATATTAAAATACTAGAGGCCCCGTTCTAAAGGCAATTAAATACCATCCCGCAGGATGAAGATAATTCAGTCATCGGCCTGATTTGGCCCCTGGGCCTTGAGTTTGACATACATCCTCTATAGCAACACTCATAACGTCCACATCTTACAAACACTGGTCATTTTGTTTGACTTGATTGTGATTTTTTTTGTGTTTTATTATTTTGAGGCAATTGTGATTTGGTGACATTTTAGCAGCACTTTTAGTGCCAGTTGTTTGAAGTGTATTGAGACTTTTTGTGACTCTTTTTTTGTGTTTAGCACACCCAGTGTGTGCGATATACCATTTTTTCAACCCTTTTCATATCAAGGCCCATTATTTCTCCACTGGTGGTTCCACCAGGTAGGAGCTGGAAGTGAGTGATACGCCATGCTTCATTCATCATCCATTCATTCATCTTCAGTCATGCTTCATGTCAAACTCAAGTTCATAGCGGCCCGCAGGCCAAAATTGGAAAATAGAAGTCGACGGTCAAACAGCCACCAGACTTTGTTTCAACACATGGACACTGGTTTACCAGGACGTCACATGGAAGAAAACTTTACTTCAAAAGTCATTGTTCCTTAAATATCAAGATAAATGCACAGATGAAACTGCTTGCACCAAGAATGCATGATTAAAGCTCAGTAAAATGAGAAAGTTAAATAATGAGTTGCATTTATTTTATATACCAGAGTACCAGTTATAATAGTAATCAAATATATATAAGAGGCCCAGTTCTAGTAGTAATTATACATCAATCTACTAGACGGCCACTTCTAGTAGTAATTATACGTCAATCTACTAGACGGCCACTTCTAGTAGTAATTATACGTCAATCTACTAGACGGCCACTTCTAGTAGTAATTATACGTCAATCTACTAGACGGCCACTTCTAGTAGTAATTATATCAAAATACAAGAGGACCAGTTCTAGTAGTAATTATACATCAATCTACTAGACGGCCACTTCTAGTAGTAATTATACATCAATCTACTAGACGGCCACTTCTAGTATAATATCAATCTACTAGACGGATACTTCTAGTAGTAATTATAATTCATACGTCAACATAATAGGTCCAGTTATTTATTTAATTAAATATCAAAATACCAGAGGACCAGTTCTAATAGTAATCAAATAACATGCAAGAGGACCAGTTCTAATAGTAATCAAATATCATCCCGCAGGATGAAGATAATTCTGATTTGGCCCCTGGGCCTTGAGTTTGACATACATCCAACACTAACATCCACATCTCACAACAAACATTCATGGGCAGTCAGCATGGGGTGGTGGTTTTGTGGTCATTTTGTTTGACTTTAGTGAATTTTTTGTGTTTTATTATTTTGAGGCAATTGTGATTTGGTGACATTTTAGTGCCAGTTCTTTGAAGTGCATTGAGACTTTTTATTCACCAGATGGAACCACACAGGAGACCATCAGGATGATCCTCAGGTTGGACATCTACACCATCAGCGCCATCCTGGAAATAAAAAAAAAAAAAGAGATATAAATTTGATATGTACACACATTGCCTGTCACACACAGCCTATATAGAACTCTTTATTTATACAATAGGCCCCTTTGTAGATTTAAAATTGCCAGGCAATAAGGCCCAATGCACACATGTGAGTCTTTGGGACAGGCAAGAATTAGCTGCATTGCAACTCTAGATTATTTTATAATTGGGCAGAATCTAGATTCGTAATCTGGTCCATCGACTCGATTTGCTTGTATTAGACAAAGTTAAAAGCTGTATGGAAACGTCGCAAAGCATTTGTTTGATAAAAATCCACAGTAGACATGTAGACATGTTCCCTGGTCCAGCAAGTAGCTGGACCAGGGAGGCACTCGTTTGTATTAACGGGTCAGGCTGGTGCCTCCTGCATTATGTGCAAATTCTAAAGTGGTACACAGGGCTCTTCAGTGACCAGACTCTAGTACTGAGAATTTATTGACAGAAAGTAGTTCATAATATGCCTATGGTGGACTTTTATATATATAAAAAAAATGCTTTGCAGATAGACAATTCAACCTTCCCATGCAGGTACAATGTTTGAGTTTAATTCAACCTTCCCATACAGATTTTTTTTTTTTTTTTTTTTAAATACAAGCGAATTCTTGCTATGGGGAGATGGACCGAATTGCAACTCTAGATTCAGACCAGTTATAAAAGCATCCTAGAGCTACATTGTGGCTAGCCACAATGCAAAGCACTTCATAAAAATCCACCATAGACCTGCTACTTTCAGTCAGTAAATAAAAGTGCTGGACTTGGGAGGCCTGCATTTGTATTAATGGTTTGGGCTGGTGCCTCCTTCATTATATGCAAATTCTAAACAGGTGCTACACAGGGCCACTGATTAATGATTAGCACTGCCAGTACTTAAATTCTCTGCCAGCTAGTGATTTTTTTTTCTATTGACATGAAGTAGCTCAGAAGTAGCTCAGGTCTATGGTGTGTTTTTAGCAAACAAAGCCTTTGGAGATAGGACAATTCAACCTTTCGACCTTCCAATACAGATGCAATGTTTTTGACTATTAATACAAGCAAATCAGTTTAAAATTGTTATGGGGGATGGACCAAATTGCAACTCCATATTTCAGCCCAATTATAATCATCTAGAGTTGCGGCTAGTGATCAAGTCATTACATCTTTTAGCTAATGAAATGGCACCCTTTTAACATTCAATGATTCAAACCACTTTAGCATGCTTCTAATCTTTTACAATAAAAAGTATTTTATATCTGCAATAAAATAAGCATTTCTTATCTCACTCAATATTAAATTAAATCCCTCAAAAGGAAATCTATCATAGATCAAACAAACTCAAAGACACCAAGCCTTTAACTCACCGCTGAGTGTAGTAAAGTCAATCCACAGTTGGAGAGCAGAGCTGCTGCTGTGTTGCTCTCAAACAAATCAGCCATCTTGGAATGGTGGAGGTGAAAGAGGAAGTGGAAGTGTGAGAGCTGTCAGTTTTATGCTAGAGGGGGTGAAGTATCTGAATGGGCTGCCATTCGCGGGTTGCCAGTAGTGGTGGGGGAAAAAAAAAACGATATTCCAATATATCGCAATTTTTAATGCCATGATATCAATATCGAATCGCCAGGTTCAAAATCATTTTTTTGATGATTATGTAGACCTATTCATTAATTTGTTCATGTCAGAAAGACTGAATTTTTTGTTATTGATATTGTTTAAAAATGCCTTAAAATGTTTTACTTGGTTGAACTTGTCATGGTCCATGTTGTTCAGAATCCTGCCCATTTTCAACATTTTACTGTACTGTATTTTACTTGATGATGACAGCATCAAGTGGTGTTTGTGTTGTGTTTAATATTTTTTCTTTTCTTCCCTTTTTTCTGAGGGTGTACAAATGGACCCGTCAGGGTCCATTTGGTTCCATTTGTACGAGCTCAGAAAAAATCATGAAAATGGGTGGAATCCTCCTTGTTCTAGTATAATAAAAGCATTTGTGGGGAAAATGCAATATATCAAATCAAATCACAGCATAACTAAGAATCACAATCGATTCAGGACCCTAATTATTAATATTGTATCGTGAGATAAGTGAATCGTCCCAGCCCTAGTTGCCAGGTTGGCTGGGTTACAATATTAAACTAAAGGCCCAGCGTCCTTGATGGATTTCCTGGGCTGGTGGTCCCCTGCAGCTTAAATGAAAAGGTGTGTAACCAAAGTTAAACCAGAGTTAAATGCCATTAAATGAGGGGAACCCTGGGGACCCTAAAGCCGTAAATATCCCTTATGGGGTACAGTTGGAGTCAATTTGGGGGTAACTGACAAGAAACGCTTTAGGAACCACTGATTAAGGCTAGCCAAAACACCTGGCACAATATAAGGTGATCTCATTTTTTAGGATATATCCATTGGGAAAAAGAAAACAAAACATACCGGTAGTCTTATATTCAGGCTAACAGGGCACACACACACACACACACACACACACACACACACACACACACACACACACACACACACACACACACACACACACACACACACACACACACACACACACACACACACACACACACACACACACACTCTCTCTCTTTATATGGGCTTTATTGCAAATCATTGTTATTATACAGTATGCTACTTCTTGTCTGTACTTAATTTCCTCTTGTCTGTACTAGATTTAGGAACTTACAAAATAATGTAAGATAGATTTAAAGTGGGGGTGCCGTGATTTTTGTATTTTTTCCAATTTTGTACATGTTTAAGAGGTGACAGTATGTAAATAGACCCCTTTGTGTGTTTTTTATGTGCAATGATGTCTTCCCTTTGTATTTAGGGTTTCTTCCTGGGGGCTGAACCTTTCCAGTCAAACGTGCCAATGAAAAAAACTTCAGTATAGCTCCTCCCATAACTCCTCCCCCTTTATCATGCAACTAAAGCTGTGGGTGTGGCTTCAGTTCAGGTGGATCTCCACCCATCACCACCCACCAGGCAAACCAGGCATACTTAATGAACTGGTGGAGTGGAATCATAAAAATGACAGTTTAACAAATACTGTACACTTTTGGGGAAAAAATCTTACTTTTCATATAACATTAATACCTGATGATCATGTTTTAGGGTAGAAAAAAATACGGCACTCCATCTTTAAAGAAATACAGTGAGAGTGAAATGGAGATGAGTCAATGTCCAAGTATTTCTCCTCTCTTTATAGACTTCACAAAGTCTTAAAATAAGAACACAGATACAGTATGTTGAAGATGAACAAAAAACCCCGTCCTTGTATGGCACTAAATGGATGAGTCAGGTGTTGGCTTGTCTGACAGCTGCAGTCAGACCTGGGATAGGGTGACACTAGAAATCCACTAAAAATCCACTACATGTATTAACCCCTTGGCTTTTTGTGTTTATTCATAAATTTACTGTTACACGGTACAGTGTCAAAAGCAACAGATCCACAAGATTGAAATGTGGTGCAAATTAAGTGGAGTTATTTTCAGCTTGAGTGACTTGACCTGTATTTGAATTTGAACACCTAACAATTTCTAAGAATGGGCAATGAAATCAAAATCCTTTCTCTTTCACCTCGCGCCAGTTCCGCCTACCTGTTTTAAACAGTGGTTTTCAATCCTGATGACATTTTAGCTCCACAGACCCCAAAACTAAAGATATCTTTTGCTTGTCCACAATTCCAGGCTGGGTTTCAGAGAAAAGAGTTACATCTGGTTAACCAACTTTCATTTAGCCTGGGGATCATGTGAAATCCTCTCAGTGACCACTGGTGGTCCCCGGACCACCTGTTGAAAACCCCTGGTTTAAAAGCATCTCATTTTCCCATTGGCTTTCGGGCAACCACACTAAGATTAAGATCTGTGCTAAAAAAATCACTGGCAGGCCAGTCGAGGCCGTGTTGCACTCACTGGCAAATAGTATCTCTTCCGACCCTCACATGTCTTGAATGACAGACTAAAGAACTCTTTTGTACATCAGTCTGTCCTACCAAAATCGATAATTCCAAGATCATGTTTTCTTCTCTGCTCTGCTGTCCCGTCTGTAATGTACTGTAATGTTGTGTCTGTTCTAGTGTTAGCGTGTCTGTGAACGGAGATGCCATGGATGCAAAACTAATTTCAGTGCAAGCTGACGATAAAGTCGTATCGTAACCAGTTTTCCCACCAGTTATTTGTCCGACAAGCAGGAAACGGCCGGATTAGGGTTGGCGAAGATGCGCTGCTCCATGCTTGCGGTTGCGGCAGGTTAGGTGTCTGTCTACCTATTTACCTGTACAGTATGTCTATGATTGTAAACGCTGTGCAGATAGATCTATGACGTGGGCTGGCCACGTTCCGAAGTCACTTCCTGCGATGTCATTGGCTTGAGACCGGCCAGAGACTCCAGCAGCTGGAAGTAGTTGTACTTGATGTCAAACTCCATGTCATACCAGAAGTTCACTGCGGAAACACACAGGATCGAATCCCAGAGCAGTGACATTAGACATTCACCCAGTAAAGGAGTACAAGGATCAGACTGCATGTGTGTGTGTGTGTGTGTGTGTGTGTGTGTGTGTGTGTGTGTGTGTGTGTGTGTGTGTGTGTGTGTGTGTGTGTGTGTGTGTGTGTGTGTGTGTGTGTGTGTGTGTGTGTGTGTGTGTGTACCTGCTATACAACCGTGTGTCTGTCTAACGTGGTGAAACCACAGTGAGGGGAGGTACAGCATCTCTCCTGCCTTCACCGTGCAGCTCAGTGGCCGCGCCCCGCGGTACGATGGGTAACGCACCAGGTCTGGATTCAACGGGTCCAACGGAATCCAAGGGACCTTTACGGGAAGAGGAGAGGATGGATGGATGGACACACGGTGATATTGTGTTCATCTGTACATAGAAGACGAGAAGTACAAAAGAAAGCGGCTCACCTTTTCAGACTCGGCAACATCCACTATTTCAAAATCTCCATCAGGCTTCTGTCTGTAGACCGCAGGCTGGTACAGCTCTGAGAGAGAGAGAGAGAGAGAGAGAGAGAGAGATAGAGACAGAGAGACAGAGAGAGGGAGACTTACAGTATCGGATTATCAGACTCGGGTTCAGCTTCCCGAAGCTTGAGTCTGAAGCCGCTGTCTGTGAGATTTCCAGGGGGAGGGGTTTGGTTCATACCAAACAAACCAGAGGTTGTTACTACTAACCAAAAGGGGTAGTAATGTTTCATTGACTGAAGGTTAAAAGACATGTCTTCCATACCAAACCTGCACCAGCAGTAAACATAAGAAAATTTGCTTCAAAGTGCAATAGTAGGCAGGAATATGGCGTTTCTGATGGCTGTTGCTAAATAAAGTTTGGAGCAAATTTAAAGTGTAGTTGCGAGCAACAAATTGATACAAGGGTTGTTGCCAACACCTGTAAATAAAATGGTAGGGCAGGTGAAGTCTACTACTGTACCTGGGACCGCCACCACCGCTAGCGATTCTAGGCTTAGCAGAAAGCATGGTTAACGTGATGTCACCAGGCTTAGTGCAAGGCGTGGAAAAGCTGTGTCATCGTGGTTACTTACCGTAGGGTATGAAGGGGCGGTCTGATGGAGGCAGGAGGATGAACTGCTTCTCTCCGGAGATCACACAGTAAAGATTTTCATAGTGGTCTTTATGCACTGAAACACACACACACACACACACACACACACACACACACACACACACACACACACACACACACACACACACACACACACACACACACACACACACACACACACACACACACACACACACACACACACACACACTATATCTCTATAATATTTCACATGATTGCCATTTACAATATATATAAGTATTTTCTATTTGTTGATGTTGCACTGCCTGTGTTTTATACTGTTACTGCATTATTTTGTTTACTTGTAGCTACACTTTTATGATCATTACAAAAGTCTCCCTCTCTTTCTCTCTCTCTCTGTACGGTCAGTGCAGTGAGGTCAGTATGGCTTATAATATTATGGGGAAGTCTTACTGGAAGTGACGCCGTTGCCTTCACCCAACCAGAAGTTCACTGCATCTGGTAGCTTTCCTGAGGGGAAGAAAACATAGACGGTCTCATTTTATGATTTGGTCATTCTGCTAGTTTTGGATTATTTCGCTTGGTTGGGACGCCCATTACATTGTATCTAGGGATGAACCAGTATGGAATTTTTTGGCCAATACCAAAGTATAATATTTCTGATAACAATACAGTACATTTTTTTACTGATACCAATACAGTATATGTTTATTTACGGTAGTTTAGTTCATTGTTTGTTTTCATTTCCCCCTTTCCCCCTTATATTATGTTATTCAATACAATAAATACATGTTCAGAATCGTCTTGGTAGGATGTATACAAACAACACACAACATAGCCAATGCAAAATTGTATGTTTTTAAGCCATTCGTACCCATAGCTTGGCTCATCCAGGGTATGTGAGACTCTACATCTGCAGTCAGTTGAGACAACTCCTCTGTCAGGTTAGAACACTGTTTCTGTACGTAGAAGACTCCACGCTGCTCCACCTGAAATAACATTACTATTGTTAATATACTTTAAGTAAGTAGCATAATTATAATAGTGAACATGTCACCTCTTAATATATACAGTAAAAGACTTCATTTAACCACATAAAGTAATATCTAATCAAATGGATCATTTCAATTACAATTTAGATGTTTATCACATATAAAAATGAATACTTTTTTACCATTGTGTTGGAGAAAGCTAAACAATACAAGCAATACAAGGAGAAACACGTGCATTTAGAGGGTTGGTTGGGTCTGAAAAGGCAGAAGTTCTGATTATTATATACAGGATATGCTCATCCATAAAGTTAGTGGGAAAACAAGTTGCAAAGTGAGTGTAACGTTGTTTAAAGGGGAGTTCCACCCATTTTCAACATTCTGAGTATTAGTAGGTGCCAGTAACAGAAACGACCAACGTTTTGACCTTAGGTGGTCTTAATCGGGGTCATAAATCGGGGTCTGTTACTGGCACCTACTAATATAAAGGCCTAAATCATCTGTGCTGCGCTCTATGCACTTGGCTGTCCCTGCACATGTGATGCATCGGACTGACCGTATATGGCTTGGGGCATGGTGGTGCTCGAATGCAGAATAAATATTGTGCCCTAGTATGAAAAAGGTTGAAAACCACTGATCTGAAGTTATGTCACCCTGGGACTACAATGAATGCAATTGGGATGGATCTGTTGACCTTCCTCTCGATGACGTCCAGCAGGGAGGAGAAGGTCATCTGTCGCTCTTCTGGCATCACAAAGCGGTCTCCGTTCACCGCGTCAGCGTAGCCATTAGGGGTCACAGCCACACTGATCACCTTCGACCCCACCTTCTCCCTGGTGGGGAAAAAACACAAGTTGAAAAAACAAAACAAAGTTTTCCTATTATTTTGCACTAAAATGCCACACATAGCTGAAAATATTGATTGAGTGACAAGCACAACCTTAGAGATTAGAGCAGTGGTTTTCAACCCTTTTCATACAAGAGCCCACTATTTATTTTGCATTTTAGCCATGGACCACTCTTTGATGTTGAGTTGAGTCTCTTGGACCCAAAACCAAGGATTTTCAAGTTTTTGTCCACAATTTAGGAGAGAGAAACTGGCAAAAAGTTGGCCAAAAAAACAATAATAATAACAAATTTTCTAATAATAATAATTATAAGCTTCATTTGTATAGCACCTTTCATGACATAAAAGGTGGCTGAAAGTGCTTTACATAGCAATAGAGTAAGTACTAATTCAGAAGGTTTAAATATAATTTAACTCTCGAGTGTAAAATGAAACCAAATGGACCCGTAAGGGTCCATTTGGTTTTATTTTATCACTCTCAAGAGTTACATATCTTTAAGGGTCCATTTGTTTACCAACTGTTCATCATTTAGCTGGGGACCACCTAGAATCCCCTCAGGGGCCACTGGTGGTCCTGGACCACCTATAATATGAGCCTTACCTGAGGTAGGAGGGGCTCCATTTGGACAGGGCCGGCCAATGGCTGAAGGCATTGCGAATGATGCAGGGTTTGTTTGGACCAATCCAGTCACGGTAAAAATCTAGAGGAGGTGGGGGCTCATCCAAGTAAGGCACTGATTGGTTCAGGTACAGTTCTGGGGGGAGAAATATTTTAGTATTTTTTTTTTTTAGAAAAACATAAAAACCGTGTTAATTGGTTGGCATTTTTCAACTTTATCTTCATATAATTGGTCAGGTTTCTGGACTGTCCACAGCCCACGTCTGAGTTGCAGAAAGTAGACCCAAATGGGGCCATGATGTTCTCAAGAGTTACATCTGGTTAACCAACTTAGCCTGGGGACCACCTGGAACCCTCTCAGGGACCACTGGTGGTCCCCGGACCAAGGGTTGAAAACCCCTGCTGTAGATGGATAGGTTTGCATATCTATTTTCACGGAATCATCAGCCCAGAATATAGGGTCACCAGGGTTCAAGTTCTTGGCCAATAATAATATATATATAATACAATAGCTGAGTGTACAAATTGAAATAATGGAACCAAATGGAGCCTCTTCATGTGAAGGACCCACAATTAGGGTTAGATATACAAGCAAGCTATTCAAGGAAAATAATTGTGAATCAAACACTTGTGAATACAAGACAAATAAGAATGCCCTTAGTCAGTGGTTCTGGCTGTAGAGATAAAAAAAAAAGAAAGGAAAAATACAAATGAAACCTTTTGGAATGACTCACCATGTGCCTCTTGTGCAAACTGTGTCAGACATTTCTCCACTGCTGCTATTTGCTCTGCCATAATAACATACTATTACTATTCCTGTTACTATTAAACAAATACATAAAATGATTCACATTTCTAGACGTAAAAATACACCACAGTTTAAAAAGACAGACTATCGTCCAGTCTGACTGCTTAGTTATCGTGTGACATTCACTGAAATGCTGATGATTAATGTTTGAATGTATATTTTAAGAAGCAGACAGACAGACAGGTGGGTGACAGATCACAGCCCAGGCGGCCATGCTGCTTTGTTTACATCCTGGGCGCATGCGCAGGGTGTGCAGCTCCTTCTTCTTCTGCTGCTACGCCGCAGGCAGTGACGTCACGTTGTCTCCTCCTACAGGACACTACAGTGAACTACATCCTGAGTAGAGGAAAACCGAGCAGAAAGGAGAGAAACAACACACATTAAGTCAATAAAATATTGAAATATTAGAAGAACACATATTTAGAAATATTAGAACCGATGGCCACTCTTTCCAGACATTAGCTTGCACTAAAGGTTTCCACAGCTAGTAGTACCAGGCATCAGTTTCTTCCCAACTAGATACACACAAACACACACCTGTGCATCATCATCAACACTGATTGAGCCAGCAGAGAGCTGCATGGCATGGGATCTGTTGTTGTTATGCTGTTGAAATGTAAATGTTCACACTAGTTGACAATGGATTTGGAACACTACTTTGATGACACCATTGCCAGTGTAAGTAGTAGGGAGTGAAAGTAGTATACTAGAGAGTGAGAGAGAGACCTGGTCTATTAACATTACAAATCCTAAATGAACAGTAAGAGTACATTCCGAGTTGGATTTGCTCTGGTAGAATCTGTGCTCTGACTGCATTTTGTTTTGATATCCCCCCTTCCATATTATCATTGTTATTATGGCTGGAGAGGATAGCCTGATGTTAGTTTTATCTGATCTCTGCCTTCTGTTCACTCTAAAGTATTTAATACATATAGGCCTATGTTCAATTGTTCAGTAGGCCTAGCCTATGTATTTCCTTGGAAAATGTAGACTCTCTTATATGTCACTAGTATGCATGTTTCTACTGAGTGAGCAGTAGCCTACGGCCGATAAGATTTACATCTTGTACAGGACTTATATTAGGCAAGTTAAAGCATCAATAATAACAACTGTTGTTGTTGAAGTTGCAACAGACACCCAGCATGCATAAAGCTAAAGGTCTGACTCAGAGAGTTTTCTGTTTTAAACACTAAAGCTGTTGCTTTAGTGTTGCAACAGTTCTGGTTAGTAGCTAGCAGTAGTAGTGTTTCAAATTATTTTAAATATAAGTATGTAAAAGTGTCAAGAGTCAAAATTAATTATAAATTAAGAAGATTTAATGGTCATTTTGATCTGAATGTTTGACTGTTTCCCAAATCCAGCATGATATTGTGGACAAAAGCAAAATAAATCTTTAGTTTTTGGGTCTGTGGGGCTAAAAATTTGTCCTCAAATGGGGGTCCATGGCTCAAATGGTGAATAAATAGTGGGCCCTGGTATCAAAAATGTTGCAAACCACTGATCTAGCTTCATGTTTGTTGATGGAGAGATGTTTCTCTCTCTGTCTGCAGGATGCGTCTACAGTAGACATGTTTCTCTCTCTTTCACACCTGGGCATTATGTGGCCCGGGGGCCAAATGCGGCCCTTTGCCTGACTTGGACTGGCCTGTGAAAGGGTACTAGGAAAATACAACATGCAATACAATAACAATACCTTTATTCACGTACACGGCACACAAGTTTCCTAACATGAACCTCATTGTTTTGGAGAGAAACAACCTCACTTTTTCATTGCTATAATACAGTAGTTTTCAACCAGTGGTCCGGGGACCACCAGTGGTCTATGAGAGAGGGTTCCAGATGGTCCCCAGGTGGAAAGTTGGTTAACCAGATGTAACTCTTTGAGAGTGTAAACATGAAACCAAATGGACCCTTCCGGGTCCATTTGGTTTCATGTTTACACTCTCAAGAGTTAAAATATTCATCATGTGAATTAGCCCGAGTGTACATAATTAGAGAATGTAGAAGGTCATTTTGATCTGTATGTTGCACTGTTTTGTTTCCGAAATCCAGCCTGGAATTGTGAACAAAAGTAAAATAAATCTTTAGTTTTTGGGTCTGTGGGGCTAAAATGTCTGTGGTCTGTGGCTTAAATGCTTGGCCCTCCACAATATTTTCTGTATCTCATTTGGCCCCTTGGGGAAAATAATTGCCCATCTGCAGGATGCATCTAGCTTCATGTTTGACGGGGAGCTGGGAGCTGCTCCTAAGCTCCAGGAGGCCAGCTTCCTTTCCTCATCGACGGGGGAGCAGGAGAACAAACTGGGAGATGATCTGGATCTCAGCTTCCTACCAGACGAGCTCAGTACCCAGGAAGAGCCAGCCTCCGATCAGAACAATACAGGTAAGGATGGATATATTATTATTATATCTGTGTGCTGAATTGGTATGGTGTGGTGAAGTGTGGGTCACTCTAGTTAGAGTGATGAAATCAGGGCATATCAAAACAATCTTGATTCCATCAATATTGAAAAAATTCAGATGGTGGATCTGTGGCCAAATCTATTCTATCTAATCTATCGGTAATTTGGATATAGCCTTCACACAAAGAACATTTGAGAATCACTGCTATTGAAAGAGTGTTTTACTTACCGCACCACCTGTTTTATTTATTTCATTGGCGTTTCATTGGTTGTTTAATTTTTTGTCATAGTTGTACGGTAATTGCACTTTGGCAACTCAAATGTCGTGCCAATTAAGCCTAATGAATTGAACAATTAAGAGTCATTACAATTTCCCTCTTTGACAAACTAAAAAAAGCAATTATCTATTTTGTATTGTTTTTTCAGGTGGAAACTCTTCATTGAACACGACCCAGGACAGTGGAATCTTTACAGACTACAACACCCAGAATTCCACCACTGCGGAGACACCTGGAGATCCGGCGCTAGGGGCGGAGCCTGGGACAGGAACCATGGCCTCTCCTTTCTGCCACATGACCCCCATGACCCCTATGACCCCCATGACCCCCGTCACGGAGCGCTCTGGGATCATTCCACAGCTGCAGTGCGTCCGCTATTCAAAGTCACCTTGTTAAAGCTGCAGTCTGCCAATTTCCATGTCCCACGCGGGGGATTCAAGTGTGTGTACATGCTTGAATTTCCAGATTAGTAAATCTCTCCTTGGCCAATGGGGGAGATGATTGAGTACTATTTGTCAACCAGTAGATGTGCGACCGGACGCCAGGGTCTTAGTTCCTGTTCAGTAAATAAAAGTGCACTGAATATTTCTCCAGTGCACTGGCCAGCCTGACCAAGGCCTAAAATGTCTCAATGAGAGTAAGGAGACCACCTCCAACTGCTACATATGTACCAGTTATACTGTCCATATGCTACCATATGACAAATTCCGATAAGGCTATACTCAAATAATTTCGGTTTTAATTGTCATTGTTCCATGTAGGAAATGACATACAACATTATTTTATCTTTGTGTGTGTGTGTGTGTGTGTGTGTGTGTGTGTGTGTGTGTGTGTGTGTGTGTGTGTGTGTGTGTGTGTGTGTGTGTGTGTGTGTGTGTGTGTGTGTGTGTGTGTGTGTTCCTACTATGTAGGAATATTGTATCAACGGTGACCCTGGGCTGTCCACTGGATCTGAAATTTATCGCACTGCATGCCAGGAATGCAGAGTACAACCCCAAGGTACTGTGCACAGCATCGTGTGTATACATACATATTGTCACTGCCGGTCACAAATCTTGTATCTCCAATACTTCTTTTTTCTTACAAATAATTAATTTAATTTATTTCATACATCTAATATATAAATACCAGTGTATATACAGTATAAACAATCCCTGTGTACTCACGTCCAACTTTGTTTGGCGCATAATGAAAATAGTCAATCGACTACTGAAAGTGTGCCTGTTGTTTTTGACAAGATAGACCTTGTGAATAAATTATAACACCAACATTGCAGCTGTACAAAGAACTTGAATTACCCCCCTTTCAGTCTGCAAAGTGGTTGTTTAATATATACTGTATATTTAGTAGACATCTTGAGCTACTTTCTGGAAAGAAATTCCATGCAGGTTATTATTTCAGATATTGTTAAATATGGGTTTTGGACTTCTCGTTGTCTTTCTTTCTTTTCTTTTTACTTTCATCCCACGATTTTGTAATCCCATTTTCTCGTTTTCAACACAATGTCACACTGGAAACAGTTGGCAAACACGGCCGTTGAGCACTTCCAAACTACAAACACTTGAATGATCATAAGTGTAATGTAACCTACAGTGTCACTAGTAATCGTGTGTTTTCAGAGATTCGCTGCAGTCATCATGCGGATTCGTGAACCGAGGACCACGGCTCTCATCTTCAGTTCCGGGAAAATGGTCTGCACTGGAGCCAAGAGGTCAAATGCACACATATACAAACCTGTCTAAAGGGCAGTCCATACTGTGTCCGACCGCAAAACATTTTTGTTGGAAAGATGCAAACTGACATACCTCACAATTTCTGAAACCTATTCCTCCGAATTTTTTGGTCTAAAAGCTGCACCACAGATGTTGTGTCTCTCTGACCTCCACTTGCCTCCCCTCTAACCCCCAACTGTGCATGATATTGTGATTGTGATATTATGGACATAATTAGTGTTCGGTGTGATCTTTCCGACAAAATGTTGGGTGGTTGAAGACGGCACCCTTATTTTTTTGTCTGCCTCACAGTCTGTCAGTGTATGTTTTTATTTTTTTTCCAAAATGCACCATTAGAAGCACCATTGTGACGTGTGCATGCCCTGTGGTACTCCGTCCTTTTCTAACGCAGTGAGGAGCAGTCGCGGCTGGCGGCCAGGAAGTACGCCCGCGTGGTTCAGAAGCTGGGCTTCCCAGCACGCTTCCTGGAGTTCAAGATCCAGAACATGGTGGCCAGCTGTGATGTCTGCTTCCCCATCAGACTGGAGGGGCTGGTGCTCACACACCAGCAGTTCAGCAGGTACACATACACACACACACGCACGCGCACACACGCACGCGCGCGCGCGCACACACACACACACACACACACACACACACACGCACACGCACACTCGTCTCATTCAGTAGTCATTCATTTGTGAAAAAAGACACTTGGAAAAGAATAGAGGCTATTTATTGAATAATTTACCAGAATTGGTCTTATCGACAGATAAGACCCTGCAAATAATCGGAGAGATCGGATATTGATCATAATTAAGTCATTAATTACCAGTATAAGGACATAATTACTTGCGTGAGCAGAGCGGGCACAAGTTTAGTGTTTGGTGTTCAGCTGTCCCTTGGGCCGGGGGACCCCAATTGGCAGGTTTAGGTGATGATGTAATGGTGATGTAAGTAAGAGACCTTTGAAACTAATGTCATAAGTATTGGCTCGCTCCGCTCGCACACGAGTAGGCCATGGCCTACTTGCTTGACTCTCGTGTCACAAGATGTATACACTATAAAATTGTGTGTCTGTCTTTCTCTCTCTCAGTTATGAACCAGAGCTGTTTCCAGGTCTGATATATCGGATGGTGAAACCTCGAATCGTACTCCTCATCTTTGTCTCTGGAAAAGTTGTTCTCACAGGTACCTTACCATATTAAACTGGTTGTTCTGATCTGGTACCAGTACAACAGTAGTAGACTGTAGTTGTATTGCTATAATCATTCCTATGTGCTGTTGTGGGAGGCAGATAGCGTAGTACTTAAGACCACCTAAATCGAGACCAAGACCCAGGGGGGTCGAGACCAAAAGGCAACCACGATACTTGAGTATCGTGGTTGTCAAGTCGAGACGAGACTAGCACCGATGGGGTCGAGACTGAGACTGAGACTGAGACCGAACCCGCGACCAAGACCTAGAGGGGTCGAAACCAAGGCCAAGACAGAGACCAACACCAACATCCATGCCTAAATTCTCTCTGTAGTTGTGGACTGCTAGCGATATGCACGTCATCCATCCAGCACTGCACACCACTCTGCTGTCTTAATGAATTGGCCCCTCTGTCCTTATAATGGCAGCAAATCAGGTTTGGGGCCGTGCTCATTGGCTGCATGGCAGCGAATCAGTTCTGGGACCTTGAGGTAGGCCCGAAAGCCTATACCACCGGGCCTGGGCCTACCAAATAATTATCCATAATAATTAAAACCAGTCATCAAGAGCTTCAACTCTTGATGAACAAAGCAGGGGAGTACAGTGACACTTAATTGGGTGGGTGGGGGGTGGGGGGGTCAGGTGATCTCTGGACCTTTTGACTTGCAGGTTTTAATTATTCTGGGTAATTATTTGGTAAGCTCAGGCCCAGGGCTGGTGGTATAGGCTTTCGGCCTACTTCTCATTGCTGCCATGCAGCCAATGAGAAGACTTACACCATACCTGCTACACCACAGCGATTGAGAATTGCACCCAATGTCTCTAACTACGTTGTACAACACTAGTGGCAGATTATGCATAGTATGATTCTAAGCTTGTGTTCTGGTCATTCAGGAGCCAAAGACCGCGGCGAGATCTACGAAGCGTTTGAGAACATCTACCCCATTCTGAAAGGATTCAGGAAGCACTGAAGAGTCATTTTTCAATCATTTAAAGTTTAATCATTTGCTTAGTAGTGAAAAGCAAAAATGTGTCAGATAAAGGCATAGCTCTTTATCATATTGATTTTCTAGTTAACATGTAATTCTGTGGATGGTAAAATAATGTATGTTTTCTTATTTTTGTATTGTGCACACATGGTCAGTACAGTATTATGTACCGTTTATTGATGATCCATCCTGAAGGCAATAAAACTGGAATTATTGTTTGACCTTCTATACTTCCTCTTAATATCATATCCTGTGATCACTCTTTGTCTTAATTTGATTGGTTGATTTAATTATTTCTTAACAGCTTAGAGCTTTACAGTACATTTCAAGTACAACTCAATATAATGACTGATAAATGAGTGGGACCATGCCATAAAGCATTTCTACTTTTCTTACAATAGGGTCTAGCATGTTCATTCATTAAGTGATTTTACAGCCAGGCACACAAATATTCACTTATTCACTGTATGTTGGGCCTATAGCCAAAAGCAAGGTTTTAGATGTAGGCAGGTTGAGACAGAAAATTCATTTTCGCTATCTCACAATTCCAAGTAACTGGCCGATGGATGTGTTCGGACCTCCACCAAGACATGTAGACTGGAGTCAGGAGGCGGGATTTGAACTGCTAGCCCATGAATCATTGGACAATCTGCTTTAGCCTACAGTAATTTGATTTATGATTTGATTTTTTGAGTCCCACCCCTAATAAAGATAGATGAATAAGATATGGCATATGGTATACCATATATTATGGATAAGATATGGTATTGGTAAGATAAAGGTAGGGTAGAGATAAGATAAGATAAGATAAGATAAGATAAGATAAGATAAGATAAGGTAGATGCCAGATAAGATAGAAAGATATGATGATAGATAGATCCACAGCAGCAGTGACAGCATGGCTTCAGGCTCCGCCCTTAGCATATACGTCACCACATAAACAAACTTAGCCTTAGACAGAGCTACGCAAAATCCGTTCGCTTCATGGGGCCAGAACAATGGAGGCTCTTCTACATAGTCTTGGAGACAACGGATAGGGACAAGTCTAGCTGGAAGTAGGCAACATCCCAGCTTTATTTTAGACCGTTTTGTGGTAATCTCATGAAAAGACTTTGGTTGGTGTGTTACATTACAACAATTCAAAACAGTTCTCATGTTGCACACATGCCCTGAAATAGCCCTTATTTACCCCGCCTTAGTTGAAACCAATGTATTTCCATCTCCAGCTTGTCCCTATTCGGGACAAGCTGGAGCTGTATGTAATGCAGCTCGAGCGCGAGCGCTCAGTTGTTTTTTCTGACCCCTCAATGTCGCAACTCTCACTAGATGGCCCTGAACAAAGTACGTCACGTGGTCCGAGGAAGCAGGAAGTGTGGCGGAGGACAGACGACAACAACAACAGTAGAGCTCAGCTGGGTTTATTATTAGCATTTCTTCCCTCGTAATAAAAAAAACAAAACCAAAAAAACAAACAAACAAACCCTACCACCCCCTGCCACCCCTGGGGCCTGAAAGAACCGAGACACCGCGGCTCCACCACCAACACCAGACAAGGGAGATGAACGCGTCGTCACGACACGGACAAACAGATAGACTTTGAAAAATCGTTTGTGTTTTTATCTCGTCTCGCTTAGCCCTCCGCGTTAGCAGCATGGCGGCGGAGCCGTCCTCCTCCTCCTCGTCGTTCGGGGCTCCAGCAGCGGCAGCGGCGCCGGTGGTGGTGGAGCTGCTCCCGGAGCAAGGAGAGGAGGGCGAGGGGGGCCAGGAGGAGGGCCAGGCCGGAGCCTCTGCCTCCTCCTCGTCCCCAGCAGTGGCAGTGGCGGTGTCCCACTCCTCCTCCACCACCTCCCCCTGCTCGTCCTCCTCCCAGCCGGCTGGACGGCCGCCCCTCCGGGCCGGGCCTCCTCCTCATCACCCCCAGACAGCCCCGAGCAGCGGCAGCAGCACTACGACCACCAGCAGCACACCAGCCCCGGTACGGCCTCTTTGTCTGTCTGTCTGTCTTATCATGTCTGACTGTCACTACCTTAGCAAAAGTGTCTAAAAAAAATCTTTTAAAAGTGAAAGTTTTAGGGGTCTAATCTTAGGTTAGACGTCTAATAGACATGTAATCAACGTCAAATCTAAGATTAGACCTCTACAAAACTTTAACTTTTAGACCTTTTTTAGATCTTTTGATCTAGATGCTCAGTGGGAGAGGTTTAGGTGTCCTAAAAGGATTTTCAAGTTTTGGTCCACAGTTTAGGAGAGATAACTGGCAAAATGTTGGTCAAAAATAACTGGCAAAATGTTCAAAATAACAATTGTTCTATATTTTCTAAATGTCTAGATTAGCAAGTAATTCAGATGTTAAACTATAATAATTTAACTCTTGAGAACGTAAAATGAAACCAAATGGATCATTGGTTTCATTTTACGATCTCAAGAGTTACAGATCTATAAGGGTCCCTTTGGTTTCCAACTGTCCATCATTTAGCTGGGAACCACCTGGAATCCTCTCAAAGGACCACTGGTGGTCCCCGGACCACTGGTTGAAAACCACTGACCTAAACTACTGTCTGGTTCCCAAACTGTTCCATGTCAAGATAAGGACACACACATTGACTTACTTACTTAGCCGTAGCCTATGTTCCCTCAGCTCTAATCCAGTAAAACTATACCTAAATCTAAGCTTATTCCTAACTTTAATCTAGACCAGGGGTGGGCAATTATTTTCCCCAAGGGGCCATGTGAGATACATAAAATATTGTGGAGGGCCAAGGCTAAAGGTCTGCGTAGTATTAATTTATCTTCAAGACGAAAGTAAGAGTAAGACTAAACTTTTTGATACCGGGGCCTTCTATTTATTCAGTATTGAGCCACAGACGACCACCATTTGATGACATTTTAGTTTCTTTTGTTTTTGTTCACAATTCCAGGCTGGATTTGGGAAACAAAACAGGCAAACATTATCTGATTGTGTAGATTTTAGGTAATTCAGATGAATATTTTAACTCTTGAGAGTGTAAACATGAAACCAAATGGACCCGCAAGGGTCCATTTGGTTTCATTTTTACGCTCTCAAAGAGTTACATCCGGTTAAGCAACTCCCCATATTTAACTGGAACTCTCTCAAGGACCACTGGTGGTCCCCGGGCCGGTCAGAGTCAGCCAAAGGGCCACATTTGGCCCCCGGGCCGCATAATGCCCAGGTATGATTAAGACCCAGTCCCCAGGTTTACCCATATGGAAAAAACTTGCGAAATCTTGAAAGTGGCACCTTTCATACAAGCCTCTGGATCTTCTATCTGTTTTGCATGTCATATATTAATCTTATAAATTTCCAAAAATACTATGGATCTTATTTCATTTTGTGATTTATAATTCTTACACTGTAAATCATGATGTTTTATGTTTCACTTCACAAATAAATACTATGGATCTTATATTAACTTAATTCTCTTATATGAAAAGTGCCACTTTTAAGAGTTTATCTCTCTTAATCTAAAACTATGCGCAAACCTATCCTCACCCATTTTCACATTTTACTATGCTATTAATATACCTTAGCGATGTTGTGTGGCCATAATAAAAAGTTCCCTCATTATGTGTATCCTAGAAATGGAGGTTTGGGGGGAAAAAAAGACATTAACATGGTGAAACTTGATGACATCAAGTTGTGTTTCACCATGTTAATGTTTTTTCTTTTAGGACCTATGTTTTCTGAGAGTGTACAAATGGATCGATTAACATCTGTAAATGCAACTCATTGAATTGTATTGTTGTGGTTTACCATATTCACCGGGTGACTTGTAGGCTTTGTAAATGAGAACAGATGAAGTAAGATACTGCACTGCTACTGTCTCTCCCTCTCTCTCTCTACATTCAATGCATGTGATTACTGTCACACATAATCGTCTAATCTAATCGCAATTGCTTGAGATAATCACAATTATTTTTGCACAATTCACATCCATGACAACATGTGCTGTAGTTCAAACAATAACGAGTGGAAATAGCAGCTCTACCGGCTCATAACACACTGCGAGGGGGATGCTGTGTGGGCTTATAGAGGTTGGGGTTGGTGATATAGAGTGGGCAGTACATGGGAACCGCCAGGTTCGATCACGGACTCGAGTTACTGTTGAAGTGTTCTTGAGCAGGACTCTGACAGGGGTTTTGACACTAAGGTCTAGGACGCAATTGCCCATCGGGCAAGTGCAAGTCAGGTTCTACTTGCCCTCAGGTCATGGTCACTTGCCCCCCAGGTTCCAGGTGGTCCCGAGTTAAGTTGGTTAACCAGATGTAACTCTTGAGAACGTAAAAATGAAACTAAATGGACCCTTGTGGGTCCATTTAGTTTCATTTTTACACTCTCAAGAGTTAAAATTCATCATCTTAATTAGCCCGGTCTACACTGTAGAATGTGTTAATTTGCCTGTTTTGTTCCCCAAATCCAGCCTGGAATTGTGGATAGCTAGAAAGTAGGGAAAGACACAGAGGCAGAGTGCAATGACCGCCTTCAAGACAAATTTATCTTGTGTTGTGTTATAGCGCACTAAGTCGCACACTTGCCCGATCGGGCAACCAGGTAGCAGTCTTCACTTGCCCCACCATTTATTTTACTTGCCCCGGGCAAGCGGGCAAGTGTTAGTGTCAAGCCTTGTCTGAAAAACCCTACAGTAATTGTTCCCGACGGTGCACGTTGGTTCAATCATGTCAAGTCCTTAATTGTCCTTAATTGACAGGCCTACTACCGCCCCCCGGTGGCCGGTGGGGGTGGCGTGATGGTGGAGTCGGTGGACGATGCGGAGGGCCTGTACGTGGCGGTGGAGCGATGTCCCCTCTGCAGCACGGCCCGCCGCCGCCTCACCTGCGCCCGCTGCATCCGCACAGGAGACTTCCAGTACATCGACGGGAGGAACCCCGAAAGGTTCGCTCACTGCTGCTGGGGGGAGCCAGTAGAATGTTACACAGGGTTCCTCCACTGCTGCTGGGGGGAGCCAGTAGAATGTTACACAGGGTCCTCCACTGCTGCTGGGGGGAGCCAGTAGAATGTTACACAGGGTTCCTCCACTGCTGCTGAGGGGAGCCAGTAGAATGTTACACAGGGTTCCTCCACTGCTGCTGGGGGGAGCCAGTAGAATGTTACACAGGGTTCCTCCACTGCTGCTGGGGGGAGCCAGTAGAATGTTACACAGGGTTCCTCCACTGCTGCTGGGGGGAGCCAGTAGAATGTTACACAGGGTTCCTCCACTGCTGCTGGGGGGAGCCAGTAGAATGTTACACAGGGTTCCTCCACTGCTGCTGGGGGGAGCCAGTAGAATGTTACACAGGGTTCCTCCACTGCTGCTGGGGGGAGCCAGTAGAATGTTACACAGGTGCACCCATCCAGCGATTTTTCAGTTGCCACCCGAAATAAAGCAGCGGGGTTCGGAAGGAGCGCTTGTTTTATCTGCCGGCTACTACTAGTAGGGCGGGGCGAAGCATAGTTTTACTGAGGTTATGTTTGGGGTTAGTTACCGCATAAAGCACCGTCTAACTCTAACCCCAACCTAACTCTAACCCTAAACATAACCCCAGTAAAACTAGGCTATGCCTAAACCTAATCCTAACCCTAAACTTAACCTCAGTAAACCTATGCCTAAACCTAACCTAACCATAACCTCAGTAAAACTTCCTTCGCCCCGCCCTACTAGTAGTAGCCGGCAGATAAAACAAGCGCTCCTTCCCAACCCCGCTGCTTTATTTCGGGTGGCAAGTGAAAAATCGCACCCATCCATGGCTGTCATTCCAAAACCCATTGGATTGGGAATGGTGCCAAACAGTGGTTCTCAAATGTTTTAAATTCAACATCTCTGCATAAGAAAAGATCTAGAAATCTTTACGCAACTCAGAGGAATATTTTATTCCCTCCTATTCCCTTTATTTATTTTACTTTTAACTTGTTTACCCTTCTAACTAGGTTGCACTACGATAGAAACGTCCCATTTCATTGTTTTAAACAAAGTCCACTTGATTTGCCAATCACTTTATACAATCATAGGGTAGGGTGATCCATTTGTTTAACTTTCTGTAGTCATTTTACACTAGTTTGCTCTGTGCCGTGTTTACAGCAAGACAGTTAAACATTCATGTGGCGGCAGGATCCAAGCAGCAGGCCTCAGGTTACTGTAACCCAGTTTGTTGACTTGTAGCTGGTTGACACACATGTCTCCATCTAGCCTTACATATGGAGAGATGTGACTACCAGCAGCAATGTTTACAACTGAAAATTAACTACGTTGTTAGTGTTCTGGTGTGTGTTTGATATGAATCAATACACAATTACAGTGTATTAGGCTACAATCTTTCATATTGAGATTATATCCATTCAACATTTGAATAATTCGATATTGGTTTGAACCCACATGTTTTTTTTTTATATTTTGCACTACTTACAAATCGGTGAGTGCATAGACTAAATCTAAAACCAGGCAGCTCTGTCCTTCTTGGCATTTAAGCCACACCGAACGGTCCATATTATATATAAATGACTGTCTGTGAAGGGGCGGGGCGCCATTCCGAAACGCCGCCACTTAGAAACACCTCCATTTCGAAGCATCCCCATTCCGAAGCCCCCCCATTTCGAAATAATGTGATTTCGGAATGGTGATGTTTTCCCATCTTACTAAAGACATCGCCATTCCGAACCCCCCCCCCCCCCCGCAACCAATCAATAGCGCACGCTCTGTCTCGCCCCCCCTCTATGCCCCCCCTGCCCAAACGCGCGCGCCCCTTCTCTCCCTCTGCTGCTCTAGCCTATCGCCCCCCCCGACCGAACGCCCCCCACCCCCCCCCCCCCCGTGTTTATTTATTCATTTCGTAAAGTCTACAGATATAGCCTAGCTTTAGAGTCTTAGAGCCTTATTAAAGTTGCACATAGGCTCCTCACTGTAGGCTATATGTCACGCTATACCAATAATAGGCCTATAACATAAAGCATCGGCATGGCACATGTAAAGTTCCCGACATGAAGCTGTGCTCGTAATGTGTTCAGTACAGTGTCCAACAACACAGCCACGTGTTGCGCTTTACAGCTGAGCTGACAGGCAGGCAGGCGGACGGACGGACGGACGCACAGACCTAAAATCGGGATCTAAAATGCACGCGCGGCTGTGCCAACGCTCAGTTACACACGCCTTTTCACACCAGGGCCCAATATTTTTTCTGTCACGGACCACCATTTGCCACGGACCACCATTTGGTGTCGACTTCAGTCTCTCATTCTCTCTGACCCAAAACTAAGGATTTTCAAGTTTTTGGTCCACAATTTAGGAAATAACTGGTAAAACGTTGGTCAAAATGACAATTCTACTGCATTTTGTTCTTGAAAATTAATTAGGCCTAATTCAGATGTTTAAATAGCCTATTTCACTCTTGAGAGCGTGAAGAGTAGAGTACAGATCTATAAGTGTCCATTTGGCAACTGTCCATCATTTAGTTGGGGACCACCTGGAATCCTGTCAGGGACCACTGGTGGTCCCCGGACAACTCGTTGAAAACTACCGCACTAACGGATCGCATTTCGTTAAGGCTGTAGCGCGCGGCACTGCTCTCTCTCTCTCTCTCTCTCTCTCTCTCTCTCTCTCTCTCTCTCTCTCTCTCTCTCTCTCTCTCCTCTCCCTCTCTCTCTCTCTCCAAGCTCTTAATAAAATAGAACTACTATGTTGAATGAGTCTAGGCTATACTATTTCAGAAATATTAGATTCACAAATAAATAGAACTACTCTGTCATTCAACATAGTAGCCTAGTTCTATTTTATCACTGCGCTGTGAGAGGATCAATAAGGTCCCTGGTCTGTGGCTCAAATAGTAGGCATTATTTTCTTCTCAATATTGGGGTGGCACTCATATAGGCTCGCTATAATAATGATCAATCAGAATATTCACACCTTATGAGGATCAGATACGATTCTTATTACATTTGTCCGAGGAGAGCAGAGTGTTTTCTCCTGCTCAGTGCACTGACAGCACGCATTCGGCTACCTATCAGCATGTTGTATTAGGCCTAATTCAATTATTGGCAAAAGCCGTTGTGTAACTTTACATCGAGACCCCAGGCCCAGGTGGGATAAATACCTTTATATATCCTATATGTAGGGATATTCTTCTTCTTCATACCGGTACAATTTGTCATGAAATGAAAGTAGCTGTCGATCTTTTTCCATAATGCAGGTGCAATCAATCTGTATAACGAGCCGTCCATCAGTGTTGCGCACCAACAGCTATAGATATAATATCATATAGGCTAAGATGCTCGCATCCCCTGTGTGTGTTTTAACGTGGTCAACGGTTCTTCCAGCTATGCCCATTTGTGAGCCCAGTTTGTCTCAGACTCCTACACTAGGCCTACATGCATGATTAAGAGTGCAGTGCATTCAGGGACTGAAGTTGCATATGGGGCTATGTTTGTTGCTGTCGCTGCGCTGCTTAATTACCAGAGAAAGCGGCGCTGCTGCTGCTGCTGCTTACAGTAGAGTCTAGCCGCATTGTTTTCTATTTATTCCCATTTACTTTATTTTCTACATAATTTGGCAGGCCGCGGTTCTCAAACTTTTTTAGTTTCTTTTATCCACATGTGGATTGAGAAGGATACGCTTTACGCTCAAGACATTTCCAAAATGAGCGCGCACGCACGCACACAGCTAGAGGAAAATGTGACATGTGCAAATATGCGATCATGGGCCAACAGAGTAGACAAACAGACAGACAAAATAGCTGTTAAAAGAAGCATCGATTTTCAACTGATATTCTTCTTCGCTCGGCCCTGCTTTGCGCTATTTGATTGTGGCACGCGTAGACGAGGGTGAGCAGAGAGAGAGAGAGAGAGAGAGAGAGAGAGAGAGAGAGAGAGAGAGAGAGAGAGAGAGAGAGAGAGAGAGAGAGAGAGAGAGAGAGAGAGAGAGAGAGAGAGAGAGAGAGAGAGAGAGAGAGAGAGAGAGAGAGAGAGAGAGAGAGAGAGAGAGAGAGAGAGAGAGAGAGAGAGAGAGCGACTGGCGAGACAGAGTCATGATAAAAAGGCAATGAATAATAATATATTCGGAATGGCGTGGTCTTTAAAAAAAAGAAAAAACATCGCCATTTCGAAGTGGTATTCTTCGAAATAGCAGTGTTTCGGAATGGCGATGTGTGGCCTTCGGAAAGGCAGTGTCTTTTTTTCCACGGAGAAACCCCGCCATTCCGATTAGTGGAAGTGAACGATCGGAATGGCGGGGGCTTCGGAATGGCGACGTTATATATAAGTGACTGTCTGTGAATGTTCTTTGTTTAGATACATCGACAAACTAGAGACGCTGAAGAAGCTTCGGGAAGAAAAGGAACAGCTTCAACAGAGGTAAATGTTGTCTGTGATTTCATTTTATTAGCGAGAGATGTGTACAAAATCTGCACTGTATATAATGAACTTTTATTTGTAATCCTACATCATCTGAGAAACTTAATGCATGGACATGGAATGACTTTTCATCCTTTGAAGATAATTATTCAGTAATTATGTACAGTCTGTTCAGTAATGACCATTTTGATCTTTGAAATTGCGGCATATATCAGATATTGATGTATCAATGTAAAGTTGAATGGCCTCGTGAGTCATTACAGACAGTTCCTCAATCGCTTCACATAACATACAAATGAAAAGTGGCCTGCCCTAGTAACCTCTTGAAATGATTTTTTTTTTGTGTTAAGACTGATAGAGCTGTGCAAGTCTTCTCTTATAGGGGGTCACTGTTATAGCTTTATAAATGGAGGTCTGGATGCAATTACTATCATCATGAGGGTCCTTGGCATGAAAAAAAGACTGTGAGCCACTGCTCTTCAGTGGACACTGAACCGTATTATAGTGTACAATGAAAACATCAAACAACTGAAGTGAAATAAATTGTTTTCACCTTTGTTTTTGCCAGGGTAATGCAGGCCATGGATGGGAAGATTCAGGCTGATCAGATGGTAAGGCAACATCAGCCATTGTATTATAACAGGGGTTTTCAACCTTTTTGATGCCAGGGACCACCATTTATTCAGAATTTGAGCCACGGACCACCACTTGGGGACATTTTAGCCCCACAGATCCCAAAACTAAAGATTTCTTTTGCTTTTGTCCATCTTCTAGTTGTGTAGACTTGGGCTGATTCACATGATGAATATTTTAACTCTTGAGAGTGTAAAAATGAAACCAAATGGACCCGCAAGGGTCCATTTGGTTTCATTTTTACGTTCTCAAGAGTTACATCTGGTTAACCAACTTAGCTGGGGACCACCTGGAACCCTCTCAGGGACCACTGGTGGTCCCCGGACCACCTGTTGAAAACCCCTGCATTATAAGATAAACCTTGGCTATTGGCTATTTCTGAGCAAATGTATCGCCTCTGAATATGGATGTTGCGCTTCATGCAAACACTATAATCTTTGACTGAGGTTCCCCTAAGCGTATGTACTTGTGCCACTTTCACTTTCTCACCCTCTGCACCAAATCTCACACTGAAAATGGATGGACTAAGAACGTACAAAGAAAATTCCTCCAGATCTGACATGATGTGATCTTGTAGATCTCCTATAGTTGATTCATTTGACTAAAATGCATTTTGGTGGGCCTTGATGGCGTTGCAATGGCAAAACTGTCAACATATTTAGTCTTACTTTTAGTCACCATCGTTTAGTTTACATTTAGTTCCGGGTAGTTTTCTCCAGTGGGGAAAAAAGGTAGTCGACATAGATTTTTCGTCTGTGGGTATTGGTCGACGAAAACAAAGCTGGCCAGATGCGAGGTGCAGTGGGTCATCAGATGATCAAAATGAAAGCTGTGATTCTGACCTCTTTGTCCCAGAAATGGAAGATCATGTCCTGTAAGATGAAGGTTGAACAGCTGAAAGAAGCTATCTCCTATGGGAACGAAGAGGTGACAACATGTGAGTTTACCTTGAAGTATACAATATTATTTATTAGAAATCAGTTATCTTTTTCAAAAGGGGAGTGCCAGGGGTCCCCAGCTAAATGACTGTTTGAAACCAAGTGGACCATTTGTGTCTTTTTTTACTCGGAGAGTGCACAAAGGCTCTCAGTGTTTAAATTAACATTATTAAATTGGGGCCCCAGAGAATATACTAATGTACTTTACTAATTTGCAGGTCAAACTGGGGGAGTGGGGCTTTGGAATTAAATGGGATGAGCATCAATGCTATGAACATTGACTGATAAGGTCTGGGAACCACATGGTATAAAGCAGGGGTGGGCAATTATTTTTCCCAAGGGGCCAAATGAGATACATAAAATATTGTGGAGGGCCAAGACTAAAGGCTGAACTAAAGTCTGTGTAATATTAATTTAGTTTCAAGATAAAAGTAAGAGTAAGACCAACCATTTTGACACCAGGGCCCTCAATTTATTCAGTATTTGAGCCACGGACCACCATTTGATGACATTTTAGCCCCACAGACTCCAAAACTAAAGATTTCTTTTGCTTTTGTCCACAATACCAGGCTGGATTTTACAAACAAAACAGGATAACATAGATCAAAAATGACCATTCTTTTACATTCTCTGATTGTGTAGACTTTAGGCTAATTCAGATGATGAATATTTTAACTCTTGAGAGTGTAAAAATGAAACCAAATGGACCCGTGCGGGTCCATTTGGTTTCATTTTTACGCTCTCAAAGAGTTACATCTGGTTAATCAACTTTCCATATTTAACTGGAACTCTCTCAAGGTACCACTGGTGGTCCCCGGGCCGGTCAGAGTCAGCCAAAGGGCCGCATTTGGCCCCCGGGCCGCATGATGCCCAGCTATGGTATAAAGTCTACTATTGTTTAGTATTTATTAGTATTATTATGTCTTCCTCCTGCCAGGTAAGGAGCTGCTCCTGCGCTCCCAGGAGGAGAGCCAGCGGCTGCAGCGGCGCGCAGGCAGACACCAGGAGAAACGGGACAAGATCCAACGCCACAACCGGCGCCTGGGGGAGGTGCTGGAGCGCCGCAGGAAGGAGCTGCAGGCCCGTCTGGAGCTCCTGGCCCAGGCCCGCAGGGACAACATCCTGGAGCTCACCACGCACATCTTCCCTCTGCAGGAGGACAAGCAGGGCAGCAGGTACTAGCCTGGTTCAGACCATTCCACCTGGTTCAGACCAAGCAGGGCAGCAGGTACTAGCCTGGTTCATACCTCTTGGTCTCTTGGTCAACGTCTGATCTCCTCCGGTACCAAGACGTGTTTAACCAATGAGAGTCGGGGTTGGTCTAACGACAAATCTGAACATTTGCAATGCATCCAGATAGATCTTCCGCCATTTTGACACACCTTTTGCCCCTACTCCCTGTACATTTTCTCCAAATCTCACAAAAATGGTACATATGATCTCTAGACCTGTCAGATAAAAATCAGCACTGCAAGAATTTTGATATTGCGTTCCTTCTGTAGCAGGACAAGCACAGTTCTCCGTCCTGGGGACAGATTTTAGTCCTGAGGTTTCATAGGGGTCATTTGATGAACTCATTGCAGATTTGAAAAAAAAAAAAGAGAGAGAGAAAACATTTTATGGGATTTTGTTTGCATGACTTTAAGCAACTTAGTTAAAGTGTGGAAAAACTGTGGAAAAGGTTTCCCTTCTTGTAATACCCCCCATTTCAATCATCATCACCCTTCCTGCCCCTGCCCCTCAGAGACCCGGCGGACATGTTGGCGGAGTGCGACCCGGCGGCTCTGACCTCCAGCACGGTGAGCGAGCTGGCGGAGGCTCGGAGGACCACCTACCTGTCGGGACGCTGGGTCTGGGACGACCAGAACGGAGAGACCAGCATCAGCATCACGGGGCCCCCCGTCACCCTGCCCAGCAACGGGGACTGCTCCACCTACTACAGCTGGGTGGAGGAGAAGAGCACCAGCCAAGGACCAGGTCTGCTGGATGGATGGATGGATGGATGGATGGATGGATGGATGGATTGATTGATAGATAGTAGAATACTTTATTGGTAGAACCGCAGAGCACTCGAAATATTGTTTAAAAAAAAAAAAAAGAAAAAAAAATCAAAGTATATTGTTATCTAAACCGAATCGTATCGTTTGACTTTGTATTGTATCGATTTGCAATGTGAAGAATCCCTATCAAATCACTACCAATACTAAGTACTTAGTAAGTACTTACATACAATGCAATATTAAGTACTTGCATTGTATTTAGAGATTTTAAGAAGAAAAACACATGTTGTGTTCAAATACAAAGTCCACCTGCAGCATCCACATATTTAATGTATTTGCTAAAAAGTTACTGTGTCGATTTTAGATCATTCAATCGAATCGTATA
This sequence comes from Benthosema pterotum, assembly GCA_039105355.1. Lineage (NCBI taxonomy): Eukaryota > Metazoa > Chordata > Actinopteri > Myctophiformes > Myctophidae > Benthosema > Benthosema pterotum. The sequence goes on along the minus strand of CM076980.1, from coordinate 8,713,535 downwards.
TCCAAACTGAGCCAATATCACCCATGTATCGTCAACAATGTATATTGATATGTACCCGTTCTAGACCTTTTGTAAAGTCATCGATTCTGGAAAAAAATAACAGAAGACATACCGGTATAAGAGCTTGCAGAGTGCCCTATTTGTGGTTAGCAGATTCACTGTATGTAAGGCCATAGTCCAGTCAACTAAGTGGACTGTGTGTGTGCGCGTGTGTGTGTGTGTGTGTGTGGTGTGTGTGTGTGTGTGTGTGTGTGTGTGTGCGTGTGCATGTGTGTGCGCCCGTGTGTGTTTCTCATCCAACAGAGTTAGACCATATAAATCCTGCTCACACCATCAGCGCGGCGCTGTGCTACGCCACCCAGCTAGCTAACATCCTGTCTCACATCCTGGATGTCAACCTGCCCAAGAAGCTCTGTAACAGGTACACACACACACACACACACACACACACACACACACACACACACACACACCCCTACCTGTCGCCATGAATGACTCATTAACTAAGCTCTGTAACAGGTACACACACCAGTGTTTCAGCTGTCTAAAAAAGGTGGGGGTGTGACGCACAGTTTATTGCTGAATCACTGCTAAAGTGAAAGTGTGAGCGTCAACACACTAGTGACATGGTGGAGAGATAATATATTATGGCAAACCAATGCATTTTTGGAGCTAGATAGAAATAGGTGAATCTGAACAACAACCATAAAATAACACCTGGATCACTTTTTGGAAGTCACTTTTGGGGTGGAATTCTCCTTTAACTGGTAGAGAGTGTTTGTGTTTTGTTGTTGTTACCTTGCGATAATGTAACTCACTCCTTCCTGACTTACAGTATGGGCTCCATTTTCGTTACATGCTAAACCCCTTATCCCAAATCCCTTATTTCACTTTTACTATTTTGAAAAACTTTTTGTAATATTTCAACATGTCAATCTATTAACACGTTGTGAGCTTGTAGACTGGCCAGTTGAGCTACTGAAAAATGTTTCTTTTAAATAGTTTAAAAAGGCAACGATGTTAAGGGATAAGGGGTTTAGCGTTAATGAAAATGGAGCCCTTTGTATTCTATTCATGGGTCTCATTTGTAGTCCTTTAGTGGCCATATTGAAGACCAACATGGCTTATATTGCCTTTGTTGGTTCTCAACATGGTCGCTAAAGAACTACAAATGAGAGCCATGAATTGATGCTGCATCCATTATGGACTACTTTACTTTCACAGTGAAACGGGTGTTAACTAAGAGCGAAGATATGTTATACTGTATATACTGTTATTACATGGTGTGTGTGTGTGTGTGGTGTGTGTGTGTGTGTGTGTGTGTGTGTGTGTGTGTGTGTGTGTGTGTGTGTGTGGTGTGTGTGTGTGTGTGTGTTGTGTGTGTGTGTGTGTGTGTGTGTGTGTGTGTGTGTGTGTGTGTGTGTTTCAGTGAGTTCTGTGGAGAGAACCTGAGCCGCTACCGTTTCACCAGAACTCTGACCAAACTCAACACCAACATACTGCATCTCTGCTTCTCTCAGGTACACACCACTGTGTGTGTGTGTGTGTGTGTGTGTGTGTGTGTGTGTGTGTGTGCGTGTGGGCACGTGTATCTTGTCTCTTCATGATTGTAGAATGCAGTGTTGCTGTTTATGTATTGTATGTTGTCATTTAATTTGCTTTTTCTGTTTAGTTTCTTTTTCGTTTTGTGTCTTATGCTTTTTGCAAGCTTGAATTGCAAGCTTGTTTTGTTCCTGTTAGATCACTGTTCACTGTAGAAACAGTGAACATATAAATAAAGTAGGGGCTCCTGCCTGCCTGTTTGAGCATCTTAGACATACAAGAAATTTGTTTGTCAAAGTACATGGATGTCAGGGTATTCAGGTATTCACCTTACTTGTACCCGAAGAAGAATGTGATACGACCGCAAGCTTACTAAGCGTACTAAGATTAAACCCGCCATTGGACCGACATGCGGAAACAATGGACGGATTATTGGATCGAACTGAGCTGCTCCCGTGCTTGAGGTTGATGTTTAGGGCACATACAGTATGTCAAACTCCAGGCCCGGGGACCAAATCAGGCCTGCAATTGAATTATCTTCGGCCCGTGGGATGATATTTAATAACTATTAGAACTGGCCCTCTGGTATATTGCCCACACTTAACTTTACTTACTTTCTCAACTTATTTGGTTTACTTTTTCATTTTACTATGAAAGCAGTGCTTGGTGAGGATCATAGAACTGAGCTTTAGTAATGCAATCAGTTTTGAATGCATGAAATTTCGTCTTTGCATTTATCTTGCCATTAAAGATTCATTATTTTTGAAGGAAAATTACTTTTGCTGTTTTCCCTGGGACTTCCTCATGAATCCGTGCCCCATGTTGAAACACAGTCCGGAGGCTCCGGCCCTTGACAATATTTCATTAGAATGTTAATGAAACATTCCTTTTTTGTGTGTATGTGTGTGTAGCATGTTGACAGTGAGAAGCTCCACCCCCAACACACGCTGAGGAATCTCATGTTCCTGGTCGCCCCCGACAACCCCAGCCTGGGCAGGTAGGTTGGATGCAGCGGTCACCCGCAGTATACTCCTTCTTCATTCTGTAGTTTACCAACAAGACCACAACATGTCAGCCATTTCAATTCACGCTGTAAGCAAAGAGAACAGTATTGAACACATACTTCAGTGGTGCCCAACCTTTTTTGACCCAAGGTCTACTTTTGAGTAGCCAGCCCATCCAGCGTCTACCAGTCTAATATCAACATTGCACACACACACATGCATGCAGATACTTCACAACACTTTTACTAAGAGTAGGCCAGAATAGGCCAGAATAGATGGCCTCTGTTCTGTGTGCAGCAACAGTGACACCCACTGGCCACATTAAGGCACTAGAAATTGGCATCAGGATTTTCTACTCTGGTTTTTACAATTACAATTTACAATGTAGGCATTTTTTTGTGAGCAGCACACACACCATCAGACAGATTTTAAGTTGCTTCATTAGATATTATATATTTAGATATTTGAGATACGTCCGGTCAGTTACCAGTGTTAAATCAATCTAAAAAGTTTGAATTCGCAAGATTTGATAGGGTGTGTGTCTGATAGATTCAACATCAGATATCTCAATACTGAAATAGGCAACTCAATAAGGTCATATCTAGTGGTGGGAATCGCCAGGTACCTGGCGATGCGATACATATCGATTCTGAGGGTCACGATAACGATTAATCCCGATTAATTGGGCAATGTAACGATTTCGATTAATCCAGATTAATTGGGCAATGTAACGATTTCGATTAATCCCGATTAATCATGATTAATCACTCACTATTAATCACTAAGTCACTGTGTAACTAATAAACAAAGTGTGTTCTAATCATTAAGAACATATATAATTTTCATAGTGCACATATTTAACTCAAATCTTTGCTTCTGCTTCCAAGGGTCCATAGAATATTTTCACATGGGGGTCCACGACCAAATAGAGTATAGCAATAAACAGTTTAAGTGAACACCAGGCCCTCTAGGCTACTTCTTCTCATGAAACTCTAAGAAACTTTAAGCTTTCTTTAAAAATGAGATGTGTATTATGTACAGATAATACAGATCAATACATTTTCGATTCTTTGTCTAATTTTATTCTATATTATTTGCTTGGAAGGTGACTTTTTTTCTTATTCAGGGTAGTGTCATTAAGGAAGCTTGGGGTCAGTTCTTGAGACTATGCTGCATGGTTTGAGCATTTGGTTTAAAGCAGTGGATGTACCCACATGTTTTTCATACCTATTTTCGGAAGCACTGCTTTAGTTTTGGATTTGGGATGATATTGAGAGGACACTGGAACTCGACACAACTCAACGTGTGCAAGTTGTTGCCCACTGACTGACAGACAAGACAACCATCGTGCGGACACAGCTGCCCATGCATGCAGAAAAGGCAACTGGAATTACGAAGTCCGTCTGAACTTTTATCTTTAAAGAATTAACATCCAAATTCGGTCGTGGGTCGTACAGAGCAACGGAGTCCAGGCCGTGTTGCGCACTTATGGAGCCCAACTACAGCGTCAGTGTGTCACGTCTCGGCCAGATTTCCGAGATGGTCGACGCTGTGAGCTTTCTCGAGTTCCCGTGTCCAATCAACCTCGTACAATCCATAGCGTTCCATTTCTGGGATATTTTTTCTCTTTCCCTCCGCGACGGCGGCGACTTTGTTTTGATAGCTGAAGTGAAAGTATAGAGGGCGAGCGGTGGGTGCGCCTATGACGTCATCGCGATTAATCGATTAAACGATTAATTGTCCCACCACTAGTCATATCACACACCCATATTCTGAACAAGGCTTAGCGGTGTGGCTTGTCAACAACTGGTTGATGTCTAAACACCCATAAGCATATACTGTACCTACAACCACCTGTGAACAATTTCAGGTAGATGTCATGGGAACTGTTTGTATTTAAAACCCTTTCAGCCAAAACTCATTCAGACCCATTGATTAGCCATAAACAAGCCACTACTACAATATGAACCATGTGGAAATAGTATTATATATTAATATAGAATATTCCATTTGATGGTGTGCAGAACCTAGCGGCGCACTTTTCAAAGAGATGAACACAATTGTAATGATACAGCATTAAAGGAGTGCTTCGCCGGTACGGAATGCCTTTAAGTGCTGTACAACGGCCTCGAAATATGTGAAAAATATATACAGTATAATATACTGTATATTTTTTTCACATATTGCTTCGCCGGTACGGAATGCCTTTAAGTGCTGTACAACGGCCTCGAAATATGTGAAAAAAATATATACAGTATAATATACTGTATATATTTTTTTCACATATTTCGAGGCCGTTGTACAGCACTTAAAGGCATTCCGTACCGGCGAAGCACACGGTGGCACTAGAGAAAGCATATTCTGTGCATGCCTTGCTGCTCTCCTCTGCCTCCTTAGTGTTCAGTGCTCTGGGAAACGTTTACCACCTACGTCACTTCACGGCAGTGACGTAGGTGGTAAACAGTCTGGAACCACCTCCTCTGGTGTTCCACTACAGTATGCGCTGAGACACGGAAACAGAGACACGGATGCACGAGTATAACCATACAGACGAGGTTTAATTTCGGCAAAGTATCCCTTTAATGAAAGGATTTTTAGTTATTTTACTGACCCCGAGACCCACTTTGAGAACCGTGGATTCCGGGACACAAAAAAAACTAAGAGTTATGAGAGTTTATGTCGTACTGTGTGTGTGTGTGTGTGTTGTGTGGTGTGTGTGTGTGTGTGTGTATGCGGTGTGTGTTAGGACGGGTCCGTTCGAGGTGAGTCCTGACCTGGAGGAGTCGATGGAGTTCGTCCTGCCAGAGGAGGGCGGAGCGGAGGAGAGCGGAGAGGACGAGGTCACTGACGACGAGACAGACCTGGGGACTGACTGGGAGACGGTCCCCAGCCCACGCTTCTGTGACATGCCCTCACAGGTACCAACTATAGATTAATATACATGTGACATGCCCTCACAGGTACCAACCATAGATTAATATACATGTGACATGCCCTCACAGGTACCAACCATAGATTAATATACATGTGACATGCCCTCACAGGTACCAACCATAGATTAATATACATGTGACATGCCCTCACAGGTACCAACCATAGATTAATATACATGTGACATGCCCTCACAGGTACCAACTATAGATTAATAATATATACATGTGACATGCCCTCACAGGTACCAACTATAGATTAATAATATTTATTACATGGCTTGAATGAATGCTCCAATCAGAAGCCAGCGTTCTGGTCATGTGAGCGGTCACATAATACACTATAATCACCGCTCCTCGCCATTATTGACCGCTGCATAAACAAGTTCCCCAAAGTGCAAACAGCTGTGTTCATATCAATCCGCGCTGCGCTTCTGCATTTAGTTCCAGCACGCCGTTAGCGGGTCCATTTGGTTAGCTACGTATTTGGTTGTTTACATGCCGTTGTCGTCACCCTCTCAAGGACCACTGGTGGTCCTCGGACGTTGAAAACCACTGACGTAAGCCCGCGGTGCGCTTCCGCATTTAGTTCCAGCACGCCGTTAGTGGGTCCATTTGGTTAGCAGCTACGTATTTGGTTGTTTACATGCCGTTGCCGTCACCCTCTCAAGGACCACTGGTGGTCCTCGGGCGTTGAAAACCACTGACGTAAGCCATGTAATAAGCGGGATAACACCCTTCGAGGCGGTGATTTGTTTCCTAACTAACTGACCTCGGCTGCGCCTCGGTCAGTTATTAGGAAACAAATCACCGCCTCGTCGGGTGTTATCCCTTACATACATGTGACATGCCCTCACAGGTACCAACTATAGATTAATATACATGTGACATGCCCTCACAGGTACCAACTATAGATTAATATACATGTGACATGCCCTCACAGGTACCAACCATAGATTAATATACATGTGACATGCCCTCACAGGTACCAACTATAGATTAATATACATGTGACATGCCCTCACAGGTACCAACCATAGATTAATATACATGTGACATGCCCTCACAGGTACCAAACATAGATTAATATACATGTGACATGCCCTCACAGGTACCAACTATAGATTAATATACATGTGGCATGCCCTCACAGGTACCAACGATACATGAAATAGTTATTCCACGGAAGCGGTACCATTTGGACTTTTTTTTTTCTGAAATTTTGACTGAAAGGTTTTACTTTTCTGAATAGCCCACACTATTAAGGACATCTTTAGCTATAAGAAAAACATAATTTCCCATCTCAGGCATTGAATATTTTTTTTTATATATCTTTTAACATGTTAATCTAGCTGAGTTGAGTAAGAAGAGAAGACTTGGCATGCCTGAGGTTACAGAATCAGATATATTGTTGGAATAACAAACAGAATCTTTATAACTAATTGTTTCATATCATTATTTCATGTAACAGAGTTGAGCTGTTATGATTTACGACCACATTTGAGAGTACAAAATGCCTCTAAAACGGTGTAAAATTAGGTTTTAAATTGCAACTTTCTGTAGCATGTTGGTCAGAAGAGTTGTAGAATACTATTTCCTATTGTTGATGTCACTAAAGGGCCAGTTAATTGTTGTTATGGAGGGAAGAATGACTTGTGTAACAGAGTTGAGTGCAACTGAGGGACACAGCTATATGCCATTTACTGTATATGATTAATCATCTATTTATTCCAAAACTAAACATGTCCAGCAATAAAGTACAGATAGATATATATGCTCATGTCATAATGTTTGGATTTTTTGATGTTTTAATAGTCATATGTCAATCCACTTTCATCGAAGGCCACTGGGGACATGGAAAAATGGACAAAATAGGGGGTGTCTACTGAAAGAAAGCAAGATAATTTCTGATATGAAGATAAAATCCATGTAATGTTTACACAATATTAAAGGGAACATTTCAATTGATTAAAAAAATCTTTTAAAAATATTTTTCAGTGACTCCATCAATAAAATACAGCCAAACGGTCAAAGGGACTGCAAATGGTACCGTTTCCGTGGAATGACTCGAATATAAATGTGACATGGCTTCACATTGTGAAATGTCTGATTGTCGGTTAATTGTGTTGTGAAGGTTCATATGGGCTGGGCTTCAATCAGTCAATCAATCAATCAGTCAATAATGTACTGTACTATGATTAAATCTGATTTAGGGTGTCAATTATTAATCAATGAATCATAATCAAATCAATAATTTAATTAGTTGTAAACTAATTTAGAAATCAATTAATCAGATAGGCAACTAGTAATCATGGCTGTTTCCCACTTAACCATAGTTTTTTTTTCCAAAGTTGTGTAACTAAACTAAAGAGGAGTGAGCCATCTCTAACCCTAACCCTAAATATGACACACAACAATGATTATATAGCTCTATATTGGATCACTCCTTCAATATTCACTCCTTGAATATTTATTTTTAAATTGCCTATTTAAATTTAGAAGAGTACTGCTCCTTTTAGACTGACACGTGTAGCTAGTCTTATGCAGTCAGCATAAGCAACATGAATAGCCGCCTCAGCAGCTAATCAAATAGTTCAGTTCAGTTCAGTTTTATTTAAGTCCCTTAAAGGGCAAATAGTGTGCAACACAAGAAGACAGGGCAGTTAAAACAGAAAAACAACGAAAACAAAAACATTGAGACAGTACAAGAAAAACACAGTACATGTTTACGTATACACAGTACCTTAAATACACAACTAAAGTGCTGAGATATAGTACTAGACGTACGGCAAGTCAAAGTGCAAGGGCAAGTAGATGCTCAAAGCCTTCCAGCACATGGGATGATGTACTGGGAGACAGTAATAAATAGATAAATAGATAAGATAAGATAAAAAGTAAAAAAAGAGACAGTATGAGTTACAGAGGACCAGAAGGGCTAAGACCTACCCTTAGCAGCATTTAATGTGCCTATAGAGACAGGTACAAATGAAAACTTGTATCTGTTTTTCGAGGCACGGGGGGCACGAAAACGAAGGCCAGACGGGAGAGGAATATACTCCCCGTGAAGAGGATGAGTAGAGTCAGCGCAGATAGACAGGGATTTTTTGAGGACCTGTCTGTTATATATAAGGTCAAGGCTGCTCACCTGTGATCCAATTATTTTTGTGGCAACTTTGACAATTCTCCCTAGAGAATTTTTATCTCTGATGCTGAGATTACCGTACCAGCATATAATAGAAAAAGAGATGATGGACTCAATATACGCACAATAAAATAGTTTCATCAGTGTCTTGTCGATGTCAAATTTAGCTAGTTTACGCAGACAATATAGCCGTTGTTGGCCTTTTTTGCACATCATGTCTGTATTGAGATCAAACTTTAGCTTGTCGTCAATAATTGTACCCAGATATTTGTAGCTGGAGACAATTTCCTCTGTCTGCCCATTTATGACACTATTCTGGGGAGACTGTGAAGATCGTCTAAAATCAATGCATAGCTCTTTTGTCTTAGAGACATTCAGCTGCAGAAAGGAATCATCACACCAGGATAGAAAGTCGTCCAGCACTTGCCCATGGCAATCCTCATCATCATCAAGCAGGCTGACGATGGCCGAATCATCAGCGTACTTGATGATGAATCGTTTTTTTTAAGTCACTACAACAGTCATTGGTATAGAGAATATATATTTTTGTTAGAACATATCACCTCAAAATATATACATTGTGTGGTGATGGTTAAAGAAGTGTTGCAATCCGATTAATCAATTAATTGTTTAAAACAAGTGGTTGACAAATCGATTATGAACATAATTGTTAGTTGCAGAACTAATCTGACCGTAACCTCTGCCTGTTTGTGTGTGTGTGTGTGTGTGTGTGTGCGTGCGTGCGTGCGTGCGTGCGTGCGTCCAGCCCATGGATGTGTCTCAGAGCACTCTGATGCAGGTCTCTCAGCCTGCAGCCAACTCTGGAGGGATGATCTCATCTGCTGCAGCGTCTGTTTCCTCCTGGTTCCGAGCTTACACTGGCCAGCGCTGACACACACACACACACACACACACACACACACACACACACACACACACACACACACACACACACACACACCTAAAACCATATATTTTTATCTAGCGTGCGCTTGGAATGGACCTGGACTGGGCGTGGGCGACAGAGGGTCTGGTTGTTGACGAAACCAGTAGTTTTATTTTACTAGTATCAAGGACATTAACAGTGGCATGTGTCATTATTATGGCCATGGATGCTAACTTTGGCTGTACCGGACCGAACTCTATAGGACAGGGTGGAGTTTTAAGACCTTTGACCTGTCTGACCATCAACAAGGGAAGTCTAGTTTTTATTTAGGTTTATTTCTGTGCAATGCATGATGGGAGAAGGGGAGGGGGGCGTCTCCAGCTGTCGCTGCCAGGCACAAACCTTGTATCTCCACCTCCTTCAGCGCTTCATGTTTATTAGTATTAATTTTTGTTTCATAAGGTGGTCTGCAGTCAGGCCATGTGCACCGGCAACATTTTAACCCATTTTCTACTTACAGTAGCTCTACAAATGCCTTCTAAATCATGACAGTTTTTTAGAAAAGTTCTATGTCAGTGATTCTCTACCCACCAAAGCAAAGATTTTTAGTTTATATTGTGTTATGGGAAAGCATATACAGTATTGTTCGAAGATTTGCACCACATTTTCATCATTTCTTTTGAAAAGTAGGAGATCTACAAGGTTGCAGTGCTGCATTGTGAGACGCAAACGCATGTTTTGATGATTTTTGTGGTTTTGTGCCAACCATGACTTTGGCCAAAATAGAGACGCTGATACCGACAATAAGCAACTCCCAACCTTTATACTTGTTTGCTCATAAGCAACGGTTTTGTTTATGCAGCTTTTCCACCTGACAGTGAGGCTATGTAGTTTCATACTTTAATTAGGGCTGTTGAATGATTGAAAATGTTAGTCAAATTAATCACAGCTTCAAAATTAATTTAATCATGATTAATCATCATTCAAACTATGTCCAAAAATATGCCTGCTTTCCTGTACAGGGTTTCAACATTTAAAAAAGAAAAAATATCTGGGGAATAAAAAGATCGGTTTATTTTTTAAATATTTATCAAAATAGGTGATCTACAAGTCCCCAGTGCTTCCTTCAAGCTATACTCTATGGCTCTGGTTACAGGGAGTCACAGAGCTATACTGTATGTCTCTGTAAAACCGTGCTCTACTGATTATTTTTTTTATTTGTTTTTGCAATGAGGCTCAGTGGGTTGAGTCAGTGTGGACATTTGCATTAAAAATTTTAATCAGATCAATCAACAAAATTAATTAATGCCATTAACTTGTGTTTTTTCAACAGCCTTAATTTAACCTTATCCATGTTATGAAGTGTCTTAGTTACGATCATCCATGTCAAATTGTACATCATTTTTATATTTTTCTTTTTTCAACTACTCCGAGTTTGATATGCACCAGCTAGGCCACGGCATGGACCCCCTTTTGATACCATTTCCTTATCAAATCCTTGGTGTTCATTTAACCCTCTAGACTGTACAAATGGAACCAAATGGATTGGATCTTTTTTGTACACACCCCCAAGAGATCCATTTGGACCCACAGTGTTGTTGTTTTTGTTCAACAAAACATTGGACTCAACGTTGTTCACTCTCAGCTGCTTGCTTTCTCTGCTGGACCACCATGCTGGCGCCTGCCTGGTTGCTACGGATACCGTAACCAACAAACACGTGGCGGTGTCTGCCCTCGTATTGATGAACTACCACTTTCCCCTTACGGTTCTGACGACGTGGAAGCGCAACGCTACTGCAAATAGAGAGGACGTCTGTTCTATTACATCCTATTTCTGTGGTTCCAAATCAGTGAAAATACCAAAATCTAATCACAAGGCATCACATTAACGTGACCGCCATAATGGCAGCGGATCCTTCCACTGCAAGACGTATGCTGGCCTTGAGTAAGAAAGTGTGTCCTCGCTGTGAAGTTAGAACCCGATCTCAGTAGTTGTAGTATAAATCAGGGATTTTCAACCTTTTTGATACCAGTGCCCACTATTTATTCAGAATTTGAGCCGCTGACCACCATTTGATTACATTTTACCCCCACAATGTCCACAATTTCATCCTGGATTTCGGAAACAGGTAAACGTACAGACCAAAATGACCAGGTCTTCTACATTCTCTACTTGTGTAGACTTGAGCTGATTCAGATGATGAATATTTTAACTCTTGAGAGTGTAAAATGAAGCCAAATGGACACGCAAGGATCCATTTGGTTTAGTTTTGGGGTCTGTGGGGTGAAAATGTCAAATATCAAATGGTGGTCCGTGGCTCAAATACTGAATAAATAGTGGGCCCTGGTATCAAAATGGTTGAAAACCACTGCTTTTAAACCCTAGCATCCCTAGTGAACAACACTAGCATTTGGCCATAAGCTCTTCTACTAAGGCGAATTCCACCCATTTTCAAAAAAATTCCTGAGAGGATACAAATGTGAACCAAATGGACCCTAGCGGGTCCATTTGGTTCCATTTGTACCCTCTCAGGAAAACGGCGTCTGAAGGATAAATCATCAATATGGTGAAATACGTCTTGATAATGTCATCAGATGTGTTTCACCATGTTAACGATTTTCATCAGACCTCCATTTCTATGAAACACAGAATGGGGGAACGTTTTAATCATGTCCACTCAGCACCTCCAAGGTATATAAATGACATATTAGAATGTTGAAAATGAGTGCAGTTCCCCTTTAATAAGTCACGCAACACCTGAGTTTGTAGATCGGCAATGTTCAGCAAAGGACCGACCATTGGCAACGTATGGTGGCCACGTACACACATGAACCACAGCGATGTGTCTACTACATGTATGTTTCTGGCTGCTATTTTGCAATTTTGTACCATATCTGTTGGGTGGTTTAAGGATGCAGATAATGCAGATGGTTTCTTTCTTTCTTTCCCCCGCAAATATTTTGTGATGTTAATAGTTTTGTTTTAAAAATAGATTCTTATGCACATCTTTGTTATTAAAGAAGTTAATTATCCAGTGTAATTTTGAAATTTGTTCATTGCCTCCACCAGGCTGAAGGCATGGGTGTGTGTGTGTGTGTGTGTGTGTGTGTGTGTGTGTGTGTGTGTGTGGTGTGTGTGTGTGTGTGGTGTGTGTGTGTGGTGTGTGTGTGTGTGTGTGTGTGTGTGTTGTGTGTGTGTGTGCGTGCGCGCGCGATTACCAGTTAATCTCTGTTACCATTGATCCGATCAATGCCAAACTTTGCACACAATTCCTAGAACGATGAACCTCTGCCCCACATCTTCTAGAATTGCCTGTTATAGCTCCACCAGGAGGCCGATATCTTTGTAAAACACATTATTTCACATATCTCCCCTAGATTCCGTCCAAAAAAAAACGCAAATTGTTACATATACCTCTATAGAGCTGCGCAGTGACGTCCACGCCCCTGTTCCGGAAGTCTTTTCCCCATTCATTTTTCTCATAGACTTTTCGAAAATAATTTATATCAAGACGATTGCACCGCGCCCAAGCCAACTCAGGTCGTGACAAATCATGACAACAAGCACAACATCGTCATATAATATATAATTGGAAGAAGTAGAAAACGGCATGATACAAGACTTTTGTTTCGTTTTTCATCTTAGAAATTATTTTTATTTGTCCCAAAGTTTGTGTGTGTCATCATGATTCGTCACGACTCAAGTTAGCTTTGTCCGCGTCGTAATCGTCTTGATATAAATTATTTTCGAAAAGTCTACGAGAAAAATGAATTGGAAAAGACTTCCGGAACAGGGGCGGTGACGTCACTGCGCAGCTCTATAGTCATGTGCTCAAGACAGATCCGTTCTGACATTTCATATTCCATCCTAATTGTAAGTTGCATTCAACGTTTGCAGGATTGGCATTTTGAACTTAGAGTGCAATTTTACGTGAAATCTTAAACACTTTCCTATTCCTAAGTTGGAAAAATATATCCCACACTTCTCAGTGGTCTGCATGTTATACCAGTGGTTTGAAGGTCTGGTTCAAAAACCTGAACCAGTATTTAATGTGTAATGTCCATGGTATTTACATTGGAATGAATGAGCCCGGCTGGAAAGTGTCCTAGTCTTGAGTGGACACTAGGGAGAGGCGGGGCTTACTGAAAGGTCTATTGTAACTATAAAAGAGAGTGAGCAGAGTGAACCGTCTATCTCAGGGTCAGCAACCTGCGGCTCAGGAGCCGCATGCGGCTCTAGAACACAGCCCTAGTGGCTCAGTGGCTGTGGCATTATTACATACACACACTGGGGTGATCCGCACCAAAATAATATAAACATTTCAGTCACCCAAAACGCGTTGCGCTGTCTGACAGCTGCCAGTTAAAGTAGCACTTGGCCATGTCAAAAAAGCCCAGCAAAAAAGCCAAAAAAGCCCAGCAGTTATCCTCAATCGCAATTTTCAAAATATTGTCACGCGGGAGGACCATACAATACAATCATATTGCAATATACCTAAGTAGCCTAAGTAGTCTATTCAGTTTTCAGTTAATTATTTACATTTTTGAATCAAATTGATTAATTATCTGAATTATTAGCATTATTGACACCACCCTTGTTCTAATGTCTGGTTCGCACTGTATTTACTCAGTCCTGAAAAGAGATGGGAATGTATTATTTATGCCTGAGTGCAGTTTCTGTTGTTCCTTTATTTTGCCGCAGAAGAATTTCTTTTTTCTACAAAGAGGGGAAATGTTGTGTTCTGTAATACTGTATTTCAGGGGTTTTCAACTGGTGGTCCACGGACCACCTGTGGTCCTCGAGAGGGTTCCAGGTGGTCACCAGGCTAAATGATGGAAAGTTGGCTAACCAGATGTAACCCTTGAGAATGTAAAAATGAAACCAAATGGACCCTTGCGGGTCCATTTGGTTTCATTTTCACACTCTCAAGAGTTAAAATATTCATCATCTGAATTAGCACCACTTAAACAAATAAGAGAAGTCTTTAATTTTAGGTCCTTGGTGTGACAATGTAATCAATTGGTGGTCCGTGGCTCAAATGCTGAATAAGTGGTGGTCCCTGGAATCAAAAAGGTTGAAAACCCCTGCTGTATTAGTGTATTTGGTTACACATACTTGTATGCGTGCACTACCGTTTTGCACCACACAGTGTCACTGTAAGTAACCTGCCTGTAGAAGCACTATGTGGGATGAAGTGAAGAAGTGTGTAGACAGGAAGTGACATGTATTGTATGCCATGATGTGAAGCCATCCTGATAACAAACAAAGAATTGTCGATTGAAATAGAATCTATGCTCTAAGTCTCTTGATTCCAACCATCCACCTTTGCACGATAAAAAACGGCATGTTGCGCAAGACCGTAAGGCTATAGCCTCGCGTTTTTGCCCATTTTTGTCATTTTTTCAAAATCTTAAAAAATCCTCAAAACCATGAAAAAACGTAAGGCTATAGCCTTGCGTTTTTTCTCGAAATTTCGACATTTTTTCGAAAATGCTCAAAAATGCTCAAAACGGTGAAAAACGGCATGCTGAGCAAGACTGTAATGCTATACCCTTGCGCTTTTGCCAGATTTCGTCATTTTTCGAAAATCTTCAAAATGATGAAAAAACGTAAGGCTATAGCCTTGCGTTTTTTTCTCGAAATTTCGACATTTTTTCGAAAATGCTCAAAACGGTGAAAAACGACATGCTGAGCAAGACTGTAATGCTATACCCTTGCGCTTTTGCCAGATTTCGTCATTTTTCGAAAATCTTCAAAATCTTGAAAAAACGTAAGGCTATAGCCTTGCGTTTTTTTTCTCGAAATTTCGACATTTTTTCGAAAATGCTCAAAAATGCTCAAAACGGTGAAAAACGGCATGCTGAGCAAGACTGTAATGCTATACCCTTGCGCTTTTGCCAGATTTCGTCATTTTTCGAAAATCTTCAAAATGATGAAAAAACGTAAGGCTATAGCCTTGCGTTTTTTTTCTCGAAATTTCGACATTTTTTCGAAAATACTCAAAAATGCTCAAAACGGTGAAAAACGGCGTGCTGAGCAAGACTGTAATGCTATACCCTTGCGCTTTTGCCAGATTTCGTCATTTTTCGAAAATCTTTAAAATCATGAAAAAACGTAAGGCTATAGCCTTGCGTTTTTTTTTTCTCGAAATTTCGTCATTTTTTCGAAAATGCTCAAAAATCCTCAAAACGATGAAAAACGGCATGCTGTGCAAGACCGTAAGGCTATAGGCTTGCATTTTGCCAGATTTCGTAGTTTTTCGAAAATCTTCAAAAATCCTCAAAATCACGAAAAAGCGTAAGGCTATAGCCTTTGCGTTTTTTCAAAATTTCGACATTTTTCGAAAATGCTCAAAAATCCTCAAAACGATGAAAAACGGCATGCTGTGCAAGACCGCAAGGCTATAGGCTTGCATTTTGCCAGATTTTGTCGTTTTTCGAAAATCTTCAAAAATCCTCAAAATCACGAAAAAGCGTAAGGCTATAGCCTTTGCGTTTTTTCAAAATTTCGACATTTTTCGAAAATGCTCAAAAATCCTCAAAACGATGAAAAACGGCATGCTGTGCAAGACCGTAAGGCTATAGGCTTGCATTTTGCCAGATTTCGTCGTTTTTCGAAAATCTTCAAAAATCCTCAAAATCACGAAAAGGCGTAAGGCTATAGCCTTTGCGTTTTTTCAAAGTTTCGACATTTTTCGAAAATGCTCAAAAATCCTCAAAACGATGAAAAACCGCATGCTGTGCAAGACCGTAAGGCTATAGGCTTGCATTTTGCCAGATTTTGTCGTTTTTCGAAAATCTTCAAAAATCCTCAAAATCACGAAAAAGCGTAAGGCTATAGCCTTTGCGTTTTTTCAAAATTTCGACATTTTTCGAAAATGCTCAAAAATCCTCAAAACGATGAAAAACCGCATGCTGTGCAAGACCGTAAGGCTATAGGCTTGCATTTTGCCAGATTTCGTCGTTTTTCGAAAATCTTCAAAAATCCTCAAAATCACGAAAAAGCGTAAGGCTATAGCCTTTGCGTTTTTTAGAAAATTTCGACATTTTTCGAAAATGCTCAAAAATCCTCAAAACGATGAAAAACGGCATGCTGTGCAAGACCGTAAGGCTATAGGCTTGCATTTTGCCAGATTTCGTCGTTTTTCGAAAATCTTCAAAAATCCTCAAAATCACGAAAAAGCGTAAGGCTATAGCCTTTGCGTTTTTTCAAAATTTCGACATTTTTCGAAAATGCTCAAAAATCCTCAAAACGATGAAAAACGGCATGCTGTGCAAGACTGTAAGGCTATAGGCTTGCATTTTGCCAGATTTCGTCGTTTTTCGAAAATCTTCAAAAATCCTCAAAATCACGAAAAAGCGTAAGGCTATAGCCTTTGCGTTTTTTCAAAATTTCGACATTTTTCGAAAATGCTCAAAAATCCTCAAAAATCCTCAAAACGATGAAAAACGGCATGCTGTGCAAGACCGTAAGGCTATAGGCTTGCATTTTGCCAGATTTTGTTGTTTTTCGAAAATCTTCAAAAATCCTCAAAATCACGAAAAAGCGTAAGGCTATAGCCTTTGCGTTTTTTCAAAATTTCGACATTTTTCGAAAATGCTCAAAAATCCTCAAAACGATGAAAAACGGCATGCTGTGCAAGACCGTAAGGCTATAGGCTTGCATTTTGCCAGATTTCGTCGTTTTTCAAAAATCCTCAAAATCACGAAAAAGCGTAAGGCTATAGCCTTTGCGTTTTTTCAAAATTTCGACATTTTTCGAAAATGCTCAAAAATCCTCAAAACGATGAAAAACGGCATGCTGTGCAAGACCGCAAGGCTATAGGCTTGCATTTTGCCAGATTTCGTCGTTTTTCGAAAATCTTCAAAAATCCTCAAAATCACGAAAAAGCGTGAGGCTATAGCCTTTGCGTTTTTTCAAAATTTCGACATTTTTCGAAAATGCTCAAAAATCCTCAAAACGATGAAAAACGGCATGCTGTGCAAGACCGTAAGGCTATAGGCTTGCATTTTGCCAGATTTCGTCGTTTTTCGAAAATCTTCAAAAATCCTCAAAATCACGAAAAAGCGTAAGGCTATAGCCTTTGCGTTTTTTCAAAATTTCGACATTTTTCGAAAATGCTCAAAAATCCTCAAAACGATTAAAAACAGCATGCTGTGCAAGACCGTAAGGCTATAGGCTTGCATTTTGCCAGATTTCGTCGTTTTTCGAAAATCTTCAAAAATCCTCAAAATCACGAAAAGGCGTAAGGCTATAGCCTTTGCGTTTTTTCAAAGTTTCGACATTTTTCGAAAATGCTCAAAAAATCCTCAAAACGATTAAAAACAGCATGCTGTGCAAGACCGTAAGGCTATAGGCTTGCATTTTGCCAGATTTTGTCGTTTTTCGAAAATCTTCAAAAATCCTCAAAATCACGAAAAAGCGTAAGGCTATAGCCTTTGCGTTTTTTCAAAGTTTCGACATTTTCGAAAATGCTCAAAAATCCTCAAAACGATTAAAAACAGCATGCTGTGCAAGACCGTAAGGCTATAGGCTTGCATTTTGCCAGATTTCGTCGTTTTTCGAAAATCTTCAAAAATCCTCAAAATCACGAAAAGGCGTAAGGCTATAGCCTTTGCGTTTTTTCAAAGTTTCGACATTTTTCGAAAATGCTCAAAAATCCTCAAAACGATTAAAAAACAGCATGCTGTGCAAGACCGTAAGGCTATAGGCTTGCATTTTGCCAGATTTTGTCGTTTTTCGAAAATTTTCAAAAATCCTCAAAATCACGAAAAAGCGTAAGGCTATAGCCTTTGCGTTTTTTCAAAATTTCGACATTTTTCGAAAATGCTCAAAAATCCTCAAAACGATGAAAAACGGCATGCTGTGCAAGACCGCAAGGCTATAGGCTTGCATTTTGCCAGATTTCGTCGTTTTTCGAAAATCTTCAAAAATCCTCAAAATCACGAAAAAGCGTGAGGCTATAGCCTTTGCGTTTTTTCAAAATTTCGACATTTTTCGAAAATGCTCAAAAATCCTCAAAACGATGAAAAACAGCATGCTGTGCAAGACCGTAAGGCTATAGGCTTGCATTTTGCCAGATTTCGTCGTTTTTCGAAAATCTTCAAAAATCCTCAAAATCACGAAAAAGCGTAAGGCTATAGCCTTTGCGTTTTTTCAAAATTTCGACATTTTTCGAAAATGCTCAAAAATCCTCAAAACGATGAAAAACGGCATGCTGTGCAAGACCGTAAGGCTATAGGCTTGCATTTTGCCAGATTTCGTCGTTTTTCGAAAATCTTCAAAAATCCTCAAAATCACGAAAAAGCGTAAGGCTATAGCCTTTGCGTTTTTTCAAAATTTCGACATTTTTCGAAAATGCTTAAAAATCCTCAAAACGATGAAAAACGGCATGCTGTGCAAGACCGTAAGGCTATAGGCTTGCATTTTGCCAGATTTCGTCGTTTTTCGAAAATCTTCAAAAATCCTCAAAATCACGAAAAAGCGTAAGGCTATAGCCTTTGCGTTTTTTCAAAATTTCGACATTTTTCGAAAATGCTCAAAAATCCTCAAAACGATGAAAAACGGCATGCTGTGCAAGACCGTAAGGCTATAGGCTTGCATTTTGCCAGAATTCGTCGTTTTTCGAAAATCTTCAAAAATCCTCAAAATCACGAAAAAGCGTAAGGCTATAGCCTTTGCGTTTTTTCAAAATTTCGACATTTTTCGAAAATGCTCAAAAATCCTCAAAACGATGAAAAACGGCATGCTGTGCAAGACTGTAAGGCTATAGGCTTGCATTTTGCCAGATTTCGTCTTTTTCGAAAATCTTCAAAAATCCTCAAAATCACGAAAAAGCGTAAGGCTATAGCCTTTGCGTTTTTTCAAAATTTCGACATTTTTCGAAAATGCTCAAAAATCCTCAAAACGATGAAAAACGGCATGCTGTGCAAGACCGTAAGGCTATAGGCTTGCATTTTGCCAGATTTCGTCGTTTTTCGAAAATCTTCAAAAATCCTCAAAATCACGAAAAGGCGTAAGGCTATAGCCTTTGCGTTTTTTCAAAATTTCGACATTTTTCGAAAATGCTCAAAAATCCTCAAAACGATTAAAAAACAGCATGCTGTGCAAGACCGTAAGGCTATAGGCTTGCATTTTGCCAGATTTTGTCGTTTTTCGAAAATCTTCAAAAATCCTCAAAATCACGAAAAAGCGTAAGGCTATAGCCTTTGCGTTTTTTCAAAATTTCGACATTTTTCGAAAATGCTCAAAAATCCTCAAAACGATGAAAAACGGCATGCTGTGCAAGACCGTAAGGCTATAGGCTTGCATTTTGCCAGATTTCGTCGTTTTTCGAAAATCTTCAAAAATCCTCAAAATCACGAAAAAGCGTAAGGCTATAGCCTTTGCGTTTTTTCAAATTTCGACATTTTTGCGAAAATGCTCAAAAATCCTCAAAACGATGAAAAACGGCATGCTGTGCAAGACTGTAAGGCTATAGGCTTGCATTTTGCCAGATTTCGTCGTTTTTCGAAAATCTTCAAAAATCCTCAAAATCACGAAAAAGCGTAAGGCTATAGCCTTTGCGTTTTTTCAAAATTTCGACATTTTTCGAAAATGCTCAAAAATCCTCAAAAATCCTCAAAACGATGAAAAACGGCATGCTGTGCAAGACCGTAAGGCTATAGGCTTGCATTTTGCCAGATTTTGTTGTTTTTCGAAAATCTTCAAAAATCCTCAAAATCACGAAAAAGCGTAAGGCTATAGCCTTTGCGTTTTTTCAAAATTTCGACATTTTTCGAAAATGCTCAAAAATCCTCAAAACGATGAAAACGGCATGCTGTGCAAGACCGTAAGGCTATAGGCTTGCATTTTGCCAGATTTCGTCGTTTTTCAAAAATCCTCAAAATCACGAAAAAGCGTAAGGCTATAGCCTTTGCGTTTTTTCAAAATTTCGACATTTTTCGAAAATGCTCAAAAATCCTCAAAACGATGAAAAACGGCATGCTGTGCAAGACTGTAAGGCTATAGGCTTGCATTTTGCCAGATTTCGTCGTTTTTCGAAAATCTTCAAAAATCCTCAAAATCACGAAAAAGCGTGAGGCTATAGCCTTTGCGTTTTTTCAAAATTTCGACATTTTTCGAAAATGCTCAAAAATCCTCAAAACGATAAAAACGGCATGCTGTGCAAGACCGTAAGGCTATAGGCTTGCATTTTGCCAGATTTCGTCGTTTTTCGAAAATCTTCAAAAATCCTCAAAATCACGAAAAAGCGTAAGGCTATAGCCTTTGCGTTTTTTCAAAATTTCGACATTTTTCGAAAATGCTCAAAAATCCTCAAAACGATGAAAAACGGCATGCTGTGCAAGACCGTAAGGCTATAGGCTTGCATTTTGCCAGATTTCGTCGTTTTTCGAAAATCTTCAAAAATCCTCAAAATCACGAAAAGGCGTAAGGCTATAGCCTTTGCGTTTTTTCAAAATTTCGACATTTTTCGAAAATGCTCAAAAATCCTCAAAACGATGAAAAACAGCATGCTGTGCAAGACCGTAAGGCTATAGGCTTGCATTTTGCCAGATTTTGTCGTTTTTCGAAAATCTTCAAAAATCCTCAAAATCACGAAAAAGCGTAAGGCTATAGCCTTTGCGTTTTTTCAAAATTTCGACATTTTTCGAAAATGCTCAAAAATCCTCAAAACGATGAAAAACGGCATGCTGTGCAAGACCGTAAGGCTATAGGCTTGCATTTTGCCAGATTTCGTCGTTTTTCGAAAATCTTCAAAAATCCTCAAAATCACGAAAAGGCGTAAGGCTATAGCCTTTGCGTTTTTTCAAAATTTCGACATTTTTCGAAAATGCTCAAAAATCCTCAAAACGATTAAAAACAGCATGCTGTGCAAGACCGTAAGGCTATAGGCTTGCATTTTGCCAGAATTCGTCGTTTTTCGAAAATCTTCAAAATCCTCAAAATCACGAAAAAGCGTAAGGCTATAGCCTTTGCGTTTTTTCAAAATTTCGACATTTTTCGAAAAATGCTCAAAAATCCTCAAAACGATGAAAAACGGCATGCTGTGCAAGACCGTAAGGCTATAGGCTTGCATTTTGCCAGATTTCATCGTTTTTCGAAAATCTTCAAAAATCCTCAAAATCACGAAAAAGCGTAAGGCTATAGCCTTTGCGTTTTTTCAAAATTTCGACATTTTCTGAAAATGCTCAAAAATCCTCAAAACGATGAAAACCGGCATGCTGTGCAAGACTGTAAGGCTATAGGCTTGCATTTTGCCAGATTTCGTCGTTTTTCGAAAATCTTCAAAAATCCTCAAAATCACGAAAAAGCGTAAGGCTATAGCCTTTGCGTTTTTTCAAAATTTCGACATTTTTCGAAAATGCTCAAAAATCCTCAAAACGATGAAAAACGGCATGCTGTGTGTTATGACCTGGCTCTTAGGCCACAACAAAAGGAGGGAGTCACACGGCTGTTAAAAGTGTACACATAATTTATTTTTTAAAACCAGTTAATTTAAATATGTATCAAAAGTCTAATGCCAAATAACAATACAAAGTATGTGGTGTGTTCATCAGTCAGACAGTCGTGTGTAAGTGAGTGGATGTGGGTTAATGTTATGTGGGGTGTTGAACTGTGCAAACCAAAGTGCTGCTGCTTCGAAGAAGGTGAGAGAGAGACTGAGTGTGGCACACCCAGCTCTTATAGTGCACTCTGGAAAACACTGGCCAGGTGCCCAATGCACCTGATGGGCAACTCAGGACCTGTGGGAAGTAAAGTTAAATTGCACAACCACACAGGCCTAGTAAACTACAGGGCCGTGGACACCTCCCCTACAAAGCGAGGACCCTTAAGGGGCCGAGACACCATCCACTAATAATTCAAAATAGCATGTACTAATCATTTGGGTAATTAGCATAGGACAATTAACTTTTAAAAAGCAACAAAGTCTGTTTGGCAGATGTTATACACAGTAAACAAGTTTGCACCGCCTACCCCCAATTTAGATGCCAACAGCAAAACAATTGTTACAAAACATAGAGCACATCCATGCTTGCTGATATTAAAAGGGGTTTTAAACATGGTGGTATTCAGTGAGGGCAGGTACACCCTGTCAGCTCTAGCCTAATGCATACAGCATCAGCCCTTGTTTGGAGCTTCCACCTCTCAGAGGTGGAAGGCCAGCCTAGACTAGAAGTCCCCCCCAGCATATAAAACTACCACACTGTGGATGATGGGTCTTCTATAGCTTTCATCACATTTGACACACCAAGTCTCCTACAAGGCAAACAGAGACAATACGAGACATTACCTATTTTAACAATCAGCAACACAAAGTGCTTTAGCCAATTCATTGTTATAATTATTTTAAGGGCGGGAATCTGCGCAAACCATAAACACCTGCCAAACCAACTTAACCAAACCAATATTAAAAATAACCAGACATTGTTTACCAAAGTTTATAAATATAACCAGCATTAAGACAAAGCACAAAACAAATTCAGCCCAACAAAGTCAACATGCATCCAGCACACCAGGCCCTTGTCAGCAACCTAAGACTACCGGTATTCTTTGAAGCATTTAAGAGTAGAGGAACAGGGACATCGGTAGACAAAGACAAAATTTGGAAAGACTTAAACACCACTTAACACTTCAATTGTCCAACATAATTCCCTTCTCATAACATTTTGATCCAAAATACAAAATCCAGTAATTCAGTACATTTCCAAAAGCCAACCTGAATATAACAAAGGTGGAGGCTCCTCCGGTTTGCAGGAGTGTGCGCACAAAACCTCACACCCATTTATCCAGCATTGCACTTAACAAACCCCTCCCAACCGACCCATATGTCAGAAGGACAAGGGAAAAGACACCGTCTCCCAGCCATTTTGGCCTGGCAAGACAAAATCGCATACCTAACAGGGTACCACAAATCTACACCTCCCAGCCACTACAGTCTGACAGATACAACACTGCCTCCAGCTGCACCAGCCTGGTGAAGACTACCCTGCCATTACTTTACCCAATTTACTCAGCTCTCTCATGGAGCTCACAAAATTACTGTATGTACTGACACCAAAAACGCTGGACTACCAATTCAGACAGAAATACTATGAGAAACTACTAGAAGGACATGTGAACCATTAGACTGACTACAACTGACAAACACCAAAACAAAACAAAAGTTCTCTCTCCAAACCTACAAAGCCAGGACAGGTATGCAGGCGTGCCTACAGGTGTGGTGATCCCCCTACCTCAACTGCTAACAAAACTAAACTGATCAACTTGCCTGGTCTTCAGTGGCCCTCCTGAGTCCCCATACGACAAGGCATCCCAGTGGTACCACCTGTCCCATCTTGTGTGGAACAGAATTAAAAAAAAAACAAGCAACAAAAATAAGAAAATACAGTGAGTTCCAAGGGGAAAACACCGTTAACCCTATACGGGGAAAACACCACCCCTAGACAAAACACACCCGTCGGACCATCCTAACACTATTGAGTAATAAAAATACCAAATATCTCTTATACTGTATATCTAAACTGGACTAATAAATACTAGAAAAAAAAAACACTTTAACCCGTGCAACTCCTCTAATGCCAAAATACTATGACTATCTGCCAATCTACAATTTCAAACTGAACAGGAAGTTTACTTTACTGGTTAAAAGTTATGACCAATCCAGTTCAAATCACGAGCACTATGTTATGGTGCGTGAGCAGGACGAGCCCCCATGTTATGACCTGGCTCTTAGGCCACAACAAAAGGAGGGAGTCACACGGCTGTTAAAAGTGTAACATAATTTATTTCTTTAAAACCAGTTAATTTAAATATGTATCAAAGTCTAATGCCAAATAACAATACAAAGTATGTGGTGTGTTCATCAGTCAGATCAGTAGTGTAAGTGAGTGGATGTGTGTTAATGTTATGTGGGGTGTTGAACTGTGCAAACCAAGTGCTGCTGCTTCGAAGAAGGTGAGAGAGAGACTGAGTGTGGCCACACCCAGCCTCTTATAGTGCACTCTGGGAACACTGGCCAGGTGCTCCCAATGCACCTGATGGGCAACTCAGGACCTGTGGGAAGTAAAGTTAAATTGCACAACCACACAGGCCCTAGTAAATCAGGGCCGTGACACTGTGCAAGACCGTAAGGCTATAGGCTTGCATTTTGCCAGATTTTGTTGTTTTTCGAAAATCTTCAAAAATCCTCAAAATCACGAAAAAGCGATAAGGCTATAGCCTTTGCGTTTTTTCAAAATTTCGACATTTTTCGAAAATGCTCAAAAATCCTCAAACGATGAAAAACGGCATGCTGTGCAAGACTGCAAGGCTATAGGCTTGCATTTGCCAGATTTCGTCGTTTTTCGAAAATCTTCAAAAATCCTAAATCACGAAAAAGCGTAAGGCTATAGCCTTTGCATTTTTTTAAAAATTTCAACATTTTTCGAAAATGCTCAAAAATCTCAAAACGATATGAAAAACGGCATGCTGTGCAAGACCGTAAGGCTATAGGCTTGCATTTTGCCAGATTTCGTCGTTTTTCAAAAATCCTCAAAATCACGAAAAAGCGTAAGGCTATAGCCTTTGCGTTTTTTCAAAATTTCGACATTTTTCGAAAATGCTCAAAAATCCTCAAAACGATGAAAAACGGCATGCTGTGCAAGATGCAAGGCTATAGGCTTGCATTTTGCCAGATTTCGTCGTTTTTTCGAAAATCTTCAAAAATCTCAAAATCACGAAAAAGCGTGTGAGGCTATAGCCTTTGCGTTTTTTCAAAGTTTCGACATTTTTCGAAAATGCTCAAAAATCCTCAAAACGATTAAAAACAGCATGCTGTGCAAGACCGTAAGCTATAGGCTTGCATTTTGGTGATTTCGTCGTTTTTCGAAAATCTTCAAAAATCCTCAAAATCACGAAAAAGCGTAAGGCTTATAGCCTTTGCGTTTTTTCAAAATTTCGACATTTTTCGAAAATGCTCAAAAATCCTCAAAACGATGAAAAACGGCATGCTGTGCAAGACCGTAAGGCTATAGGCTTGCATTTTGCCAGATTTCGTCGTTTTTCGAAAATCTTCAAAATCCTCAAAATCACGAAAAAGGCGTGAGGCTATAGCCTTTGCGTTTTTTCAAAGTTTCGACATTTTTCGAAAATGCTCAAAATCCTCAAAAACGATTAAAAACAGCATGCTGTGCAAGACCGTAAGGCTATAGGCTTGCATTTTGCCAGATTTCGTCGTTTTTCGAAAATCTTCAAAAATCCTCAAAATCACGAAAAGGCGTAAGGCTATAGCCTTTGCGTTTTTTCAAAATTTCGACATTTTTCGAAAATGCTCAAAAATCCTCAAAACGATGAAAAACGGCATGCTGTGCAAGACCGTAAGGCTATAGGCTTGCATTTTGCCAGATTTCGTCGTTTTTCGAAAATCTTCAAAATCCTCAAAATCACCGGGAAAAGGCGTTAAGGCTATAGCCTTTGCGTTTTTTCAAAGTTTCGACATTTTTCGAAAATGCTCAAAAATCCTCAAAACGATTAAAAACAGCATGCTGTGCAAGAGTAAGGCTATAGGCTTGCATTTTGCCAGGATTTTGTCGTTTTCGAAAATCTTCAAAAATCCTCAAAATCACGAAAAGCGTAAGGCTATAGCCTTTGCGTTTTTTCAAAGTTTCGACATTTTTCGAAAATGCTCAAAAATCCTCAAAACGATTAAAAACAGCATGCTGTGCAAGACCGTAAGGCTATAGGCTTGCATTTTGCCAGATTTTG